>JAVJGG010000088.1:34318569-34369854 GCA_035590195.1 Aviceda cuculoides | reverse complement strand
CCCAAAAAAAAAAAAAAAAAAAGAAAAGAAAAGAAACAGAAGCACCTGGACTTTCTATAATTAATCTAAACATCTCATTTTAAAAACCTATATATATGAAAGGGTTATTATGTAGGACAGCCACTATGGGTATAAAGATTATTGTTGGTATATCTGAAAATTCTGTGAAAGTACAAATAAGTTTGCAATATATAAATTAACTGGAATGAGTTTATGCTAGCTATTTTTATTTTAGTATGGAAATTTTCCTGCTACAATGTCAAATGAGTACTGATGCAGGGGAAGACATCTTTATAAAGCACTTTGGGAAGCTTTATTTACAATCCGCTGGAGAAATAACACCTGAATTGAAACATGTATGTGGACATACAAGCTCTTGAATATTAATTTTAGCAGTTACTCTGGACTTGTGTTTTTATAATATAGAGCAAATTCTGTCCCTTCAACTCCTCGGATAAGAGTCCAGAAGCCAAACTTCTGTCATAAACCTTTTTTATATGATAGTAAAAGCTTTGTAGATCCAGGGAGCTAGTTCTCCTGGGACTATGTTTTTTGGAGGGGGAGGGAGGGGAGAACTTTTTTCAGTTCTTGCTTTCTCAAACTCAAAAAGACAATGAAGGCAAATACAAAGTTAAAGCAATGGAATATAAATAATAAATGCACAGATATCAGGGTGTTGGGTTTTTTTCCCCATACTGTGGCTTTGTATTATTTCAGTGCTATCAATGTGCTAAACAGGGTTTATCTTAAGGATCAATTTATATTAAACCTTCCCATTTTTTTATGATGCAATGATCACAGATGTGTCAATGTAGGGAAGAAAACAGTACAGTAAACTGGTATTTGAAAATCCAGCTGTTCTTGTTTGTAAATTATATAATGCAATCAACTAAAAATTCTTTATTGTGGCATATATCATAGCTTATGTGACTGTCTTTAAAGAATCATAAATAACTTTCTTTTTTCACTGAACAAATACTAGTAGATTTGAACTTCATTTACTGAAGATAATCTAATGCTATTCTATTTTACTCTGTTCTTATGACAACTTTGGACACTTAGGTGTGTCTTCCTCTTGAAGGTAAACAAATTTCTCACATGGTCTTTCTGACTTAGACATTAGTGTTGCCTGGATACAGCTGGTGCTATTCAAATAGTCTGCTGCAATGCTGTCAACATAGTCATTTTGTTACATTGATTTATAAATGCATTATCTGTAAAAGCAGCAAAGCCTTTTACATGAGCAAAGGATAGGAGCCAATAGAATGTAATTTAGTGAGTTTTTTACGACAGGTGTTGGTTTCCCAATGTCGTACAGAAAAGTCAGATACTTTACAACAGATGAAGGTTGAATGCTAACAGCGTTTATTTGCCTTTTAACGTTACTGTCCTAGGAGCCATCTTTATCTGTATCATTCACTGATTTTAAGTTCTGCAAGTTGCCAAGTTAAAAATGCCAAATAAGTTGAGAGATGTTGGCATTTTACAGCTAACGTTTTTGCAAATATTCTTTAAGTTTTCCTGGTTCCTTTCATATATACCATATTTTCAATATTTATCCTGACAAAACCCTGAGAATTTTGGAGTTTTATGTGTACAGTGCACATTACTGTGATAACCTAAATCACAGTGATCCAAATTGTCTTCACATACCAGTTTAATATCTCAGTGAGAGCTGAAAATTAAAACCTTAAAGTTAATTCCACTTGTACAAAATATGACTTTGTCAGTTGTTCTGCAGCTCAACTCATGCACTTCAATAAAAAGTAACTCTCTTAGTAGTGTCACTGTCAGAAATACCAATGAATGGCAGTGTCTGGGTGAACACCTAGAGGAGATGTTTTAAGTTGAGCATGCTGCAGGACTCTGCAGTGAAAAATAAGTCAAAAATTATAGTGGCAGTCACAGCAAACCTTGCAGCAGTACGTATGAGCTGCACTATACAATTTTAAACAGGATGTAATTAACATATGAAAGTCACTGTTGAAAAGCATTTTTGGGGTTGAGAAGCAGATTTATAAAAATCTTAGTGTTTCATGATTTGTTCTCTGAAGCATCTGATATTCATCACTGTTTGAGGCAGGATTTTAGTAATACCTTAGTCTGCTTTATAATAGCCTGAATGTAATTAATAATTTACCATTTAATTTCTTAACATCATGCGCACTATGCTCCTTTGCAAACACTGCATTATTTACCCAGCCTACAGTAAGGGGCTTAGACCAGGCACATGCTGTTTAAGCAGATTTGCAGGTGTCATAATGGTCATTTAAAACTAGGAATTGGTCAAGGCATCTGTGAAGTTGTTCTCTACTCAGGTAAGAGACTGTGCTCTCTATTTACCCAGCACTAAGTGAGCACATTGATGATTTTGGATCAGCTTTTCCCCTGGTTTATACTGTAAAACTGAGATACTGAGATCCAGTAGATTCTATAGCAAAACCTATAATTTTCCTAAGAGTTTTTCTTGAATTAAAGAAACTGTTCTGTTAATTCATTAAGAAAATATGGCCTCATAGGGGCACACCTTGTTACCAAGTGCTGAGACTCTAGCGTTCACAGGTGTTTCTAGAAATGGCAGCTGGGTGTTTGGAATCTTTCTTCAAAAAGGCAAGATTCTTCATAGTGAGGGTGAATGCCAGCAAGGTGAACAAAATTTCAGAGAAAAAGTTTTGCTGCTGGAATCTAGTAAGAGGTTATTTAAAGAGAGAGCAGGCTGCTGATGCCATTTATTTTATTGAATAGTAAGTAGTGACACCTACTATTTTTTCAGATGCATGCAGTTTCCTGACATAAAGTCTAATAACGCATTGCATGTTAACAAAATTGAGATTGTTTTCGTGTTGGTCTGGTGAGCTGGGTCTTACTTAGTCACTGTAGCTGACCTGAATAGACAAGTACCATTCTGTGTAGTGCAAGAAAGATACAAATACCTGTTGTGTATAGGTCTTTATTTTAGCATAACATACCATGTTTTGTAGCTATTTGTGCTAAATTCTACACTAAAATCCACTGTACTTTAAAAACAAGCTGCATTTAAATTTTCTGTAGACCTCTGCAGGTGAGTGATTTGGGGCAGGGGCTGTATTTGTGTTCTGTGTGTTCAATTCATACCACAGTGGGGCCCTCAACTCCCAGATTGATCATCTAGGTGCTATTGCAATAAAAAAGTAATAATTATAACAATAAAATTAACAGCTATAGTTAGCTGTGACAAGCTGAGCGTTTTTTTTTTTCATCTCCAGCTGGTAGGAAATTGCAGTACATATTTTTCTCCAGACATAGTCCTCTACTTAGGCTTTCCATTACGTAGAAAAATATCCCTGCATTTTCTTGCTCACTTTATCTGTTCATCTGCTTCAGTGACCTTACTGATATGAAACCTTGTAAACTAGTGAACTAACACTGACAGACACAGGAGGTCAGACACGTGTATTTGCTGTAATGAGTGTTGCTTATATGCTTACATTAGCATCAGTGTTCCCTCCAGACTGTTAGATAAACAGGTATCAAGGTTGAGTTTGCTACCATTATTGGAACTGCTTGAATGTTCTCTGCTTTTTCTGTCTGTATCACTGTAGAAGAGTCAAACAATTTTTTTTATTTTTTAACATCTATAATATTTTTAACATTTTATTTTTTAACATCTTAGATTGAAGCATACAAATTCTCTAGATTTCTCGCTCTGATGAAAATGTTTACTTGTCTGACTCCTCATGAGATATGTTGCGGCCGTACAACCATACTGAGCACTTTGGCTGTTGCCATTCATGGAGCTGTAGGTCTTTTCTTCGTAGACATAGTAAACTGTTATGTATGCTACTGCTGCTACATGTGCATTTAAGAAGAAAAGCAAGTATCTTTGCTTGCAAAATTAGAATTCAAATCTTTGACATTTTCATAGTTGCTGTATATATAAACATGAGAAGGATGTTTTTAACGTTCAAAAGAGAGGCCTACATTGACCATCGACTATACAAAAACAATGCAAAGGAGGGACAATTTGAATCTCCTGAGAACTGAAGAAGGGCCATGCCAACAGAGATCAACAATCCATGAACGAAAGAGTAAAAGACATGGGACAAGTATGAATTGTTCATTTCTGTTATACAACAGCCCAGATTCTAAAAACTGGCAATTAAGGGGCACAGCTGGGAGCTGCATGTGAACCATCAGTGTATATATATTTTATCTAACACCTTCTTTCATCCAGTTATATTGGTCTTTATGGCTTCTTGTGGCATGATGTTCCAGACTTATGTGCATTTGGGGAAAAAAGAAAACTTTAAATTCTTTAAAAATTACACTGGCTCATTTTATTGGTTGATTTCTAGTTCATATAGTGCAAGAAATTTTAAATGATCTTAAGATTTTTATGTATCATTCATTCTTTATAAACCACTGTCTTACCCTCTTTCAGTTATTTATTTTCCAAACTGAAGAGACTCATCTTGTCTTGTACAAAAGCCATACTATAGCTCTTATGATTCTTGTCCTTCTTTGTGTCATTTATAGTTCTACCATATGCTTTTTTGAGATGACATAATCATAACTATGTGAAGTTTTCAAATACTGGGATTACCACTTTGTAACGTAGAGTTCCACAGATCTGAAGGGGAACGGAATCAGGTCCTTATTTTTGAAATTAGAATATTTACACTTAAAAGCTTCCTTTCTGCCTTCAGTATATGTCTTCACACAACTGGTGTGAGTAGTGCGACTTGTCTGGAGTCAATATTACATCAATTGAGTGTTTTGGCATTATTATTTTCTGGGTTTGTCATTGTGTCTGTCACCACCTCCCCCCTGCATTTCATAAGCCTTCTTGATAGGAGCTAACTATCGAACTATTGAGCTGGCATTTTCAGAGATTATCTGTAGTGTTTCCAAAATGTCCTTCCTGCATATATATTAGAAGCTTAGATTATTCCCCTCTGAGTTTAATTTTGTCTTTGATTGCGTGTCATGTGTCATTCTCTATTGTATGTTCTTTATTCATTGTTCTTTGCAATTTGCTTTCATATTGTTGAATCTCTGTCATATGAAAACACTGTCATGTCACTACTCCTTGCCAGGTCATTTCTGGATTTCTGTGAAGATTTTCTGGTAATGCTCTCTCATCCTGAGACATCAACTTGATGTAATTTGATAATTCTACATATTAGGACTAAACATTTCGTAAAACTAAAACATTAGAATTCTGTGGAAAGGGCACTTGAGATGGTAATTCTAAATAAAATTGAGCAATTTCTACAGCCAGAAAATTTATAGAAGGAAGGATTTTGATTAAGTTGGTTGCAAAGCAGACAATAAAATAGTCTTCCATTCAGTGAAAGTTATAGTCTACCAATTACATAGAAGGATGATTTACTTAGATTTTTCAAAGTCCTCATTTTATGAAGAGCAGACACTGGGAAACCAAGTAAAAGGGTAACAAAAATGTGAAGAAAATAAGGTGAAGGTAAGTATACCAGAGCTACAGTGTATTTATGTATCCTAAACTGTGAAAATAATGTAACAGTTATCAAGTTGTGATGTGCACGTCAAGGTGTACTCAGAAGAATGGAATATTAGAGGTTACATCACTGAGTTTCCTAGGCATACCTAGGAATTTAAAACAAAACAATAAATGCTTCCTATATGTATATAAATATATATCAGTATTTTATGGAATGTTTTCCAGGTCTCACATGTAGCTATGTAATTCAATATGAAAACAAATACAGAGCACAAGAAATTAAAAGGTACTAAAATTCAGGACACCCCAACCCCACCCCCCACCCCATATTTTTAAGTTACACTCTTCAGGTCTCTAAAGGCTAGAATAAAATTAAGGGAATATTGGGTCAACTGCTTAGTACTATGCAAGATTTAATTAAAAACTACCCTACTGCTAGCAAAATTGTTTTGTTTTCGTTTCACCATCTTCAGGAAAAAATACAATAACTTTCAGTTATCTCCCAGTATTTAAGGATTTTTTTTTGTTATGCTTTTAAAAATAAGGATAAATGGAATATGACTGTTCTGAAATTAGTAATAACTTCTTAAATGAGTATACTTTGAAAAAAATGGATTTTTGTCTTAGAGATTTAGTATCTTTAGTGTAAGTAGGAAAGATAAACTAATATCTAATAGTATCAGAATACTATGTATTTGCAGCAATATTTACCTATGTGCCAGAAGCAGTTAGAAACGTAGGCATCCTGTTTCAGTGGTAACTTAACCCCCCTCCTAATCTTTAGTTTAATGTCCTACTTAAACTACTCCTGATATTGCTTCATCCGCAGTTCGAACTGTCTCACACTGAGAACTCAGAGCGCCTTATTTCCTTTTAAATTTCTGTGATTCACACAAGTCGTTTGCCTAACTTAATTACTGGTTTCGGTAGCTTTGTGTGTCCTCTTCTGGCTGGAGTCGAGCTGACTAAATAGATTTGCACCCCACTCTGCTCATCATTGCACTTCTACCCGAGGACGGTCGTGTCTTAAATAGGCTGAGCTGCTTTTGTGGTCACTCACTAATTCATATCAGTCTTATTGGAGTGAGTTGATTAAAACAGCGTGTCAAGGAGTGATTAAGCAAGGAGTTCAGCTGCCAGTAATGTGAATGCAGTAAATTCCAGCAGGGAGACTGTAACAGGTAGCTGGGGAAAATATTCACTTCAGCAGCATATTTATAGCCAGAAGAGGACAGATGTCTCCAGTCTAATTCGGTCTGAAATCTCCCTCAGACTATAATAAGTAGTTAAATATATACTTGCTCTTCCTCTGGCTTCTCAGCTTGAACTGAGCTTTCACAAACTACCTGACTTGCTTTCGAGTACTTCCCCCCCCACCCCTGAAAAATCACACTCGTCCTTCCCTGTATTCGGTCTGTGTTTGCAAAATCACCTCATTTCACAGTTCCTAATTAATTGCAAAGCCAGTGGCAGCCTTACCGCTGTGCCACCTAACCCTCTCACTTATGTTGCTTTCTTCTCCAGACAATACCTAACGGCAGCTCTAATCCCATCTGTAAGCTACTACCATTTGTGATATTTTTATAGCATCATGTGTATTATATTTTTTGCTTCACACTTAAATGAAAAGTGTTAATTTGTAAATAAAAAAATAAAGTTAAAACAGTGAAAGCAAGAGGGAGAAGCCACTGCCAACTAAAAAGAAGATCAGGGAATTGGAGAACCAACTCAGTTTGATGCAGTGCTTGCTGGCTGCATTGATTTGTTGATTGATTCAGTTAGTAGCTCTGACTCCAGAGTCACGTATTACTAACTGGGTTCTTTTAATGTTATCACTTACACCATCCATGTGTCTTGGTACCAAGTTCATCAACAGCACATTACTTGAAGAGGAGGAGGTAGAAATAAGGTGTTTTCAGTCATGATGACCATCTCAGATGAGATCAACTGAGATCCGTCTTACAACCTCAGTTTTGATTGTGAACTCTGTTAGATTAGAAGAAATCTCTTCAGTTTTTTTTTTCTCTTCCTTATTTGATTCTTTGGAGACTTAGAGAGTTTTGCTGAAATGTCTTCAATTCAGTTCATCTAACTAATTAAAACGTTGTTTGTAAATTTATCTAATTTTAGGGTGTTTGCAGCTTTTGGTAGATTTTGGGGTAGCTCTTCTTTGGTAAAGCTCTACTTCACTCAACATAAAAATCATCATATTGCATTTTATAAATAAAACAAGTTATACCACAGTGTGTAACCCCAAATGATTTATTAATCCGTAATAAGTAATCTATCTATGGGTACTCTTCCATTAAAACCCTGTGTATGCAGGCTGAGACTGAGGTATGAGTCCATCAGTATGAGTCTGTGAGTATTTTTCTAATCTTGTTTATATTCTCTAGTAAAATAATACTACTCCAATATGCCACAAAACTTGAACTCTTAGACTTAAAAATACTTTATAAAATGTAAAATTAATGAATTTTGAACTGAATCTACAATTCACTTCCATGAAACTAAAATGGTTTAAACAATGTAAAGCCTGTATGTCTGGGAATATTGGTATTACTTATGATTAAAAAAATAATAGATACAAGACTAAAAGAAAAAAAATAAGAAAAATAAGACTAGAAAAAACACACTAGTTAGTTATACCTTCTATAACTTATTGTATATATGCTTACAACTTCCATCTGATCCTGTTTGATATAAAATAGTTGAAACTTTCCTAACACCTCTGATGTGAAAGTCCTAACAAGCTATAATCTATCTGTGCATGTGCATTCACATATGTAGGCATATAATTTCAGGCATATATATGTGCTTAATATAATATGCATTGCTCTGGTAATTTTAATGATTTTGATGCATCTTTTTTGAGTAGAAAATAATAAAGCCTAAATATTATTTGAATATTGGTGTTAAAATGCTTTCAATATTTCTCTTCTCAAGGAATAGTGATTCAACAAAAATTTGCGGGTTATTTTCTCCAAAAGTTTATAATTAATTCAGAACACATGTAAGCTTTGCAGGTGGTTTCCTTCAGATTGAATTATCTTGTGTTTTTAAATTCTATTATGGCAAGCTACCTGTAGGAATAGCGATTTAACAATACTTCTGGATTTGTACAATGTATAGTTTTACATTCTAGAATTAACAACATTGCGGAATTAATTTCTAATGAAACTTTCCCTTTGCTTTATGGTAGGGGAAAAAAGTTTAACATGAAGCTGGTGCTCAATAGAGGGTTCAAGAACTTCACTTCTGATTTGGGTTATAAAGTGAGATCTGAAATCAGGTGTGTTTGAAGTGGTTTGAGGCTTCCTTTACAAATCCCTAGTGCTAAGCAGTTTCACCTCAGAACTCTGGCAAGGGATTTGCACGTATTGTCTGACAGAAATATCAGCATCTAAAGACACTGAAAGTTTCTGAGTGCCTGAGGTCAGTCAGCATTTAGCAAGCCTTGCGTGAGAACACCCCTATGGATTATGCTGGCTATAGTTTTGCATTATTCAGTGGTGTATTTGAAACACTATGGATCTAGATGTGATAGGGACATGTAATTCAAGGTGAAACCTTCATATTAATGTATTTAATAATAAATTCATATTAATGTATTTGATACACATTTGCAATAATTTAATTTATTGATATGTGAGTAATTAAAGAAGGCTTTAAAGAAAGTTATAGAGTAAGTTTAGGAAATTGTTCAAGTCACAGACCTAATAATTTCCCTGACCTTGATAGAACTGCCTAAGTATTTACATTTAAAATACCACTGTATTTTTTCTTAGCTTATTTGTACTTTCTTTGTATTAATTATTAATCTCCTTGATAGTATTTTGGCTGAAACATTGCATCGGGATACAACATACATGAGTAAAGACATGTAGTAAATACATGTTGTTTTATTTCAATAAATACACACTGTGTTCTTTGCAGGATGCTGGTTTTAAAGAATAGCTTCACCTATGAGAAAGGAAGCAGCATGCCAGGATGAGTAAGATCTGAGTTTTGTTCCCATTTGTGCCCCAGATTACTCTTATGAAAATCACTGCTTCTCTCTGTCTGAGCTTTAGCAGTATATAAATTTGTGATTCTGGTATTTGTATTCTTTGAAGTGTTTTGAGAACTGCTGATTAAATGTACCGTGTAAGAGATGCATGTTACTGTCACGACTCTGATTCTTTTGAGAAATACTCCTTGATCCTTGCATATTCAGTTTTATATCCAAACAGAACAGGTTGTTGATTGATTCTGGTGTATTTGGAGTTTTCGTTGTTTATGAGATGCACCAGAACATTTCCTACCTCGTGGCAAATACATCTGGATTGCTGCCTTCTGCTCTTTGAGTGTGAGAAGACATTGTTGTGATTGCACTGTCATGTCTCCTGTAATCCTTGAATTCTGCTGAGTTTTGTCTGCTTCAGCAGATGTGTGCCTCAGTGCTTGGTATTGCTTTTTTGCAGTCTAACCCTCTCTCTATATTTTATGTACTATTTTGTTAAATTCTACTAATATTTAAAATAATTAGGATGTAAAATGCAGTGTTGGAAACAGCTGTTATATTAAGATTTCATTTGCTAGTTTGTTTTGGTATTACTGTTACCAACTTTGAAAGAAACAGTGAAGATATTGTAGATAAACAGACATAAATGCAATAGCAGGGATTTTTTTATCCTATCTATTTCTTTGACCATTTCTTTTAAGTACATAGGTCTTTAACAAATCAGAGAACAGAGCCTATAATGTCAGAAGGAAAAAAAAAAAAATGTCTCTAGGCACTAGAGAATGAAAACTTGTTTAAAGGCCTCCAGATTCTATTTTCAGGTATAATCTTATCTAGAAATGAAAAAAAGAAAGTAACCAAAAAGCCCTTGCCAATAGCTAGACAAGCTGAAAATGGAGGATTTAATGAAATAAAAGTGATAATTCTAGATCTGTATTACATACAATTTTAATAAAAGACCATGTTATGGAAAGCCTGAGGCTGCAGCACGGTATGTGTCTCAGGTTTTTATATAAAGAATCCATGTAGATACCTAAGCTATCCAAGACAGGCAAGCTAGTAGAACTGATTCCTACCTCCACTAAAAGCTCTTTACATTGCACGTGGTCATTGGAAGGGGACGTAATTACATTTGCATGTATTTTGCATTGTTTTTCTGTGACCACTTGCTATGTATTTACATTTTCGTGGAACATAAAGTCCCAACAATATTTCACACAAAAGAAAGGACAGAACAAGGGAAGAAATGTCAAACATTTAGAGAACATTCTCTTCATATAATCAATTTACACTTCAAATGTGTACCCACATTTTTGCATGCAGCTACAGCTCTATCTGCTTGATGTTAGAAAGTTCAGCTGCTTACTTTTCTTTGATGAATCTTACTGTTTGTGGAAAAAAGCAGGATGTTGCAGAGGCACAGCAGGCCTTCCCCATTAAAGACCATGCTCCACTACAAAAGAAAAAAGGTTCCAAATCCTTCAGCATAATTGTTTAACTTTGTATTTATTTATTTTCATTTACAAATATAACTAAAGAAATAGAATAGAAAATGTCAGTTCTTCTCTATATTGAATCACAAAATGGGACAAAACCAAATTCACAAGTTTTCTAGCAAAAGAATATCGTTGCAGAGAATGGAAGCATCTTCAGAGAATGGAACTAATTTTCCATATAATTGTAGAACCATCTGATTGCTCTTGTTTGATATCACAGCTTGCAAAAGGTGGTCAATATCTATACAGTGTTGCAAGAAAGGTATTTCTGGAGAATCATGGATGACAGCAGTCTAGAATCAGTGATAACATGATTATAAATTCTTTATGTTGTTCTTCATTATTTTGATTTAAGTGCTTGTGAATATATAAGAACATAGAATACTCAGATTATACTGATAAATTATTGGTTGGGTTTTTTGTTTGGTTGTTATTGGGGTTTTTTTGAGGAACTTTGTTCTCAGAAAACCATTTCAGTAGAGCATTCTTTCTCATCTCTAGATGCAAACAGCCTTTCACTGTCTTTTGTCTACAATAGTTTCCTGGAGCTGCTATTGGGTTACATGTTTCCCTGAACTAATTAGTGTATTGGAGAGAGATGGGTGTGTCTGTTTCTTCTCAAATATATTGTATGGTAGGCAAAGAATACTTCTATTTCATTGAAGGTGAAAATGTAGTTGAAATAAAAATCACGGAATAGTTCAGGTTGGAAAGGAGCTTTGGAGGTTGTCTAGTCCAACCCCTCAGTGCTCAAAGCAGGGTCAGCGTGTTGTTCAGAGCTGTGTCCGGTAGGATTTTTAATATCTTTAAAGATGGAGGCTCCACAACTTCTCTGGGAAACCTATTCCAGGGTTTGACCATCTTTACAGTCCAAAAGTTTTTCCTCATGTTTAGGTGGAATTTCCTGCACTTCAGTTTGTGTCTGCTGCCTATTTTCCTGTCACTGGGCATCACCGAGAACAGTCTGGCTCCATCTCACCACATATTGGATATTTTTACATGTTGGTAAGATTTTTTTTTTACACCTGAGCCTTCTCTTCTCTAGGCTAAGCTCTTTCAGCTGGCATGTAATGTAACCTGGTTACCTTTTGAAGAAAGAAAATAACATTGGGAGAAAATGTGAAACCATGAGAAAAAATTTGCCATCAATTTTTTTTTTTTTTACATTGGCTATTTGTTCTATACTACTCATGAATATGTTTATTTGTAATTTCTCAGTCAACATTCAGATGGGGAAATTGCCCTCTGTTCTCTCAATAATAAGACACTGCAAATACACAAGAAGCCTTTTTTTAAACATGGACACATGAGAGACAAGAGTGTTGTTAGTTATGTGTTTTCACAGTTTTGAAATTTTTCATACGTCTTTGAGATTGTTCATGTCACATTTTGCCACACAGGTCTTGATATCCCACTCTGATTTAAAAGCAGTCTATTACCAAGAAGTAAATCTATCTAATCAATATTTTGTCTTATTATAGAGATCTTCTATCTCTTCTGGATTTACTGAAAGATAAATATGTTTCAAAGATCTTATTAGATGGAAGTATTATTTTACGAAGTTTTATTACTTTGTAAACCAATATTCAATACAGTTGCATTTCAAATAAATTTTCTACTGTCTATATATGTTCAAAATACCACTAAAACATGAAAAAAAATAAATTTAAGCAATAGATGTCTTAATTTAGAACATACATTTTCAGAATTGTTTATAAAATCAACTATTGACGCACTGATTTCTCCCAATACCTATGTATTGACATCTATCTATATATCTATACCCATTTCTAGTTTAAAGGAAATATTTTCCCTTTTTCCTTTTGAACAGTGACTATCTCTAATAATTATTTTTCAACATAGTTATAAATATATTTCCTATGGCTTATTTGTAACACTTCCTGTGTTTTCATTGTTTAGAAGTGCACAAAACCAGAAGGTCAATTTTATTTACTGTGTAAGATATCTTAGTCTATTACCTTGGCTGATTTTGTCTTCCTAGAGAACAATTGACAAAGAGAGACTCTCTTTTTTTCTGAGGGTTTATTACCCATATGTTATTGATTTCTTAATTCCTTTAAGCTTTTCTGCATATATATATATATATATATATGCACCCTTAAATGTTGGTATGGAAAGGCTAGAAATGTTAAATATTCATACTAATTAACAAAGTTTCTTAAACATTATAGTACTGAAAAACAGTGTAGGAAAATAGGAAAGATTGCATAATCAGTTCATACTTTTGTCTGAAAAGCCGACAGTATTGTAATTTCTGATGACAGTGCATCAGAGTGAGATACAACAGAGTGAATTGAAATGCACCTTGCAGTCAGAGGTGAAATCCCGGTCTCCATTTAAATTAATTCAAAGCTTGTTAGAGCAAGTTTTTATTGAAGAAGTCTGGTGTTATCAAAGATATCATTGTATTCATTGCACTGACTTTTAAAAGACCCAGCTAAATGTTTGAAGGCATCACAAGCTCTTTCAATCCAAAGATTTGTGCCAGGCACAAAGGTGAAAGGAGGTTGTAGTGAGGTGGGTGTCAGTCTCTTCTCCCAAGTAACAAGAGATAGGACAAGAGGAAACTGCCTCAAGTTGTGGCAGGGGAGGTTTAGGTTGGTTATTAGGAAAAATTTCTTTACGGAAAGGGTTGTCAGGCATTGGAGCAGGCTGCCCAGGGAAGTGGTTGAGTCACCATCCCTGGAGGTATTTAAAAGACATGTAGATGTGGTGCTTAGGGACATGGTTTAGTGGTAGACTCGGTAGTGTTAGGTTAATGGTTGGACTTGGTTATCTTAAAGGTCTTTTCCAACCTAAATGATTCTATGAAAGTATGTATGAAATCAGATCAGGCAGAAGATCCTGCTGTGTGGCATTGCTGTGATTTTAGCAACTGCACTAAGGAATCCAACCCCAAATACACAGTGTCTCCTCAGAAAAGAGATTATATATTGCTTCTGGTTTGAAAACCAAGTTTCAACTTGATGCTTAAGCTGCCCTAAAGAATGAGACCTACTTTTGAAAGGCTAAGGTGCTGAAAATAAGTATATGGTTCATATCCCTGACTAGAACCGTCTTTTTTAAACTTCCTGCTGACTGAGGAACCTTTAATCCTTCTGACTGTGCAGTATCTTGACAAATGAATCTTTTTAATTTTAGGAATACAAGAATAAATTGCTAATGAGACAGCAACGATGGCACTGCTTATGTAATTGCTTAACAAGAAATTTCAGAGAGAAATGTGTGCTGAAGATTCCAGCTTCAGAGTCTGACTCCCATGAGATAAGAAATCTTCTCTCTTGCCTTGTATTTCTTCTGACTGCTAGCCTCTGAATGATTTAAACCAGAAGCAATGATGTTTCTGAAAGGACACTGTGAACCCCCTTGAATTACACTGAACAGATTTATGAAAAAAAGGAAGAGTTGCAAATTACTAAAACTTAGATCCTTTTTCATAAATGTTACTTGCACCAGTTTTCACCGTAAAAAGAATTAACATGCCCTCCAGTATTAGTCTTACTAAAGCATGCTTATGCAATAATAATCATTGCATTAATAATGTTTTCATTTCTTTCACTTTTTATATTGCTACAACAGCACAGGTTATATAATTCATTAGTAATTATACTGAAATAGAAAAAATGTATGGGCTTAATCAACATAATCTTTAAACTGTCATTCTCTGAACTAACTTGTAAAATGAAATAAAAAAGGTAGAAAAGACATTTACAGTTGATTTGTAAAATGGGGTAGATCCTTTATGAAATCCACTTTGAATATATGTGATCTTTCCTCCTCATAGGAATGTAGATTTTGCATGAAACACCAAGTGGTAAATTATTCTGTATAGCCTGGGCTTCAGTGCTCAACATATTGACAGCCTTTTAAAAGGTAGAACAATTCAGTAGCGTAAGTATCAGGGGATCTGTGAAAAGAAATGAAATGTAATTGAGATGACTGTAATTGAGATGACAGATTTTACTTTAGTAGCAGAACATCAGCTATGCTTGTGAAGAAGAGTGCAACAAGAATGCAGGATATGCTGCGCGCTTCAGTGAGGTAACCGGTTGTCATTATGCTCTTCTGTTGTGTAGGGCAAGATAAGTTCTGTTTTCAGTGAATTCTCACAGGCTCTGAATGTGTTGCATGTACCATTTTTACATGCTTGTTTTAACACCACACTGGCTTGCATCAACCATTTTAGGAGTTAATATAATAAAGCCAGATATATTGCATAACTGAGCAAATTCTGACTGCGCTGTGTATCCAATGGGTAAAAAACATGAAACTTCGTTATGTAGTCAGTCTCTTTGTAAAAGAGGCACAAATTTAATCTTCCAGTCAGGGTTCTCCTGGGACATTGGTTTTGTCTCTTCCTCTTGAAAAAGACTGTGATTTCAAGCTCCTTACCCTCTCCCAGGACTTTATGGATTATGGTGTCTGTGAGCTGCAGGAAGCTATCTTGTCAAAAACATTTAAAAACCTGTATATGATTCTTGATCCAGATATCAGTGTTCACACCCCCATCCCTTTCAACCCTCCAAATTTAGCTGTGCAGTTTCATGGCTGAAGCCTTAGAATCACAGAATCATCTAGGTTGGAAAAGACCCTTAAGATCATTGAGTCCAACCTTGATAAGGCATAGTTCAGATCACCATCTAAACTGAAAAAGTGAGTCCTTTGGCAATGAAAGAGGGGAAATTGCACCATTCATCTACTTCTGGGTTTCCTATCTCCATGCCTTTCTTTTGCTGAATGTCTTTTAATAAGAGACACTTTCAAAAATACGATCAGTTTACTTGAATTATGTTTTCAAGTACCTGACTCAAAATTTTGCTTGACACTTTGATGTATGTTTATACATGTGTTAAAAATCTGTGAGGAAATTACAGAAGATAAATAAGGGTTAATTTGGTTGCAGGCACTCTTACTTAAATCATACTGCCTAAAAGAAAGGTAATAAAATTCTATTGTCACAGTAATCTAATGGGAATATAGATGTGGCACTGACACATTTATTGTCTCTAAAATGACCTTTGTGTCAAACCTCATGCATCGATTAATTTTTAGACAAAATTATTTGTTTTTATTTACTAGTTCACCCAAGAGCTCCACTTATACTATGCCACTCATTTTCTCTTCTGTTCAGTTAAACTGACAATCGAAGAGTTGTTTAGTTCCGTGTGGCTTTTACCTTTTGAATACAAATATGAAGCAAAACCTTGCAGACTTAAAAAGCTGTGGTAGCAGGTGGACTTATCAACATCCCTTTGCCTTTTTTCATTTGAACTGTGGCAAGTCATCTAAATTGAGGCTAATTAAATACAATATTTCTACATAATTATATGATAAAGATTTTTAGTGCCAGACTCTGTGCAGTTTTGTATGGTTGTCTATAATTTCTTGGTTAAGAGAGTAATTTATTCTCAGTGCTAACTGATGATGAACAGATTATTAAAGTTGGATTGTAGGACACTTCGTTCTGTATTCTCTTTCATTTTAAATAAGATCAGAGAAATTCTAAATAGGAAGTTGGTGCCAGCATTATAAAAGGGTGGTGTATAAAACTGCAGACCTTTTCTTACAGTGTTGATTGATAACCGCTGATGAAATTACAGCAGTGCCATAAACATTTTAGTGTACATCATAAAGATTTTTCGTGTACAGCATTAGCCACATGGTATAGCTAGGTTAAGGTTGTAGTTTCAAAAGCAGTCATCAGATATTAATAAGAAGTTCTAAGTGTTTTAAAAGCTAAAACTAATGAAAGTTACAATATTATCCATTTATATTCTTTAAGAAATTCTTTTAAGATTTTCTGTGACTTGACCTTTATTTTATGACAAGATATCTGAAAGGTTGATTTGTATGAATCATAGCTATAATTATTATACTGTATGAAAAAAAAAAAAGGAAGGTAATGGATTTTCAGAGCTATTTTGTTTAAAAAAAAGTTAAGAATACTTTAAAAAACCTTTATATTTCACTATCTAAAATGTTTCTTAGCAGGTCAGCCACTCTATCAATGTATACTTTAAAACTAATTAAAAAAGAAATGTGGAAAAAAATGTATTTTTGCTGAGTATACTGCAAGTATAAGCCTCAAGCTGCAATTCAACATGTGTAATTATTTAGGTGCATTATGAAGATCCATAATAACCATATGAATTGAGCACGTTTACTTAAGTTTGAAACATAGATACATACATTACTGTTAAAAAGTTGACATTAATGGGGTTTCTGGTTGTCTATACAAAATGTTGCCTGCATTATTCTAATCCTAAAATGCAAACACCCTTATTTGGTACTTTTGCATGGTATAGGATTCCAAGCGTCTGGTGGATGAAAGAACTCTGATAAAGAAACATGGTATTATTTATGCTATGTTCTCCTCTTGAGAATTCTGGTTTGGATTTTCAAAGGAACCTAACTGACTTACTCTTTCTCCCACTGAAAGCTTAAGGATTTTATTCTTATTTACACTAAAAGACTACAGACTGTCCTTGCAGTAGAAAGGAACGTTAATTTGTATGTGAATCTTACCCAGCAGGTTTTGTATCCCTGCGTTATTTAGGCTCCTTTGAAAAGTCAGCCTAATGCAAGCAATCTTATTTACACAAAGAGAATTCCCATTAAAGGCGGCAAGGCTGTTGAAATAAACTAGGTCTATTCATGTAGAATCAGATTCTATCGTCCCTCTGGGTTTATAATTTACAGACTTTTAGCTCTTGCCTTTGAGGACTAAATGTCTTGCTCTTCTCATTTTCTTCTCAATATATTTAACATTTAAGCTAGTTTGTTGTTTTGGATTCAAGCACAAAGGAGGAAAGTTGATTTACAGATGAATGAGGATGGTTCTTACCTGCTGTTACTTCTGGAAGCCCCGTTGTTTGGTTAAGTTTATACTTTTTCTCTTCCCATGAACCCCTGTGATTCGGTGCGCTCCTAAGCTATGGGCCTACTCAGAGGGGAAATTATCCATGTGTGGTACATCTAATGACAGATTCATTGTATTTCTATGATTGATCTCTGCAAGTGAAGAAAGTCCTCTTCAAGTGTGTGCGTGCTGGTTACATGTGGTTAAGATGTCCCTGATTCACAATGATGTGTGTGGAATAATAATTCTGAATTTACTTATTCCATTACCTTCTGTGAAGAAATTGCTAAAGCAAGGAAAATATAGAGCAAACAGGTTATGGTCTGTTTTGCATTTTATGAGTTGTAAAGAACATTTTTAAAAAGAAAAGTAGTTAGTTACATACTTATTAACACAGACTAAACAGATTCTGATTAGAAATAATGATCTTACATATGTCATGATTCCTAAGAGATTGTAAGCATGTGTTTGCATTAAGGATATATTTCTGCCTGAGAAATTTAGACCATTAATTTCTTAAGGATTTTTGGATTCTTTGGGGATGACCATATATGTGTGTGGGTATTTACTTTTGTTCATTTTCCAGGAGCCCAAAAGTTTAGAGAACTGCTATTAACTATTCATGCTTTGGCTGTGTTACAATTTAAACAAGACCAAGACTAGCAGCAGTGGTTTTCTTATTTTATAAAATCATTTTGTGAAATAAATCACTCAAGGCTTGAGGTTTTTTTTTATACTGAGTTTTGTCCCTTAGGGAACCTTTCATACACACTTTATAACTTCCTGAGAATAGGGAGATTATACACAGAATAAATAGCAGACAGCTGTGAGCTATGAGTCTACAATGCCAGTAAAGGGATTTGGTGATTTCATAAACCAGAAAAGCAAAGTTTGAGCATCTTGAACACTATTCAGAGCCTCCAAATGGAATGAGTATTCTGCAATTCAACTCAATTTTTATTTGCTATAACATATGGATCTGAGTAAATGATTCATACTGACAGCATGGAGCCCTGTGATCTTACATCAGCTCCCATATCATCTCTAGGCTAGTAGCACTAACCATTTCATTTCTATTTTCACCTTCATTCTCTCTCCTTTTTTACTTGCCCTTCACGCTATAGTACTGCTCTGTCATAAAGTCTATAATTTACTTCTTTTTTCAGGTACACTTCAAACGCTGGTGCTGAACTGGAGCCAAAATGCCTCACCATACCTATACTAACAATGCAGGAACACTTCTAATTTCTCCACAATGTGCTTACCATCAGTCTGGGTTCTAAGTGGCGATGATGGCTACATATTTCATGCAGCTAGCTTGGTCCAAATAAGTGAACTAGCTCAATTAATAAACTCTCATGGCACCTAAAGTGCTTTAGAGCATGGTACAGAGATGCTTTCATAGCCCTGTTAGGCCCAGCTGACTACCACTTGCACTTATTAACATCAGCTCAGCCCTGTGATGTGGACTGATGCCAGAAGCAGGTTTTTCTGCGTTATGTTTTCAATGACCTATAATAGTCAGGTTTTCCCATTTTCTGAAGTTTCAGAGTCTCTTAAGTGTCACTTAAGCAGCTAAAATGATGGCCATCTCATTTTTCCAAAAAGTTGCAAACCCAAATCCCTGATGTATGTTATAGTAATAGTTTTAGTAAGTCTAGAAATGATAAAAGCTTTGTGGTGTTGCAGTAATACTTCATTTCCCAGATGTACATTATTTTGATCTGAATTTCTGTTTGTATATTCATGTTGTTAATGTTTGGGAAATTATATTAAGAGTTACTGAACAGTAAATAAGTATCATGGAAATGGTGAAGAGAATAGTCTTTTTAATCTTTGAATAAGTTAATAAAGACTTTGATAGTAAAAGGCATAAATAAATACTGAATTGTAACTCCCACTAGTTGCAATTCAGACAGATAGTTACTTGATATGATGTTAAGTAGTGTCTTGGCTATAATTTGCTATCTTGGGCGAGGTATTTGCATAGAATTGTTTCATGCTTGTAAAACTAAAATTGCTTCCAACTGTGAGAACTTATTCATAGTAATGCTGCAGCTGTACTTGTCATTTCAGGTGAGTGCACAGAGATTCTTTTCCTCCAGAGCTTTCCCAAATTTCTCTGAATTTTAGTGTATTCAGCTGGAATTCTAAGATGAGAAAGGTATTTTTTAAATAAAATGTCTTAGTACACTGCACATCTTAGTCAATTTATCCTTATTATGGATACAGTCTGGAATATCCAACTGACCTAACCAAACCAAACATGCTCATTTTCAGGCAGAATTATGATTTTCAGAGAAGAACTCAGTAAACTAAGCTCATTTTTATGAATCTGAAATTTCAATATAATATGCTAGTTTAAGGTAACATTTGATCAGCATTTTAAAAATTTCTCTCCAATGTGTGCAGTGTGGTTTCTCACACAAAACATGAACTCACATCCACTTTTTTGTCAGCTAGGCTCTTGGAAAAAGACAATTGCTTATTGAACCATTACAGTAAAAACTGTTCTTCTGACATCTGTACAGGGAAATCATGTTCTGCTCTTAAAACAGTTATAAGTAGTACCAGTTGGAGATTTTCAGAGAGAACAGTTTTTTCATCTCAAAATGCTGATTCTTTGGACATGCATGTTGATTTCTGACAAGCAGAATAGCAAAGTACTAGAATTGTGCTTGTCAGGAAGATCTCAGTCAACTGTCTGGTTCGTTCAGTAATGTTAGTGCATTTGTGAAAAATCATGAAACTAGTGAGAATTTTCGTAATTTCAGCTAACAGCCACCAGATATTCCCAGGAGCATATTCTCAACTAAAACACTATTATTTTTCATGACTTCCAAACCAAAATAATGTAGAATTTCATTTTGACAGTTTAAAGAAGACCATGTTAATTTGGCGTGATTTCTTTTTATACCTCCATTCCAGCAAAAAAAGCATCACTGAGCAAAAATACCTTTTCTTGGAAGCTTTTGTCATCAATAGTTTCATGTCTAAAACTATAACTTTGTATGCTACATCCTATGAAAAAGATAAAATAATCTCCCCAATCCTCTCAACATAAACAAGGATAAGGCAAGTATATCCTCAACTGTTAATTTGGAATTCTTTTTTTTCTGGTCAAGGTGTTCTGTGTATCGAATTATGTTGGTGTCATCAACAATTATGGTGTTCCTTTGGGCATCTTAGGATTTGGACTATAACACATGAGCTTTGGAGACCAGCATGCTGCCTGGGTTATAGAGTGGGTGCTGTAATGACACAAAGGTAAGCATCATGTCCTCAACTTTATATTCTCTCAGGCATGAGGAAAAGACTGCTGCCCCACAGCATCAGCTGATCATGGAAGGGAGAAGGCCTTAAAATATGAGTGTATAGGAAGGAAGGTCTAGTTCATAAATAGCATCTTCTACATACTATGATGGCATAGCTCCCACGAAGTCAGTGATAGCAAGTGTTATAGTGAAATACCTTTAGGTCTGTCAGGGAAGATTCACTAATCCAAACATTGGATTAGGAAAGGCTTGTTTCTTGTGTGAGATGAAGGAGAGCTCAACTCATAAGACACAGGATTCTGAATCTAGGAATTATTTCTGGGTTGCAAGGTGGAAGATCCTTCCAACTTGTTAAGGGTATAGAAAACATGGAGCTACATTATTTAGAGTAGACTGTGCCAATACAGGAAAGATGAAATTATGCTAATCTTCCACTTACAGTGTATAAAATTATATACTATTTGAGAAACATTGCATTCTCAGCAGGCATTTCAGCAAGTTGGTGGCCAAAAGCTATCTTAATGAGACAGCCAGCTTGAAAAATACAGTAAAAATGACAAGGGAAATAAATGAATGATTAAATAATATGAAACTTGGAGGAAGGCATAAAATTAACTCGCACAAACTGAATCCTGAAGATATTGTTAAACCCCATGTTAAAGGCACAAAGTCAAGAGAGTCATAATATCTCTCAGAACCGTTAGCTGTGTCCTTTTTGGCATCTGTTGTTGGTCATTAAAAAAACCTACAACACCATACAAGTTAACTAGATTACTAGTGAAATATTTTGGCACGATTGAGGTATGAGAAGTCTTGACTGAAAAAGAAACATAACAATTTACTGCTTAGCTTCACTCTCTTCTTATTCACAAATATGATGGAGCCGTCACAGAATAAGGTGATCGTTTTCTGTTAAAACTATCTACAACTTTTTGGCTAATTAAAGAAAAATTATCTGGGGAAGAAATTTGAAACTTAGTTACTGGATTATGTCTAGATGAGAATTATGCTTGAAGTATACCTGTCTCTTGCATTTCTGTTCTTTGTGTGGGACAAAGCAGTTTGTTGCTGTCCATGTGGTGGAATTTCTACATCCTATTATTTTTAAAATTTTACAAATACTCTGATCAAGACATTAAGACTTTGGAAGAACATACTTACAAGCAAGTAAATGTAAGTCTGACCATAGGTATTTTTTGCCTCCCAGTATAATCATACCGTCTTTACTTTACATACTTCCACCCATGTGTGTATGGATAGAACTTTTCCTTACACAAATTCCACCATGTTCAGGGTCAGATCCAAGATTTCTGTTGATTTCAGTGAACTTTGACTCAATTTGTTGATTAATAGCTGTTGGCATTACTTACGGTGTATAGTAAATGACAAAGGTGAGAGAAATGGCAGGTTGGTGTTTATTATACACACACCTATATTTCTACTCATTCCATTTATGAAGAAGTCTGTTTCCCTAAGAATTTTACTGAGCTTATGGTAAGAACCTCAGTAGACAGGGTGGACCAAAAGAATGACAGTAGAATTTTTTTAAAGAAAAATGTAAAATGTGTCTTTTATCTGTTCAGTTCAACTGTCAGTAATGGCTTTATATATTGTTACTGTATCAGTTCATTAATAGTTGCACATTGGTATAAATATTCAAGGATAATAATTAAGATATCCAAGCAAATTTAAGACGGTGGGAGCAGATTTCTGAAATAGGTCATACCCTTTATAGTGCAAAAATGTAACTGTCCACAGTGTGGAAATAGTTGAGTAGTCAGATGTCTTCATTGCAAATTGCTGCTGCAAAAAAAATTACAAAACATGATTAAAAAAAAAAAATATTTTAGACGCTGAGCCACTCTGATTTCAAAGTATGATAAAGAAGTGACAGAAAAAAAATATGTATGGTGGTACTCCAGAAATGTTACAAATTAGGATGTGCACTGAACCTTAGGAAGATTTGACTGAAGAGCTATCCTCTTTATAAATAATGTTACCATGTAGAGACATATTTGTAGTAGACGTGAATCCTTCCTGCTCTTTCGCCATGAAGCAATGGAATGCTCTGGGCACATGAATATTGTGGTCAGAGATCTTTGATCTGATGAGTATACCATACTAGATGCTAATAAAAAAAAAAAAAATCGATATTAGGGAAGTCTGCTAATAATGAATTTCAGCATAGAATCATAGTAACAGCAGGCATAAAATTCTGGAGTATGCTAGTGAGGCAGCATGAATTACAGCATAAAAAGCTTTGAAATGGTAGGAGGACAGGTCCACCATCTGATTTATTTGAACCTTTAAATGAAGCTCATGAACAAAAATGACAGGACAAATTCAGAACTGACTTGTACATTAGAGTAACTTAGATGACAAAGGAGCAAAATTCAGAGCAGTTCAAAAACAGTAACTGGACAAAGCAGAATTTTTCTGCTTTCTGACAATCTTCTATCAGTTGCTGCTTTTTAAACACAGAAAATCTTTTCTTCCATCATACAAGTTAAATTTATTTTGCAATGTCACACTGTTTTGCAACATCTTTGACGACTGCAAAGGAGAGAAAATAGAAAAATGAATAAAAGAATAGGAAAACCTGCTATTGGAAAAATAAACCACAATAAAGCAGAAGGAGAGGGGGGGGGGAAAGAAAGACTCAGCAAGAAATTTTACTCTTATAAAATAATAATGTTTTGTCTACCCTTTGAATTTATAGAGCTTTTTTCTTTCAAAGTACCTTTAATTCGAAAGTATTTTGCTAACCTCTGCATTACAGTTGGAGAAATTAAAAATCCAAAAAAGAATGCAGCCATAGTCTTTAAAATGTTGTAGATTATATTTTTTAATGGCTCAATCACGGTGTTCCAACTTGAAGGAATGGTGATTTTCAGAAGGATTTTAGGTACTTGATTTCAGTTCACAATAAAGTATATTTATTGTTACTGAGTTTCAAAATACTGGCCATTGTTCAGTAAATCTAAAGGCTTTCCTCAGTACAAGAGTGGAATGCACTCTAAAACAAAAGATGACCAAAAAAAATTTTACAAGGCAATTTATATTGGACAGTATTGCAGAAAACCTGGACAAAAGGAATTGTAGGGGCTGAATTTATTCTCTAACTCTGCTGTGGTCTGAGAGAGGAATTTGTACATGCAAAAGTGAAACTTCATATTCTGTTATTCTACAGAGATTTAGAAACGTAAGATAAAAGATAAAATCTTCCTTCTAATCCAAAGTGGATCTATACAGCATATCTATTACATATTCTGTACTTGTCCCAAATACAGAGTTCTTTTGGAAGGAAAGATACAGCTTGGACTTTCAAAATTGGAACAAGAACTCATTTGGGACTTAGAAGGATATGGAGCAGTATCTCACTTGAGACACCAGTGGAAGTTCTGTGTTTGAAAAAGCTCAAACTACACAGACAGAGACAGATATGCATTCTGGAGTCACATCTGAGTGACTGTAAAATCAAGAGAAAATGGCCTCAGCTAAGAAAGTGTTTGCTTGGTTTTAAAGATTGACTCTTAAGCTTGTTGTTACACAAACTGTCACCGTTTTCGCATGTGGTTCTAAATTTTCACTGAGAAGTGCATTCTGTGTATAAACGTTTATGTTTTGATTTTTAGTACAGTATTTTATGAAATCATTAATGTGGGTATTAAAATCAAGCAGTTGGATATGTAAGCAGTTTTTTAGCATAATTATTTACAAATGTATTGCCCAACTTCAAAAATACATTAAATTAAAACAGAAGTCTGGATACAGGGCTTATTAATGACTTAATTTAATGCATTAATAGTTTATACTAAGATGATATCATTTGTGTGTGAAAAGACACTCAATACTAGAATGTAGGACCTTAGAATACTACATTCCCCAGGCTTTAATTAGTTCATCATACACACACTGTTTCAGAACCTGAATCCTAGTAGACAGCTAACAGATAAATAAGGTTAATAAGAAGTGCTAAAACTGAAATAAAACTGGTATGAAATGCATTTTTCAGCTTCTCTGTTGAGTGTGCAGTTGAGGGGTAGATGGTAGGGGCAACTCATAATATATTTCTCCAGTCAGGATCCAGAAATAGAGAGTCATTGTTCTCATAGACAGACTATCTTAAGTGTGACATATTCCCTCTCACTCTTAACCTATGTAACATAAATATTTTAGACTAATCAATTAAATGTATTAGATGCTACATAAGAATAGCCCTTTAAATTTGCTCATCTCAAGATGAGTCTTTTAAATTATTTGTTTTTTTCAGTGATACTTCTGTGTCAAAATCTGTCAATTTTTTACAATTTCAGATTCATCTAGGGTTTGACCTTCAGTACTTGAATTCCTTTTAATATCAGAGTTATAGTGCATCTGGCATCATAAAATAAGTGATATTAAATCAAAAGGGAGAATTGTGCACAATGAAATGTATCTCAAATTGCTAAGAGCTACTTACTTAATTATGCATTTCTCTAATGCCTTGAAAACAAGTCCATACCTTTTAAGCATCCATCCCAAATTGACCAAGGTAAATGGCAAGTTAGATGGGGCTTTTTCATGGGTTTAATTTCCTCACACAAAAATACAGTTCCTGTACACAGTAAGAATGAGAGCAGGTTTTTTTAGTGGGTCAGTGATATTAGAATGAAATGCAAATGCACAACTGAACTACATAACACAAATCCTGCTGTTTACTCTCTTGGGCATTACACTGTGTTTGGTGTAATGTTTTTCTAACATTTTATGAAGTTTTCCAATTAAATATTAATGCAACTTCTTCAAAGAGAAACAAAGATTTATAACCCTGAAGTGAAAGTGAGAGGATAAGAGAATTGATAGCGCAGCTGGCCAGGAGAATTCTGCATGAGCTCTGAACACATTTATGTGAGAAGCTAAATATACTATATAAAACAAAATATGTATATGTGCTCTAATTGCATGTGCTGCATGATCATATGTGGTAAATTAGGATCTTTCCACTCTAGCAACAAACCCTGTGCTGGATCACTGTTTTATTTTTAAATACTTTTTTGGTGTTCTCTTCAATTTCTCACATTTTAAATACCTTAAACATTTAGGGGGAAAAAAACCAACAACAATTAAATTAAAATCTAAAGTTAAGGCAACTAATATATTTTTGTATTTTAAAATTCAATTGAACTTGTAATAAATAATTTACTTAAGCAGTGCGAAAAGGAAGTGATAACCACTCTTGCCTTTTGGCAAGAGCAGGTATGTGGTATGCCTGATTCATCAGCACTAGACGGCAGTAACTCATGTATATGGAACAGACTGTAATGTTTTCCAGTTTACTTGAGGGAATGAGAAATGTTTAAGATTCTGCATACTCCTAGATATTCTTCAAGGTTACCAGAAGGCATAAAGACATGTTCTGAACCTGAGTTCAAATTCATAGAAAAAAATGCAAAGAGAAAGACCTATTATTTTTAAAGTTCTCATGTATTCCATTGCAAAGAGAGGAAGGGCAGGATTCTGTGATTGTGTCAGTCTGGACTTCTTAAATATTTTGCTTTTTCTGCCTTCTTAAAAAATACCTAGCTAGGAAAAATATGTCAGGACAACACAAAGGAATTAATCAGCAGGGCTGTTGCTTAAGATGCAGCAGTGTGAAAAATGCCTCGTCGCTGTAGGTCAGATTGAGGCATTGCGTAGCGAAGTCATAGAAGCTTTGCTAATGAGCAGCGCTTCTGTCTGTCTCCTTGGATTTCTTAATGTTTGTCATTGTTACCTGTTTATGCACAGTTCTCATATTCTACAGTTCTCCTGTCAGACACAGGGATGAACACAGAAGTAAAATTCTATTCATTGACAACCACACATTGCCTGCTCCACCCTCAAGGTAACAGGAGAAAGGTGAACCCTTGCCTGTCGTGTATCTCTTCCATCATGATTTACTTCCACCTATTTAATGTTGACCTGGATAGGAATGATCAGTGAGAAGTAACGTTTGCTCCTTGAGATGTATGTACCATAGGAGAATGATAGAACTTGAACTGATCTGTCACAGGAACATCAAATCCGTTTTAATGGGCAGTTGCTTATGCCTGAATCGGCACATTCTCCCAGCATATAAGAAGAAAATACTAGGAGTAAAACATTTCATAGATACTTATGTTCAGATACATTCCAATAAATAGTGGCAGTCATCAGATTTGTGTATTTTCTTACTCTGCAAAATTTTTAATATTAAATTATTTCCTTGAATAAGACCACAGGAGGAAAAGAATGGCTGATGACGTTACCTTCTTTTTACCCCAATAAAAAAAGAAACCATCTGAAAAATAAAGAGTATAAAACTTCTAATTAAAATGTCAGGAGACCATGACAGTATGCTCAATTCAGGGACAAAATGGAGGGGAGGCATTATACACTGAGCCCATGCAGAAAGTTGTCATTAAATGGAATGGATTTCACTTAAAGAATAGGCCAATAGTCAAAACCACGAGAAGAATGGCAGCAGAAAACATAACTATTTCTCCATCCAGTGATTTTTCTGTATAGTCTTTTAATGATGTTGGAAAAGCAAAACTTATTAAAGACTTATTAAAAATAAGTCATCATGAAATAGCAAAGTGTTTGAGACAGTGCTTCCCTCAGAGCAGAACGTCAGGAAGAAAAAGAGCTAGCAATCTGGCAACTAGTGAAACAAGCAGCAGCATTTTCTGACACAGTAGAAAAAACATTCACTCCCCTGCCTTTGCTGAAAAATATCAGAGGAGCATCAGCCACACCACATGTTAGGGAGTCATGCCCAGATCCAGTCCAAGGCTTGGAATGGAAACAAGATTGCTTCCAGGGATGAGAAGATGGTTCACTTGTTAGTATCTCTTTAACATTATGACCTTTATGGACAAAGCCTATTATTGTAAAGGTTATTTTTGCCTCTGTAGAGGGGAAAAAAAATTGGTTGAGCAGCATTGCTGACAGCAAGAATGTAATTTTAAAAATTAGGTTATAATGAATATGAGTTTCAGAAGAAGACTGCAGAGTAGGTCCCATCTGCTTCCCTCTGGACTGCAGCATGAAAGGGAACAGATGGGCATGAATTATGCCAAAAATGGCTGGGAGAAGCTAGACAGCTCCATAGTCTTATTCTATGTTATCATCAGCCACTCTGAGATCCTGTTCCTATATACATCTTCCAGTGCACTGATGCTGTTGGGGGAATGGGGGAAGGGTGGACGTGACTGAAAGAAGAGAGAACTTGGAACAGATTATGCTACAGATATAATTCTGCAATATTCGTCTATAGCTCAGGTGCTAATTTGATTGCTAATTCTGGGTTTCCCTTTTGTTCTGTCCTGGAGTTCACCAGCAGCCTTACGTCCTGAACAGTCATGAGAAAGTGATACCATTTTTTTTCCTGCACAGCTATGCAAAAGGCAAGTGTTCTGGAATAAGATCTCGGCCTCCAAAATCAATGTCATCTTGATGTGTCCTCAGATTAAGTCAGGATTTTACTCTTTGTAGATGTCTTCTAATACAGAGGGTTTATCATACCCAGTTCTGGAACGGAGTGAAATTGCATTGCAAATGGCAGGCTCATGAAGGTGTCCCCTCTCAAAAGCCCTTGCAGTTGAGGAGCACAATTCAGTTGCTTGCCCGCTCTGATGCAGAGACAGTATCAAAAGTTTTTTAGATTTCTTCATATGGTTTTGGTTGTGTTTCTCCAATTAAAAAATCATGCTTAGATATTGTGTGTTGAATACTTTAAAAAGTAATATTATCAAATAGCCATGCCTGATATTTAGCCATTGAAATGTGGTTTGGGGAAGCAGAAAGATTGGAACTCCCATTAAAATTTTGCTTAAATGTAAATACCCTCTTCTTTGCAGTTGATGGCTGCTAATCTATTTTAACTTGCAGTATCTAGCCTTTCTTAACTATGATTGGTGATTGGTAGCCATTTCCTAAAGTGTCAGAGATGGCCTTCCACAGTGGTCACACCTTCCTTTTGAAACCAGGCATTTACTCTTTTCTAATATCATTTTATAGTCCATAATATACAAAAGGCAACTTGTGTTATTATCAGGTGTTATTATTTTAACATATTTGTTCTGTATTTTAAAATCTTCTCATAAATCTCCTGCATCTCTAGTTCTTTTCTGTCCATGTACAGCACAAAGTGGCTCAAGTGTAGCTTTAAGTTAGATTGTTTAGTAATGGCAAGCCTGGCTACAGCACAATGGTGCTGAGGCTGGTTATTTCTACCTTGTTCTTCAGTGTTTGTGCTCCAGTTTGTTTTTCACTCAATACCTGTTAAAACTAGCAATTTAAACTGTTGGTACTCTTGATTACAGTGTGGGCAAACTCCTTGTTAACCACTGCAAGCCAAGCCTGATAAAGGCCATTCCAGGGTATCTAAGTACGGGGTTTTTTTCCCTCTGTTTTTGGTTTCTTATTATCTTCATATTCAGAATTTAATGCTAAGACTATTTGTCTACATGGAAAAAGACCATGCTAGTGTTTGCAAGGTAAGTGTTGTAAAGGTGTCAGAAAATTCCCTCTGTCTTCCATCTCTGAAAATAAAAAGACTGTTCTGTCTTTTGACAGAACCTATAGGTACATACTGTATTGATTTCAATACTCAACAAAACAATAGTTTGAGCTATAATGTATTCTATGAAAAATGAGGGGAATTATCATCAATGCTTCATGTAATGCTTTGTTGGTTGTTTCACAATCCTTATTTTCAAAAACCCATTGTAATTCCAGGCGTCTTAGGGAAAGCAAAAAAAGAGTTGGGATGGAAATCTTATTTAACACATAACAAGTGAGGTCTATGAGCTATATTTCTATATCTGTATATGTGAGAACTTGTTTACTTCCTAAAAAGATTAGTATTGTATCAGTGCATCTCACTATTTGGAAAAAAATGTAAATGGGAGACTATATTCTAGGAACTAATGGGCAGCTACAATCATTAATCAGTGTTTTTGCTTCTTGTCTTCTCTGTGTTGTGAAGTCAATGTTTTACACTTTGGCTGCCTCAAGGTCTTCATATACGTCAGAGCTTCATTGAACTAGCAGTACACTAGTATAGAAAAATAACCCATTTGGTTTTTTGCCATGAAAAATGTTAAGTCAGTCATTGAACATTGACTAAAATCTCATTACTTTGGTGGCAAATGAGGCATGAAACATATTGTCAAAAATATAGAGCCCAAAATACAGTGGCACTAAATTTTTTATCTTCATGGAATGTACTACAAAAGGTTTGAACTCTAAATCAGACAGTGCACTTAAGCACACAGCATCATTCATCAAATGCGCAGTCTTCGTTGCAAAATTTGTCCATGATGGCAGCTTTAATGAAGTTCCATAATTTCTCTCAACCTCAGAAAACTATTATTTCAGCTGTATGAAGGCATAAATCTACCACCAACACTTCAACTCTGGCCTTGCTCAAGGCTTTAGACTATTGACTTTATGGTGAGAATTTCATGATAATCTTTCATGTCCTACTCATTCCTGTCTAAATGTTAGATGTGTAGTATCAACTTGCTGTTCACAGACATGGGTGATTGGAAGGAAGTGCAATTGCAAAAGTGGAACTGAAAAGACAGTCTTGGTTACTTGAGCCTTTATGACATGGCTTTCTGAAGTATTCCTTAAGTATCTGCACTTGCGTTCCCTTTGATCTCCATAGTAGAACAGAATTCTGTTACTACATGGCTGAACGAACGTAACAGCACAAGTTTATTTCTTATAATGAATATTTTGTGGATCTGGGAAACAAGTAGTATTTGTAGTCGGACAATGAAATGGCCAACTGATCCATATAAACAATAGTAAAAAAATTCATTATCTATGGACAGTGCACAGAATAATCTTTGATTTATACAAATCACCCCTCATCTCTGTAGGTGACTGATAATAAGACTTATTTCAGTCTTACACATGTGGTACTCAACATATGGCAGTTCACAGAAAATCATACCATCTCACAAGCATAGTACTCATTTTTTTTTTTCACTGTGCTGAAATTAGGTATGCTGTGACATGGGAACTGGGAATCAATGTAAAATACGTATGCTTTGGAGAAGGGAAAAATGACATTCTGAATTTCCTGAATGATAATGGATCTACAATGTATAAAGCCATTTTGCTGTCATGATAAGGGAATAATGTCTTTAACTGTCCTGAAATATATGTGTTGTTATTTCTCTGTGCTGTTTGTACCCTTCATACTGTACAGATACTTGTCTTCAACCATTATGCATTAAATTTTAAGGGGAAATAGTCTAGAATCAGGCAAAGTGCTTGCAGCCAGCATAAACTGAAATGATTTACTAAAACCACAAAATCAACTGCAGATGGATGGTATAAAAGGATTTTTATATGAATAGAAAGTCGCAACTTTTAAAATTGTTTTATTGTAAAAATTGTGACATTTGACAGCTGTATAAAATGGTTAAGTGAACCCGTTATTGTTTAATGTTCAAAACTAAAAAACAACAAAAAAATCCAATTAATATGTTCTAGGACAGGCTTCATGCCCCATAATTTAAGGAGTGGTTAATTAAAATATATCCGCTTCCTTTTTAAATAGGGACTGATCTGCAAGCTGTAAAAAGATTTAAAAAATCATCAAAACCTAAAAAAAGAACTTGCACTATTTGTATAACAGTATAGCTTTGTAGAGAAATTTGTTATCCGTTTAAGAACTGGTGTTGTCAGAGTGCTAGATTTTTTCCATTTCTCCTTACCTGTGTAAAGACTCAAGATCATCATTTAGACCATGACTGTTTTCCAAAACTATTCTGTATATTTTCATAGTACCTCATAAGCAGCAGTATAGTTGAGCTTGACTACATTTATTTCCAGAACCGCTTGTGAAGAGTTGAGCCAAATCTAGCACTTCTTATATTAGATCACTGGCTAATTGATTTGGTTTCTCCCACTGCTTCAAGCATTATGTCATCCTGTGTCATTCAAGTATGAGGGACAAATGTTAATATGAAATGTGAACTGGTGCAAGTAATTTGGAATTGTTCATCTGTCCATGAGAAGCAAGAATGTTAAGAGACAGAATTAACTTCTTTATATTTGTGTGAATTCTTGCATAAAATACTTGGGGTTACTCCACTCTTCTGGTATAAGTCAAAGGTACCCTGAGTAATCAAGACAAACATATCCAGGTTCGTTCCATCTACTGAAGCATATTCATGGAGAATCCTAAGTTAAAATCTTACTCAACTTGTGACATTTTCATAGGCAATGAAATATTAGCACCTCCAGAGAATATCCACAGTTTATGTGGGCTGAAAGAGTTTTTACAGGTAGGTGTGTTACTCCATTTGCTGTGAAGAGAGGCTATCAAAATGACTGTTTTGAGACTTCAGTAATCTAAAGTTAGGTGGGACAAATTTGATCATATGTAGCCATTTAAATGAATAACAGATAACCAGGTGCGTGGTTAAGCTGTATGTATTCACTCTTTACAGCAAAACAAATGTATTTGCCTTTCCACATCTAAAAATGTTACTTCAAGTTTCCAAATACAAAATACAGAGGCAATAAGGTCATTGTTGAGTTGAAGAGTACTTCATTTATATATTGTCCAACATTGTTTTCAGTAAAGGTGTATGCAGCTGTCTTTTTTTGTTCCAGCTAATTCAAATCTATGTAGGGAGTAAAAAGGAACAAGAGAATGAAAAAAAAAAAATCACAAAAATTATTTTCTTCAGTCCCAACAAAGGGGAAAAGTTGCTGTTTTGCAAAGATAAATTTAATTTATACATTAAATTGCTGCTGAGATTTCTCAGTCACTGTTGTAAAAAAGATAAATCTGTACAAATGGTACATGTTGTGTCCAATGCTAGGTGAATGAAAAAGATAATGGGGTAATCAGAAATCAGAAATTAATATCACACACTGAAACATTCTCAGTAGAAAGCAAGCCCTGCCATTTACATTGTCCCCAGAAGGTAATGGGATGATCTAAGTAATCCAAGTGGCCCAGTTTGATTCCCCAAAAGGCAGGATAATTTTAAGTTACTCCAAGTCCCATTTTCTGTGGTTTCTATGATCATACCATTACAAGGGTAGTTCATGTGCATCAAAAAAGGCATCTTATGCATGGAGTACCCCTTAGTGGGCAAGGTTTTCAGTTGGTCCTGTTTTTTTATGTCAATGTTCTGCACCTAGTTCCATGACATATTACTTAAATACAAACTCAGCTAGAGGTAAATATAAATGCTGTCTTATAGATTAAATATTGAAGCTCGTATTTTTTAAAGGGTGCCTTAAAACCAGTTACTCCAGAAATACAGTTTTGTATTGCTAGATTTTGTGCTGGAATACATAGTTTGATATCTTCTTGGATGTATGAGCGTCTGTGTAAGAAGGAGAAAGAAGGAGCTTTTATACACAGTGTTCTCCTATTCATTGAAAAAATTCCATGTCTACTACTATAATATAGATGTAAAAATGGTCTGAGAAGGTTAGAAAGGCACAAGCTGGAGTTCTTGAGACTGCTTGATCCAGTGCTTCATGCCTGTTGGTACCTGTTAGGGTGTAAAAGCCCAGAAGAATGAAAGTTCCTTTTCTGACACTTGTAGTGATTGTACTGTCCATGTTCCCTTCTGCCATGACAATTATTAATTAATTTAAAGCTTAAATATCTGTAAACAAGTTTTGCATTATTTTATTCCCTCTTCTCTTGCTTTTTCAAATTCTGGAAAAACACTTAAACTACTTTATCAGGCAATGCACTACTTTGAACTCTGAACAATTAATTATGGATGTCTGAGAAAATGTACAGGATGAAAGAATTTTATGACACAAATAACCTGGTACAGGTCATAGATCAACTCTTGACAAACAGTAATACCTTGTTAAGCCCTAATGTAGCACCATTTAAATTAGACATCTCAGTAAATGTTAAATGTACTCACTTTTGAAACAGAAAAATTTGAAGCCAAGTCTATTTTTCAGACAAAAACTTTGAGAAATGTATTTTTTTTCCCTTCTGAGCAATCTAAAATAACAGTGTAGGGCATGTGAATATAAATATTGTGTTTAATTATAAGCATAGGCAAGGATCTGTGTATGATACAAACTTTAACTCTTCTTTTTAATTTGCTATTATCTCTGCCTAATTAATATAGTAAAAAGGTTGTTGGATAAATCAATGTATGACCCCAATGCAGTCTTGCTAATATCCCTATATCCAATAGATCTTGTTCAGTAATTCCCCTGGAAGAAGTGGGGCATGTCAGATAAATTAAATGAAAAGAACAGATGTAGATTAAGAGTGATGTAAATTTCAAGCCTGCACTTTTAATTTCACTAAATATTATTTTCCATCTTCATGATCACATTACATTGACATGTGGAACTTCAATTTCCTCTACTATTTCATTTAATAAAACCTTTGTCTCATCTGAGTTCTTGAAGAGATGTTAGCTTTAAATCACATTGACTTCACCCTATCCAATTTACATATGCTGAAGAAATAAAAGTCTTTTCAAGAGTTGCCATGGGGCTTCAGAAGCCTCAAAGGAGTATTAAGACCTTGAGTTTAATGTGAACTGCCTCCAACACAAAACACAAATCTTCCCAACAGAATACTAATGGTTTAGTGTACAGTTACATTTTCTGTGCAAGTTTATAAAGTAAATAAACAATCCACATATAGGGAAAAAATAACTAAATTATGTCTGAGTGCTTGAATTTAGAAGTATGCCAGCTGGAAATATAAAATGCTTTCTATAGGCCTGTATTACATAAGAAATGTCATGTGGCTTGACAGACGTACAAAATAGAACACAGGATAGATTAAAGGGGGAATTCAGAGCTCCTCCATTTTTTCTCTAAGGACTGTATACCTGCAGAATAGCATTAGGAGTTTCTCAAAGTCACTGTGAATATACATATAAAATATTTTGCCTTAGATCTATATAAACAGAAAAGCTTCCAGACTAGATTTACTTTTTTTCACTTGCACAAACATTTTGTATTTATTTTGTTTTTCAGAAATCTTAGTCTGTTTTAACAGATCAACAGACTTCATTACATACAATAACTAAGGGGGGGGGGGGAATGTTTTCCTAATATGACCTCAATCTCATCTCTAGAATGGATTTCTCGTTATAATAATTATATCCCATTAAAATGTCAGAATTGGTTTAAAAGATATCTAAGTAGACATGTCTGTTTGAGCAAACTAGCAGGCAGAAACCTTGATGTTAATTTACTTGGCATCATTTAAGGGAAATGGAGAACTACAGCACATAAAATGAGAATCCTTGTGTGACACAAAATGCAAGCAGATTGACTATATATAGTATTAATTTAACACTGAAATAATTGGTCAGTCATAAGTAATTAGGGAGAACTACAATTACACAAAGGGAAGGTTGTTTCAAGTGGAGAGTGGAGCAAATGATTCAGAGTGAATACTCCTACATGACAAATCTAGCCCTGTTTTCTGCTCAGGAATTATCTGCAAGCAGGCAGACTTTTATTCATTTGTTTGGGTGAGATTGCAAGCCCCTTCCTCTTACTGGAGTCCTGTTCCTGGGGTGATGGTGTTTCCAGGAGCAGTTGCTCAGTGTGAGTGGGAGCTGCTGAGTCTCGCCCTTTGTTAGGAAAGAGCGTCTGAACAATTTGGGCCAGAGTCTGACAACCTCTTCGCACAAAGAATCAGCTTCTACCACGAATGATCCCAGTTGTTTCAGTTCAGTAAGCTCATCCTGGTCTGGCTCTTTATTTAGAATGATTTCCATTCCCTGGGTGTTCATGAACAATCACTGTGACAGAGTTTCCTGCCCTTTGTTATCCATTCTGTTTTGTGTGCAGTCAGACCCTGATTCAGCAAGTGATTTTGGGATGAATTGAAAGAAGCCCCATAAGCTGAGTTGGGAAAGATAGGCACATGCATTGTGTGTTTTGTTGAAATCTCACTTTCCTCACCCATGCTGCTTTACTGTTCACTCGGGTGTCTCTGGTATAATGTTCTTTAGAGACAGGAAGCACTTTACAAGTACTAAATCAAAGCAAACCACAACAACCAGAAAATATCAGATTCTTTTATACGTTGATCATTGACAAGTCAAGACTTTTAATTCTTGTCTGTATCTGATCAATTTAAAAATACAATTTAAAAGTATTTATGCATATTTTTAGTAAATTCATAAATAATGGTAGGACAAAAATAGTACAATTTCCTATCAATATCATTCCAGTTTTTATGTTTAAAAAAAAAAAACCCAACCAACAAACCCCTCATTTGGAACCCAGTCTTAGAATTCTCATAAATATCACTACTCCTGTGTGTGTGTACTATGCAAATGGACTGTTAGAAAGCAACTTTAGTTTTGAAATAAATTGCACACAAGCTGACTTCCAAAGATTAATTGGTAATAGAGGCAGAACTCATACTTCTTATGCAGGCAAACCTACCATTGACTAAAAGTGCATATCCCTGAATGAATGGCATGTTGAAACTCCTGGAAGGAAGCCATGCTGCAAAGAATTGAATTGAATGGGGTCAGAAACAGTCCCAGAAAGCCCTTTTAAGCTTGGAAAGCACCCTACTGAATTTCTTGCCAAATGCAGTATTTGCTATCACATTATATAAAGAGTAGCCTGCACTCCTTCGGAACTGGCTTATTAGTATTTGCCAGCCTGCAGGGTGCAGACAGTGCAAACAGCATCCCTGATACATCCATCTTGCACAGGCAAATCCTGCCCAGGTTGTCCCAGTGTCCTGGCCATGCGAGATGCTTTTGATCTGTACAAAGTGCTGTTTACTTGAACTGAACCACAGACTTCTTGGTCTTCCCTGCCGATGTTTTCAACTTAACACATACCTAATTCTTTTCTTTATTATAGCGTCAGCATCGTATAGTGGTGCATAGTAGGGTGGTAAACGTACTTACTGTGTTTATGTATTTCCTGACACTGGAAATCTTTTGCCGCCTTAGAATGCCAGATAAAGTTAATAGAGCAAACCTCAGTAAACAAGCCTAATTATCTTGGCAATTTAGATTAAGTCCTTGAAATAGATTGTCAGAAATTAGTTTATTTATGTTACCAGATTAAGGATCCGTTTCTCTGTCAGATGTTTCAGCTACTGTGAAGTAACCTTCCTACTGATATGCACACAGAGCTGGACGTGTTTGTTTCTCATTCCTGTGCATATACTTAAATGGACTTTTAAATTGCTCTCAATTCATGACTCGAATTTGAGATTTTTAACTTAATACTTCTTATAAATTTTTCTGTTGTTTTGTTAGTTTTTCTAATTAGCTTTAGTTTTGTTCTCTAAATGATTTGGTTTTTACACCTAAACAGATAACCAATAGGTGGTGACAGCAGTACACTTCTTGATTTAACTTAGTTATGCATGGCTTAGCAGCCTGGGCTTTCTGTAATGGTATCATTGCTTACAGCATGAGCCCTAGTGATATTACTAGAAAGAAAGAAAATACATTTTGTTTTAAAATTCGGAGGTACTTATACTGGTGTAAGTCTGGAATGGCTCAGAGGCTGTAGTAATACACATAAGAAAGTAGCACAGTAGGGATTAAAACAGCCCAAGGTTTAAAGTCTCAAAGTAATTATTTGAGAACAAACTCTACAGAACAAAAAATATACTGGTACAGATTTTGAATTAATCATTCTTCTAGTGCAAGATTCTGCATCTGCAAAACTCAGATAGGTATTTATTAGTTTACAAATTACAAATATTAGAAGAGCCATTTCAATATTGTGTTAGAAGAATCTTATTGTGAACAGTGTAATGAAGGTCTGACTGACCAACTGTATAGGTTCAGCCTATACAGACTTAGTTCTTAAAACTTTTATGAAAATTAAAGATTCATTCTATGTTTAAAATATAATCTACATCTATAATAATGTACAGGCAGTGTGTGAGGTAAATCTCACTATATTTAAAACAGTTAACCCCATCTGCTTTCCATTTTCCTTACCTAGAGTTAAAATTTTATATTAATTTGAGAAATATAACATGATAAAATTAACATGATAAAATCAATAGTTTCTATTTGATGTAACAATCTTCTCCTAGAGCTTTGTTAACAAAGGACAAAATTCCAACCTCAGATGAAGTTAGGGGGAATGTTGCCATGTACTTTAATTGGGCACAGTATTAAATTCTTCATGAATATTTCACAGTAGGTCATTTTTCATTACTGGAAATCATTTTTACAGCTATTTGCTAAGAAGGAGAATAATTTAAAAAAATTTCTTTGTCTTTGAAGTGTTAAATTTTAGTTACTTCTTTACTTAAGTTGTAGGAGATGTTTTATTGATATACCCTCTTGATCCCATTTTTTTACATTTTGAAATGTAAATTTTCATTGTGAAATGTATGATTTATCGTGATCCACTTATAGTCCTGTATGTTTTATTTGACAACATTAAGAAGTTTAGAAAGCCTGATGATGTCTCGTTACTGTACTTTGGAGAACTCTGCATGCCAGCAAAGAGTAAACACATTTCCCACGTTCTAGAAAATCACAACAAAAGTCACAAGTAGTCATTCGATCTACAGGATGAACTGAAGAAAGTGTTTACTTGAAGCTCCACTTCTGTGTTTGGTTATAAGGCAAAGTTCCAGGAGCTTTTTATCACAGGAAGAGAAAAGAAGATAAAGACACAGACATATATAATGCCAGATGACAAAAATCAGTATTTCAGCAGGTAAGAAGCAATGTTTAAACTGCTGTAAAATGATCCTGAATACTCATCAGGATTGGTGTTAAGCGATGGATTTGAGACATTGTATATTACATTTGACTAAGAACTGTGATATTTCAGCAGTTGTTGAGGAGTACAGTTATGCTGTTTCAGCAATAGCATCAAAAACTTCTCCATCAATGATTGGCATTGGTTAAACTCTCAGAATTTCCATCCTGTATGAAACACAATATTTGTTTTGGGCCATTCAATATGTTTCATTCTAACTTTGACTTTTTATATTATAATCAAACTATTGCATTCCAATAAGCCTTATGAAGGCACTTAATGCAGTTGTTTTTAAAGAAATGGGGTCAAATTGATACATTCCTGGCAAATGTTTCCTGCAAAAGAACATTCTTTCAGGTTTTTTTCTTCTATTTTACTTGTTCTAACTGCTTACTTTCTAGAACACTGACTGAATGTAGAATACTACACAGGGAGAATGAAGGGCAATAGTTACAAGCAGAGCTGAGAAAAAAACGTTTTCCACTCAAACAAAAAAGCAACAGAGGTACATGAGAAGAAGCCAAAGAAGAAGGTATACAGATTTTAGAGCTGTTATTAGTAGAATTTCCTGAAATATGTATTCCACTCCCTTTTTGTAATATTTTTTGTGTTTTTGTTTAGATCTGGAGATTGAAAGAGATCAGGCATTTATACACACAGGAAATGTGTTCCAAGATGTGTCCTTTTTTCAAAAAATCCACTAGTATGATCTTCATAAATATGAAGTACCTCCTGTTTTAAAGCCGTAAATGCAAACTCAAAGTAGTAATAATTTGGGAGCAACACTACAATTAACACTGCAGTGCTTGAAGGTTTAGCATGGGTACTTGCCAGAGGTGGTTTCTTAATATATTACTAGAGTGTTATTCCTGCTGACCAGTACATTGTTAATCATCATGTGAGCAATAGTCCTGCAGGCCATTACTGTGTTAATGCATCATTTAGTGTCATTCACTTGATTCATTAAAATAGCAGCAACTACCAGGAACCCATCAAAAAGCTTCAAAGTCTGTATGTTTTATTCCAAACAACAGCACATTTCTTAAAAGAATGATTTGGATGGAATTGAAGAAAAAGAAAATCTAATGAATAGGACTGGATACTAGCTATGGCCCTAATCCAATACCTGTTGAATGAGAGGCCTTTCATTGACTTCTGTGGACTCCAAAACTGGACTACATGTCTTAATTAACAGAACTGTTACAATATTATTTTTATTAGCCTTTGGAAGCCAGATTAAATGCTAGAGACTTCTGAAAACTATGGGATTCTTTTATTTTTAATGTGATAGCAAGAATATAAGGTTAAAGTATCACCAAGAAGTAAGTCAGGCACTTCTCTATAAACGTATACATGTATATAAACATATTCAGGTATGGAGTTCTGGCAATTGCATCTGAATACTCATGTGAGCAAAATTTTCTATACGAAGCTTACGAGATTATGTTCAAAATTGACAGAAACACAGTCTTCTTGGATTTTGTTATGTTTTTTGTGGAATTTGGGGGAAAGTGTATTTTTGCAAAATTAATTATTATAAATTACATATCTTTAATAGCAGTAGGATATTTTGACAAATAAAGACTCAAAAATTTTAGACAACATCCCAAAAATCATATCAGAGCAATTATCTTAAACATTCAAATGAAAGGGGAGTAGATTATTACAGTCAGGTGTAGCAAATTATAGTGTAAAATTACATCACCTTTAACAGCACCAGGACTGCAAGACTGAATTTTTATTTCTTGTTTCTTGAGCTGCTTTTACATATGGTTTTCCTGTTTCCTAGACATAGATTTTGATCTCTGAAAGATTTGTGTTTGTAGATTATCTTACTCCAATATCTTGATAGAAACTGGTTGGTGTCAGAGGACAGGAATCTGAAGTAACTTGGAGCAAATATAGTCTTTTTACCTAATGAGTTTAAAACTGATATGGCAACATACAAACCTAGTGTAAGTCCCATTAGAATTAAGAAAATGGGAGTCAACCAGTGCTTGCGAGGCACATTTAAAATAATATTATTTTCAGGAGAAAACATTTGAATAAGACTGTAATTAAAGTCAAGCTCTCAGAAAACTATACAAACCTGCAAAGTCAGATGGACTTTTACCAGACCAATATTTTTTATTGACAGCATCTTTTAGAGATTTTTTAAGTGTAAAATTGATTTGCAGTCTTAATGTAGTAGATTAGAAGAAACCTTTCTAGGAGGAACTGTGAAAGGAAAGTATTGAGACTTCACTAGGGATTGATATATTATAAATCATTATGTCTTAACCGTGTCTCAGGCAGTGCTTTCATAACCTTTGAAAACTGTGATTGACTGAAGTGATGGCTAATGTTCCTGCTGCTGACTGAGCATTTAGGAAGCTCACATGCAACCTTAAGAGCGAGATTGTGATTTTAGGGCTCTGTTCTGCACTGTGTTTGTCTCAAGGGAATTTCTGGGCGAGACTCTGCTTTGCAGGCTTTGCTTAGACATTAACAGGAATATGGTCTTTGCAACCTTAGGCTGATACTTGGCATACTCTCTTTCTCTATTTGTAGACTGATCCATGTGGCATATCTAAGCTGTCATTTGATCTCCTGCCACCTTTCACTTGCTGAGGAGTGAATTTCACCACCTGGTCAAGAATGTGCTAGGAGCCTGCATTTATGGAGAGAGAGGAGAGGATATGGAAAACAGAAGGTCTCTGTGCTCTTCCTGTTCTTGCACAAGTACATGTAGGTCAGTAAAAGTCTACCCTTTAACATCAATAATCTGGACAACTGCATTGCTCCCCCTGCCCTTACGGAGGTTTTCATACTTAAGGAAAGTACTTGTATCAATAAAGCTGTTGAATAAAAACACAAATAAAGATCTAGAATGTTCTGTGGTCAGGCTGCATGCATTCACCTGAAATCCTCAGACAGCAAGCAGCTGAATTTGTGCAGTAATAAACAAGCAAACTGTGTAAATATTAACTCTGCAGGGAAGAAAACAAACATGGACTATATTTATAAATCCTGCTAGGATGTAGTTTTTGAGACATGGATCGTGTTTTTCGTAATAGATTTCAGAGCTGCTCAGCTTTTCTTTGTATATTCTCATACATAAATGGAAATGAATTTTCTCATGAAATAACAAAATACTTTGTATTTATACTTTTCAATTATTTTCAACCTGGGAAATGCATATTGCCTCACAAATATTGATACATAAGCTTGACAAATGGTCTTACTGGACAGCTAGCATAAATTTTTCAAACTGGAACTGGAGCAGAGAAAGGCTGTCCCAGTGGAAAAAGAATTGGCCTGTGAAATCAACCGTTCTCCCAAAAATGTACTTAAAGACCAGAAATACAATTAGAAATCATTGAGATTGCATCAAGAGTTAGGAAACTTAAGAACACAGTCATCACCAGTAGCTAATTCATCAAATAAATAAGGTAGGCAAATAGCTTAAAATTATGCCTGCTATTCACCGAACATATGCCCATAATTTACCCAGTCAGTGAAAGTGCTGGGCTACATAATCTCCAATAATAGTGAGTTTCTGGAGGTGATAATTCTGAAACACAGAAATATGAAACTCTGAGGGGTCGTTCTTTTGATATGTAAAGTACGTCTGATATCTTGATATAAATATAGGTATGTAATGATGACAGTCTAGTTACTGCTCTAGACTGCTTGCCTCGTTTCTGTTAACAATTGTGTAAGTTAACCTCTTTAAAACATGCTTCACTCTGGTAGCCTTTTCTTGCATGAAGCAAGAGTGAGTTGAGTTGTTGAGTTGAGGGACTGAACGAAAGCACCCATAATCCAGGAGACACTTTGTGGTAATTCATATGATTTCTTGGAAAATGTGGAAGCAGCAGCAAACCCACTGGCCTTCACGTAGGCCAAGCAAATATTTCATTTTTACAACTTAAAAAAAAATTATTTTTTCTCTACCTGTCACTGATTGTAGCAGAGGTCAAAAAAGATGTTCCCTGTGGTGAAAAATATGGCTAAATCAGTTTTACCTACCTTCATAACTTCAGTGAAACAGAAGTTGTGCTGTAAGAGAAACTCCCTAGGTGGCTGAAGGTGAGCAGAGGGATGTAGAGCACCTCTGCAGAACGCCTTCTGAAGTCCTGTGTAAGACCTCCCTCTTCCTCTTTCGGTATTACTGCCCTTCTCCCCACCCTTTCACTAGCAACTCTGTCTGACAATGCCGTATTTCTCCCTGACCTTAAGTAATGCCCTGAGCCCTCTCCCCTGAGATCCGTCCTCCAGAAGGAAATGCAGAAGTGCAGGATGATGGACCTTGTCCTTGTGACAGAGTGGATGACCTCAGATCTGACCTCCTAATTGTGAGTTGGGTACTCAGTTCCTCAGTAAGTCAAAGGATTTTGATATCCCTTATTTGTGGATCTTAGGAACTGCACATTCAGTGGCACAGCCTGTGCTTCATTATGCATATACATGTGTATCATAACGTGTTGTTCCTGCTTTACATTTTAATACCATATCTACCGTATATACATATATGTATATATATAAAACTGTCCTGTGTAAATAAGACTGCATGATTAACAGCTGAAAATTATCTAGCCCTGAGACAGTGCATCTCCTATATATTCTAGCTTTGATAATAAATCGCATTAACGTTTTTGATGAAACAAAATCTGTGCCTTTAAACTAATGAAACAGCTCCTGTTAGCCTCCTTTTCTTTTAACAAAAAGCAAAAAAGAAAAAGAATTTTTATTGCAAGATATTCATCATGCACATTCTGGCAATACACTTTAACAAGGCTAACTGCAAATGGTACTGATTCTACAGACCCTTATAACAGGTAATCCCATTCACTTCACATTGCATAAATTGTATTTGTTTGATATATGACTATTTTCATTGATTGTTGGAGCTTCATGTGTTTGAAGACATACAAGAACATATGCTTTATCCACTTGTATCTCTACATAAATACACCTGGCATGCTTCTGGGATCACAAATTCTTTTGTACCTCATAAGACTGGTTTCAATTAATATGCAGAGAAGACAAACATTCATTTTTTCTTTTTAAAATCATTAGCACTACTTCTGTCGGCAGGGTCTCAATTTTATTTCTAGTTCTTAGAACATGACACCAGAAGTGTTTCATCATATTCTTATCCTTATAGTTTGCAAACATGCAAAATCTTTATTAAAACAGTAGAAGTCAACAATATACCTCTATAGATTTATTTTGTTCTGAACAGTATGTTAGAAATTATGGTGGAACGTTAATTCCTTTTGCTTGCTTTTTTAATTAACCACTTAATTTAGTATTTCAGGGAAGCACAGTCTATGGGTAACAAGAATGTGGTGATTCCTTAATTGTAAGAAAGTCTAGATGGTTAGTAATAAATCTTTAATTTCTTGCATGTTTATTTAATGTGGATTAATGGTTTATGTCTCACTGAGCTTCATAGTCTTTATTAAAATAAATTTAACCATAGAAAAATAAGAAATCTACACATTTCATATTAAACTAGTATATAATTTGGAGTAATAGAGTCAAGAATGTGTGTTTATAGGTTAAAAGAAATAAGTCGATGTGTTTTTAAATAGATTATTATGCATCAGTATGTTACAGAGCCTACTGAGACAGTATACCGTATTTAGCATAAAAAGAATATGATGTCTCCAGTGTTTATGTAGTATGTTCAGTATTTTACAATTCAGTATGTCTGAACGTTAAGCTAAGAATACTGGTCTGTACAACAGGGTAAAATGTTTTTCTGAGATTCAATTTATGCAAACCAAAGGGGCACTCATAAATTAACATTTAAAATGAAAACATAAATTGGTTTAGCAAAAATGTTACGGTAATTTATCACCAAACGTAGACCATACATGGGATGCACAGTCATAAGGGTAAATAATTCTGTACTTTTAGTCACACAATGTTACTTAAACAGCAGGGTTAAACAATAATGTTTGTTACGATTATGATTCCCTTAACCCCCCCCGATGGTCCCAGATGGGTTTTTATAAAATCTGAGTCACTACTGTATGCAGAGATCTGTTGACAAGTGACAAACTTTTACTCTAGGTATGCCATAAGTATCTGTGTTCCGTGGCAACCATGACCTCTTCGTTCTAATGATGTTCCCTGTATTTCTAATGCTCTAGCTTTACAGGCTCCTGAATTTATATAGAGATGCTTTCTTATGGAAAAATCTTGGTGATTTACTTGGTGCATAAGTATCAACCAGAACAGAATGCTACCTAACAAACTTCTAACTTCATGTTTGGTGGTACTAATTTTAAATCTATTACACATCATAATAACAGAAAAAGGAGTCTGTAGAACCCAGATTTGAGATTTGCATACCAGCCATTTCGCATGCAAAGGAACTGTGAATTCAAAGGACTTTAGCACATGCTTTGCAACATCACTGCCAAAACGCCCATAACTGTGGATATTTGCTTGTGCAAATTTATGATTTGCGACTCTTTCCTCTTAAGGGCTCAGAATTTCTGAGTTTAAATTAGTTTTGCATGCAGATGGGTCTCCATACACTCTTGGTATTGTGTGTGCGCCACAGTTCACCCAACAGTTCCAATAACAGATTTTAAGACTGAAATGCTATACCTGCTGCTGGGAGACCTGCTTATGAAAAATCTGATTTTGCTGTGATCTTCTTCTGAACTCAAGAAAAGATAAATATTGACTTCTTTTACAGTGGACTACATACACAGAGTTTAATAGCTGATTAATTATCCACTTCTCCAGGTGAGGGACAATATATAATAGACAATCATTCTTATCAAATAACATGTTAATTTTCAAAGGTATTCATTCTATAAGAAGCAATATATCTTGTGCTTAGTCAGTGCAAGGTTGAAGGTCAGTCAGTTTATTAACCCCAAATGGCTTTATAGCCAATTTAACATAAACCATATTTGAATTATTAATTAAAATTGCTATATTATAGTGTGATCTGTCCTCTTATGTCTTTCTAGCCTTTGTCATTCTTACGCCTCCCAAGCCCAGTGGGGGTCTTTATGGTAGTTCACAAACCCTCATCCCAATGAATAATTAACACTTGCTCAACTTGATTTGTTTTTGAAAAGGTGATATTGGGAATGTATATGTTTTAAATGGGAATTTCTGCGTTTCTTTTCTGACCCTAGTATGGACTTACTGGGTGAATGACTGCTGTCTTTCCTTTCGTTCATCATCTGTACAGTACAGATGGTAACAGGCCTGTTTTTCAGATTTTTTTTCAATGGCCAATTAATTATAATCTTTTGATTGTAAGCTGCTCTATTATTAGTCCCTGGGTAAATGCTTCACCTGCTGAGTAATGTACCTGGCATTCTCAGGAGTAGGTGACATTGGCATCAAAATATTATCTGTAAGAATTGCAGTATTTTATCAGTTGTCATGCCACTGAAGCTGTGCATAAATTCTTCCATAGAGGAAAATTACAGGCATATCAGTCAGTGATCCCATAAAATTAAAATGTGCTACAGTTGTCACAGGATACCCAAGAAAACATGAATCACTAAAAAGTAAGACTAAAGAATTTGTAGTTTGTTTTGATAACATTTTAAAGTATTTAAGTTATTTTTCTCAAGGTATGGAATTTATTCAGGCCACTTCTAGTAAGTGGAGAGGTAGTTTAGATATGAATTTTTTGGTAATGTGTGGTTTTAATATTTTTAATTTTACCTGTTCCACAATACTCCAGTCATAGCAAGTATGTTGTCTGATATCTATGACCCAGTGAGATACTATGATAATGAAGTCTACTAGCTTAATACTATTGCTTTATACTTTCATATTGCATCATTTGTTACATGTTCACGTCGCTGCTGACAAAAATATAATTGACAAAAGTTTTACCTTTAGGCCTGGGATTTTAAATATGTGCTATTTAGGCCTGGTATTCTGTAGATTACTGCTGTCATTTATTACTGAGGGAAGTGGTTTATCATTCCTCCATTTAACATTTCATGCTAAGAAAGTATGATGCCTAAAATATTCTATTTATGACTCTCAGCCATCTGAGGCAGAATTCTTCATCAGGCAGAGAGCCCTGATAGGAATTGATGCTTTGCTCCTCTTCTTTAAAGTGAACTTGCCAAAAGCCCAGCATTTAAAATTGATCTTGGTTAGAATTCCAAGATAGTACATTAGGTTAAAATACCTTGGGAAATTCTGGCTAAAACAGAAGAACTGCAAGATTAAAAAATAAATCTCTGCCTTGTCCAAAGGATCCTAGCAGAATGACATTTGTTCCAGTCCTGCTGAGCAGTCTGGCAGCTTGGGTTGCGAAAAGGGGTTGCTGAATTATGCAAAATCCAAATGGTTTTCTCAGTGTCTTGAGGTATGATTCTTACTTTCCATCCCTTTTAAAGGTTGAGTTTCCGTCTGTTCCTTGAGATGCACAAGGTCCTTGCTCTCCTTTTGAAGATTCATCCTCACACCTCAAGTCACAAAAGAGAGACAGCCTTTCTCCTTGCTTTCTTACCACACTTTTTTCCCCTCAAACATATATAGTAAGTTAAGAAGTAAATGAAAGAAATGCTTCTCATTTATAATGGCCCTATACATGTAGACTGCCATCATAAACATCTCTCTTTCCTGGTCTTGATTTAGAGAGTAAGTACTTTCAGGTTTACTAAAGAAAAGTAGCATGCTGTTTGGTTTTGGAGTCCTTTGTTCTTTATACAGTGTTTTTGCTATAATCTAGTTTCATGCTTTTATTTTGGATTTGATTGTTCTCTAGGTTTATTGACTTCTATTTATATTTATCCAATTATTATTTATACTAAAAAGAATGTACTTGATATTAATTTTTACTATTTTAATTGCTTTCCTTTCTTATTTTTGCCTTTACTTCACTGGATCCATGGCCAAAGTTATACCTTTTTATAAGGGAAGCATTGATTTTGGGGGTTTTTTTGTCATCCACATTTCCATGAATTGCCAATCTTAATGCACCTTTTTTTCTGTTTATATTTCTCCCTGTTGTCAATTTTGCCTGTAATTTTCCTTTGCTTTCTCTCATCAGAGGTTTCTGCCATGCAGTCAGATTTAGAGTAGCTGAAATTTCTTTTGATTACTTCTCATCTCTTATTATCTGAAATACCCGGTTTGAAATATTTGGGCTCCCTGAAGATATGTGTTCAATCCTACCACAACCATAGCAGACAGTTATCCTTCTGAGATTAATAAATTGCATTCTATGAAGTTCACAGAGTGTGTTGCAGAGAGGGTTTAGCTGAAACTTTCAAGAATCAAATCCTGTCTGCTCTGTTTAATTACTGGTAATAACATAATCTTTCTGTAGGATTTGAGTTTTGTTCCTGTGACTTGATTCTTTTCTCCTCAGCATACTAGAGTTTGCCACCCAATTAGTTACTGCCTCCCCTTACCTATATTCACCACATTTCAGCAATGTTGTGTGTAAGAGAGCAGCTTGTTTGGTGCCGTTTGTAATAGAATTGTAAGATCATTTGAGTAACTACAAAAATAACTTTCTGATGTGTTGTCCTTAATGACAGTTTTTAATAATTCATGCTTATTTGCAATCTTATTTGTTTTTAACTTCAAATAGAACTAGCAAATTAAAAGTAATATTGGAACAGCACTACCATTAAATTTCTGTGCTTGTCATGTTGCCTTGCGTATTTGAATGTAGAGGGGTTGTATAATACAGCAGGTGTAATGTTTATGTGGTGCAACCGAGGTCAGTAATTAATCCTTCTGTAAACTCTCTCAATATTGCACTGGCATTTAAATTGTGCTACTAAGAAGTCTTAATAAAGGCAGCACAGAAAAAGTAGCATGACAGTTAAACGTTTTAATGATACACACTAAAACAATGCTACTGATTAGATTCTTTGCTAATGACCTTCTGCTACTTCTGTTGGTTATATTTCAACAGAATTGACACACTTATTTACAAATAGCATTGCTTTTTAAGATGTGCCCCTCATTGCTAAGTTCCTATAAGCTCAAGACAGAACAAAAGTTTTTGAAACATCATTTTTGGACACCTCCAGGAACACGAAGCAAATAATTTTTGTAAGAATATCAGAGGATATATAATCACTAGAAATTTCCCTTCTCTTTTTCCGTAACTTGCTTATACTTTATTCCTAATAATTATACTTAAGTTTTGTAAGAAGCACTATGATATGGTATCATTTTTACAGAAACTTTGTAGCTGCTGAACTGAAGCTCTCTGAAGGATTTTCATCCTTAAGCCTGCAGCCTGTAAATCTTGCCTGATTTTACTTTGAACTAGCCCATGTTGCCTTGACTTGGATTCAGACTGCATTTAGCTTTTCTAGGAGGGAATTTGTATCTCCTCTTAACTGGGAAGGAACTGAGGGTATGTCCCCAGTTTTTCTGTAGCATAATGTGTGGATAACACTCAAACAATTTGGGAAAACCCAAATGAAGGCAAATGAGATTCTCTAAGAGCAGAGGCACAGGCCTACATGTATGTCTATTAGTGATATAGCTATGTAATTTTTATTAGTATAATACCAACTCTTATACTCACCTGAAAATTTCAAAGTATGAATATTATTTTTAAAAATTTGCCAAGAAGTTGCTTGCTGACAGAGCTGATGCAGTTCTGAGTCACTGAATAGATACAGAAAATCAAGAAACACATCTCTTGCATGTGTGAGGAGACATACACACACACCCCCCTCTATATATATATTTTTATATATATATATATACATTGTTGCCCTACTTTGCTGCTTTTATCCTCACCCAATTGCTAGGCAAATGTCTTTAACATGATATGCGGTCCTCTGTTCTTAAGCTAACCCAATATGCTCCAGTCATGCCTTTCAGATTTCTTTGCTAGCAAAGGCATTGACCCAGAAATTGTCTCCCAAGAGAAAATGATGTTCATATGCTAGTTCTTTCACAGCTGGAATAGTTGAGATAGAAATGTCTCACCTGTTATAAGTGCTTCTCTCTCTGGTGTAAGAATAAGTGTAAAGGTAGAATAATGAACTAGTAGGAAGTAATCCAAGTCTTATGAACACTGGATAATTGCATAACTCATAAGAGACCAAGGAATGTCCACTTCATAAAAAACAAACAAACAAACAAAACCAAAAAAACAAAAAAACCCACCAAAACCAGTTCAGATTGGTAAAACAGCCTTTGGATTTACATCTGCAGGGGGTTGCTGTGTAAACATGCATGTGGGAGGTTTATCACCATGTTGCTGCTGAATTAGATCCTTCATCATGAATCATTTATAGTATGATGTTTCAAGCACCAAAATATAACAAAGCTTTTAACTTTGCAAAAGGCACATTGCTCTTCTTTCCAGGGTTTGTTAGTCTTGATTAGGAACTGAAGAAATCTCCAGTAGCATCTTTCATTATTGTTCTCTTCTTTTCTGTGCTTCACAGTCCTTCTACAAGTTGTACAATACTGTGTTGATAAAAGATGATTGCTCTTTAATAACTAGTGGAGTTGGCAATTTTGTGGTGTGCAAACAAGATCTTTGTCCAGTAGATGAGATCCTAGAAGCGTTAAAAACATGATAAGAAAATACATGTCATTTTTGGCAGCTCAGTACTTCCTCTCAGTACTAGCTGTAAGTTAGAAGGGTGAAGAAATTGAAAAGAAATGAATGATTATAGAGAGCAAGATTCTGTTCTCTTATATGATTGCTTTCATTATCTAGTAAAAATATGAACAGACAAAGGACAGAAATATAAAGATGATGCATATACAGTTAATATTGCTTATGGTCACTTTGAACTCAGAGTTAATTTAATCCTGAGGTCTTAGCTTTCATTAAAAGAAAGGACCATAGCAGAGACTGTGACACTTTTCTGGACATCACCAGACCTATGGACAGAGAAGTGGCTTTGGCTCTTTGAGAGTGAGCATTTTTCATGAATACCCAGAAGCTTTTATACCTCAAGACTAACTGAATCTGATTACATGAAAACTTCAAATTGATTAGTTTTTCAATTTATAGTATTACCTTATAATCTAAATTCCAGTGATCTTAACAGAAGCTGAGAGAAGATTGCAGAAAACCTACTATTCAATTTAAAAATAAATCGAAGTACAAGAAAGAAGAGATAAAATATTTTCTTATGGAAAATGCAATAAAATTACTATAGTTAATAGCAACAGGTATTTTTTTCCTTTTAAAAAGTGCCCTGTTGATACTTATAAATATATAAATATGTAGTTATTTCCTGATGTTTTAATATAGTGCACATCATGTATGATTAGAAACAATATCAATATTGATTTTTTTTTTTTGTATTTGCAATTCATTAATCACAAGTTTCCTTGTAAAGGTTTTAATTCTCTCTTACTTCTGTCGTGGTTTAACCCCAGCCAGCGACTAAGCACCACGCAGCCGCTCACTCACTTCCCCCCCCCCCCCCCCCCCCGGGGGGGCGGGCGGC
>JAVJGG010000088.1:34288833-34309124 GCA_035590195.1 Aviceda cuculoides | reverse complement strand
GTCCTACATGCCCGTTCGCTTTTTCTGGTTTGTTTTTATTTGGGGGGGGGCGGGGGGGGGCACGAGGCAGTGAAGATGGTTTTAATTTTTTATTAGCTTTGGATTTAGAAAAAAAGAATAAAAATTAAAACTCACTGTAGAGGAATTAGAAATTTTTTTGGCTGCATCCCCAGCTGGAAAAAATACTTGTAAGTAACAGCAGTAGGAAGTCTGAACTGTTAGAATATCTGCATCCTTCATCTTTGCTTAAGGTTAGCCTGTTACATTTACTATTCTGTAATATGCCAAATATAAAACTTTTTATTAAACTTTATTGAAATTTCTGGATGTCCTCGTAAAAGTCTAAATGTTAAAGGAACAATATTAATAAGTCATCTAGTTCTTTTTGCGTTCGCACATATTTCTTGGCAGTAAAAGAATATTACATTGCACCAGTTGTGCAGAACAGAATTTTGATTCTTGTTCTGGGTCAGTTAAAATGTGCATATAACAAAATTTGAATCTGGGAATGCTGCTGGATCTTAAGTCTTACTATGTTCTGTATAGACTTGGAGAGGGTTGTTGGGGTTTGGTTGTTTTGATTCTGTGTTTGTTTGGGTGTTGGTTTTTTTTGTTGTTGTTGTTGTTTTTTTAAATCTGTGCCCCTCATTTACCAAACATAGGAAAACTTCAGATAAAAACCTTATCATTTATGGCTATCTTTCAGCTGAAGTGTATGAAAGATGCAGTAATCATATATTCTGATGAACTAATTTTATATAGCTAATGTTAATACTATAAAACTTAGTTTCATCTATATTCTTATAAATACATTATATTGTTAAAGTAAAAATGTTATGTTTGATAAATAGGTATAATTTGAAATCTTTAGTACTTATTTCACTCACAGAGAGAACAAATATTGTCCGGTTTTACAGGACTGCTTATCATTCCATCACCTTCAGTAGTAAATATTTTCAGTGTTATACAGGTACTTTTATAATATGATTCATAATTTTAATGGTCTTTTGAAACTACATCCAGACATTTTCTCTACATATATCTGTTTTGCACATTGTTCTCAGGCAGACTGATTCCAGTGCAAATAGATCAGTGGGATTTTCTTTCCTCCTTGAATCAGGAGAGAATTGCACCAGTATGTAGGTACACCATACAGATTTGTTTATGATACCAGTTTGGTCTAATACATCTAATTGCAATACCAGGAATCAATGTAATGGGAATGAAGATGAAAAAACCTTCTGTCCTTTGCTTCCAGCTTCCCATACCTTTGATAATTTAATCATGGTTACAAGTTTTGCTATCCAATTGTTAAAGAGAAATGTCTTTATGAAAGATCCACCAAGCGAAACAGGCTCATTTTCAGTGCTGCAGAATTCCAATGGCCTCAGGCAGCTTCAAAGGATTCCAGTTCACTGTTCCAGAAAGTTAGAGGGGAAAAAAAAAAATGGCATTGTCTTCCAATGTCCTCTGAACTATGGGAACAATCAGTTTACACTTAAAACTCCATCTCTAGCTTTCCATGAAATTTCAGCAGACTCTACAGTCTCTAATCCCTATGTGGTTAGTCACCAGAGTTTTTAAAACTTCAGAAATGGAAGTAAGTTTGACCACATGACATTAAAGAACTGCAACTTTAATAGCATAGGATGATAATATTTTAAAAATTCTAGTTTTTTGAAATCAATATTTTCTTCGGTGCTGGCTTGCTATTGCTTTTTGAGAGGTTTCTTTGTAAATTCTTATCTAATCTAGATGGTTATCTGGCCTTATATCAACTTCTATTCTCTGATACCCTTTAACTGAGTTTGCTTTTCAGGCTTTCACATCACATTGGGTTTTCATCACACATGGTAAATAGTTGATTTATAAGGTGTGGGTCCCTTTTATCAACCTTAAAATGAAACTCTATTTTACGTGTGTATCCTTTACAGGGAAAGTCTCCTATCAGTGAAACTTCATTTTACTAAGTTTCATCATTTCAAGGAGACTGTGTGCAAACTGCTGTGTCTAAAGTTCCCAATTCAGCAAAGCAGATATGAGCAACCCCACTTCCACCCAGAAAACATTTAGGCATGTATTTCAGCCCATTGAAAGCAGTGTTGGCTTTCTGTGCTTAACTGCTTTGTTATATCAGGGTTGCAATGTCTTAAAGTTGCTCAAATTCTTGTTGTCTATGAATGTGAATTCTCTGAATCTAGAATATAATTTTGCTTTGCTGTATAAAGTCTTCCAGATTCTGTTTTAAGTGCGTCACTGTCATCCAATCTGTTGTGCTCTCTCAGTATTAAATACATTAAACTGATTCTTTTAAATAATTGCTATTGGAAGCAGGTTAGAGACTTAACCATTCATATAGTCTTAAATTTAGTATACTTGTATCTTAACTAGGGAGTTCTTATAATGTAGCAATCAAAACATTTTTCATATGCAAATGAATATGAAGGTTTTTTTCTCACTTGTGGGAGGCAAGCACATCTTATTTTTCAATTTAATATTCCAATTATTTCACTTGTCTTGATTTTAAATAGACCTATTCTTAATAAACTGAAAACTACATTCTTTATTCATTTAGGTAAATTAGATTCCACTGTGCTTTTTTTCCTCATACCTTCTTGTTTGTCTTGCCAAATTCCTACATTTACAATAACAATCCATTCATTTTTAAAGGTTATGTTACATGTCTAGAATATCAACAATTTTTATGTGTATTTACTCATAGAAGAACAGCTGATTGTAAGTTTATCTTATTTTAAATAAATACCTTTCCTAGTTAATGACAAGACTGTGATTCTTTATCCCTTCTTGAGTCCAGAAATTCAAGTGGTGGATTTTACTGTTTCATGGTTTGTTGTTTGGTTGATATTTTTTTTTTTTTTTATGAAGTCATTCATTTCCATTCACATCATGAAGTCATCCTATCTTTTGGAGAACAGGAGGTAAATGCTGGAGGAGGATTAGACTCTTCAATAGCTGCGCCTCATTAAGAGAGATGAAATGAACAACCCTTACTGGCCTACGTAGGCTCTTGATTAATAGGAGATAGTACGGATCAATACCCAGGGCCTTGCAGAATGTGTTGTGTCCGCCTATCCTGACGTGTGACTTACCTGCGAATATGCGGATGAGTCATTCTTTTCTCCAGATACAGACCCTCTTTTTGAAAGAATTTTCACAGGCTTTGTACACGACCTTTTTTATGACTGATTGTAAGACTATTTTAGTGCAATATCACACTGATAATTTATCCCTTGGTGTTTTGTACATTGACTATTTCAACATGAACTCTTAAATGGTTTGTGGTAGAAAAGAAGAATGGAGTTGGGTTTTTTGCTTGCTTGTTTGTTTTTTTCTTAAATATCCTTATTTGTCAAGTAAGGGTATTCAACTGTTACAGTTTTTACTCATTAGATTTAATGGCAATAACATTCATCACTTTATGTTAATCAGATTAGATAGGTGTGGTGATAAGTGGAGATCTGAGTATAATCAAAATGAATGAACTGCTCTATTTAAAGACAAATATTTGCAGACACAATAGGGAAAACACGTGCCATGTACTGTGAACAAGAGTCTACAAGTGAAATATAAACAGCAAAAAAGGAAAATATCATTTTGACTGTTTATTCAAAGCAGCTTTCTTGTTTTTGAAAATTGTATTCTAGAGAATATACAATATAGTGGTAACTGTCAGAGGAGGGTGGCTGAATTAGGATGCCTCTGCCTTTTCTGATACAATTCTGATACAATACCTATGTGGTTGCACTCTTCCATGCAGCTTGGTAAATGTTGAAGTCGATCTTGTTTCCTATGTTTAAGCCTATGAGATTCTCAGGAATCCACACTTCCTCTGTTAAGCACGCCGGTGGCTGCCTCGCATAGCTGAAGGGCTTGGTGCCTGCATAGCCGAACCAGTCACAGGTCCTTATTATTTTTCCTAAAGTGGTCCAGTGCCACAACGCCTAGCTCACACAGAGCTTGACTTACACAAATGCGCTCAACAGAAATAACAACCATGGAACCTTTTACCTCTTTGGAGGAAATGCATACGTTCAGTGGTCAGGGAAAATAATGCACAGCCAGCTCCCTTTCAAAGCGGGTGCTGGAATAGCTAAGGTAGCAAGACTGAGTAGTTCTGCTTTCCTCTCTGGCAGGCACTCACTTCTCTTCAATACACCTTGTTAGCTGATTTACCTGCTCGTATGATGTTTTAAACCCTTTCTTACATCTTCTGTAAAAGATCCCAGACGACTCACTCCAGGCTATGGGTTTCACTGTCTAAATTATCAGTTTGTATGGATACAACACCACACTTTCTGTTGTTTAATGCTGATCTCCTCCTCATATCTCACTTTAGGATTTCAAGACTCTGCACATTACCAGTTGATTGTTTTCTAGATAAATACTGTCATCTTCAATATACACTTAGTTTATACCATTTGTTGTTTCAGAAGATGTTACTGAATTTTCATAATTTGTAGGCATATATCTAAGTAATTGTAGCTTTGAGCTAAGGATGAAGAAAGTCAGCAGTAGAATATACACACACACGCCTCAGAAGCAGCTGAAGAAATGAATTTGTAGAGCATAACAAAAGTTTTGTCTTGGGAACTGGAAACCTTTTTCAGAATATATGGATGCAGTTATTATGAAGTGTGTATATTTCTGACAATGTGTAGATTAAGCCAATTTTTCTTTCAGTTGTCACCAGTACTAAGAGAGTGCTAATCTACATTATTTTCTACACAGCTTTGTTGCCTATTGCATCTAGTCAGAGACAAGAAACGATAACAGCATAATTCTCATAGCACGGTGTCTGCAGGGCTTGGAAGTCATAGTGTGGAATGGACCTCAACACAGATAAACTCCATGGCTTCTGACTTTCATTCTCTTCAGTATATTTGAATCTAATATTTTATGATATATATTATAGCAGTAGTCAGGAAAGGTGGCAGAGAGGAAATAAAGACTGATTGATAGAAGAACAAAGTTTTGACCATCCTCAGAGAGGAGCTGTGACTCAAATGAGAAAAGTCCCAGCTAGGATTACAGAGTATTTGCCTGTTATAGAAGCTGTAGAAAAAAGACAAAATTAAATCCAACTCTACAAAAGAGGTAGAAGCAGAATAATGATTCTTTTCTTTACATTCTCTGCAGCATTTAAACAGGATTTCAGCTTCTGCACTCCCTGGAGCCAAGAAGAATGTAAGCCACCTACTACTGCTGTATGACAATCAAGAAAGACTGTCAGATGTGTTGCAAGGTGCTCTCCAAAATGGACACAGAAACCCCACTGTGCAGTGGATAGCTGCATGTAAATTTATTTTTGAAAGATGAAGAATTCTTTCTTACTTAGCCAGCACTTGGAGTATTTATAACATGCAGCAGAAATACAGAGGCAAAAAATTATCCCTTAGTGGTTTCTCCCTCTACCTTTTTATTTTTTAAGGGAAAGAATTGGTAAGTAATCATTCCAAACTTGCTGGTGGCCATAACGTGTTCATTCAAGGTATTGGAAAAACATGCAGCTGTAGCTTTAAAATTTGATGTCAAAATGGGTTGGAATTGGATGGCTGCAGTTGCTCCCAACCCAGCCGTCTGCCTTGCTCTCCTGATGAATGATCAGTTTCCCTCCTCAGATGGATGCGAGATTATTTCATGATCCAGTTCTTGAACTAGCATAGATTTTACTCTTTTAAATTAAGTGAGTGGAGAGGAGTCTTACAGTTACCATTATCTTTCAATTTGGGGGTTTAAACTAGAGGGGAGTCAAGATGGGGAAAACTTGTTCAAAAGTTCATTCCAAAGTAGGTGAAAAGTGGGGAAACATACTGTATGTGCAAGATTCCTTAGGAGAAACAAGCAGCCATCTATTTTGATCATTTTGATATTTGTTATTTGAGGAAATAGAGGCCATATTTTCTCCCAGGTAAGGAATAATTAAAAAGAAATCATAATCACAGGTGTTCTTGGAATGATGGTTCAGGAACAGGAAGGGAGGTTCCTTTAGGATAAGCTGGTAGGAGTCGCTATTCCACTTAGGGCCGTGATGAGAATGTTTATAAAGATGCTTGTTTCACAGGTATGCTTTCTGGGGACTTCATTGTGTACAGGAGAGAACCACAGAGTATTTCCCAGGGGTGCCTTTAGTATCCTACACAAAGAGGATACAGAGCAAGATAAACTCACTTCTGCTAACGAGGAAAAGATGTGTGAATTGCTCTCCCTCTGTGCCGAATCATTTCACTGGCAACCCTTGTGTATCAGCTACGTGAAGGTACAGTGCAGTTAGCAAATGCTTCTTCTGTCCAGTGCAACATTATCAGCTAGTATTTAACAAAGCTTCAGCAATTGCAGAGAAAGTAGCAAAAGAATTTATATTGCCAGCAACTCTGCCCACCCACCCACACCTCACACCCCCCAAACTGAGTGTAGGCAAGCCAGGGACAACAGTTGCCACTTCCTCCTGGTAAGTCTTAGGCAAAATGTGGTTGATTGTATTTCTCTCCTTCTTCTCTCCTTCTTCTCTCCTTCTTAAGACTGTTAATATGCATAATACTATTGACTCCAAATTTACTATTTTATTTATTCAAGAAAGATCAGCCAGCCTAACAAAGAAAACATATTGTTTTCAACATGGTTTTCTTGGTTTCTCAACTAACAAGGGGAAAAGAGGAAATTGCTATCAACTTTGAAATATATCAACGTTCACTTGTAAGTACTGCACACATTCTGTATCAGTAAATATTTGTCATTGCTCAAGTAAGATTCTGCTAGAGGAAAAGCAGGGATTTTTATTCATGTGAGCATCTACTAACAGACTGAAGTGATTTGTTAAAGTCAAGTCATCAAAAGGAACACCTGGAAGAAGACAATAATGAGATTTGTGTAGAAAACAAATATGAGATAGTTTTGGTCCCTCATATAGTCCTGCATCTGTGCTTCTTTCTTTTATTGAAGGCTTTGTGTATTTTCTGGATGAGTTATTGCACCTCTAATCGACAGACCAGTTAGTTGCCAATGATCTTGGAACTAACTAGTTGCATTAGGCTGCTGCTGTATTTGGCCAAAGAACCTGATGTTTGTTCCAGGAGGGCTCTGTTTGGCTTGAAGGGAAAACAGTAGACATGCAGCTTCTATTTTTTTTTTTTTTTTTTCCCCAAAGGCATTGTAAAATTTACGTATCAGCCAATAAAGGAAGAATATATCAGAAATTATTTTATGACTATGTCACAGTACATTCTTATTTTTATCCTGGTTACTTGTGTTGGATTTTTTTGTTGGCTTTTTTCTATGACTATTTTTTGTACTAGATATAGGCTTGTAAACTGCTTTAATCTTTCCTTCAGGAATAATTTAATCTTGGAGAATATGTTCTCCAACATCATTCATGACTTTTTAATGTTCTTGGTCAGCCCATGAAATTGCTTTGGCATTTAAAAGATCTTTAAGTTGTTAATTATTGTGTTTCCAGATTCCTCCATGAATGTAATCTGTATAATATATCGCATACCATAAAAACGCAGAAAACTTATTGTCAAATTAGAACTTTTAATACAGCAGTAAATTTTGATGACAATGCTGTAAAAAGCAAAACTTTCCTTTGCAATAACTTCTTTCGCATGTGCCTTACTGAGCTGCTTATAGTACAGCTTCAAAAGAGTAATGATAGTATATCAGATTTAAGTAGCCTAGGATACTCCTTAACAAATGTTTTTTTCAGCTATTGTATCTTGACTGTTTGTAATCATGTTCTTTGTACAAAAAGTACATTGAAAATATTGATGATGATATGCTATGTTCAAACAGTATCAACCTCTGGAGAATGCTGTTTTCTTTTGTTTGGTTTTTCTAGTAAAGAAGCATTATCTTTCCGATTTTGTTATTGTTTTGTACATTTACAGCATTAATTAGTGCATCATGCTGGCAGAAAAAAGAGCTTACATACTGTAATGTATTTATACGTGTAATCAAAATACAGATTAAGGAATATGCATAGCTACAGATCCGCTCTTTTGTACAGCTATGAAGTGCTTCAGTCTCCAAATTGTTATCAGTCCAATACCTTTCTCTGAAAGATAAAAATTATTGGTCTGGATCACAAGAAGATTTTGATTTTTTGGAACTGGAGTAACCTCATGTAACTGGAGATGTTCATAAAGTAGATGTCACTTGAGAAATAGATGTCATTTGAACTAGTCCTTTAGGCTACCTTTATAGTTGAGAAGTAGGAACTTTTGTAGCATGATTTGTCTTACCCTAAGACACTCACTTCAGGATGACATGAATCATGCTGTAGAAGGTGCCTATTTATCTTCTTTGACTTTAATGCAATCGTGGAGACTAGCTGAGCCATAGAAGTCTATATCTCAACAGTTAAACCCCAGCTGTAGTGTTACGGTAGTTTATAGAACTTAACTTTTCTATTTTAGTTGCCTGTGTGACTCTTGGACAGTAGAGAGAGATTGTTCCTCCAGCCCAGAGTTCCCCTGGCTCTCTGGAAGCCTCACCCTATCTAGGGTCAGGGGAGCAACGGGACCACAGGAAGAGCAGAAAAGAGGGAAAAGGAATTTCAGAAGAGGAAACTAGTTTGTGGGTGGTTGTATCCATCCTAGCTGCAGAATATCAGCTCACTGAACAGGCTTTGCAGGAATGGGAGGGCAAGATATGAGCCAAGTTAAAGAGCAGGAGACCTGAACAGATATCTCCAGATAAAATAGGCATGGGTACTTCAGGAGGAGAACTGTGGTTGGGGCTTCTTTACGTATAATAGGATTAAATAATGAAAGGGCTAATGGCTGCTAATGAATTTATATCCTCAAAACACTCTTTAAGGTGTCTGAGCCCTGTCTAAAAATGATTGCAGTGGCTCTGTTTCACAAGGAGTAGCACAAAGGCACTGTAATTGCAACTCTTTAAATTTTCAGCACCATGATTTGTTTTCATAAGGGCTCTCTTTTTGTACTTAAGCCTTGCATATACATTTTTAATTTCAGTTGCTTCAGTGAATTGTATTATATACCTCCTCAAGACGCAAAATAACAAAGTATCACAGTTTTGTGCATCAGTTGCAGATACACAAAATATAATTACACATTACCTAGCACTTTCTTTTACTATAAAATTGCAGAAAACAGTATTAGCAGCAACAGAAAAAAAATTCTGAGGATTTATTGTAACTTTTTCTGTGCATGTTTTAGTTGTTCTTTCTATTGATTGTAAGTTAACTGCTGTTAATCACTGATGTTCTAATACTGCATTATAGTTTGGGATAAACAGAATTTACTTCTTCCTTAGGTCCAGTTCTGATATTTGTATTCATGAAGTATTAATAAACAAAATGTAGATGCTTCTCAGGAGGAACACTGAGTGGGAGAGAGATTAAAATTTATGCAGATCTGTAAAGTTTAAAACCTCCTCCAAAATACTTTCTATAATAAACATTGATCTTCACCTCTAAAGTCAAATATTAGCTAGTTGGTATTGCAGACTGAGTATTCATTGAGAACAAATTATGCCATATCAGTTTATACAGGATATGCGGCACTTTTCTTTGAAACAGCTGTTTCATTTCCTCTGGGATATAATACCAGAACAAATACAAGATGGACTTGATTCATTGTGTTGACTCTTTAAATAGTCAAAACCAATACATTTACTACAAACAGTGCCATGAAGTAGATGATATGGGTCTGGCATACATTGATAATGATGTAAAATCACTGAATATTTAGTCTGTTTAAAGTGCTGAGACATACACAGGTGCTTTATGTGTGGAACAGAATCTAACCATTGCTGTTCCTGCTTTTGCAATATCTGAATGAAAAATCCCTTCTTGTATTTAAAAAAAAACAATTTAGGAAAAAAGTATTTTGGCTAGAGATAATGTTTACTTACTATTAGCAGTAAAATAGAATAAGTGTAGCTTTTTTCTGAAGACAGTAAAACTATACAAATAATGAGAGATGAAACACTTAGAGACAAAATAGCACGATGTGAACTTCTAACTGGCAGCTCACTGACTTTATAAATTTAACCTTGAGTTAAATAACTTCAGAATACTGAAAGAAAATATTCCCAAACACACTGATAAGATCTGTTCTAGTGAGAAGAATGATAAGTCAGACTTGGTATACTGTAAATAATTGACTCAAATGCAACATCCATGTGCTTCCTGACAGGTGAATAAAATTCTGAAGAACTGAAAGAGTTAAATTCTACAAAAAGCCATAGCTATATAAAGCAATGTACTTGCAAAATGAGCAAGTACTTATGTGTTTTGTGTTACAGAAAAAAATCTGAATTTTTACACTTCTTGTCACAAGAAAGAAGAAATGAAAATTAAATGGGAATTCTAATATAGAAATAATTTATCGGTTCATAGTTGCAGGTTGTTCATAGCAGTACAAAAGTAAGAGACTATTCAGGTTACGCTTTTGTTTGATATATGCTCTCTGATATTTGAGACATTCAGTTCTTAAAGTCAAGAATTTTGACCTGCTCTTCAGAGTAGGACAATGTGTTTTTATGAACAGTTTCATTTGAATATGTAGAGATCTAAAATTTATTTTATATGTAGCCATATGCAGCTTCAAATAAAATATTTCTTTTTTCTCCCAGATCTGGTCAATAATAAATGAGTTTTAGAATTTGAATCAAGACACAGTGGAGTTCTTGTGGTACATTATTGATAAAGCACACTTATTGTAATAACATTTTCCAAGGGAAAATGCATTATTTGTTGGGTATGTTAATGCAAACTCTAACATAAGTCTATATTAAGCTTTTAAAAAAAATTTCTGAGTATGTTAGAGGAAGTTTCATAAGGAGCCTTTTAAATAATTAGATTAAAAATTGCAACTTATTACCTTAATGAATAAAATATTATTCTTACAGTAGGTCTTCAAATTCACTTTCCCATATGGCTCAAAAAATCCATGATGATAATAATGTATTTCACAATATAACAATCAGAAATATTTCATTGAAATTTTACAAAATGTTTTCTTCCTTTCCTAATGTCTTATTGAAAATATGCATACAGGAAATAAGAACCTCCAGCTAGAAAAACATAAAGGAGTTTCTTGTAATTTCTCAAAGTTCCACAACAATTGATAATTCTGAAGATTTTAATCTACTGTTCAGGTTAACTTAACTTTCTTAATTCTATTACTGTTGAAATTCAAAAGTACTTTCAAAACTCCCACCCTAGGTACCTGAATATCAGCAGATGTATGTTCTTGTGGGGATCCCATACTCTTATAACCTGCACCACTTCTATTTTGAAACATTACAGTCCATCTGCTCACTTCCAGATAATTTCCACTTGTAATTTATCCAAGGGAATGTGATAATATATAATTCATGAATAGTGCAATAATCATGATCCAGCCATGCTGTGGAGCTTTGACAAGGATGATATGACCTTGAGTTTAGAGGTATGATAGCGCTGAGATTCTAAAGAGGTACCATCTCAGCAAGTAACTACATTGTAGTGCTTTAATATTCTTCTGAATGTTTTGACCTTTTAATCTCAACTGCTTCTTCCTTAAGAATAGTTTTTAAAAATACAAACCTTAATGTTGTTTGGGAAATATAGTTTGGTAACGCAGTCCTTCAGGAATAATAGCGTTCTGGTTTACTAAGTTTTAACATAATGTTACTTTGGGAGTAGTTATTACTGTGTTAACAGACTTGGGGTTTTTAATTTCACTTGGCTTGGGTAATGCTGACAATCTAAGATCTTAACTGAGAGTACTGTTTGAAATTGGAAGTTCATATCTTTGAGAGAAAATCAGGAACAAGATGCAAGTATATTAATTTAATATACCTGGTTCTTGAAGGTTAAGTCAAGAAGAAAAGTCTGAAGATAGATGAAAGAGGATGAAGCAAGACGCATTCGCTTTCCTTGAACAGTTTGAAAATAGGGAAGACAACTAATATTTCAGACCCAGTTCAAGAAAAAAGTTGTTTAATTATGTTATGACAGGCTGTGAGCATTGGCATTCACAATTCTGATTATGCATAAATTTATGTAAATGAGTAAACCCAAAGAAATGAAGAAAATAGTGCAAAACAAAACAGTACCTGTGGGTACAGTATTAGGCAGTAAAAATTCTTTGTAGCTGGTAGGAACAGTGACTTTTTTTTTTCTTTTTCTCCCCCCTCCCCTTTAAAAAGGTCTTTATTTTCTGGCTGTGTTGACAAGCAATTAATCTTTTAATCTTTTGAATACTAAGTTTGGTCAGCTAACTTGTGACATAACTTTTTCCTGTGTGGTGAGTGATTAGTTTAATAGTCTACCTATGCAGAGAGAGAGCTATAGAGCATCTTCAGGTTGGGTGAACTGGGAGCTCCATTGTGCCTCCCATAGAGCTATACTGATTGATACCATTTGGCTTGTTTGACCAGCCAGATTTTTTCTATGGTTTGGATTTTACATGTATGTGTAACTATAAAATGAATGCCTCTTTTAAAAAGAAAGAAATAAATAAACTAAAATTGCTGGAACTGCTCTATTAGTCTAGCAATCTGATTCTACATAGGCAGGACTATACATGGAGTAGGGAAAACCACAGGATGTCACTTATTGACCTTAGAATTTTTAAACATTGGCAGTAATTTAAATGTGCTTGCAAAAAGTTTCCTTGCTTGTTAATTTTGAGCAGACCTTTTTTTTAACCACTTATTTAATTTGATACATGGTTTAATTCTTTATAGCTGTTAGGTGTGAGGAATATTGCTAGCAGGAAGAAGCAATATTTTCAGTACTAATCAAAAAGCTAAATGTTTTCAAATATCATGTTTTTAAGCTATGAAGTTATCTTTAATTCCTCATATTTACACCAGTGCAACCTTATTGAAGTCAGTGGGAATGTTTCCGGCTAGCTGGTACTGCAGTGAGAGTTGCATTTCCAATCTAAATAGATAAATCTGTGGCTCTTAATATCAAATCATATCTCATTATATTTACAGGGATAATAAGACATGGATGGATGGCTAGTACAGCCTAAGAAGTGTGTTAGCTCTCAGCATGCTTGGTGGTGGTTAAAATGTTCATGAACAGTATTAGAAAGGGAATTTTGCGCTACTCGGGAAATGTTCATGACATGAAGAAAAAAGTTAATTTCAGCCCTGCCTCATTAATCAGATCTGCCTACAGCTAGAAAAGTGTCACCTAAGTATGTTTTGCTTTCTGCTGTGTGTTGCTGGTGAAGATACTGACATACAAAACAGAAGTAATTGAATTTGTGCTAGAAGGCAATGGCAAAAGTAAAAAGCAATGAATTGGAATGTGCTTTATGACTGACCTTTGTAAAGAATGCCTTAGGCACCTCCATGTGGTGGCTGTCATTATTAATGGTGACTATAGATTCAAGTTTGTTTAAGCAGTCATACACATGAATTTTTGCATGTGTCTTATCTGCCATAGATCATACACATAATCTTTGCATGATGGCAGGGAGCAATAGCCTTCAGGTTTAGAAAATTATCCAAGGGGACCTCTGGTCTCTGTGTGTTCGTCATTGCTGTTGTATTTCCTGGAGGTGCAAAATAAAAGAAACTTTTTAATGTGCTGCCCCAAGACTAGGCAATGAACTGAGATTAAGATTGCCACATGAGGGAATGAACTACACTTTGGCCATTTCTTTGGCTGTGTTCTGGGATTGTTCTACAACTCCACAAGGAGAAATTGTCCTAGGAAGTGGCTTCTCTGGGACACAGTCCATGGGCAACCCAAAATCCATCTTGCTTTTATTACACTGTGTGACCTTATAAAGCTTGAACAAAGCAGACAATAAAGGCTCGTGTAAACCTAATAAACCTAGAGTTTATGGTAAGCTCTACTGTGACAATGGGATGGGAAAGCATATTCATATCCATGTTATTGCATTAAATACCAACTAAAGCAGAATAGGCTCGTTAAACCCTTATGTAAGACCTAAAATCTTAGGTGTGTGGACAGAAACACTCCTCTTGATTTAGCTCCTACTTACTGCTCACTGAAACCTCCAAGAGTCCCTGTGCTTGGATTAACTCTTTTCAGGTCATTACCAACAGTACATGACTATCTCAGGGAAAAAACAAACAAACAAAATTTCTAATCTTTCACTGAAGAAATTTAGTTGTTTTATGTAAAATCCTTATAAGGCCATTGATTTTTATAATGACCCTGATGGTTTTGTCAGACAAAATTGTGATACTACTATATAAGCACATAAAACTCTTTTTAAGAGACAAAAGTGGAGCAGCAAATTCAAGGAAACTTGTACACCAAATAAATCAAGCGTGTTGGTGATATAAGCAGTTCTGATGAAAATTGAAAAGAAGAAAACAGCAGCAGTCTGTGTACTTACCATTTTGCAATAAGCATAATGGGTGATGATTAAATGACAATCAGGACAGGGAGTGCTTGTCTGCTGTCTAGTTAAAAATAATTAAGGGCCACTTATATATTTGACCAAAACTTTTGCTAGTTGTTTATGTTCAAACATTTAGCATCATGGTTTTTTACAAGGACTTTTTACAAGGGCAAGTAGTGATAGGACAAGGGTAACGGCTGGGAGGTACTGGGAATGTCAGTCTTCCCTTAAATTCCCTTAAAATCTTTATTTTCCTTGTCCATAGATAGATTTTCTTGTTGTAATTCAGCTTGCAATACTGCTTATGTACTGTTCAGTTTCCTCCAAGGTTCACTTGCAAGATCAACAAATTCAAGCTTTCTAAATGAGGTCAAGATTTTCATTTCTGTCAGCTTTCTATAAATTTTCTTGTTTATATTACAATAAGTAAAGATGAAAGTTCACAGCAGGATTTTAGTCCACATGCATACTCTACAAATGTGAATGTACTTGAAAACATTCCCTCTGTAACACTGATATCTGACATTCTGTATCCTCTTTCCCCTTTCCTCAGTAAAGAACCCCTACATAAGAAATTAATCCAGCGGATATTTTTTGGTTTATATATTTTATTGCTCTTTGCTTCCTAATACTGTCATGTTTCCATCACTCTTATTATTCTGTGTGTGTGCACAATAATCTGTAGCATTGTTTTATACATCCCTTTAAATTTATTCACAAAATAAAGTGCAGCCAGTCATTTGTAAGAATAAAAAAGATCGCGCAGTTGTAGTCCTCTCTGGTTTAGGTTTTGGTTGTAGATTGTTGTAGTCCTCAATGTGCTCACACCAAAGAAGCATGGACTTTTAAGGAACATTTGTGAAGCAAGTGGCAATTATGTGAATTTTTTTGAATGATGCCAATACTAGCATGTTTTGCATGTGCTATGATAGAACTCTAGGCAACCATAGTAATGCTGCTTTTGTGCTCAGCTGCTGCTTTGGGGGGTTTTTTGCATTGGCAATTTTAACATGTGGAACCAGTAGAGTAGTGTTCTTATAACTACATTAAGTAGGTGCAATGCCCAATGGATACTGAAATGAAGCAGTCCACAATAAGAGTAACATTCCTTTTTTTTGTCACAGCTTACATTTCTCATTAATATTCTACTAATATCTCTGTAAATTGTTCCCGCTCAGTGTCCAAATGCCAGTCATTCTTTTTAGTTCATTTTGTATAAGCTACCAGGTAAACTTCTTTTATATAACTCGTGGCAAGAAAGAAAGAGATGTCTTCTATCTATAAATCAGTTCCAGAGACAATGGCTCTATAATACTACTGATCTAACATTAGAGAAGATCTGGTAAATTCTGACTTTTTTCAGTCACTGTGTAGCAGTTACATTACTGTTCAGAAGAGGAACCATTTCTGTTGATGTACAAAAAATTGTATTGGTTTCTATATTAAAAATGTGAAGATGATCTTTCTCTTGCTGTGTCTGATGTGCATATGTGTTTTAGGCACAGATTTTTCAAGAAAAGTAGAATAATACAGTTGCAAGAGAAGCTCCTTTCTTTACTGCATTAAAAAAAAAAAATAAAGAGCCAAACCATATCTAAGTTCAAGAGTTGTGACTAGAATCAAACTTAACTGACATTATTGTGATCTCTATCAAAATAAATATTTAATAAGTAAAGCTAAGTCAAGCATTTCTAAATATATTTTTGGGCTTTTTATTTCCTCTGGGAAAAGAGAAAAGTGTTTGGCAAGAGTTCACCAAAGGATAACCAAGCAGTTTCTTGTTTTAGTGCCAATAGCACCCTAAAGGTCTTGACCAGAATGAATGAAACGGAACATGGGGAAGCAAGAGGATAGGTCATCTCTTCTTTTTCCATGCTCTTAAGTGGGACTTTTCCTTCACGACTGGGAAGAAAACTAACAGTGATGAAAACACTGTTGCTGGTGGTTTTCTTTGGGTTGTTTTTTCTTCTCTTTGTAATGTTCTGGTTGCCGGAATCCACAAAGTGCACGTGAATCTCAACTTGCACTTGGGGGGGGGAGGGGGGGAGAGAGAAAAGGAGAAAAAAGAGGAAATTTTTATAATGTTTGAAACAGCTTTTTAAACAAAAGGAAACCCCAATATTTCCTTTTACATTTCAAGTTTAATTCCAGTGTAACGATTAGGGTGGAGATGAATTTATAATATTTGAATTCATAGAAATGATGATAGTAAAACAGATCATAACTCCATTGCCTTGAGTGATACCACTTGTGTGGGAGGTCATTGCCTGCTTACGTCATCCATGGTTAAAAGTAAGTACCAGAGTCTTTAGAGTAAGCTTTATAAAGTTCACAAGGAAAGCCCTTTTAAAAACCACACCATTCTGTATACTAAAGTGTTTGCTACTTCTTTCCTCTAAGTTTTTTTATCTGAGAGATGGGCGGTATTTATAAATCAATGTAAAAGGAAGCATTTTTGTGAGGCTATGATTTAATAGCAGGCTTTTGCATGAAGGTGGAGGACTGTGTGAAAAGAGATTGTGTAACTCCTTAGAGTTCAGCTATCTTACAAAACGCAGATGCTAATAGGCAAATAGTCTTCTTGAAACACTTTATCTTGTGAAGAACTGTTTTATTTGTGTTCAAATTTTAGCTATATTTCTAGCTGTAGAACAGAAATACTTCAAGACATGTTGTGGAAATAGATATGTTGAAACACTGGGAAAACAGAACACAGAATGTAGCTATTATTTTTTGGCAGGACGCACCTTCACTTTCTTTTGTTTCTTCCCTGATGTTAATAAAGGGAGGAGAAAAAAACGCTTCAAGGGTGACAAGACTGCATGGAAATTAGGATTAATATAGTTGATTTACATAATGTTAGCTTTTTAAAGCAAATGTGGGCTGTGTATTCCCCTGGTAGAAAGCAGCCAAAAAATAGAAGCCTTTCTATTGTACCTTTCTTACTAAGTTAATTATGTGGCTACTTTGAAATGAATTGCTTACCCCACTATTTAATATGTCACGGAGTATTTATATCTGAAATCCCTTGTTGTATCTTTGCAGTTGAGAACTTCCTGTTAAAAAAAAAAAAATAAAAAAAAAAAGTTGTATTATTTACTAAATTTGATTTGGGATCATTTACTGTGCTGCTTACACCCCTCAATTCTTTCAATGTAGATTCTTATTGTCTAGACTTAGATGTAAAGAGAAACTTGAAGTAGTTTGTATGTAAAAAGATCTTTGCCTAGTCATACTATGTGCTATGACAGGAGGAGCCAGTGTTCTGATGCTCTTCCATTTTCTTTGGATTGGCTTGTACCTGAAGGAAGTATTCCTTAGTCCACAGAATAAATCAAGGATAGAATAGTATTGCAGCACCTTTTCATTAGCGGTTGTCTCTTACACATTTAGCTCAAAAGTTCATCTCAACTGGTTTCTCATAGGCTTATCCATCAGCACAATGCTAATGTATAACTTCAAGGTTAAAACAAGGAGGAAGTCTTTTGTTTTAAATTTTTAAATTAATCTAAGTGAAGAACTAATGACACTGAAGACATATATAATGCAGAGAGAAATTGGAAGAGCTTTCTTGCATGTGTCCATTAATGCACTACTTTATGACTGCGGAAGAAATTTGTCACAGAAACATTGCTATAGAGACAAAAACCTTCACCATCCTTTTATTCTTGTTTCAAAGACCATAGCTCCTTACCTCAATGAATAATAATCTCTGGCAATCTTTATACAGCGGATCAACATGTTTAACACATAAATAATCTTAGAATGATTACAAATATTGCAGAATGAATACTGCATGATTTTTTTTTTACATGTCTATTCAGACTTGTCCAAGGAATTTCTTTGTCTGTTTTAAAAATTCATTTGTGTTGGACTTATGTAGACTTTTGAGCAAGCCAAGAATGTTTGCAGGAACAGCAATTTTAGGTAAAAACTGATAATGTAAGTGGAATACAAATTTTAAGTTGTAGTGAGCAGAGGGGAAAATTAGATATCCTCAGCAGAAACAAGATTCTAACTGATCTAGAGATAGAAATATAATATGAACAAATGCTTAATCAAATTAGCACACATTTGTAACTTCTGATGTGAAATAATAAAAAGGGCTTTTTAAATAACACTGGCTTAAGGACCACAAATTTTATGCAGAAGGAAGGTAGATTAAGAGAAAATAAGTTAGAGAATACTGTGATCTAATAGTGTATTCTGCAAGTGTCGTGAAATTTGTCACCTAAACTTTCTTTAAATTTAATTCACTTGTGCATACTTACGATAAGACAGTAGGGAACAGTAAGGAAAAATGTTTGCATTCACTTAAGGTAATTAAAGATTTTTTTTTTTTTCCCAATCAATCATACTTAAAGAAAGCAACATAACTGATAGAATGATTGGGTTGAGTTGGCGTCAATCAAGAATAGGAATCTGTGTAATCTGTGTGAAGCTATTCAACTATGCTTTCAATTTGGACTTGAGGCCAAGTTTCACAGGTTTGTAGCTTGGGGATTACCCTGTCAGAAAATAAAAGCAATGTGATCATGAGAAGTATAAAAGAGAAGATCACACTACTTAAATTATCTAAACTCTCTCCTGTTAGCTTTATCATTTTTCCAATCAATTTAATAAGACAGAAGAAGTTTTAAGAATTTTTGAATATATATCTTATTTAGCTAACCACAAGAAAAACATTTCCACAATATCTGCCTTACTGTAAAATTAGAAGCTAGCTGCTGAATCTAAGTGACAATGTCTTTTTTTCATTTAACTCTGCTATTGATATTGATTGCAATGTTAACTGTTCATATTAAATAAAAACTCTGTCTTCTCCTAGCCCCAGGTGAGGCTAAGCAGTCAGTTTGTTGCTTGTCTGTGTAACTGTCAGTGTTGTATTAGTTAATATTCTATGAACTTCTTTATGAAATTTGTCTAATTTTCAGATTTGCTGCAGAATTGAGCATCATCTAAATTTATTAGTATGAAAGCGTAGGAAAACTCATTTTGTCCAAACTCGCAGTGCCTAAATTCTTGCTGTTGGCAGCAGAGAATAGAAGGAAAGAAATAATTCAGTGTCTTTTTAAGACTACTTATTATATTGCACTTTATCTTACAAGTTAGAATTACAAGCAAAGCATTTCTGTAACCCTACTTTTTGTACATAAAATCTATAGTGTCTATTTGTCTACATGTATGTGTATGTATATTATTTTATATATATATTGCAGCATATAAATTTAAGGTGACAGATTCCCTTGGAGTACATTAAGTTTATAACATTTCACATTCTCATTACAATTACTGTCAAAATAATAGGTTCACATTTCTGTTATGTTCTCATTACAACCTTCAGTGAGATATTGGAGTTTTAAAGCCTCACATATTCAAAGGATTACGGGAATATACTATATTGCTGTGACCTTTTCAATATTCTATAAATGGATTGCTGAAAATTTTACTTTTCTACCTTGTTTACTGCACTTCTCTTTTCCTCATTGTTAATTGTGTGGGGAAGAGTTGAAATGGATGACCTTTCCAGTGTTTTGTATTTTGATTGGCCAAAAGATATATCAAACTTGCATAGTACTATATACTTAAAAACATAGTTATATTACACCCTTCTATTAAGCCATATAATACATATAATTTTTGCAGTTACATGAAACTGAAATAATATGAGGCATGGACAGAATGACATTTTGTTTCAAAAATATTCCCATTGATGATGAGATTAAGAAGATCTGTAATACATAATTTTCAGAAGGTCCAGCTTCCAGAAGTTGTCGCTATTTATAGAAGTTTCTGACACTTAAGTTGGAAGTTTTTAGACACCAAGCCTCTTTTGTATTCACATGTATGTTGCTGCCTGGATAACACTTTTATTTAGTAGCACTTCTTGTAATATCTCTTTTTTTTTTTTTTTTTCTTTTTTTTTTT
>JAVJGG010000088.1:34262818-34285189 GCA_035590195.1 Aviceda cuculoides | reverse complement strand
CCCCCCCCCCCCCCCCCCCCCCCCCCCCCCCCCTCACGAAGACACAGAACAGCTGCTCTTGTGAGGATTGGTCTTTCTGACACTACATGACAGTTAGAAAACAGTTTCTAACCTAAAGTGGACTCTTGTCTCTCAATTTCTGTAAGGAATGAGCTGTGCAATCCGTGAAACAGCTTCCTACAAATCACAAATGTGTATAGATGCAAAACTTCCATCTAGCACATTCTTAGTCATTCTAATGATGAGGTAAGTCAAGCTATAATTGACTCTAAATGACTTGGCACTCCCACAAGCTGCTTCATTCTTCATCTGAAGCTGGAATGCAAATTTCATTCTTGCTTTTGAAAACGCTAAGGAGAGAATTTGCTACTAATTCTGATGGAAGAAAGGTTGTCTGACAGTGTAAAATGTAGGAAACAATTAACTGCATCAGAAAAAACACACATTTAAATTATCAAGACAGACTGTATGCAAGACTCACCATTGAATTGAGAGGGATGAAGCTCTGTGAAGTTTCACAAACTAACAGCTGAAGATTTGATAAACTACATAAAGCAAAAGGATCCTTAACATATGCAATTCCATGGTCACAAGAGAGAACATTTGCCATCTATTCTTGGCCAACCATCCTCCTCTTTGTTTATCCGAGTGTCGTACCTGCCATGATGCAGGAGTGATGAACAGGGAGTACTCCTGTCTGTGAAACCCTCCTTTTAGTTTCTCCATACATTCAATTTATCCATGCGGGAAAAAGGGTAAGTTTGAGCAAATCTAGTGTGTTGGGGTTTTTTAGAGGGGTGGAGGTGAAGTAAGGAAAAGCTGCATGTGTTACACTGTATCAGAACAGCATTGCATTAAGAACACAAAAAAGAGTTCTCGGTAAACCAAGGTAATTCAGTGACTATGCAAAACTTCAGTTGAGATTGCTTTCTGCTGCAGTGTGCTAACTGGAAGACAGTACCTCATTATAATGTCTCGTTAGCTTCCTGAGTTCCTTTTCTCCATCTAGCATGATTTCTTTGGCATGTGAGAGGACACAAAGTCTACCACACTCCAGAAAGGATAAGTTTCCAGTCATCCTTTCTACATAAGGGAAAATGATACCTTGAGTCACAATACCTACCAGTGAAGGAAGTTTTATCTCTCTATTGAAAGAGATGACACATCTTCATCTCTGTTGAAATACAAACTACAAATTTTTAAGCCCAGGTGCCATGAATACATCTTTCCTTGATGGCAAATGGAGAAGGGTTGGATTTTAAGAAAATTTCAGTTTCAGAATTCTGCCTGAAATTTGGACAGTGTTTTCAGAAATGCCTTCATAAATCCCACTGTAACAGATTTTGGAGGCCTGGGGGAAATCCTGAACTTTTTATTTAAAGCTTAAATGGCAACTGGACAACTCTGAAAATTTGCTCCATTGCGGGGTATAAAAATTAATTTCAGAAAGTTGAGATAATTTCTTGGAGGAAATATTTAGTAACACAGTATGTGTTCTTACTTCATATAAATGACAATGCTGTATGAAACACAAGCAAATATTACTATACTTAGCCATTCTGATTTTATCTCAGTTCTATTACTATTTACAAAAAGGCAATATTAAATAATAACATTATTTAGTTAATGACAGCTCCACAAAGAAACTGTACAGTTTTCTATTCTAACAATATATTGGCAGTAAGGAAACCTCTGGTTTCTCAGCTGGATGTTAGTAATTAATATCTTGCTGTCTAATTAGATTCTTTCCTTCTCATTTGAATGTTGATTTCTGAAGCAAATGTCCATGTTGCCAGAATGCACTGTGTTCTAGCAGAACAGAACATCTGGCTGCCCACCAATTAATGCAATATAGGAAGGCAGGCCTTTCTAGGGAGAAACTCTGCTGAGTTTATTATGAACAACAGAAACTCTATGAGATACAAGCATTAAATAGATGTTGGTATATCGTTATCTTCAAAATGCAAAGAGATCAAGGTTTCTGTAGACTTCAGTGTGACAATGGCTTATTTCATTTTAAGAAAAAATTGTAATAATATTAAACTTACATTTTCACAAAACTTTAAAGTAAAAATATTTTTACCTGAGAAATTGGGCTATATCTACAATCAAAAGAAAATTCTTAAGAACACATAATAAAAATAATGCTTTTCTGGAATATAGTTAAGTTTGAGAAGAGGTTTTTCTTATGGGGCAGATGTAACCCCAAACCATCTTTGAACAAGTTGGGATACATGCGAGGAAAGGGGGGTCTAGAATTCATAGAAGTACCGTGATTCTTTAGAAATTATTGTAGTTGTTTAAGTATCTCTTCTTGCACTTTGCTTCTTCCAGTCCTCAAGGTTGCTGTGTCTCAGAGCACCTCTCTTCCCATAGTCCTCTCTCCTTGGTCCATGCAGGAGTGGAGAGATGGGCAAAGAAACACCAACTCTATGTATATGGTAATCAGCTTTACCAACTTTTTTATCTAGTTTCTCCCCTTTTTAATATAGCTATCTCGAATGGATGTAGTTGGAAGACAACCAGTTAATCTGTGGAAGTTATCCTTAGTTGCAACGAGTGTAGGTATGAGTGCAATTTCTAGCTTGAAGGTTTTAGTGGCTGTGAGTATTGCTCATCGCAGTATCTGGGAAATGGCAACAATGCTGGGCAACCTTTTTTACAAGCAGAAACAAGCCCCTTAAAAATCCTGAAATCACTTTTTTCAGTAATGCCAAGATCATCTCATATGTTAGGATCATCTCATGTGTTGGATTCTGTCCAGTCTGAGAAGCCAGCAGTGGAAACCTTCAGTTTGATCTAAGGGTGAAGGACTGTTCTGTAAGAAAGCTTCATCTTCATGCCTGAGGAACTGATCTTAGATGAAGCTTGCCAATGCTTCTGAGGATAACGTGCAGAACACGAAAGTGCAGTGTACAAAAGTTATTAAAGCTGCATTTTTTTAATTTTTTTTTTTTTTTCTCAGAGAAATTGCCTGGTTCTCAAAATGCTGTTGTAAATATCACTTTACATAAGCACATTAATGATCAAATATTAGATTACCCTTTTGTGATATTTTCTCAGCTTTAATTTTTATTTAATTGAAACTATTAGTAGTGCTGTAACATTTAGAAGAATGGCTGTTGTAAGGTCAGGTGCTGTTTATCCAAAAGTACATATTTGTCCAGCAAGCTAATATTTTTAAGACATTGTAATATTAGCTGTACTATATAAATTTTTCTCAGAGATTGTTCTGGGGTGGGGCTGCAAGATTTTAAAAAATATTGCAAAGAATGATTACAAATACTTTTTTTTAATAATTAAATTTGCACTGCCATAATATTCTCTGATATAATTTTGTCAGCTTTCCAGTTGGAAGACAAGACTTGAATAATATTTCATGTGAAGTTAGTGAGTGTTTTTGTAAATGTTTTGTGCATCATTTTTCTTTTCCTCATCAGATGTGCAGCTCAAGTTGTTACTGACTTTCTTTGTTTTCTCTTCTTCTGACTACAGACTTTTTTTATTAAAGTAAAAAAGTGCTGAGTTAATTTCAAAGATTTAAAGCAGTCATTCTAAAAACTATCAGTCTCTAATAATAGAGAGTACAGTGAGTACAGTGCTATTAAAGCGTTTTGTGCTAATCCTCCACATTTAAGTATGTGTGTTATAAGATATATGTGAAATGCAGTTTTGAATTGTTTACCCTAAAGTTTTGTACAGAGGATAGACTGTATAAGTGTGTTTTTTTTTTTTTTTTTTTTTGGCAATACTTATAGGATCCAGCCATGGTTTTCATTCTATAATGTAGATAACCATCCTTTAGATTTGTAAAATCTGCCAAATCAGAAGAATTAATCAGTGGTCTTACTGTTTCTCCAGCTAGTTATATTAAGCTCCTTGTTGAGCTCCTAGAGGATGACTTTTCTTCTGCCACATTGAAAACATTGTGAACGATTTTTTTTTTTTAAGAAATACTTTTGTACAAATATTATCGTAGATGGAAAAGGATTTACTAGGTTATTTTGACTTTATCCTGACAGTAGAGGATTATACTTTCAAATTTATCATCTAGTATAGCCCATTATTCTTGTCATTTTTCTAAGTTGTTTCTTTTTAATGTCAGATATTTCAAATCTGTTTATTTTTCTGTTGCTCATAAACCATTATCGTCAGGCGTTTATAAAGAGTACATTAGATGATATCAGGAGGGAAACCATTCCTTATGAATGAGTGTAGTAACTTTCCTGTAAATCGAAAAGATGCTCTCAGCATTCTTTGCATTGTTTGTAATATGAAGTGAACTATGAACATATCTTCTATCTTCCTTTTCTCATCTGGTGCGGGAACACAGAGCATCACCTATCCATACAGTGATTCAGAAATTCGTTGTTGATATAAGCAACCTCTGAGATCCTTTTCTGAAGACTCAGTCTGAACTATTTTACTTTAAAAAGGGGTGACCCTCTTTTTCCAGCCTTCTCAATTAAAACTATTCGATGGCACTTCTGCAGCAAACATTTCTGTGGGTTTTCTTCCCTTTCCTAGACTTTCCCCAGACAGTGGAACAGAGCCTGGATTACACTGTATGCTGATCCAGTAGTCTGTACATGGCCCCTTTTGTCTAAGAAGACCCTGAGGGTAATCTTGGAGATTTCCACTTGGACCTTATCTTTGGCCGTAGTGTTACATAAAAGCATCTGATTCACCTTCACCCTGCCACCATTGTGTGATGAAGGTTTCTTCCCGTTTTATTAATCTCCTCCATAATCTCCTCTCAGTCACTTCTCACCTGAAGAAATTTCATGCTGTCTCATTTTCCTCTTCCACCTAGACCAGATAGACTTCCTTTCAGTATGTATACAGCATCAGGTTGTCTGTATGCATATATAGATATAGTTGTAATTTTATTCTGTGTCGTTGCTGGTATTACAGTAGAAAAAGCCTATTGCTTCCAAAAGTAACAGACTTGTGAAACAATATAGATTCAGTTAAAACAGATAGAATTTATCAGACACTAAAGAGTCCTTTCAAAATACTTTTAATTCCATTTTGTCTCTTCAATTATTCAGGAAATCTTGTAGATAGGACTTTGCTAGAGCTCCATTAGCTGTAAGTTGTCTACTTTCAGTCCCACCTCCTTGTGGGATATTTTGCTCTGGGATTCCAGTGGAGAATCTAGGATAAATGTAGCTTTGAGGAGGACTGTCTTACATATATTTTTCCTTAATTTAAATAATACCTTTCATAAGAAGATTGGTCTCTTGAGTAAAGTTTACATACTTCCAGTACTAGATATTTCTACTACCTGCTGAAATGAGCTATTGCATTTACTTTTAAGCATGTACCAATAATTTGAGTAGAATTAGCTCCTACAGGCACATACTTTACATATCATAATAAGGTTTTTTCTGCCTCTTAATTCATTTATGCAAAATGAGATGGAAGATTTTTTTTTTTCTTTACTCTGTCTACTAGATTACTTATCGCAAGATTAGTCTTTAAAGACTGGGAAAAACATGGAAAAACCATTCATTTATCTTCTTTGTAATGTTCCTCTAAAACAATTCATTTCTCTTTTTAGTTGAAGTGCTTTGGGTCTAAGCAGCTACTGAGATTTATGTGGAACTTTGATTTCGTAAACAAATTTCTTCTCTGAATGCTGATTTTCGTGATTATAAAATTTCTAGATTGTATTCATTCTTGTAAAACCATAAAACCCTTGAACTACAATATGTGCTTTTATGTTGAAAAGTACTTGTTATGTTGTAAGTAATTGTTGAAGATATGCTTGTTGTTATTGTTAAAAATGAAGGAAATTGGAAAGAAAACTTTTTTTTCCCAAGAGGCAGTTTAAAATTTTTTTTTATCTACAAGAGAAAGTATTGATAAACAGTAATAATGACTAGAAATAATCTTCACAACTGATCCTCAGAAATATCATGGATACAATCAGGTTAATTGTAGTTCTGAGTAAGATGAAACCAAGAAAAGGTTGTAGTTTGGGGGTTGGGGAGTGAAGAGGATAGCTAGTGAAATTCAGGAGCTTTAATTGACATACTAAACAAGAAATCACTGGTTACTGTGTTCAAAATTCTCTCATCTCACCCTGTAGACCCTGAGTGACTGGTAGAGTTCTTTTATTCACTTAAAGGTCTTTCAGACTGTCACAAAAACCAGGGCCTACTGAAAGCTGTTTTATACTGATTTTTTTTCTTTTTTTTTCTTTCTTATTTTTTTTTTTTAAACTTTAAACTATTGATATTGCAGCACACAATAGTTTGGGGTTGTTTTTTTTCTCTCAATTTGCAGTACTTCTGATGTAATTAGAAGCAAAATAGAAATATGTAGATACATTGTAAGGACTTTATAGCTTAATTTTTTAGGCTTGAATAAAACAATTCCATGTATGCTTCTATGTTCTCACATGTGATGCCCCAGCCCTTAGCACACTGGGTTCTGCCTTTGAGCCTTCTGATCTATGGAACTCTGAACTTCATTTTCTGTGCTTAGCAACCTCTACGGCTCAGCCAGCACTGTGGGAGTAAGTACGTGCATGCTTCAGTTTTCAACAGAAGAGGCAGCAAAGGGGGCTTGTGATAAAATGGGTGTTCGTGCACATGCATGTTTAGCTGAGAGAATATGATAGTGGCTAATATTGTCATGTAATTTCTTGCTTAAAATCTGCTTAATTACCTGAGAAATGAAGGGTGGCACATGTGATGCTAATTTTTTAAAAGGTGAGATCTGGGGAACTTTGAACTTCTAAATCTGATTTTATACTAGGCAAATTCATATAAGCCCTAGTAAAGGATAGAAGTAGTGGACACATGGGTAAGTATGATATACCTTGGAAGAAACAGCATAAATCTGTAAAGAAAGTTTCTGCCTCATAAGTTAGTCAAGATGTTCAAGATATTAAAAACCAAGACCAGCTCTGAAAAATTACGGAAGACCTTGATGAAACCAACCCACCATGCAGTAAAATTCAGCATAGATTGATGTAAAGTTTTGCATACAGGAAGCAATGAAAAAGTCTTGATTTTGTACGTTACCTCTGTTAGCCTTCCTTTGTCTTTTTCTCCTTCATTTAGCATGTAAGTTTGCTTGCGTGAGAGCAGACATGCTAGCCAGAGAGGTATGTCTATGCAGAGTGAGAATAGATTTCACTCAAAATAAATAATTAGAAAAGAAATTAAATCAGGTTTTGTTCGGGATAAGTGAACTCTAGAGGCCACTTCCATTTCCTGTGTTTATGATTCTAGGACTATTTCCTTTATTTTTTATGTATTTTCCACAAAGGCTTTAGATCAGAAAAGGGACCATATTTTCTGGAGAGAAACGCAACCAAAGTTTTAATGCAAAGTGTGTTGATACTTGTAGTTACTTTACCTTTACTAATAAATACCAATCATGTTGAATGTTTTGAGGGTGGTTATTAATTTGCGTATAAGCAACACAGAAATTGCCAGGTACCAATTTGTTGAGTGTTGTTTTGATGCAGAGTGGAATATGGGAGGATTCCAGCTGGTTTTGCTGCTTTTTATTTATGGTTTCTGTCATTTTCAAGCACTAATTGTCACTAATGTCATCATCTGGAAATTTTTAAGAACATGCAGCAGTAAATTTGTTGATGGAAATAACATACTGTTGTATAAGTTACTTTTTCAGGGACAGATTTTGAGACAGTTAGTCCATATAAACCTGTTGTACTTGTAACATGTTCCTTAATCAATACTGACATGCAAGAAATTAGAATATGGATTTGTATATTGTACTTGTTGACGGGTGGGAAATCAAGAACTGGTAGTACCCAGATAGAGACGGCAAAATAACAGCATGTGCCGTAATATGGAGTTCACTAGTGCAATTTTTTACCAGTTTCTGTGCTATGTGGTTTATGTTCAGCTAACAGCGTAAATGGATACAATCTCCATGAAAGCTAAATAGCCATGCTCACTTTTAGTGACTTCTAGTTCATTACTTTTACATTTCATGTAGTCCTGTCATTTTTGCTATTATTACTCCTTTGCTCTGTGCGTGGTTACTTCTCTAATTCCTTTGCTCTGTCTGTGTGTGTGTGTGTGCGTGCATAAAGAGAAATATTTTGTTCTTTCTGGTGGGCGCTAACTCCTTTTACTACTAGGAAGACATTAAAGATGAAGCAAACGCAATGATAATTTGCTGGGATGGCTTAAATGTATAGAGAGGATGAGATTTAGAAGCAGAGCTAATATTCAGCTGATACAGGTAGAAAAACAACAGACTAATTGTTCTCAATTTCTAATACTGTTACCATTTCAGAAGAAGACTTGCTGTGCATTAAGTTCTAACTACTCCAGAGGATCTAATACTATGATGCATCTCTCAACATATTTGTTGTGACTGGGAAGTATTTAGGTACTAGGAGCCAAACTGCACAAGGTTTTTCTAAATCCGTCTGGGTTTTTTTGACCAGCCTTAATGTCTTTCTGTTAAGATCAGTGGAATCGCTCCTAATTTATAAGAAGGAATGGCAAGAAGGTCAGATCGAGTTATGATGGATAGCATGTGTTCCAGTTCTGTTTGATGGTTTATTATATAATGTAGTTTTCTTATGTAAGATATTATGTATTAGTTTATTATGTAATGTATTATGAAAAGAAACATGCTCATTTTCCTTTAAAAAAAAAAGTCTGTGTCTGAGAAGCAAGGAAGAAGGCAACGTTTTGCCTTCAGAGGAAATCAATCCTTCATTTTTACCTTGTAGTCATTTTAAAAAGTTTTATTTTCTCGTCAGCTGTAATAAGATTAAGAGAAATTAATTCGTCTTGCATATAACTGTGCAAAGTGCTGAGTCTGTTATGTGGCTTCTTACAGAAGGGACACAGATGAATTACAGTGGGTGAGCTAGGGAGAGATCTCATTCCACATCAGCTGCTTGGCAGTAACTGCCTGGTTTTACCCTGCAGTCAGTGTTGAGTAATTTATGATAGTTTATCCCCTTGGTGAAAGCAGGATGGCTCTCCTCCTGCGTTTACCACTCCTCTCACGTACAAGGAACATGTTGGCAAGTTTGTGACACGTTGAGTTACCAGTGGAGCTGGAGAGAGCCCTCTGGCTGGTGCTGGTCCGTCTCTTGACCCCTCAAATCAGTTCTGCTTCCAGGTACATCAGTGGTTGCCTATTGATCTTCCCCCCAGCTTCCTCCTGCACTATACAAAACTCCTTCTGGAGTTCTTACAGGTAATTATTGATCATGTCTTTTCCTCCAAGGTGGTAAATTTAAGATGCTTTAGGCAAAAACAAAGTACATTTTGCGCTTTCAAGACTTATGGAATTCTATTAGGCTTTGTTTTACTGTGGATGCTTCATAATGCAAACCACAGGGCAAACTTGTCCCTTAACAGAACATTCCCAAATTAATTCTCTGTGATTGCACTGAACCAAAGAGATTTTCTGGTTTTGTTTTAATTACCACAGTTCTTTACCTGTGGGAAAAGTACATATGGATCTATGCCTAAACCACATATATCAATGCATGTAAAAGTAACTTCCCAAATTTTGAAGCTGTACTGTAGAACTGAAGGGACTCTTTGTAGCGCATATATATATATATATATTTTTTTTTTTAGCTGATTTTTATCTCACTATTTTGTAAAGTATTTTACTGGAATTTAGCATTGATAATTTCAGTTGTAGTGTCTAAAATACTTATTTCCTAAGGTTAAAGGTTTCATCCCTGCAAATTTGCTCAATCATTTGGTGGGAAATGGCAACGTACCTTCGGTTGTTCTCCTTCTCAGATACCTGTATTCTTATCAGCTCTTGAGAAAAATTAAACAGCATAGGAAGAATATATAGAATGAAAATGTTTAGATTTGTTATAGGAATTGTCTTGGGTAATAGCACATTTTTAATTGAGATGGTTGTAAAATATATGGTTCTGATTTAAAAGAAAAATCTTACAAATTGTTAGTGAAATACTTGATGTTCTGAAAATATATGGACTGCACAACTGCATACTGTGGGGTGTTATTTGTTTTTCTCTTACCTGCCTGGATTCAAGGCCTGACCAACACCTTTTGGGTGGCTAAGGTTCTTAGGAGACAAATGCAGATCACTTGATCATATGTGGTGAAGATTGAATTGTGTTAGGTCAGTACCTCCAACACATCTGTCAACTGCTAACAGCATCTGTACAGCTTGCCTTTTTCTGTGGAAACAGTATTTTCAGCCTATCTGCACAGACTTTTGAGAAACTTTTGTTGATGTTTGTAATACTGAGAATGGAAACAGCTTTGTGTGCATTTCTTTCTAGGTAGCATAAATTCAAAGAAAGTCTTGTTCATAAATCTTTTAGAGTATCTTAGTTTTTTGAGTGTGTGTTTAATAAAATTACTGACCCCAAACTTGTGCAAGACTTGCTGTTCCAGCTGGATGTGTATAAATCTATAAAGCCCAATGAGGTTCTTCCCAGGGTACTGAAAGAGCTGGCTGATGTCACCGTGGGACCTCTCTCCATTATTTTTCAATGGTCTTGGGGTTCTGGAGAGGTCCTAGTTGACTGGAAACTGGCAAATGTTGTCCCAGTTTTCAAGAAGGGTCGGAAGGAAGACCCTGGTGATTATGGACCTGTCAGTCTTACTTCAGTGCCTGATATGGAGAAGGTTATTCTGGGAGTTATTGAAAAACACTTGAGAGATAACGCCATCATTGGTCATAGCCAACATGGGTTCACGAGGGGAAAGTCCTGCTTAACCAACTTAATTTCCTTTTATGACAAGGTCACCCATCTAATTGACCAAGGGAGGTCAGTGGATATGGTGTTTGGATTTTAGCAAAGTTTTTGATACTTTCTCTCACAGTATCCTTCTGGATAAACTGTCTGGCACACAGCTAGACAAGTCCATAATACGTTTGGTGAGCAATTGGTAGATGGGCCGGGCTCAAAGGGTTATAGTAAATGGGGTTACATCAGGCTGGCGGCCAGTCATCATTGGAGTTCCCCAGGGGCTGATTTTAGGGCCAGTGCTCTTCAATGTTTTTATAAATGATCTAGATGCAGGAATCAAATATACATAAGTAAGTTCACTGATGATACTAAACTAGGAGGAGCTGTGGACTCCCCCGAGGGTAGAGAAGCATTACAGAGAGATCTGGATAAACTAGAGAGCTGGGCTATCACAAACTGTATAAAATTTAACAAGAGCAAGTGCCAGATTCTCCAGCTGGGGCTAAGTAATCCTGGTTATACATACAAACTGGGGGACAAGAGGCTGGAGAGCAGCCCCGAGGAATGCTGTCTACGGGTATTGGTTGATGGCAAGTTGAATATGAGTCAACAGTGTGCCCTGACAGCCAAAAGGGCCAGCCGTGTCCTGGGGTGCAAGCCCAACATAGCTAGCCAGTCAAAGGGGGTGATTGTCCCACTCTACATTGCACTGGTGCGAGCCCACCTTGAGTACCGTGTGCAGTTTTGGATGCCTCAGTGTAAGAAGGACATCAAAGCATTAGAGTATGCCCAGGACAGGGTCACCAAGATGGTGAAAGACCTTGAGGGCAAGACTTACGAGGAGTGGCTGAGGTCACTTGGTTTGTTCATCCTGGAGAAGAGAAGGCTGAGGAGTGACCTCATTGCAGTCTACAACCTCCTCAAGCAGGACGGTGGAGGGGGAGGTGCTCATCTCGTCTCTCTAGTGACCATCGATAGGACACAAGGAAATGGAACGAAGCTGCCTCAGGGGAAGTTCAGACTGGACGTTAGGAAAAGCTTCTTCACTGAGAGGGTGGTCGGTCACTGGAACAGGCTCCTCAGGGAAGTGGTCATGGCACCAAGCCTGTCAGGGTTCAAGGAGCATCTGGACAACGGTCTTAGTCATACAGTTTGGTTTTAGGTAGTCCTGCAATGAGCAGGGAGTTGGACTTGATGAACTTTATGGGTCCCTTCCAACTTGAGTTATTCTATGATTCTGTGATTCTGTGACCGTTGTTAGGAATATTATAGCATATTTTTAGTAAATTTAATTAGAATGCTTTTTCTTACAGGCCACTGCAGTGAAAGAAATCGTCACTTTACAGCTTATCTTTATGATATGGGACTGTCACTTTTTTGTTTATAAAGTAGTTTTTTTCATAGGTCAGAGCTTTCTAAAAAGTTATATTGCTAAGCCTTGACCCTCTTTATTTTTTCTTTTTCTAAAAATATACATATCACCAGTTTTCTTCTGACAGACTGCAATAAAGTTTAAGAATTAGATTATATTATTCTTCCATTTAATGCTACAGGCAATTTTAATCTACTGTTTTCAGCCCATTTAAGATACACAATTAAGTATATTCTAGAAAACACAAGTTTCACTAAACATTGTTGTATTTGTTTGAAATACAATATACAAAAATCTTGCAGAGAGAAAATTAGAACAAAAGAGAAATTCTGAAGAACATTTTTTGGTATCTGGAAATATGGTGGACAGTTTTATAACAAAACATATATGGTCTTTTAAAAGCTGACTCATGCCTACATTATATTGAGCAAAACTAACCTGGAATTTATTAGCTTGAATATCCAATTTAATAAAATAAATAATAATTTAAAATTCTGTTCTAGTCTCCAAGCAGCCTAACTATGAAAAAATATTTCTTAAATTTTAATTAAGATTAAGGCAAGTTTGTAATAACATAATAGTGCAAGAACACACTATGATATTGTTAATAAAAACATTTGCATGAGTATTGAGACTATCTCATATGGACTTTGAGAGAAAATTTGTTTACCTGATTAAAAAGCCACGAAATGTACATGTGTTAATCTATCTCCTGCCCCTTGTGAATGTGCATCTTTAATTTCCTCCTCTTCCTTCTCTGCCTATCATTTTTTAATAAGCACTGGTCGTTGTGTCTTAGCAGAATTCAATAGTGTCTGTGTGCATGAGGCATAAAGTTGAATGTGCTTATTAAATTTGGCATGTGACATGGGTTCCAAGGAAGTTTAAGAAATCTAAGTCAGGATTGCCATGGTCCCATCCACCAGATGGCCTTGAGTTTCTTTTCTCTCTCTTGAACCAGCCTGTGTTCTTATGCTATCATGCCGGTTCGAGGCATTAGTGTAAAACTAATCACCCATTTTGCTGGATCAGTTTTGAAAGGGAGCAGCTTCCTGAGTCAGCTCAGGAGCACTGAGACCCTCAGCCCTGCTAGGTCCCCAGTAAGCTTGAGCGTGGGCGGATGCAGCACGACAGGGCACCCTGAACCCTTACGAGAGAAATCTTGCTCGCTCATGGTCTTGCAAATGCTCATGTGATGGGGAATGGTCTGTAAATCACACTGTTAGACTCACAGACCATCAGACTCTTGCTATAGGGGTCTTAGTCCTTTCAAGGACCTGGGACCAAGTGAACACATTTCAGCCTGAGATGTAGAACTGGGGAAGCTACAACTAGTTTAAATACAAAACAATGATGTGGATATTTCTCAGTTTGCTGAATGACAGATGAAGTTTAGATTGATTAAGTTTATCTAATCAAGTTTCTGAGTATGATATACCATGAAGGCAAATTAGTGGAGAATGCCTACCGTGAAATTGCTGCCTGGATTTCTCAAGCATTTCTTTGCCTTTCATCATCTATTGTATTTCTTTTTTATCCTTTTTCCTGAGAAAGCATTTTTCTTCTCCATCTTTATTAAAACCCAGAATATTAATGTGCAGTTCAGAAATGTATTGATAGACCTGTGTAATTAATTTCCAGTTTCCTCTATAATGCAACATTGCATTTTCATTTTGCCTTTCCTTTATCTGAAACATGTTACAAAATATGCAGTATGCCTATGCTTTTCAGCCATTTCTTTAAATTATAAAAAGTACTCTGGAATTCTTCCAGAAAAAGCATTAAACTTTACAACTGTGTTACAATTGTAATGTTCAAATATACTGAGTTAATCAAACACAGCTACCACTGTAATAAGTAATCACCTTAAGATAAATATTCCACAGTATATATAGAATTAGTACATGAAGTATTAATCCTCTGAATTGAACATGTGTTTGTGTTTATATAGATACTTTTTTGTATCCATCATATATATTTTATTTACATACATGTAAAATGTATGTTTATTAATTTACAAGTTTACTTCAGCTTCAGATACGATCAGTGATGACATAACATACCCTGGAGAGCTAAGATGGGGGAGCAATTCAGGAGGGGTTTCTATGGGAAGATGACAGTGGTATGACAAGTCTCCTGTCTATATTCTCTCAAATGGTGGGATATGAGTATGCAACTAGGCCAAAGCCATTCGGTTATACTATCCTCAGCCAGTCCCAGTTTGTTTTCTCTCACAGATGAGTATTCAAATTACTTGACTATCCCTGTACCAACCCAATTTTGCTGCAATGTAGCTGCAAGCACTGGAAGCTACGTACCTTGTGAACTTTAACTGATTCAGTTGCCTGCCTGTGGGAGACAATATTCACAGCAGCAGTGGTTCAATATACCCAGCTTATAGCTAGATGAAACAGACTATTTATGCCCCCTCAAAGATGGACTGCTTTACTCGAGGCTGTATATGCCTAAGCTCTCCTTACATTTTATGTGTGGAAATTGGAACAAATTTTATATTGAACAAATCACACCTACGCTTTTCCATTTTTTTTTTCCCCTCCTATGCAGAACCTCTTGTTTTCCCAAGTTTTTTCTCAGTATTTTTAGTCAACATTGAAGCAGAGTGATTGTTCAGTAAATAACAGTGTTTGTCAGTTTATGCTGCCATTCTTTTATGTGCATACACCCATGAAGATCCCTTCTAGAATATCTCACATTTTCCAAAAGGCATGGTCCGGCAAGGTTGATTGATCAACCCTGATAAACCCATCTCAGTGAGAGTCTAAAATTTTAATGGAGTAGTTCATAATGTTCTCAGAATGAAACTAAGAAATAGAAAACAGTGCTCATGGCACAAATCTTCAGCAGGCTTTTCACCTTTTAAAACACCTTTTTCATAGTCTACTACTGCATTCTGCTCAGTTTCCAAGCATTTGGACCCCTACTGAACTAAGTATTCAACCATTTTAGACAGTGCAAAGTTCCATCAACCAAAAATGTCTGACTGCAATGTCTGATTATCTTCTTTCTCAGCCTTAGTTTCCCATAAATCTATATAACACAAGCTATTTTTAATCCATCCTGAATACAGCTAACAGTTCTTTATCTAAAGTAGAATCTTGTAGCATTTCTTTCAATTTGCTTTTTAATGTTCCCTCTGTGGCGACAGATACTGGTAATAGCCATGAAAACTATATCCAGACTGTAAGAAATAATGTATATTGTCTTCATATATGTGGTGCCCTGCTTCTGTTCATACTTCGAGGTATGCTGTAGCTCTCATGGGGAACGCTAGGATTTGTACATACTCTATTACTTTAAATATACTGCTTCTTTGCAGTCTTGAAGGTTAAGACTTCAGCCTTCCTTTGCCTTCTGGATTTTGTTCTTTAAAATTTGCTGTTAGGCTGAAATCTAGTATGCCAAGTTTCAGCCTGAAACAAACTTTTACATCTATAGTTCTGTTTATCTTTCTGGTTCTCTTCTAGTAAAGGTTTCAGCTCTATTGCTTAGATTTTTGGGACTTATAATGGGAGTTGTTTGCTATTTTTTTAGTTTAGGGAAGATCTTGTAGTAATTCTCATATTTATGAGGAATGTGAAGGATACATGCTGACTGTGCATAAATATTTTGTCTCTGGCTCATTCAGGAGTGACACTTAATTTTTCCAGTATGTTATCATTATCCTCAATCCGTTGTGTAACCTTATGGATTCATGACAGAAGTCATTACACAAGAATGATTTTGAACCATCAAAACACTGCAGAGTGCTCTTTTTTTTTTTCTTCTTTCTTTTTTCTCCCCACCGCCCCCCTTTAGAATTTGCAGACAGATGGTGTCACCACTGCAATTATTAGCAGAGATGTTAGTGTTCCAGGCATTGTAGAAATAAGTGTCTAGTCTTCTAGATTATGCTTGACATATAGTCCTGAAATGGTAATTGGACAAATGGTAAATAGTGTTAAAATTTGGAATTATTTATCTGCAGCAATATATGAAGTTCATGTTCATAGTTGTTAGTAAGGTGGTAAGACTCTGTGGTGAATCGGAGCTTTCAGAAGAACTCTTCGTTAACTATACACAGTGTTTCTGAGCTGAAAGGGAAAAGCTCTTTGTTAGCTGGTGTCCTAACAAGGGACAGCCCCTTACACTGGGGCTAGTGAGTTCAGTCCCCAACAGAAAATTTTTACCTGACTTGTGAGTTATAAGCCTTGCACGCTGTATGGAGATGCTGTACATGCTACTCTAAAGCCTGGCACAGATGAGGAGGTACAAACTGGACGGTGGAGCATGCTACACTTGTGCGTTCAGCTGAAGCGGAGATCTCAAAGACATTGAAGTTGCCACTAGCTCTAACTACTGGAGGGAGAAATTTTAAATATCTGACCAGCCTGCACTGCCTTTCAGGAGAAGTTGTGCAATTAGACATGAAATTATCTCATATATGAATCTTAGTGTCTTGAAAAGGTTTAGCCTGATATCAAATTGTTTCTCACTGTGTCAAAACTGGTTGATCTGTTCACCACATAGCAGCATAGTAATATCTGAAGAATACTGGTGCTGTTCCCATTGTCTTAGAGGGCAAAGCTCTTATGGATGATAGCAGGAGTAGGCACAGACCCACAGTCACTGTCTCACATGAACTTTCATTGGCTTTGGAGAACTATGATCTAACTGATTTCTGTGGCTTCAAAATACCTAGAGAAATGACTGCAGAAAATTATTTTGCTAATGAATTCACTTCGTGCGGTACTTCTAACTATTTTCTGTTAATTGAAGTCCATTATCTGATCAAAATCCATGTAGTTTGGGGGTCAAATAATTCTAATTAGCCCATGCAAAGGGAGACTAGGGGAATAATGTCTTTTTATAACTTCACACTGCACTTGCTAATTTTGAAATGCTAGAGGACTTGATGGTTCATGTGATTGGCAAGGAAAAAACCAGACCATTTCTTTCTGACAGTGCTTAAGATGTGGCTGAAAAAATACTTCTTACTGGTCCAAAAGCTCTTATTGCCATCTGATCGTGGTTGATGGATTATCAGCACAGTAAGGCAACGATTTCAGTCCTATTTCTCCTAAGTCAGCGTTTATATCACGAAATGTATGGCTGGAGGCACCTGGCACTATTTGTGGTGCCATTTAGGGAGATGGGGAAATAGACTGGCAAAGGAGTCAAAATGAGCTCTGTCTCCATTCTCATAGTGTGAAGGGTTTGGGCATATTTGACAAAGCAGGCACTACTCTTTTCCATGTTACTGTGGTCCATGCATCAAAATTGCAGTTCTGTAGCTCTTTCCGTCTAATGAATTCAAGATACTTCAGAGATGTGAACAAACTGCCTTGCAGTCTGCCTTGGAGAAAGAATGGATGGTGTTTATCTCTAATTTCAAAAGATAAGGGGAAAAGCAGCACAGTAGTTCAGATTCTCAAAACTGCTGAGTGCCAAACTTTCATTTAATTAATTAAAGTTTGGCAGCTGAATATCACTGACTTGATCATTGCAAAAAAAGGTTTCTAGCAGATTTGTGAGGTTTTCTTGGGCTTTCTTTATAAGAATCCCTTCCATATTAGTTCCACAACCATGAAGCTGGTAGTATTTGTAAAAAATAGGAATAATGTGAAATAGCTTTGAACATAGAAAAGTATTTCAGTTCAGAAATAGTGGAAATGGAGAAAATAAGGAAAAAGTATAATTCAGAGATAAGAATGCTGCGTTCCAATTAGTGCAAGTTTGCAATTAATAAGCCAAGATATTGGAGTAGGAGACATTTTTATGAACAGTATCTGGCATGTTGCATTGCAAACAAATTAGTGTATAAAAATAAATAGGAAGACAGGAAGAGTCTGTCCATTCCTATCAACTCATAGTTTGATAGGATGTAAAAATTGTTGCTATTTATATAAACACCATAAAAGCCTACACTTGCATTAAGAGTCTTAATTACTCAGAGTATTATCTTTTGATAATTAATTAAAAATTTATCTTCTGGGAAATTTTTTCTAAAGTTGGTCAATGTATTTTTTTATGAAGGCCAGTTGGCCCTATTAGCATTCAGAGCACAATATACCTTTAGGATCTGTAGGTCTGAGCACACTCATCAAGTGTGAGTGCAACTTATGCATTGACTTGTCATACCATAAGAGCTACATTTTTTGTTGCTCTGCATCACCAGATTGATATTATATGTTCAAGACTCTGTATATAGCTCTGAAATATGTAGACATCTTTAATCCAAAAAGCGGGAGACAGACTGGAGAAAAAAAAAAAGAAAAAGAGTAAAAAGGTGAATGATAATACTGTTGTTTAGCTATCTCATCTTCAAAATACTGGGGAAATATTTTTCTTCACCATCACTCCTGCACCTTGGTGAAGTAAAGAGTGTCTTCTGTCCTTGAAGATTTTATTTACTGTTAGAAAGGAGCTTTAAGCTTATGATGAGGACTTTTTTATTATTCATTATTTTTTTCTCTTCTGCTCCTTCATATAACCTGCTTTCTTTCGAAAAATCTTACATCGTTTGCCACACATTTTTGTGAACTGTCCCTTTTGCCATATACTGTGATGTTGATTGATGGACTGAACTTAATCCATTAAGTTCAAAATGTACTGGAAACAGAAGGTGAAAAGGACAGTTTTACACAAATTAATCCCGGAATGATTATTGGTTATAAATGTTCCTCACTATTTGCTTTATCATTTTATATTCACAAGAAGTTGGTTATTCTTTCTGTTGTTCACGAATAAATATTCATGTTCACAGTTTTGCTAAATGTAACATAGCTTTTAACTGCCCTAAGACAATGTTTTCATAGTCATTCCATTAGCTGTGTAAATCTTCCATATTTAAAACTAATAATACTTATTTACATTACAAATGAGTCACTAATTTGATAATGCTTGATAACAAAAGTTACACTATATGATAATCAAGTTTATCTTATGTTAACAAATGTAGAATACCATTAGGAAATTCCAAAGTATGCCTATTAAAATCCTTTCTTCTATTTCCTGTACTGAAGAGGAGTTTCCCCACTAAAAAAGGATCTTTGTGTCATTGTAAAAAAGTTACAGGATTTGTCCTCTTGGTATCTTTGACTTTAATTATTTCAAGTAGTTGTATATAGCATAAGGGCCAAGTTTGAGAATTCTATATATAGACCCTGCATTGAAATCTTTACTATCTATGCATCATTGTCAGCAGTGAATGTTTCATTAACTAAATTCTGTTTACAGCCATGAAGATTCAAACATATAGTTTCTGTTACACAGTTGTTGACTCACAGGGAGCTCAGTCCTTTTCTTGGTTCTGCACAGATGTAACTAATTTTCTGACATCCTAGACCTGAAACATTCCTGCTGATGAAACATAAATGAAACGGGGACTTGAGTTCTCTCGCTGGCTGCTTCATGAGTTCTGCTCCATTCCTTGGAGTGAAAGGCAGTAAAAAATATTGTAGTCACTAAGGTCATTGGGTTGGATTTTGAATGCACTCAGAGAGTAGTTTTTTTCAAAATGAATAAATAAGTCACTTTTAACATAGTCACTGTTCAGAAGAGTATGCTATGTTATAGCCTCAGCAATAAATTTCCATGAGGTGTTCTGGTCAATCAGACTTGAACAAGTCTACTAATACAAATGAGTCTTACTGATTTTAGGGCTTGGACAAGATGCGAAATTGACAGATCCACAAACCACACCAGTTTATGAACCCTCTTACTGGTATAAATATGGAATAACACAATAAAGGTAATGCTATTTAAACCAAAATTTATACTTAAAAGTAATAAGTTGCAGAGCATTAAATGTCTCAGTGTAATATTCACAGACAGTCTTTTTTTCAGACATCATCCTGGCTTTGGAGAAAATCCAGTAACTGAGCTGTGGCAAACTCTGACCATTTTCAGTTCTGCTGATCTCAGTTGATGGGTCCCCTGATCCTGTCCATGCCTAAGAGGTTTGCAGCATGTCCCAGAGCACACCTGGATCCTAGGTAATTGTCTTGTTGCTCCTTGAAACTTCTGGTGATTTCCATATCCTTCCACTTTTCGTCAGGGTAAAATTTACTTTTTGTTATCCTGCATTTTCCAAGCAACGGAAAGCTTCAGGTTCAATCTGATTCAGCTCATCATAATCTAGAAACAGGATACATCTCCAATCCTCCAATATCAGAGACCTTATTGGCTATTTGCATAGCTCCTTTTCTTTCCTCTTTTATTTCCTTATTGCGCCATGATTAGTCAAATCTTCTTAAGTTTCTGTGAAATCTTGTTCTAAAACATGAGTTTTACTGTCCCCTTTTCGGAAACACTTTCAAGTTGAATTAAAAGAAAGATAAAATGAATATTTAGCAAGTGTTCTGGGGCTTTTAAAATAAGTTGCAGGTATCAAACATTTTAACGTTTTGATGTGTACTCATGTTGTCCACATATATTTTTAACGACAAGCTGTGTCAAGCTGCATCTGCTTTAATCTCATGTATTTTGGCAGTTCCTTAACTGGAAGACTCTTATTACACCAGGTTGCCACAAGAGCATTTCCTTTTGTTTTCTTCCTCAACTGACAAAGACATAAGGGTCTTTACATTTTTAATGACAAACGGGGTTTCTGTATTCAAAGAAAAAACCCCAACTTCCTGAAAAATGAGACAGTGCAGTACACATTTGTACACACCTTCTGTCATAACTAAAGAAAAATTGTACAGACAAGACATGACTGTAGCCCCTTGAAGGTTTGCTACCCATCACATAGTTTTGAAAACCTTGTCATAATAAACTTGCATGTACTTCACATTAATGGTTGTTCCTCCATGAGAGGAATATCCTTTTACATGAAAGGGGTTATTCCAAAAAGCAAATGAAAAATATATGCTCTGAGAAAGAGGTAAGCATCAGCTATGAAACTTGCTTTAGTTGTTGCCTCCTGTCAAGGGAGTGAACATTGACTGTACAACACATTTTGATTAACAAAAAAATGAAAATAAAGTATGCAAAAAGAAGGCTGGTTAAGTTCTTAAAGCTAGAAAACATTGTTTTAAATGGTTCTTTCTAATTACAGCTCCTGTGCTTCCCTGTATTAATAAGGAAACACACAAGTTTAAGCCTGTGGTTGTTAAAGATATTTCAAGTTTGCTTTCATTTTGCAAAGCATAACAGCTTGCCTGGAAAAGAATTGGAATATAGATTATAGCTATGAACACAAACTATTTAATTTAATTTAGCATTTATTAAGTGAGAATGCAATGTAAAATGTTTTGTGAATTAATGAAAACTATTCTATCTTCTGAAAATAAATCCTGTCAAAGACCTTCTGTTTCAATATTTATGATGACAGGTTTTTCATTCTTTTCCCTTGGAAAATTCTTTGCTATATATTTGTTTCATAATAAAGAAGTAATTTGGAATTTAGATTTGCAGAATGATTCAAGGAAGTAGACCCCGGCATTTCTTTAACTTTTTTAAATGAAAGTGTGAGAAAACAAGTTAAACCATTTTACTCTTTCAAGCCTGCCACTGTGTGTCTACTCTGTTGCAATATTTACTAGCAAGATCTCTCACTCTCCTTTCCAAAACATTTTTAGCATTTGGAAAAAAACCCCTACAACCTAGTGTAGAATCACATATGTGACAGTCATAAAGTCTATTCATGCAGATAAGCATGCAAGTTTCTCCCAAAATGCTTTTTGTGAATGCACTGATGAACAGAGTTATATTTCTGCAGCAAGTTACTTTCCTCACTGCTAAGCCGTTCTTGACCTCAAACTTATAGTCTAATTGAATGCACCAAGCTTGAGTGATTTTTGAACCTGCTTCAGTCCCTACTGAATTTGACAAGAATCTGACCCAGCTGTGGACCCAATAATGACTTTTTCTTTAATTAGTCCCACATTGTAGAGGATACATCTTATCACACTCTACCTTTGCAGGTGGTACCCAGCCTTTCTGTGGGACCATATTAGTTTCTGGTTATATTGCTGGGAAAAAATGCTATAGCTGCTTCCATAGCTATCTGGTTGCCCAATAAAACAAAAAAAAGAATAACTTGCTGCTTTGACATTTTAGATGCTTGGTATCTGGAACAGCAGCAATTAGGTAGCAGTTATGGCTACTGCCATAGGCATCAGGTAGATGCTGGAACAATTAATTGACTATTATCTGTTAGGGAATGTTTTGACTGTGTGGAGCTACACGATTCCAATGACAAGGTGGAGTGCTTATGGGTGAGGATTAGAGGGAAAGCCAACAAGGCAGATATTGTGCTGGGAGTCTGTTATAGACCACCCAATCAGGTGGAAGAGACAGATGA
>JAVJGG010000088.1:34226726-34255001 GCA_035590195.1 Aviceda cuculoides | reverse complement strand
CTGAACTCAAAACACAGCACTGTACCAGCTACTAGGAAGACAATTAACTCTATCCCAGCTGAAACCAGGACACCATGTTACCTGTGTCTTCTCTTTTCCTCTACAATACCTAAGACAAGGCAGAATCTTTAGTGAGTCAGATCACTGAAAGCACATTTTAATGTCTTTTTAATTAAAAATATTTATTAATACTGAACACAGGTATAATACTCATAATCTGCAAAGCAGTGTAAAGTCATGAACTTACTTAGTTCTCTCCACTTCTCCCTGATAACGAGTGAAGATTACTTTGACAAGGGACTTCTGATCTAGGGAGGTTGCTTGAAGTTTAGAGAACCAGATATATCAGTAACCGGGAACTTTGGTGCTGTCACCATAAACAAAGGAACTTATCCTATTCTTCCCCAAAATAAAGCTGCTGTAATCAAGAACAAACTTCTTTTTTGCATGCTATCACAGCTAACAGTGTTTCTCCCTAAGAGATACGAATAATTTGTAATGGGTGATTCTTCTGCTTCTTTTTGCAAGTGATCTTTGTCGAAGCTGTGGTGATTTTCCCTCACACTATTCATTAGGGGTGGAGGAGGAAACAAAAAAAAACCCCACTGACTGAGTTGTTGCTCTGATTCCTCCCTCAGCATTTGTACATCTTGGACCATTGCTGGTGCTACCTGGAAATGTGTTCAAACTATGAGGACAGACATTGGTTACTCATGTTCCTCGGTGACAAATTTTTAGGTTTTTTCACGCTTTAGTCAAGAAGAATTGATCTTTCACTTCAGTGGATTTGGGAGCCAGACCTTCCACAAACTCCAACTGCAAAGATCAAGGAATTAATGGACAGAGGAAAAACAACCTCTGTTTGCTAGGAGTCTATTCTAACTGAAATAGGCTTGCTGGCAGTTTCAGTTAAACTGCATCTGCCCATGCCACATCTGTTCAGCAAAAGAAAGCAGAGTTTAGCCATCTCACTTGGGCATGCTTCATTAACAGAAGAGTCAAAATCTTGTTTACATAGAAATCGGTATGAATTATGATATTGGATTCAGTGAGTATAAGAATTTTTATATAACTTGCAGAGGGACTGAATGAGGTCTTAAATTCAAGCTCAGGGGGAAAAAAATATGACTTTATGCTATAATTAAGATCATAATAAAAGCTAGGCACATTGTTCTGGTATGCACAGTTGCTTGATACACTAGCTTGTTTTGCTTTGAAATCAAATTAATTGTCCTGTGCTATCCCTGTTATGTGATCACTAGATAAGTCAGTTTGTTTTGATTACCACTCTGAAGGTAATTAAAAGATAATCACCATGTCACAAACACAGATACCCAATCCAGCCAAGTAAGAAGCATAAGAACACACTGAATGGTACCTTTTTGTATTAACATCTTCCAGAGTCTTGCCCTCACCCCAAATTATATTCTAAAACTCATAAGTTCTTTTGGGCTCCTTAATGCAATGGAATTGGGTGTGCGGTGTCTAGAAAACTAGTAAGTTTCCAGTTCTTCGCAGCTATGAGTTTCTGTATTTCTTATGTAAGGGTCATAATGTAGCTGAAATATTTTGAAGCTAATGAATCAGCTGTATGTGTCAAAATGCCTACTCTGGAAAGTGTTAACAAAGTACAAAGGACGAGACCAAAAAAAAGTAAACAGCCCAATAATTCTCTGTCTTTTCTATCCTGCAGGTGGGCTGAGGGCTCCTCAAAGTAGCTGAGGACTTTCCTTCCTTAAGCAGTATTGCAGAACTAGATAGCATACAGCAAATAAATGCATCTAACAGACACTTCCAGTTGACAACAGTTAGGCCGTCGAAAAGACATAGCTAAAGCTCTCTGTGCATCCATATAAGCTCATTTTACTATAGTGGTATTTTTCCCAATTGCCTGATTAGGTCATTGTTTAATCCACTCTGCATTTTTTTACTGTAACTCAGGCTATAAAATCTTTTGGGAATAGGCAGTTGTTTGAGCATATGTTGTCCACTGAAACTCCTTTACAGGCCACTGAAATAAAAACACCGATATGCCCAGATTATTCTCACACGCCGAGCTTAATTTGGTGATCTGAAAGAAACAATGGAATTGCTATATAAAATACAACTATATAATTCATTAATAACCATATAATGTAGGGAATTGTCTTAAATTGACTGGGAAACCATAAGTGAATACTTTTTTTTTTTTCTTTTATATGAAGGGGGACACTGTGTTTCTAAGAGAGTTAAAGAGCAAGAGGTAAATAATCATGGAGCATCAAGTAAAGAGGGAAATAAGAATGTTGCTGACATAAGAAATTACTAATTCCACCTCAGCCTGAAATGATCATTCATTCTACATTGTTAAGCACTGAAATTTTTAGGGACAAACAGCAAATCCTTCAAAAAGAGCTATCTAAATATATCTGAAGGTTGGGAGGTAACAAACAATCACTAGGTGCCTGAATTTCCCTGGTGAATTGAGTCTATTGAATTTATTCGTGTTGTAATATTGGTAGTGTAGCATCCTAGCTATCTTTGTATGCTTGCGAATATGCAGCAGAACACAAAGCTTATTATGTTTGCAAGAGTAACTTGAGAAATATGACATGCTTTAACTTAACTCTTGATACTGAAGATTTAATGAAGGAACTGCATTCTTTTTTCCCTACTGGACCACTGATTACGCTGCTGATGTCAGCTGCTGTGTGTATTCTTTCTGTTCCTGTACCTCATTAAAGAGAGAGAAAATCCCATGTGATTTTAATACATATTTGAAATACTTTAAAAACTTTTGGTTTTACATGTAGAATGCTGCCCATCTATCTTTTTTATGCTAGTCTTCATGGCCAATGCAAATTTTAGGAAATGTATTCCTATCTGCTTCCAGTGACTTCCTATTATGTCCTGAAAACAGGATAGTCCATCACCCACCAGCTCAATAAAATTAATAGAATATTTCAATTGTTTGATAATAAATTTACCTTGGTCAATAGCCAAGTAGCTTGCAAAAATGTTCTAGAGAAACTAGAAACTCTACTTTCCAATGAGCTACATGCATTTAGACCCCATTACATCTACAGAAGTACTAGAATCTAATGTCAGTGATGTTTCTGTTCTACATGAAAGGAATGCTGTTACAGGTATAATATGCTCCATGAACATTTTTAATCCAGAATAAGATTTTTCCTGTCTGGTTTATTCCCAAGCAAGTCTTTCAGCACACACAATTCTACCAAAGCAACTTTTCTAAAATGGATTAAAATACGTATCTGAAATGCTCCTGTCAAATTCAAGGTACTCCTTGTTATTGCCCCACTGACCAATCCCATTAAGCAAAAGATAAAAGCTTTCATATTGGATCTGACATTCACTGTTTCTGATTACAGAAATGCTGGCCCCTAAGTGGGAGTCAAGAGGCAGTGCTGTGTTTTTCTGGCACTGAACTGTAACATGGAGTGTTAACCAGCTTGCGACCCACACAGCAGATGTGATCACCAGCTATGCTGATGGAAGCTGTGTGATCTAGAAAAAGTCACAAGCAACTCTTTGATTTCATTTGAAATATCACAACCTGGCAGAGCTGCTTTGCTAATTAGTGGTCCATAACTTTGTTGTTCTGGCAGGTTCACAAGGTGCCAGCACTGGAGAATTCACTCTAGGAAAGACCTTCATTGGAAAAATTGGATTTGGAAACAGGCTATTATGACTACCTAATAGGTAAATACGTGTTCCTACTTATTCAATGTATTAATGTGTAATCCGCGTTTAATTCATTCACATTGGAAAATTGATAAATGGTATTTTAGCTACCTTTGTATGCCTGTGACTTTGAGAGCATAAAATTTTGTCTTCTATGAACTCTAGGTGCAGATGAATGTCATAATTTTTTTGTGTTATTTCAATGGAACTAAGATTTATACCTCAATAACTTTGCAACATTGGGATATTTAATTCAACAGAACTGTTCTGGAATTACATGCATTGTCTATAAAAGATGAACATAAACTAATTCCAGAGGGCTACTGGCTCAATGGATGTATTTTCATGTACGAGGAGAACATGAAAGGATCACAGCTTTGCCCACAATGAATATTATACTAGTTGAGTCTTAGGAGATGCTTGACCCAGACTTGCACGGCTAAAGGGATTAAATTTCTGTCAATTTTTTTTGTACTTGCATGGTAGCATGAAGGAGAGTTCTTTTCAAGTGCTGTAGGCTGTTGAATCCAGCCTACATAGTGCTCCAAGGCACGTTTGTAGGTATTTGCATAAGGAACAGCAGCATGGAACACTGTGTACCTGGTCAGCACTGAAGTCAGGGAGAGATTCTACAGCTCCTTTAGTCTCCCCAGAAAATAAACAAACTCAGGATCTTCTGCATGTGTGAGTATTTTTCTAGGATTACTGAACACAGAGAGGACGCTGAGAGTGCTCTCTTCCTCTCTGTCTTGCTCTCCCCTTTTCTTTTTCTGCATCTTTCAGTCTTTTGTATTAGAAGTAGTAGATTTGCTTTGAGGTTCTGGGGTGTTTGCAGATCTTGAGATGTGAGAGAAAATCAGTGACTGTTCTTGAGGATATTTGTAGACTATCAGTTTTTACATAATTCTGTTGATAGTTGGGTACCAGGCTTAATGACTCTGTGCATTGTCATGATCCCTTAGACCCATTTACAGGAGGTCACTATTTCCTCTCCTTCCTTTTTCCCTGTCCAAGGCTGCCAAACTTGTTTTTTTTCATTGCAAGAACATTTCTAAAATTTTCAGAGCAGCTGGCCTACAGTCAGCATACCATTTTCTGCCTCATGCCTGCTAACTTCAGTAACCAGCTAAAGTTTCTGTGTAGAGATAATCTGTCTTTTGTCAGTCCTGTTTTGTGTTGCTTGCAGTAAAGGAAAAAGGAAATTTCCAAGGCAATGTAAACTGAAGGAAGATTAGAACCACATATCATTATAGTTTCCTTATTTCTATCTTCTTTATGTACCAATCCGTTAGTTACTAATATCCTTCTCAATGCACTGAAAGATGGGAAAACAGTGACTTGTGCAGCTAACAATGCTGCAGGTACGTTATTGGCAGCAGTGCAAAGCTTGATCTTTGTCAATACAGCAGTAACAACCATCCTGATCTTGACACAAAATTTTGTCTTGTAAAATTCCACAAGTCCTAAATTCTGGATTTGTTTTTAAATCCTTCCTACAGTCACAGGGACAGACTCTCCTTGCAGCTTCAAAATTACAAAAGGACTAACGATGCAGTAAACAACCTTGATTCTTACTCTTACTCTCACTCTCTCTCTCTCTCTTTGTACAACCTTTTAATGACTGTCATTGCTTTAGCTTCAAGAGGTTGTGTGATCTAATTAGGGCAAATTGAATAAGACTGCTTTTATGCTAAAGCGTGAGAAAGTTAATTGAAATCAATCCATGTTCAGTGAAAATGCTGGAGACATCACTGATAATTTAAAGCAATTAAAAGATGTTGTCCTGAAGCAAGGCAGAAACATTAAGTCTAAGAGCCTGTTAAAGAAAACTACCTAAAATATTTAAATGATATTATTCAGCTAAGATGGACTATGGATAGCTGAAGCAATTAGAAATCGTAAAGCATAAAATCAGTCATATGTAATCTTCTTCAAGCTATCTCAAGCCATTTGTTTTTTTGTGAAGTAATAGATCTTTTCAAAAATCCCATCTGTGACATTTTGTGAACAAAGGTGTACTAATGTTATGAGACAGTACACTTGCAAATCTCCAGTTCTCATTTACGGGCCATTGTGCTTTAAGAAAATTTAAATTCAAATGCATTTTCCAGGTACATTTTAAATTACTTGTTCATAGAATGCAAAACATTGCATTTGGTAGCTGTGAACATTAAAATCTAGTCTTTTGGCTATATCAATTTCCTAAACATAGCAGTACAAAGAAGGTGATGGTTTTCCTTTCTGAAGCCCCCATATTCATCACGGTGTACCTGTGCAACTTGCTGAGGGGATGAGAATTCAGAGCTTCACAGTTCTGCAGCATCCTCATTTAGAAGTTTCTTCTAGTACAAGAAATAATATATAAGGTAAGGAATAGAATCCAAAAACATTTGAGATATTAACTGCAAAACATCATCTTGTTGGTGCCTATATTTAGCCTCTGGAACAGACATGGTGGACTTGATTGTATTACTCCCAAATCTAGCAGGATTTGTGCTGTTCATTGAGAAAGTTTCACTGCAATGACATATACTGGTAATACAGTACAGCCATGAAATTGTATGAAAGATTAATTCTATAAAATATACCATAGGCACAGACTGAAGACAGCTAAAATTAATCTGCCAAATACTAGTAATTATCTTTTATGGTCTGTCACAGCTTGTACTTGCAGATTTGTATAAATCTTGGTCTTCGCAGTTTCTTTCTTAGCCATAGCTAAACATAAGGAGGTTTAAAAGGACTGATTCTGAGTCAATAGCACAATGGATGTGTCTTGCCAAGGGTTCTTAAAATGAGCATTTAAGGTCATTTTGACTTGTTACGTGTGTTCCACTCCCAGTCCCTGATTATCCGTTCCTGGTTCAGTTTTCAGTCCTGGTTCCCGCGTATGGTTTGTAGCATGTCCGACGGTCCCTATCACCTACAGAGCCCCAAAGGGCGGTGCAGGAATGCATTGCGATTTCCCTCCCTTGAAGGGCACGGTGCGTACCTGGCTTTCATCCAAGCATACAGATTAGGTATGGCCAACACATGGCAGAGGCAAGGCTGGGTGCCAAAAAATGTGCGTCCCCTGTAGTGCACCTATAGGCAATATGGAAAGACCCCACACATTCGTGTGTTTGGAGCCCTCAGAACAGGAAGGGAACAGAACATTTGAAAGAGTTTATACTTTCGCTAAGAAATACAGCCTTGGGGTATATATCAGATAATTTCTATTAAATGTGTCGGCTCTGTTTGCATTTGAGAGATGTTCCTTCTCTTTATGTATACTAGTGCCCGGCTGCAATAAAGAAGGCTTTCACTCTGCCCTTATTAGAGTGAATGGTATTGCTAATGTTGATAACATTGGTATTTTTCTTTTTTCCTTCACAGTCCTTCACTTTGTAGTCTTGTGAAAGGTAAGAATCTCAGCTTGAAGTGTTTTTCTGCTTTTTTCCCCCCTTTTTAAACTTTTTTTAAGAGAGTATACTCCCATTCTTATGACTGCAGGAAAAAAAAAAAAAGCATTAGACACCTCAAGACTGTAAAAACAGAGCACAATTATTTTTTAACTGATTTCATTATTTTTCTTGTGTTTTCTCGCTTGAATTGTAAATGCTTTGACTGTGCAATACTGAAAGATACCTTTCATTACTTTGTTTATCTGCATTCAAATGGAGGTGGAAGGAATAATGTTCTTGGTCAAAAATTGGAAGCAAGTTATTTTCTTTAATATTTTTTGATCTTCCATGATCTGTGAGCTGCATTACCACAGAAAATTGTGCCAACCTTTTGGTCACTCTTTATTGATCTTAAATGCTGAAGTTTCTGTGTTTGTTTTCAGACAAAAAAAATGAATATTGTGTTATCTCAGAGGATATGTCTGCTATTGGTCTGTACTATTGTGGTGCCTACAGGTTCTAACTGTGATTAATATTTCATGTGCAAAAAGTGATGATCAGAGACAAAAAGTATTTGCTGGACAGGGTAGAGAGATGGTAGAAAAAATTAAATATTTTACCCCAAGAAGTGTAGTGATTTGTTTGGGTCATTCAGGAATTATGAATAAAGTCAGGAGATGAGACTGGAAAGCATCTGGTATTTAGTGCCTTAATCATAAAAGCTTTCTTCCTCTCAAAATATTTCTGGAAAAAAGTTCAGGAAGCTGAAGAACCAACTCTACCCACAAAAAGTTCTCAGGACTTCTGTGCACATAGCATTTTTTAAAATTCCTGTATTTTTAAATGTGCATCTTCTAGTAGCTCCAGAAACAAATAAACAACAAAAAATTCTGTTTCTAGACCTAATCTGAACATAGAAACTTAAACTAAACTAGCATTCTACAAGAGGCTTAGCTCACTTCTCTGGACAGAGTACCCTTTATGAATTTTGAATAACATTCAGTTAAATCTCAATATAGCTGAACTGGTTTTTCCCTGTCACTTCCTGTTAGTTATATATATCACCTTTAACAAGTTTAGTTTTTTATGCACTTTCATATCACACTACAAACTCAGTATGAAAATGCCATGCCATATTTCCTCTGCAAGATGTTTAATCAAAAATGACCCACAATTTCAAGCATGAGTGCCTAACATCTCATTATTAACCACTACCTGGGACATTTTATAGTGTTCTAAGCTCAGCTGGGATCTGGTGACAGAATTCAGCAGGCCACCAGTATTTTACAGTTCAGGTAATCTTCTAACTATTCTTATTATTTGGTATGACGCAGTGTGAGGAAAGATACCTTGGTCTAGATAGTTACTGTAGAGGCACAGCCTTACCATACTGTAAGGTTCAAGTAAAACACCTGGGTTATTTTTGTTTCTTTACATTTCCCTGGGCAGTACCTCTTGTTTGATTGGACAAGTTTATATTTTTAAATATTGTGAGTAGATTTTTGTATCAGCAGTGAAAGTCTTGATCTATATGACCTTGGTCTAATTTGAAACCTCAAGAAATCAAGTAAGAACCAGCCCCAAAAAAGGACTCCTGAGTTAGTTCACTTTCCCTGCTTCTTGACTTTTCAAGGGTTTCGCTACAAGGACACTTTCCAGTTAGTTTGTGAATTTTTCAGATGTCTTTCATCACTGACCTTTCACTTCAATTTGAAGAGAATAGCAAGGTCTGGGCAAAATGGCATTGTTACTATTGCCTTTTAATTTGTCTCATTTCAACCAACACAAATATCCAGCCTTTGTAATTGCATCTATCTAGCAAATCTTACTAGTCTGGGAAGAACAATTCTCCCCATTTTAATCTTTAAAAATGTTGTGTTTCTTTGCAAAATAGAGCTTGAAAAATGGGTTGGGAAAAATGATGGCTAGAGATTAAAGTTATTTTTTCCCATAGACTAATTTCCTCAAAGTCATTCAGGGATTTTTTTTTTTCCCTTTTTGAAAGACTATGTGTTTGAGATCCATTCATTTTTTGGAAGAATGCAGATTATAACTGGGTGCTATCCAGCTAGCAATGATAGGCAGGTTATGACACTGGAATTTTCTTAGTGTGCCTATGGCTTGGACTCAAAACCAGAAGTCTTACAGGCCAACCTATCGATGTGAATGTCTGTGAGAGTAAGGGCTTGGAATTGTTAAAGTAATTTTCCAGCTCAGCAATAATGGTGGCATTTCTGAGGGTTTTTCCAGGCATAGTTAGGCATGAAGTGCACCTGGTTTAGGTGCTTCGTTCATAATAAAACCAGAGATGATTCTTCCACTTAATGGCAGCATGAGCTGAACTGATAAAATGGCAGAAGAGTGTGATGAGTTTGCTTGTACTTTTTTTGCTGGATGAGGGAATGAGGAATAAAGCAAAAAACGCGTGCCCGTTCTTGTGAGCTGCAAATTTTTGCCCTATTCTCTAGTACTTTGTAATACTGCTGCTAATTAACTGAGGCTTCAGTATACATCATAGTCCTATAGAAATAATTGTGTTCATTTAAAAGTGATATTAAATTATTTTGGTCTTAGCTCCATAATGGCTAATTCCAACAACACTATTTCAAGCTAGTGATATTGTTTAAAAATTTTAATGCATTTATATTCTGATAAGGAAGCATTTGCGTCTATATAGTGGAGTTTTCTTTTATGAAGGTCTTTTTTTTTTTTTTATAGATCCCCTATTTTTCTGCAATTGCAGGAAAAAATGCAGTTAGCTCTTTTAAACTCTGAGTCGTCATTTATATGTTGCAAAGTGGGATAGTTTGGTAATATGCACCCAGAAGCCTGCAATGCATAAACTGGAAAAAAAAAAAAAAAAAAAGGAAAGAAGAAAAGAAAATGGAAGCTGATTGGCTATTGGTTACGATGCAGTTACAATGTTTTGTCGCTACATTTAACATATCCATATAGCTTTGACATGCAAAGTAAAGGTGCTTGGCTGAAATTCTTCTGAATCAGCCAAAATTCACTTGATATTGTAATCTGTTCTGGGTATTCAGATCTGCCCCATTACTCTAAATGAACTACAGAAAAAAACCACTGCTGATGTTAGAATGTCCTTTCTGTTTATCTTCTTTTTGCTCCTTTCACAATATTTTATGTGCCTTTTGAGCATTTTGCAATGCTTGCTGCATTTTAAATGGTACAGAGTTTCTCTTTCACTCATTGTCAATCAGGTATACATCACCTCATTATTTTATCCCTACTTAGTATGTTTTTTGAATCTTCTGGGTCACACTATTAAAATAATACTGAAATAAACATTGCTGCACACAGCCCTTGGGATTAAAATCAACTCTACAGCCATGAAAACAAATCCTGAGAGAACAACCTTCCTACCTGGTGACGCAGCTAGGCTCTGTCCTGGGAGGACGCCTCAGGGAGTTCTGAGGTCAGCTTTCTCTTAGGACTATATGTAGAAAATTACATGTCTAGATACAGGTTGAGGAAAATATTAAGCAGGTTGTCCTTACCCATTGTAATCTCATGTCCTCAACTTTCAGAAGCCAAGTCTCTAATTCTGTTACACCGTATACTGCATATTTTTTTGTGTTGAGAAGCAAATAATTTTTTTGCTTCAAAAATGTAGGGACTTGAGAGTTGTTATGAGTTTCGATCACTGTTTAGAGAAAAATGTACCTTATGAGTATTTTCAGATTGGACAGGACTTTAAGTTTTGAGTCTGGATTTGATGCTGAATTTGCACTTTTCTCAAAGGTGGGAGTCCTAGAAATTGGAGAAGATATGAACTGCTCTTCAATATACAGGCAGAGCATCAGAGAACTGTTAAGATTCACTTTTCATGCATTTTTTTTTTTTTTAATTTAGAACAGTATAACAGTATTTTTCTTCCAAAGTGTATGATGTGAGGAGAGAAAAAAAAATACCTAGGGATGTGTATTATCTTTTAACTTTTAAGTGGAATCATGGAAGTTTGAAAGTTTCTAAGACTCTTAACCTAAATGTTATATTATTTTTTGAAATTACTAATAAGAAGAAAAAGCATGTTTGCTGACTACCTAATCTTTTTCAATTGCTTCTTGCTTTACTTTAAATATTGCTTCTTTTTTGCACTATACTGTTTGCTCGCCTAGTGAATTTTCATGGAATTTCTATCTTTCACCACCTAATTTTTGCCTATTAGGTTTAAACAAGATAAAACTATTGTCTGTGTAAGTCTTTTGGGGGAAAGCTACATGAAAGTAGTAATGGCAATTATTGCAAATGCTGAACACAGCATTTCTAAGTACTTTCTGCAAAAATGACATATAAGGTATTTCGTGATAATGTTAATCACATAGGTTTATGTTGTTTACCTTTTTGCTTACCAAAGCTCTTTCCGTGAAAACAAAGCCACGCAGAGCTGAAAAAAGTAACTGAAATCACTGCACTTAAAAAGTTGCTTGAGTTCTGTTATATCAAAGACCACAAAGACACTTATCTGTTTAAATAAAATGACATGATGGTGTTTGATGGTAGGAGATCGCATACGGGAGAAAAATAATTTGAAACATTGCTTTAGACTGATTTTAAAATTTAGTCTTTTTTCACTTGATGTAAAGTCTAGTTTACTTAAATGTGCTGCTTTGCGCAGCAGGCTGTGCATGAGCATTCTGAAGCATAATTAATTGATGATGCATACGTAGCTTTGGCGTATCATTATGCATAGTCATTCAGTCCCTCTTGGACTGACACAATAATGACAATTTTATATATACAATTAGCTTGCTCTTTTCTCCTGGGATCAAAGTGTTCTAGTGATACTGAGCATTTTGATTTGTTTATATATTATGAAGTGGCTCTTTTTCAGTTGATAGTCACCTGTTGCCAGTAGTTTAGTAATGGAGTGTAACCTGTACTTTGTTTAGAGTTGTCTTTCCACAGTGTCATAGTAATCATACAGAAATGAAAATGAAGCATGCTCTGATTTCTCCTGGAACTTATTAATGAACAAAATGATTGTTTGTGTGTTCTTGTGGAATCTTTAAGTAACTTACGCATTCAAATCTGTTACACACTGGTCAAACTATCAAAGCCTGAAAGGCAGGGAGCTCCTTTAATGTGAAAAGTTCAAGCAGCTTATTCTTGCTTCCTAAAGGAGAAAAATCTCAAGCCACTCTTCTCTAGATTAGCAAAAGGCCTTTTGCTCTCAGTTTGTATTGCTTTAGAGTTCATTCCTAACAAGCTTTTGTCCTTGCAGTGTATAGCTACTAGCTGTCAGAAACCATTTCTGTAGCTTGTGAATTTAATCAATTCAGTGTGTCTGCTGAAAGTAATAAAACATCATTGAAATTCTGTTTTAAGGAAGTTAATGTGCTAACTGCTTCCCATGTAACTGCAGACAGCTAAACTGTAAGATATGGACCCTATATTGTAAAGCTTTTAAAAAAAATTGCACTGATATCCTTGGTTGCACTTTAACTTATAGATTAATAGACCTTTACATCTGAAACCAGCTCATCACCTTGCATTAAATGAAACAAGGCTATTTTGGACAGTTTTTAACAAAGGGTCAAGATAACCTTAAAGGTAGATAAATTCAGGCCGGAACAGAAGAAAATTTCAAAACTTATATTCATGGAGGGCCCAAGGTCTCCATCTCTAGGCTTTCCAGTTTTACGATCCTATTCACCTCTTGGACAGCAAAGATCCTGTACAGCTATTCTGTAGCAGATCTGGACTATGTAATCTGCATTTTTAAGTTTGTGTGTGCTGTAAACCTGAACCTTGCCATAGGCAGCCTGGAGGACTGTCTCAGCTGGTAGATCACTGATCTTGGGAAAAACTTGCAGAAAAATCTGCACTGTTTGCTTATTGTATATTTTCTTTTCTTTTTTTGTTGTTGCTTTGAGTTTATTAGCTGCATTGTACAGCTCACATCATGACATATATTAGCAAATGTAGTGACCTAATTTGTTTGTGAGCTGGTAAATAAGAGTCATTTTACTAAACAGCCTTAATTGTGCAGGCTGGAAGTGACAAAAGGAGAGTTCTGGTAAATTCTAAGGCAAGAGGAAATTTTGAATTACTTTACATTTATGCTCATGCCAAAGGTGGAAGAATATCTCAAAAAGGTAATGATTGTTAACAAGCGTTTGATTCTGAAAACCAGAGATGAAACAAATGGGTAAATTCTGGGAGGAAGTACTCACTACACAGCAATAACATAACCAGAAGGCTTTCAGGAATTCTTTATGGTGGTTCTCCGGCAACCAGTTGAAAAAAATCTGGACTGTTACAAGGATTTAGTTAAGGAAGTGTGAAAATAAATCACTGAGGCAGTGTCCAGCAAAGTGTGCTGACCTTCACACCAGTGCACACATTGCAAATAACAACAGTAACAGCAGGAAGAGAAGAAGTAGAGGCTAAAATACAAAAGGAATACAAATGTGAGCAATTGAAAGCCATCCACTACAAAGTGCAAGTGACAATCAATAACTCCTTAACTAGGCAAGGGAGAGAAAATAACTCCACATGGTGTGTTGTCAGAGGCTAGGGTACCTAAGGCACTTTCAGAAAGTGAGAACAGTTGCAGTGTAGTAGAGATTTGCTAATAATGAGGCAGGGCATTTAAAACCTCTGTGAGATGAATTTCTGAAAGAGCACAGAGAATAAGAAACATAGGAGATGGAGCTAAGAGATCAGATTCCCTCTGCCTTCATCTTTGACTACCTGGAGTGCAAGGTCAGAATAAGGGGCAGAACCCCTTAGTCTAGTTTCAAATCTCTTAGACAAGCTCCTTAAGAGTAGTACCCAGAATGGAAAAAAAAAAAACCACCAAACAAACCACATGAAGAGTAAGCCAAAAAGGAGTGCTGAGAAACTACACTTACCACAGCCAGGTTTCTCACTTGTTGATGGGTTTTAGGTTTTTTCCCTCTTTTTCTTTCTTTTTTTTTTTTTTTTTTTAAATATGATGGAAAGAAGTCAGATAACATGACTTTGTCATGAATATACATCAGATACATAGCTCTGCTTACACTTGGTCATGTCTCTGCTGTTAGTATGAACAATGTTCACTTGTATGTAAAGAAGAACTTTGCTGAAGCTCACTCTGTGTAACACGTAATTTAATTAATCTGTAAAATGCAGGTGGATGGAAAAGTGTATGAAAAAGTCTAGAATTAACTAGCACAAACTTTCCTTTGGTTGAAAGCATCTTGCCACATCTTGGTTAGCTCAGTCCGTAGCTCAGGAATGTTTCTGTATTCATCATTGATTCTTGGATCCAGAAGTATCTGTGGTTTAATGCTTTCTAGCACACATGATGTCTTTGTAGGCCTTATGCTACCTCTACCTCTGAGGTACAAACACTGATATGTGTTTAGATATACTGAAGCTGTCAGTGCTTAGAAAATTAAAGGAATAATGATAATTAAAAAAAAAATCTTTGTGACTTCTCACTAATACCACATGTATGTGCTCTTCAGGCTTGTCTGAAGCTTTAGTTTTTAACTATTGTCAAGTTTAACTACTGTCAAGTTTGTAGCCTACCTTGCATTCTTTTGGCATAATGGGGCGCTCAAAACAGCTGTAAGGCATATTTACCTCAAAGACAGACCTTTTTTATATTTTGACCAAGAAAGTCAGTGAATTACAGCAGGTTGTAAGGACTTTTGCAATTCTTGCCTTTTTTATTTTCTTTGTCTTTTCTTTATCTAACACAATATATAAACCAAAATGAAGATCCTTCATACAGAATGAAAACATAGCGCTATATAAGGTCCTCCTCCTAATCAAAGGGTGAGAGAATAAACAGTTTTGGCCTGCTCTTTGATGCACAGAGCACAGTCAGACATGAAAGTGAGGAAATCAGTATAAAAATGGTTTCAAATATAGTCTTACTGTTTTCCTTTCTTTGTGTTCCAGATTTTCATCATAGACAATAGAGCTGAAAGGGGCTCAAGGATCCTTGCACTTTCACAAAACAGGATCAACTTATTGCTACCTGAAGCTCGGAAGAAGCTTGCAGATTGGATGAGGTTTGGGTATATTGAAATGCATAGTTAAAAAGCAGTGATGCCTGTGGTCTTAGAAGTTATTGAGGCTGCAGTTCTCAGGAGTTCTCAGCCTGAAGTCTTTCACTAAAACATTTGGAAAATAACATAAAACAAGTAAACAGAAAAAACTGTTGGGTTTTTTTTTTTCTGCACACAAATACTGGGTTTAAAGTAAATCTAGTTATAATAACTTCTGAGTGTACTGCCTATAACTTAGCCAATTGTCTTGATCTTTTGTCCTCATCTGTGATGTACGTGATATAGTAATTTCAAATAGGATAGTTGTATGTTTGCAACACTTTTAGCTCTAAGGTACATTATACTATACATTGCTTTTTATCCAGCTTTATATTTGGCTTACCTACCCATTCATAGATACCTGAAAATGTGCAAAAATTTTAAGATACTTCATTTACCTTTATGTTGTGATCATTCATTCTGAAACATCCATGTTACTAATAGCTAGGAGATTTCCAGTTGAATTCCTCGTGAACTCTTCTTGACCTACTGTATAGCGTGTCAGCTTTTCCCTGTGGCTGACATTATGCATGGCTGGATTAGTATCCCCCACACACTGTAATGTTGTCTTTGCTCTCTAGTAGAATGGGGACATAATCATTCACATTGTTTTTTTGACTTGGGCAGTTTGTGTGTATGTGTGTGCTTTTGTACCTGTTGCACAGAAAATGCTGCAGCTTTAAGCAATGCTTTTGTTTCTTCCAAAAGCCTCTCACTAGATAAAGTAGTCAGTTCTGAAGACTGAGGAATAAATTAGGAATCCTCCTCAGACGGTAATATAGCCTAATTAAACCAACTAAACGTCACTTAATTAGACTCATATCTGGAAAGAAGGTAAGGGAGATAGTGATATAAGTGAATTCATTCAGTTCAGACTGCAGTATAGTTTCTGTAAGTTCAAGAATTCTGAAAGGTCATGGTTTCCAGTCTCTGGAAACTTTTAAAGAGGCCTGGATGTGGGAAGCCTAAAAATCAAATGTACTGAGATAGTGAGTAGTTTTGGAAGACGGTGGCGGTTATTCTCCCATCCTAAGCTTTAGACTCTGTAGAATCTTTCTCTTTGCTGTCCGAGCCATTGTTTACAGGAGTCATTACTGCCAAACACTTTCTAATGTAGCTAAATGGACAGGTCCGAATGATTTATGTGAAGGTTTCATGGCAAGTGTTGGTAAAGAGCCAAACTTCACAAAAGAGCTGAGGACCAACTAATTTTTGTTTAGGCTTCTGAATAAACGACCAGATTTTGAAGAGGGCATAGTGCCAACTTTCCCCTGTGCCAGCTTCTTTTTAATTCTTCTCAGATAGAACTGCTGGTTCCAGAGAGCTTTCATATATTTTGGATAGGTACATAAATGGCAATGTACATTTAAATAAATCTTGTTCTAAGAAAAAGGAAGACAAAACTACGGTGGAGGTTATGACATCAAGAAGAAGAAAACTGGAAGCAGAAAATATTCTAGAAGAAATATCTGACAGATAGTGGACTCTTTAAGCATTATGAATTTGCAGATTTTTCTCTCTTAATTCTATCCAAGTGCCAGGTCAGTACTAATGTTAAACAAAAATATTGCCCAGAAATTCTTAAAGTTTTATCTCTAATCTACCTCCAGTTCAACAGAGTGAGGAGCTGAATGTAGAGCATTTCAATCTATATATGGCTATAAAATATCAAGAGTGTTGGAAGCAGTAATGAAAAGCCCAATGTATTGAATGCTCTTGAGGAATTATTATAGCTAGGTATTTTATTGGGTTTTAATATCTAAGCAAGTTGGTATCTTCTGCTTTTGCACGTTTTGGAACTGTGTTCATAAGTGGTTTGTGAGAAGCGATATGGTGTTGCGAGGAGTAATACACAATACTGTTGTTTACTTTTTATTTAGGTTTGATACTAAACCTCCAAAGATAGCAAAGTCTTTTTAACTTGCAGTAATACTTGTTTATTTTAACTCCAAACAGGCTTTTCCCTGTGAAAACAGTTACTCTAAGCAAGGGGTTTATGTAGGTTTCATTCTGCTGCAGAGTATAGCCACAGAGAAAAAGTTATCTGCATTCCAAGAAACACATGTTCCTTTGCCCTCCTTAAAGAAAAGTTTGGAGAAACCAAGCTAGCCACAGAATTAAGGAGGAAAACAATAATTTTGTCAGTCCTTTATGCTGGTTCTGTTTGTTTCCTTCCCTTTTTGTTGCGTGCCCAGGTCTAATCTTTCTGTCCAGTTAGGAGCTCCAGCTTGGTAATGAAGCTGTCAGCTAGGGAAGCTTAACTTGCTTTTAATTTCCCTTTTAGGATCTGGTAGCCCCATCTGAGTGCAAAGGAGATTTGGAAAGTTCTGGCGGTTATCTTCCTTTAGCGCATCACTAGTGCAAATAACAGCAGCCAAATGTGGACACAGACCTCGTTCCAGTAGTCTTTTGCAAAATTGTGGTAGAACAGGATATTGTATAATATATCTTATAGGAAAATCACTGATCTCAAGATATACAAGGACTTCCTGGAAATTGCATAAATTGAGACGGTTTCAGACGGGGAACATTCTCATTCTTCTCACCATGCGCTGAGGCTGGTGACCTCTGATCTTCTGTTTGGCTGTTATTGCTTCCTTTCATAGATTTTAGGAGAGATTACTTTTTTACATTTAACATCAACTCTCTGGCTGCCTAGCAATATAGGACTGATCAAATCATCCAAGAAGACCAGGCAAGATAAATTAGATTCTTAATTTGCACATCAGGAACTGCAGACAGACTAATTTTAAAAGGACATTTTGATAAAGTAAAATAGTACTGTGCACATATTAGTTGCCAGTTCCACAAAATTATTAATGATAGATGAGTTCTGGGCTTTGAATATTTGCTTAAATTGATGTTTGAAGGGTGCTCCATGAAATATAGACAACAAAAGTCATTAGAAAGCATCACATAATTTTCCATATCTAAACATTTGTAATTTATATTATTTTTCTCTATCACTATCCATAATCCTAACTGTCCTATATAAAAACAAATATAAAACAACACATATAATACAGACAGTCACATTGTGAATATTCCTTCCCAAACCAAAAGTTGATTTTAGCAAGCCTGAAAAAGAAGTAATGTATTCCTGTACCTGCTACTACATGTACTTATAAAGGGATTTCATTTATAAATTGTGAACAGCTCAATCCAGTGTGTACTTCTGTCACTGGTCCCTAGTAGGACTCCAAGTTCCATTCTTAGTCTTATCTTCTTCAGAGACCAGTTTCACTCTGCCTTTATAGTCACCTAGCTGTACTGTGCAGGGCTTGGGGAGGGTTGCTTTTATTTAGGGTACTATGATACATAACATGGGGAGTATAATACTGACAACCCAACAGTGTGTGTTAGGTCCATACCCCCAAACTGAAATTAAAAGCTGCATCTATCCTTCACGTGCATTCAATTAGTTCTTTATATCTGACACCATGTGTTTTCCTGTTGGTTTTCTTCTTCCATCATGCACTTCTTTACTTGTCTAACTATTTGTAAGATAAATATGCATGAAAATGACAGTCATTAATTCTACCAGGCATTGAGACTGAGCCGAGTGTACTTAAGCGTTAGGTTTTGACATTGCCCCATCTGAACTGCCCGTTACATACGGGTGTTCTGTTTGCCTTTTGACAGAATGCAGGTACCCCATCATTTTTTAGCTCCTCGTCACTCCCATTCTCATGTTCCTCATTGCTTCAGTACACAATATGAAAACGAGACTTCGTATTTCTCACCTCTGCCTAACGCTTTTCAGCATCCTTTAAGGATTGTACACTTTTCCCAATATGGCCTGAACACAGTTTTGTTTAGAGAAGGATTTTGGTGTGACTCTTTGTTCTTGCATCTGGTCTTGTTTTTCCACACCTTTATTTATCTTGGGAGCAAGCAGAAAGCTAAGCAGAATGACAAAAATCTGTGTAATACGCAGGTGTTTTCATTGTCTGTTCTATTTTAGTTTGATCTCTCCCACTTATAAATACGTAACAATCAAGGCTGCTTTCTTCAGACCTGCCTTCAGACTCTGCTCCCCCCCATCTCCCCTCCTAAGTTTTTCCAACTGTTGCCGAACAGAGAATTAGACTTGTGTGAGCCTCTGTGTGTGTCCGTGTGCACACACATGTGTGTGCATGTGAATATAATTCAGAGTTTGTTCAGATCTTCCAATAACCTTTACAAAAATTGTTCCTGTACATATTTATCAGACAGTTTTTAGATTTTTTTTGGATTTTTCTCAGTTTGTGCATTCCAACGCACATGAAGACAAACCTTCTGTGTATAGTTCTTATCATTTTGAATTTTAATATCAATGTAGATGATAGACTGCCAAATTTTTGCTTACCTCCTATTTCACTTTCATGTACACATTTCCCATATATGCATTCTATTATGAATACAAGATTTTATGAGTACTTACATATTCCTAATAATGTTACTGATTTTAAAATCTTCTCAAAACTACCTTGAGAACTCTTTAAATCAGATTCTTAAATGGTATCTCTTGAAATGCTGAGGAAATAAAATATTGGCCATCTATACAGTTGCGCACATTCTTTTCTCTGTTTCACGAACAACTTTTATTCTTTGCATCTCATTTACACATTACTGAGAACTGTAACTTGCAAAGGGCAAAGAGTTAGCTGCAGAGCATTCTTCAGAGCATTTGCATGTTACATGTGTCAGATTGAATGAATATAAATACATGTGTGAATTTTTAAGTAAAATAAAAAAAAATGAGGCGAGTAATATAAAAAGAAGTCCTTACAAATGGTTTAGGTCACTATATAATCTTCGTTTCATAACAAATCCTCCTCTGTAATGATCCTATTTTTTGTATCAGTCAAATACTTCTAAATTTGCACCAGATTTGTGGACACAGACAAGAACAGCAAAGGCTCAATCCAGCTATTAATCTTGTAGAACTTTGCCTCTGTGAAAAAGTGGTGGCTGAACTAGAAAAAATTCACTGTATCATCAGGTGAGCCACTTGAGGTTATACTGAAAAGCATGGCTTGCAGGACCATGTGGTTTTGCTTGTGTTATGGCCGGGCAGGCTGACTGTGCCAGCCCGCTGACTTGCATGAACCCCAGCGGCTGAAACGTGCCCTGGGACAGAGCATAAATGTGAGGAGACCCCGGAGGAGCTGAGGCCAAAGGGGAGGCCATTGCCCGCACGAACCTCCTGTATTCACCGTTAAAACTGCTGCCCTTTGAATCTACTTTTGACCATCTGATTGGGGCCGGTAAGAAATGCTTTTTGTTGTTCCAATTTCCCTTTTGGTGTCACTCACACTCTAATAGGGAAGCTTAGATAATCAAGATTTAGTTGGTTTTTTTCCTTTCTGTTTCTCTTCTTTGCCCTGTCCTATTTTAACTGTCTGCCAGTGGCCCTTGATTAATATTGATACCCAGGGGCAACATTTGTTTCCTTCTTGGACAGAAACAAAATTCAGTTTTACAAAAGACAGTTAGTAGCTGTTTGCATCTTCTGTAGATGTAAGGAGGTGCTGTAGATATTTCAGTACCCTAAGGGACATTTTTATATAATGATCGCTCTTGGGCAGAAGCAATTTAAAAATCCCACTGCATACACTTGATATTTAGTATAATGAATGAGGGCAAATGCAGAAGAATTGCAATAAATAAGCTAAACACTGGAGAATACTGGATCTAGTATACAATTAATAGAAGTGCAGTCATCATAGAAAATATTCATATTTATAAAGTATAGCTATGCTTTGTTCTTTTTACAAATCTTTGTGGCAAGTTTGTCTTGAAACCTGCAGTCCTAAATTTGCAAATTGCCTATTCACACTTGGATTTCTGCCATCCTAATTAAATAAATACTTTTAACTAAATAATATTCTTAACTTTATAGCTACTAAGAACAACAGAACAATAGGAGTTTGTCTGAACGTGTTTTTCCAGGACACTGTAGATGAACTCTCAACATAAGGTTTGGAGTCTGCAAGAATTAAACCTCTCCCTCATCTTTAGCTGTTGTTTGTATGATCAGCTCCATAGTTCCTCAGCTTGGGTTTTTTTTCCCCTTTGCATTGCACAACTTAATGGTCAGCTCTGCATACTGCTTTTCACAAATTTTCCACTCTTTCTGTGTCTCCCTCTGGTAATCTTGGCTTAAGATGGTGAATAGTTTTACAGTCACATTTTGGTTTTTTATTTCCTCCACACGCATGTTTTTTGAAGTTTGATTTGCAATAACATTGGGCAGTTAAGGATGCCTGTGGGATTCATTAAAGCCCTTGTGTGAGTCGGATATCTAACCTCCATTATCTCATAGTGCTGTTTAGGTACCTAATTCACTGAAGAGCTTCAGTGAATCCGACAGAGGTTTGTCTGTCCTACGCTTCGGTAACCCTAACCCTCAATCCATCATCTTCCATTTCATCACAACAGGGCAGATTCCACTCATATGTGTTGAATAGATCTTACTCCTAGGAGATTATATTAAATGTACAGTTACAGAGTCAGGATGAGAAATCTCCCTTATGAGCATAGTTGGATAACCTTTAGTCTTTCCATTAATATAAAGCCAAAAATGAGGACCTATAGCTAATTTCAGTACACCTATGCTAGGGCTTTGTCAGGAGAAATCACAGTTTTTTTATTAAGACAGTGTGTTGAACATCATTCATCTATTGACTGAGTTTTAACAGCAATTTTTCATATTCTTTAGAAAGAAAACAACTTGAAAAGCAAGAATTTTTTTCTGTAAACTTAAATAGTAGAAGGGGGAAAGCACATTAGTAAGGAGATAGCACACTGCAAATTAATGTAAACTTTATGGTTTCTCGGCAGAGTCTTAGAATTTTAGTACTCATAGACATAATGTTTCTGAGTAGATTATATTTTTGCTTGTGACTGCACCACTTCAGGTGAAAATATCAACATTCGCAGGGAGGATGATATGAGCCATGATTTTTTTACAGGAATTTAGATTTACATATGAAGAAATATTGAAGTCATAAACCAAAATAAGGCGATTATTAATTTAAGGCTGGTTCAATTTTTAACATTGAATCTGCTCGTCAAGAAAGAAAAGATCTTTGATGTGGGTCACAGGCAAACCAAAATTTTTTTCACTAACCTTCCTGGATAATGGCTTTAAGCTTAAAGAGGGTAGCTTTAGATTGGATATAAGGAAGAAATTTTCTACAGTGAGGGCGACGAGACACTGGCACAGGTTGCCCAGAGAAGTTGTGGATGCCCCATCAGTGGAAGTGTTCAAAGTCAGATCAGATGGGGCTTGGAGCAACCTGATCTAATGAAAGATGTCCCTGCCCATGGCAGGGTGGGGTTGTACAGGGTGATCATGAAAGGTCCCTGCAAACCCAAACCATTCTATGATTCTATGATTTTTTTTTAAAATAACATCTCTAAGAGATGAATACACCTCCTTCAAGAGCATTATCTTGGATAATGGCTGATGTTTTAAATAGCTTAAGGCTATCACAACTGATTTGAATTCTTTGCCTTTTTGGTCACTGACATCTGGGTGAAACCAATTTGTGAGGCTTGTATGTCCCTTGTAGCTTAATGAGAAAAAAACAATATAAGGAAAACAAAGCAGAGTCCTATTTCTTGCTGCTTTGCCATTCTTTCAGAAAGTTGTGCAATTAAGTACGGTCTACTGGACAGGAGAGTATCCAGTGTATTCATTAAATATCCCTGTATTAATCAGTAAACATGAAGAAGCTGCTAATCCTTTGTTCCATTTGTTCATTGCTAAACTAGAAAATATGATTTTGCTATAGCTGACATGCGGTAGAAAGTCCAGCCTTAACTAATTAGGGTTAGATTTTTAAATAAACTCAGTGCTCAATGGCTTGTGTTTTGCCCATTCTAGCAGGAGCACTTTAGGGGTTCTCAGATACTCTCAACGCCCAGCTGTTTCCACTAACATTCATGGGAGTGTGTTTGGTTTTTTGGAGGCAGTACGGAGAGATTGGCCCCATCTGACATCTTCTTACAATGTAAGATCTGGAACACTCTTCCAGATCTTTGGATCAAAGATGTTGTTGAAGTGTCATTATATGTCCATCTTCAGAACAGCATAATGTCATTACTGATGGCAGTTGCAGGTCCCAGTGGACGATTCCCTAATTAGTCACAACCAGGGGAGCGACTAACTGCACAGTGGAAAGGCATTGCCAGTTTATCAATCAGCTTGCATTGTAAGTGTTACTTCTTACGGGAGTTTATATAATTTTTAACCAACTGTTAACACGTCACACTTCACTGATTAGTTACTAAGAAAACATAGTCGATAAGGAGGAAGATGTCCGTTATGCAAGTTTTACAGAGCCCTTCTCATTAAGAGCCACATCTAAAGCCCACTGAAGTTAGTAGGGAGTCCATTATTTTTTCATTCAGATGTTGAAGAAAAGACTTGGCTTTCTACAGAGGCAAATTTATTGGAGGAAGGAGGAGGATGCATAGATCCAATGAGACAAGCAGCTTGTGCTGTTACTCTGTGGAGGTTGTTGGCGTTGCATGTGTACTGAACTTAGTCCCTGAGTTTTAAGTGCAGGAACGTTGCAATGAGATGTGATAAGATATTTTGAGCTTTCCGCTATGGAAGAGAACATGTTTATTTAGCATGTTTGTCCTGTGTCTTTGCAGAGGCCAGTCTGTGTAGCATCATTAATGAGGCAGCCTCTGGAAATGCAGAACCAATATATTGGCTCATATATCTGTTGCTGGCACTAAAGACAAAGACTGGGGAGAGCAAAGAAAATCAGGGAGAGTGGACTGATTCACCTATTCATTGATTTGTGGCTCCTGTGTAGTTCCCTTTGGGCCCACCTTTCAGCACAAGTAAAAGCCTGTGCTGTTGGCATGCTCCGGTTTGTACTGGGAGAGAGCAAGCTTCAGTCTGTATGACTGCAAAAATTCAGTAAAAATAAGTTACACAGCATAAAATAAACTAAAACCTAGACAGGGAGTGACTCAAAGACTGTGATTTCAAATGTGGAATCCCCCTAAAATTCTCTTTGACCTAAGAAAAAGAGATCTGAAATTTTTATTTCAGGATAAATGGTCGGTTCAAAGCAGTGTATTAAAATTTGAGTCTTTTTTTCCTTTATTCTTTTTTTTTTCATGTTATATTCATTTATCTAACTCATAGGTAACTGTTGTGCATGGCAGTTATGTATTAATACTGACTTATCAGAATTTAAGTTAGAGAAGTCAAAATAATCTATTTCAGTCTTTAAATCTTGATATTATTGACATATATTAAAAAAAAATCTTCTTTTAAGCTGACCTCCTATGACCGTTTTTTTAAAAAGCCAGAATTTATAACTTTATGAAGACCAGATAAAGAATCAGGGATTAAAAAAAGCAGGTGATTCCATCATGTCAGAAACAGCCAGACATCACTCTTCTGCAAAACTGAAATTTGACCAGCATTCTATGTGGATACGTTGTAGATTAATATGCTATACGCAGCGTGTTTACTCACTTCCTACCTCTCAAGAGAAATAATATTAGGACACTATATCGGTTTATCTTTATGATAAAAGTATATGGTTTTTATGAACTGCACAGTTCTTGAATATATTCTCTCAGCATCCCTATTCAAGATGTTAATTTAATGGACCCACTTGAATCATGACTGTGGTCTTTCCATGGGTAAGATAATTGAAGAGTTTGAAAACTAGGATTAATAAATCATTATAGCAAGTTTAGTTTTAATTAACACTATAAATGTTACTATTTTAGCAAGTAATTGACATCTGATTAGCATGTTGCAGGGTATAGCTGTTTAGATATTAATCAAAGTTCTAAACCTTGCTTACAAAATTACTTAAAGACACGTACATAATTTTCCCTTATTTACATGGTAACTAAGCTTATCTTTTACATGTGTTTGCTCAGGGCCACAACTTGTAGCATATGCTGAGATTATTATTTATTAATTATAGTCAACATTGCCAATATGATTTGAAAGTCCATGGGGCAACACATCTGCCTTTTTTGATACACACTGTGCAATCTTAACCATTAAGAAGGGGTTTTTAGCTCTGTGTGTAGCTCATAGAACTACTCGGTTTTGTGTTTAAATCTGAGCACAATAGCAACTTTATTTCAAAAAAAGAATGAAACTAATTTGTTAGCAGCTTTACTTTGAAAAATGAATGAAACTAATTTGTAAAAAATACAGCAATGAGTCTTTCTGATGAAAAAGGTAATAAAAATGCAGTGCATGCAAGCATATTTTATACTCAGATCCAGTTATTTTGTGCTTGAGCAGTCTAAATTAAATACTATAAATTCTATCCAAGAAATGTAAATACTATGAGTTAAATCTAGCTGCATAAAAATTCAAGCTAAAAAGGAAAAGCTACCTTCAAATTTATTTTTTTGTATTTGAAATCATTGGGCTTTCCTACATACGATATGAAACACCTTGCTTTAAAGACTGTTACAAAAACATGTCAGTAACAGAAGAAAATAAAGCCATTTCTTACGTTGGAAACGAACCAGATGAAAAATCTTGATCTAAAGGAAAATGAGTGATTTATCTGATGTGAGGATGAGTGAAAATATCAAATCTCTCTCTTTTGTTAGAGAGCCTGTACTCCTGAGACATCCAGTCCAGTAAACTGGGTATGTTACCAATGGCGAAGCATGACTTGTGAAGGGCACGGAACCCTTAGTTGTCGCTGAAGTGTAAAGTGTAAAGTGATCCTGCTGTGTGCAGCCATCAAAAATGGATAGTAGGATTTCCAATTATTCCTAAGGAAGATCTGCAGGCATCCATGAGGAGGAGTTCGCATAGGCACTTTAAATCTGACTTTTTATCTTATTTCTTTCAGTTTTTCTGTTCCTAGTCCTGACTGGCATGAATGGCATCATTGCAGAAGGCTAAGCTCTGGCCTCCTTTGAGGAAAACAAGGGGGACAATTCATCTCTCTGCAAGAATTCCACTCAGGAGACTGATTCAAAGTGCTTTGGCAGCCCTTTGAAGCCACTAAGGAGCCAGAGATCTACATCCAGTGAAGGCAGTGTGTAGAAGGTCTTTGAGAAGAATTTTAAAGTGCAGGTAGGATCTTGAGAGTCTAATCAGGAGCCTAACAGGGCTTAATTTGTTGTAAAATTAGTACTGTTCAGGTTATGATCTGTGCTGGGACCACCAGTGACTTTCCTCAGATGTTGAGGAGTATGGTTCCCCCCAAGTCCACCCAGGCAGTGGGTTCCCTGCACCCCACGGACCCTGTAGGAAATGAAAATAACCCAAGAGTGTGCTATATAACAAACATTCAGCCTTCTTAAGGAAAGCCTTATTCCCCAAATTGCAAAGTCGGAGTTAGCTGGATGAGGATCATTACCTCCTCCCCCAGCAAAGAAAACCAATTTGTCACATTTGACTGATTTACAGCGCAGTACTTCCCACGTGTCAGCTTTTATAAGCAGCATTTATAGCAAAACAGAAGAGCCCAGTAGAACTTCAGTAGTTGAACAAATCTCTCATCTTCATTTCTTTACTAAGAATAAACAAAAAATCATTTCAAAATTTGAACGATATGGGAAATGGGGATTAACTAGGCGGTAAGTGAAAGCAAGCTACAGCCTCGAGCAAATTTGTAATTAGGTAAGTTACAAACACTTTAATAATGAGGAGTATAATAGAAATTCTGACAGGTCCTGTACTGTAGAGAGCTTGTGGGCACCATTGTAATAAATGAACAGAGATCTATTTGATTTTTTGTTAAAAGTGAGAAGCCCCAAGAGTTTTATGTTACTTCATTTAGTGCTTGGTGAGGCTGTTTATATGAGACTTTCCCCTACATTTTAAATCACTTATTGCTGCTTTGGCAGTGTCTGTTAGATTCCATTAGATTCATTAGCTCTTCTAAAGAGCATTGCTCTGTGGAAATAGCTGAAACAGCTGCCCTGTGTAATTTTGTTATTGCTTTAATTTACTCAGAATCCTGTTTTAACACTCCAGCTGTCAAACATAAAGAGGAAAAAATAATCAATATAAAAACACTTTCTACCTTGGTATTCTTATGTGTACAGTTTGTGGGAAGATGTGTAAGAAAATAAGCAAAAGTAGGTTTTTGTTATTTTCCAGATTTCTTGGAGCTGCTGGAAATAGGCTCCACTTCTCAAAATGCCATTGATGGAGCACTGCTCTGTGGGATGAGTTCTTCTCTTCTGCCAGACTACTTCTCTCACCCGGTGAAACATCTGTCAGACTCCAAGCCGAGCTGCATTCTGCCCAATACCACTTGTTCACTCTTTAATTTGGGCCAAATAGAGGTCACAAGATCTAGACATGTGCTGCACTGGTGTCCTTAAAGCTTTTTTTTTTGCAGGAATGTGGAATAAGGTTTCACTGAGTGTCTTGGTGCAGCTGCAGATATGTTGCTGAAAATGGGTGAGTCCATTCTGGAAAGCTCCTTTGATTTGTTAACAAACCTCTTCATGTGTAAAAATGTGTATTCTTGTTGCTTACAAGAACACAGAACTGCTTACTTTTTATAGTCCCAACCAGACCATCCAGTGAGAAAATGCAGGAAATCTCCTGTTGTTGTTGAATACTGTTTAGAACCACAAAACTACAGTACAGGGTATAACGACGACAACTAGTCTGGTAGCAGTTCAAGCTCGGTATCTCTCACAGAACCCATGTGAATCTGACTGAGTAATGTCAATGTAAAACTTGGTTCCTTGTTACCAGTAACTTACAAATACAGCTACAAAAGGCCTAAATCCATAAAGGAATGGCCTTTTTTTTTTTTTTTTTTTTGGGGGGGGGGGGGGGGCAAAAAAAGCAGAAATGTTTATCTTGTGTCTTTGGTTCTGTTCTGATATCTTTTTAGTGAAATGAGGCAGTCATCTTAAAGTGCCCTTTAAGATGAGACTGAATCCAGTATTGCTCAATTCCAGGCTTCTGCCTGAAATCTAGGCAAGTCATCTGTAGCAGTTCAGGGCTGAGTGAAGAGATAAAAGTTTCTCCCCAAACTATTTTGAGTAGGTTGCTAGTAGGAGTCACTGGGGAACTGAATCCAGGGAATATATTCAGCTGATTAGAACAGTCTGTGTGTAACTTCTGGAGAGGAGAAAGCAGGCCTGCTCTTTTTATAAGCTTTACAAGGTTATCTAATGTA
>JAVJGG010000088.1:34203244-34221857 GCA_035590195.1 Aviceda cuculoides | reverse complement strand
AGGCAGGCTGTCCCCCTGCAGCCCAGGGAGGTCCACGGTGGAGCAGATCTCCACCTGCAGCCCAGGGAGGACCCCACGCCAGAGCAGGGGGATGCCCAAAGGAGGCTGTGACCTCATGGGAAGCCCGCACTGGAGCGGGCTCCTGGCAGGACTTGTGGACCCATGAAGGGAGGAGCCCACGCTGGAGCAGGTTTTCTGGCAGGACTTGTGACCCCGTGGGGGACCCACGCTGGAGCGGTGTGCTCCTGAAGGACTGCAGCCCTGGAAAGGACCCATGCTGGAGCAGTTTGTGAAGAACTGCAGCCCGTGGGAAGGACTCATGTTAGAGAAGTTCATGGAGGACTGTCTCCTGTGGGAGGGACCCCACACTGGAGCAGGGGAAGAGTGAGGAGTCCTCCCCCGAGGAGGGAGGAGCAGCAGAGACAGCGTGTGACGAACTGGCTGCAACCCCCATTCCCTGTCCCCCTGTACTGCTCAGGGGGAGGAGGTAGAGAAAATTGGGAGTAAAGTTAAGCCCAGGAAGAAGGGAGGGGTAGTGGTAATTCGTGAGTGATTTCTCCCTGTCTTTATCTCGACCCAAGAGCCTTTTGTTATATTTTCTCTCCTTTGTCCAGCTGAGGAGGGGAGCGATAGAGCAGCTTTGGTGGGCACCTGACATCCAGCCAGGGTCAACTCACCACAAGTACTTTATGAGAAGCATGAATTAATAATTTGGACATTCGATCCTTATCTTGTGCTGAATTGTCCTGCTATTACACGGGCTGTATGATCTTTCTATGCTCTGCTCATCTCTGGTAAAGTTCAGATTTTTTTTCCTCAGATTAATGTTTGGTATATTTATCTTATAGCTGTTATTCTTAGTAGCAAGAAGATCTCTTAAAAATTATGATAGTATGATCATCATTGATAGTACATTTTCTGCCACAAATTCATAGCTCTTAAAATATGAAATGATAATGTTATTTGGTTGTATTATCCATGACATTTCAGACGGCAGCTACTAAGATCAGCCAATATGAGATATATTTCACTCTTGCCTCACTGTCAATTATCATCACTACTTTTATGCCTACTCTTTTTCTTTCTGATTTTTGCTATTCCTGTTCTTAATGGCTACTATGGCTTGTGTGAACTCGAAACCAATCAACATTTTATATCAGTCCAATTTGTCTGTTTTCAATCACCTATTAGGTTGGTGTTTTAAACTACTTTTTTTTTTTTTTTTTTTTCTGCTAAACTTGCATATTTCTTCTGAAGAAATTTGGGTATTGTATGTAAAAGGAGGAGGAGGAACCTGTTGTTCATGTTAAACATCCTCAAAATGGAACAGAAATGTTCTTTTATTGGAAAGATTGAGAGAAGTTTTGGAGAAAAGAACTAATCTGAGAACTTATGCATGATTCTTTCTAATATAACTAAAAGCTGTGTAGAGGACAATTTAGCAGAGTACTGTAATTATTTTGAATAGTGATATTTTGGGAAAAATACCGAGTCTGGAGAAGATTAAACCCCAAACTGAACTACTTAGTAATTTACATAACTGAAGTGATGTGCAGGAGATGATACATATAGAAGCACATGGATAACTTCTTTGTAGATTTTTATTTTGTCTTTTTAATGGTAAGTTTTTTAAACAAATCAGTATTTGAAATATTTTAATATGCATATGATGCTATATATTCTGAACATCTATATACATTCACACTTTTATCATGTTTTGGAATGAGTTTGCAGTTCATCAAATGGTGGTAGTCTGGCATAGAAAACATGGATGTGTAAAATTTGTGATAGGTGCAGGTGAAGAAGAAAAAAAGACAAATGATACCAGCAGCTAAAGTCTTACTCTATGTGACTGTGAAGGAGAGTTAAAAGGTAGATATCAGCAACTTTTTGAACTCTATAAGAAAGATTGTAATTGTACCTGATTCATTATTCATCAAAGAATGAATCTGACAAAAAACCTCAAAGGTAAGTACATCTAGTCTGTAAAATGTCAAGACTAAAACAGCCATTCTGATAGTTATTGGATAATCTTTCTACTATGCACCTATATTTATTTATTTATAGTCTTGATCTTATTTTTTCTTTTCCAATATACTATTCTGCAAAGAATTGTAACATTTCTTCAGGAAATTACAGGATAATTGTATGGTGTGTCTGTAAGACACTCCTCAAAGATTTTGAAAATCTTGATTAAAAGAAGACAGAGCTACTGGATGCAACGGTGAGTAGTTAAATATTCCAGTGACTGTACAGCTACTATTAGTTTGACAGGCATATGTCTGGATATAGATCTTCTGGAATATGTCTGGGTATAGAATTTCCAGATTATGGTGCTTTCTGTCTTGTGTATGATACCACTCAGCCCTGCGAGGAGGGATTGTTCATTCCTTTCACACTAGGTCAAGACACAGATAGGAAGCACAGCGAGGGAGTCCCAGCTCATAAAATTTTCATTCACAAAGACCTGACAGTTGATGATTTATCAAATTTTAGATCAGACACTTTTATATGACTGTGTGACTAAGTCTTTTGTAAACCATGTATCATGCTGCTGTTTTATCAGAGCTAATGTACAATTTCATATGTTTCTTATTGTATCTATCTGATTTATTTTTTCTATGTTATATTTCAACAATTTTTCTGTAATTGTATCAGATGGGGAAAAATATAGAAAGGGGAGATTTTATACTAGCTAAAGTACAAATACCTTTGACAGTCTAGAGTCAGGAGACCTAGCATTATTATGGACAGTTGAAACATATATGACCAGGGGAAGAATGGCTAATGTGTACTATATTATTGTTTATAGAGTCAGTCATCTACACTGACTCAAACACTGTTCCCAAATCTGAAAAGGTAGCATCAGCAAAGAATTCAAGCTGCTTCACTTGGATCTGATTTTTCAAAACCTCATAGTTTAAACTGATGATATTTGGGTTAACATATAGGAGCAAAGGTATCCACAAGGATAAACATTTGAAATTCCAGGAGCTTGTGGATTCTTTGATTAATATATAATTTAGGTCTGGGATCTTCTTTGGTTCTAGGTCATTTTCAGCCATGCTCTACTGTTCAAACTTCGCTTCTAGGTTACAGTAGCCTTCATTAATTATTTTAGAACATTTTTTTTGCTTAGTTGGAAATCTCTGTTAAAAATAATTCATTAATTTTCATGTATTTTAAAGTCAACTGAGCTAGTCAACTAGATGGATAATAATTGCTAATTTAAATGCTTAATTAACTTAAAAGACTTTAAAGGAAGAGGTAATAAATTGTAAATTATGAAGAAAAACGACATATGGATTCTTTGGACAACACTTTTTTCTTCAGCAGAAAATGCAACAATCACAGTCAGCCAAAGGGGAGGGATATAGACAACAAAAGACTGAGGTAGCACAAATATACAAGGTGAATTTTAAAAAAAAAAAAAAAGGTATTTCCAAATTTGCCTGGTTGGATAGTTAAACTGATATACACTGTACACTGTGCATTAACCACACAGTTTCTTTTGTTTGTATCATACAGAGCCATGAAAGCTAATTTAGTTTTTAAACTAGATCAATTTTCTTTCCTAAATGAGCTGAGGTAGGGTCACTCATCAGTAAACCTCTGTCAAACAATCTTTTTTCAGTCTGTCCAGCTCTGCTCTTTAATGGCACCATTTTGAATTAGACCTTAACGTTATGTCACTTTAAATTAGTGCCTTTAGTTTGAACGTGGCTGTAAAGAATATTATCAAGCCAGAGTAAACAGTTTTCTATCAAAACAAATCAGTCTAGGTTAGAAATAGCAATGTCACTGACACTTTTGTCTGCTTGGTTTTCATTGTATTATTGACTGTATCTTTTAAAACAAAAAAAAAAATCAAATGCATATCTTAATGTTACAAAACTATTGTATGTTTAACGTAATATATGCAGAAGTGTAAAAATACATTGCCTCATATTTCTTTGCATAGGGCTCTTTTTCTGATTTATCCCAACATTTCAGAGTTCTTACAAACCAGGTCCATGCTGTTCCCCTCAGTCAGTAGCTGGTATATTGCTGTGCTCAGTAAACCTAAACCTGAAGTAGTTCACTCCTTTTTGCCCCAATTTCATTGAACCCATCCAGTCGCCCTGTGTTCTGACAGGCAGCTCAGTAGCGCTATGCCAGATGTCAGATGAATCACTGGGGCTTTCTTTATGCTGTTGAGTCGTAGGAAACCTGGTGACATCTTTCTCTTGGCCAAACAGCATCTCTGTTTATTTTCAGAGACATCCTAAGATGAATGTGTGTGTACACACATAATCAGATATTGATTTCTGCGCAAAATGTTTGCAATTTACTTATGGGAAAAATAATTTCAAGCAGTTTTCCCAGGGATAGTTAATTCTAAGGGATGAGTTATTGGTTTTGGAATTCTGTATCTTTATGGAGTGAAATCCAACAGAGAATGGTTGTGGGTGAGTTATTTGCCAGATGGCAAAATTTCCCAGCCTCCTCAAAATTGGTTGTTTATGTGCATTTCCTACTACATACTGCAGGGAAAAAAAAAATCTGTAGAACCCACAGTTGGCAACTGGCAGTCGAGAAAAAAAATCAGCTGATTTGCCATTTATCCCTCTAAATAGTCCTTAGTAAAATGAACGGAGCCTTTCTGATCTGTCCATTAGACAAATAAGGGTTGAAATCAATGGAAATTAAATGAATGGAATTTTGGACTGAACATCTATTCCTTAATAAGGCAGAGCTATATGGAATTGTGATGGAATTAAAAATACGTATAGGATCTGATCCATTCTAAGGAAACAAAATCAATGTGAAAATCTAGTTCTTAACTATATAATTACCAATTATGGTACTGCCTTACAGAAGAAGAACAAGCCAGCAGCTACGGCACTAGTCTAGAGCTTCAATAGCTCAAATCACTCTGTGCTTTATCACTGACTTGCAAACTGAAAAAAATCGGTGACAGAAATTGCAGGGGAAGAGGCGAACTTGTCAGCTTTTAAGTGGAATTATTTGAAATGTTTTTTCCATTTACTTTTGAACCCATGGCAGTTATAATAGAAGTTCAAGACAAAACAAACTTTATATGGGAAAAAAATAGGGAAGACAATAATAAGAAGCAGAAATTGTGTCTATATCTTGCTACTGACCCCAGATCTGGAAGCATGGGGAACTGGGGGACTGCAGTGGGAATGCTCCACAGTTATCTCTGCAGAGACCAATTCACACTTGTAAGCAAGGTATTACAGTTGTAAAATACTGTGTGCTGCTGAGAAGCATAAAAAGAGGTAATGTGTATTAATGCAGACATAGCTATACTTCATTCTAGACGTAAGCAAACAAACACATGAAGTTTCAGATTGTTTCCCACCATCTTGAGGACATCTCCAGTGTGCTCCCTTCAGCCCTAGACCTCCTTCTGTCCTGCTGGAACTCTCCTATGGTTTGCTGATTCAATAGATTAAACCCTGCAAGACAGGAATGGTTTTTATTTCTGAAACTATAATTTATTTTGACCACATTCAGCAATTCTAATATAAGTAGGTCGGATGTCATTAAATGTCTGGAATTTGTAAATACTTTCAGAGTCTGATCTAAATAAAACTTCAAGTGTCAGGATGGTAGAATCAGGGTGAAAATATAACTTATGGTTACACTGGTGAAATCCATAGCAACCTATTGATTAAGCTATGATTACACTGTGTAACTTAACAGAATTTGGACCAAGTTGTTCGAGGTGGGACCCTGAGTCAGCCAGGGATTTGGGGTGTTCATAATTTGATCTTTTGCCACAGTGAGCTCTTAAAAAGACCAGAAGAGCTTTTAGAAGGAAAAAAAAAAAGAAAAAAAGGAAGAAAAAAAAAGAGAGAGAGAAGACTGCTTCCTGCGAATATAAATTTAATTGACTGTTGTCATAGTTTAACCCCAGCTGGCAGCTGTCACCGCACAGCCTCTCACTCACTCCTCCCACACTCAGTGGGATGGGCAAGAGAATCAAAAAAACATAAAATTCATGGGTTGCGATAAAGACAGTTTAATAGGACAGAAAGGAAGAAAATAATGATAATAATAATAGTAATAAAATAGAAGATACAAAACAAGTGATGCACAATGCAATTGCCCACCACCTGCTGACCGATGCCCAGTTAGTCCCTGAGCAGTGATCTGCCCCTCCACCCCAGCCAACTCCCCCAGTTTTTATACTGGGCATGATGTCCCATGGTATGGAATACCCCGTTGGCCCGTTTGGGTCAGCTGCCCTGGCTGTGTCCCCTCCCAACTTCTTGTGCGCTCCCAGCCTCCCCTGGCTGCGCAGTATGAGAAGCTGGAAAGTCCTTGACTTAGTGTAAACACTACTTATCAATAACTAAAACATCAGTGTGTTATCAACATTCCTCGTATCCTAAATCCAAAACACAGCACTATAGTAGCCACTAAGAAGAAAATTAACTTTATTCCAGTCCAAACCAGGACAATGTATAGAGAAAATTCAGGATGAATAGGTAAGATAGAATACAAACAAAATGGGGTTTAAAACAAAACAAAACAAAACAAATCTTACCCTGTCCTTTGATTCTAGCAGCTCAAGAGAGGTCATGAAAACACAGCAGCTTTATATGCTACAGCAAGCTCTTACTACCTATTAGAGATCTCTAAGATCCATTTATTTATCCAAATGTTGGAGAACATAGACATCCTTTTTTACTATCAGATTTTAATACCATATGATGCTTCTTAGGTCTACAATGGCCTAATGTCAGATGAAAAAGAATAATAATATGTAATGCCTCCTGGGCAGTTTGGAGAAGAGAGATGTATGACAAAAGTCTGGAAGGCATTCTTGTGATACAAGAAAGATACCACCTTACTGTCACTGTTTCTAATTAACAACCACCTAACTGTCACTGTTTCTAATTAACAGAGGAAAATATAGCACAAAACAGTACAAATAACATATGGTTATAAAAAGGCATAAAGAAAATATGAGCAGCATGAGACCTGATTTTTCAAAAATTCTAATTGTGCTGAAGATATTGGACAGTACTGCTTTTTCTCCTGGTGAAACTGAAGTGACAAATGACAGAGTGAGAAAGAGAAGAAGAAGAGCTAGCAAATTAGTTTCATCAATGAACTTTGCGTGGAACAGGTTAACATTTTGGAGATGAGATGAATGATTTTATTAAAGATCTGAGAATGCTTCAGGGCATATTTTAGAGCATAACGTTAACATCTCTTGCAATCTTGAGTCTTCCATTTATATTGGTGCTGTGCTTTGCTGTTCTGTGCTTAAAAATAACAATAACATTTCAAATGTTATAAATTGGTTAGTCTCTCTCCTTACTGTTTTATTTAACATATCCTACATCTGATATTCATATACTAGGAAAGGGAATAGTGAACTCTTACAAAAAATTCCTTTACAATTCCTGTGACTTTTAAAATTTTCACATATATAAGACCCAAGATTCATATTTTCCAGACTACATAAGCAAATGGAAATCCAAACTTTGAGAATGCAGCGGAAACAAGATACCAGTTTCTGACATCTTTTCCTAAGTCTGTGATTTACATGACAAATGCCAGCATAAAATAATACGAAGAATAGTATGAAATGTTAAAAGATGGAGTTGTGTGTTTGCGAAATCTCTTTTCTATAGCAAGGTTAATAATCCAACCTTGAATTCTGGCTGGTCAGCTGGTTTTAGTAGGTCAGTCTAACAGCTAGTTTTCGATGGCCAACATTAAAGCAGTTGGTGGTCATGGTCCTGTTTTGTGTCATACAAAACATTGTCCTAGAACTCAGGATGTTGGGAAAAAATCAAAGGACTAGATGGGCAGAGTTGCCTTCACTTTTTCCACAGGCTTTCACATGATGTTGTTGTTAGGTCCATAATGATCTGTTGTCAAAGCAGTTGTGCCCATGGTCACGTTTGCTACATGACTGCTGTGTGGGTTTTGCTCCTGTGCTTGGAAAGGATGTTGTATTTATATATATATATTTTTTTTTTCTATCTCAGAGTTGCTCTGTGATAATTTGTTGCAAAGGAGTACAAGGCAGCTCCTTAAATTTAACAGTTAAGCGTATATGAACTAAGTACTTTAAATAGAAGGTTTTAAGATCAGTTTTCAAAGGCTAGGAAACCCATTAATTTTAGTGCCATCTGCAATTGATTAAGATGTACTTAGGAATTATAACGGCTTTGAAAAGCGGAAAACCTTTTAATAAATACAACCAAGTAAAATTCAGAATATATATGTATGAGTTTTTCAATGATTTGAAAAAAAAAATCAAACTGTTCTGAAGACAAATTCTCAAGGAAAAATCAGAAGTGCTTAATTTTTATATTTTTTTGATCACAAGGAAAATTACAGCACTCTTCAGACTGCACTGTCTTGTTTCAATCTATTTACTTACATTGCTTTTAAGTTGTCCAACATTAAATCGCTTATCCCTGTACTGTAGTCCTTGGTTAATGGGAGTAGTGTTTCAGGTGCACCTAAGAAAATTCATGTTACATGACCGGAGATCCTGTTCCTCAAGGACAGATGGTCACATAAGCTAAAGACGGTTAGAGGTATATTACAGGTCTTTATGGCAAGGCTGTGCATTTAGCAATATTGTGCAAAAGCAGTGAGAAATTGAGACTTCCCCTATGTTTAAATAATGCACAAGTTATTTGATATTACTGTGGATGATTTTATGAACTACTGTATATGAAACTGTTTCAGAACTATCAGGGCATTGCTATTTTTCATATGAATTATTTTCATGGAATTTTGACATATTGAGTAATATTTAAATAGATAATTTTAAACTGTTATCAGTGGATAAACTTTTCAGCAAGTGCTGTTTCAGGACTTTTTAGGCTGCCTAATCTCATCTCTCTGCCTTGCTTCTCTTCCAGCCTATAGTTGTAATTATAATGTTCAACTATAATTCTAGATACATAGTGGTCAGTGTTCAATTCTACATCTTCATCTCCATCAGGCTCTCTTGTATTTTTGCTTTTGCAATATTTGTTTCATCAAAATGTATTTTTTTGTGAAAGTTAAGAGGTTTTAATTCTCTTATCTCCTACAGGCCATTGCATAGTCAAGAGATTTCAGATGACATAGCTTCAGCTCTGGTTTTTTACAGGTTTTACCAGAAGAAGGTCAGAGCTAATTACATTTCCTAACAAAAAAAAAAAAAAAGCAGAAGTTTTAACTTGAAAGGCTTCAGAAAAAGGCTTGCTGGTGCATATTTAGTCATTTAGGGAAGAAATGATTTTTTTATGTCTGTTTCAAGATGGATGGATTCAGTAGGGAATTCCTCAAATTAAAGGAAATAGTAAAACATGTTGATTTCAGCCAGCTATCCATGGAGGTAAAGTAAGTGCCAAGTAATGAGAGGCCAACTATAAAATTTCTGGTTTAATTTATTGTTTTTAATCTAACAGTCAAGTATTTAATTAGTATCTATGTGTTTTTCTACATTTCTTAGCAGTGTGCTTTTATTGCTGGACAACTATTGATTTCTCTCTCTCTCTGTGTACAAATACATACGCAGAGTTCTCAGTTAAGACTCCTTAGCACGATAATAATGAATATACATTAAATATAGTAATATATATATGAAAGGATAGCAAAGCAGTAGTTTTTCTTCTTCTACCCGTGTTGTTGTTTAACTGTAGCCAGCAACTAAGCACCACACAGCTGCTTGCTCACTCCCCCTGCCCCGCACTGGGATGGGGGAAGAGCATCAAAAAAAAAAAAAAAAGTAAAATTCATGGGTTGAGATAAAGGCAGTTTAATAGGACCTGCCCTGGCTGTGTCCCCTCCCAACTTCTTGTGCACTCCCAGCCTCCCCTGGCTGCGCAGTATGAGAAGCTGGAAAGTCCTTGACTTAGTGTGAACACTACTTAGCAACAACTAAAACATCGGTGTGTTATCAACATTCCTCCTATCCTAAATCCAAAACACAGCACTATAGTAGCCACTAAGAAGAAAATTAACTTTACTCCAGCAGAAACCAGGACACCCATTAAAATTATTTTGGCACAAGAAGTCTGGTCAATATTAGGCAAATTATAAGATGAGAAGACTTCCTGAGATGTGTCATATTCGTGTGGAAATATGGAGTATTTCTGCAGTGTCCCTGCTTTCCCAAGTTCCAAAATGCTTTTAAATAACTCCTTTGAGTTATCCCAACACCACCATCTGTGAGAATAGAACAGATTTTATTCTTCTTAGTGTATCTTGTAATGACTCATCTTGCTTTTAAAAGTGTCAAAACATTCTGACAGGTGAGGAATCCAGTTCCAGGGGTTTCATGGTTTCATAGGAGAAAATTACTGAGTTGTTCTTCTCAGAGAAGGTCCATTTCTTTACTTTCAGCCGAGTACTCTTTGCTATAGTAGACGGAGAAATGTATCCATATTTTTATTAATTTCAAAGGAAGCTGTATTCTGTTTCATATTTTCATGTTCTGGGTCTTTTCTAAGTCAAAGAAAAATACCACCTGCTTTTCTATTTTTATACTACTTTATAAGCATTAATCTAAGCAAACTTCTGTGAATTTGCTTTCTTTCTGCAATTAGCGAGTGTATTCAGAACAGTTCAATTGCAATTAAAAACAAGCAACAGTTGTTTTAAAGTGCCTGTTGTCAGGCCCAATAGAACCTATCAGCAAGAAAACATGGTTGACTCTGAAAGCAATCCACCTGGCTGTGTTTCACTTCCCATATGGGATTATTACTTTGCACATGATTGTCATCCCAGTCAATCTGCGAAGTATGTGAAAATGTCAGTGGAAAGCTGCAATGGTTACTGGTGTTATTAAGACCAATTTACAGATTTCTAAAAAGGCAATTAATTGTGTATTAGAGTTGAGGAAAAGCAATGTGAATGCTGCAGTACATGTAATGACATTAATAAGAATGTCTTTAAGGCAAGTCACACAATACAAGATCTTCATATGCATAATTTCATGGGTTTTCTGTATTTGTATCATCTTTTCTAAGCAGGAAAAAAGTAATTAGGATCCCTTGAAGGAGAAAGAGAAACAGCATAGTCAATTAAGAGTCAGACTATCTATATCACCATTGGCACTCAAAACATAAAGCAAATCAGCTTTTTAAATGATGAAAGAAGATTATGGACTTGAGATTTGTAATTCTCAAGCATGCACTGGGAAGCAACATCAGGTAAGCAGTAGGACAAATTTATGAGTGCTTTCAAGGTAGTATGTACCATCATTAATATGATTTAAAAAGGCAAATGAGAATCTGATAACATGTGAAGAATGTGGTTTTATTATCTCTGTACTTGTAGGTAGTGTTTTCTGTGAAAATCAGAGTACATTAGTACTATTGTTATTTGAGGACCTTGAAAATGTGCAAAAATCATATAATAATTATTATCAGGAGATAAGTTAAAATGTTTTTGCAGACTTCTTGAAGAGACCTGATTTTGAAAAGAGGAGCATGCATCATATTGTAACATAATGAAAATATTTTCTAAACAAACTCATTATTGTGAATGTATTAAATGTAGTATAGATTTGTTCTCAGTCAGGTATTTCTGCGATTCTCCATATGTCATAAATTGATGACTGGTGACATTTTTTGTACAATGTAGAAAATTGCCCAAACTAATAAAGTTGATGCTACGCATCAGGTACACCCACACCCTTGATCCCTTTTCTATACCTTCTAAATGTAGAGGTTTGATGGTTTGCACCCCTGCACAGTTATCTGTCGTCCTCTCCAAATGCTACAGCACTGGCCCCAAAAAGAGTGGCAAGTATTTAAATGTGCAATATGTTGAGTAGGTGTTTTGCTGAAGTACCAGCATGTTAAACAGTCAGCCCAGTCCCATTTAAAATAATTAGGATTAATTTTCTCTAGCTCTCATGAAAACAAAAAGAAAATTATTTGCAGGTACCTGTACAACTTAAGTATGATAGACTAAAGTCATTACAGTTAATTTCATTTAAACAAATATTAGCCAAGCTTTGCAAACGTGACAAGTGACTTTCAGTTCACTATTTTTGCAAGTCCAAATCAAAACACATCTTTCTTCCCCGAAAGAGCTGAGCGCTTTTCAAAATGGATGAAGCATGTGGCAAGAGCATTTATCATTGTGAAAAACTTTGACCTGAGAAATTTACAGATAGCTTTCGAGCACCACACAAGCCAAATCCTATCCAAAAATAACAGGTTTTAAAAATGAAAGGCGGTATTTTCAAACATACCTAGGCTATTTATAACAAATTGGATGATTATTTAAGAATTCACATAAGCAAATAAATCACTAAGTTCAAAATTTAATGAAGTTCAATGGAAATAAGTAGGAATATTGAAATAAGGCTTGAAGGTTTTGATTCTTGATTAATGGAGATCTATACAGTTCATATATTGTTTTCCTGATGTAATACCTTTGGAATAAAAAAGCTTTAGGTAATTTTAATAATAAATAAAAATAGTCATTAAGAAGGAGTTGGAGACTCAAATGCATGCATCAATCTTTTTAAGCTTTAAACTTTGGAGGTCCCTTCTGTCCTTGTCTTTTAAAATAGGAATAAACACCTTCTGAAAGTCTAAGAAACAGCATTCAGTGATCAGAGGAGCTGATTAAATAAATATCCATGTACTTTCTCAAACAGCGAGGAAAAAAACCCCATGATCTTTTCTGAAGAACTGATAAAAAGCTTCCTGATCTCTTGCCCCTAAACTTGAAAGTTACCCAGATTTTAATTTTGAAGGGCTAGCAGCAATAGTTGGTGCCCATGCACCCAAATTTGCTGTAGATTTCCATGCAGCATACAGTAGAAAACACGAATGAGAAATGATGGTATAAGTAGACTAGTTAAAAGTGCGAACTAGACTAATTATTAATAAACTGGCAGTTTTAAGTTTGAGATGTCAATTATAAAGATGAGAGAGAAAACAAATGTTCTCTTTTCCCCATTGCTCGTACTAAAGCAGTGTCCACTCTACACTAAAAATCATTCTTAAATGGAAGCGCTCATCTTCATAATCTGTACACAGCATTGCTGTATGTTGTCAAATTTATTGCCATGATGCCAATTATTTTTTGTGATTCCCCATCTTTGTTATTATATCAATATAAAATAGTCTCCCTGAAGCCTGATTTTATGTATTTTTCCCAGCACTAGAGTTGTGGGCAGTGGTGCCACTACCTATGGCTTCGTTCCTGGAGAGCAGTCGGTGTCAGCAGTGTTCAGTTTCCTTGCAGACTGCATCTCCTCTTCACCTCCCACCATCCCGCTATTCCTTGTTACAGCAACAGAAACAAATCTCCCGTCTGTCACCAATTTCTAGTTTGTCTCCTAACGGTGGTTCTTTTCTGCTGTTCTTGTCCCTTTTCCTTCTGCTGCCTTTATCATTTCTCACTCATTTCTATTCCACCTCAACTTAACACTGTTATGTCAGGAGATGTGAGATGGCCCTGTTACTCATAGTTCTACAAGTATTTTCCATGTTCAGGTGAGATTTGATTTTTCCCAGGAAGGTTGAAATGCATTGTTAGTCTGCTAACTCAGTAGTCACTGGGGAGAGGCAGCGGTGACTTTGCAGAGAATTTTTCTCCACCTAAATCTCTCTTATTAGAATCAGTTCTTGGAGTGAGAATCAATTCTTACTGAAAATGAGGCTTTTATTGATGCAGGAAGAGATTTTGGGGTGGAAGGAGCGAGACAGGTTTCTGCTGTGAATGATTTATTTATATTCTAGGCTTGATACGTATTTGTAAATAAAGCAAGCCATTTTTACCTTAGCTGTCTGCATTTGCCATCTGAGCTTGTGATATATGTACTGCATGTGTGCAACTAAAAAGTGTAATTTCTGCTCGATGGCCACAGCAGCTGAGTCAAATGCACAGAAGCCGGCTGACGATGCAGCTCCTCCAGAAGGAGAAGTTTCCAGGATAATGCTGTTAATTGCTGATCTGTGTGTTGCTTCAATCACACCTGCTTATTCTGCAGTCCTTCCAAGGAAAGGGCTAGCATCAGTGATGCTACTGTAACCACCTCCATAACGCACACTTGGCAATTACAGGAGGTTATGTTAAAGGATGTATAAGTAACCACTATAAGAATTCCTAGCACGAGTATTCTTGTGCTCATTGATTTTTTCTTGACATACATACACAGCCATCCGATGTGTTCATTGCTATTGCTAAGATCCACACGCTAAAAGGACAGTTTTCAAAGGCTGGGTGGCCTGTTCTCGGCATAGGTAAATTTTGGTAGCAAGGCAGTGGGGCAGGTAGACATATACCAGGTGTCTGGTACCATCCCTGCAGTGATGGTACTGGCATCCCACTGGGGCAAAGCATTCCCTAAAACACAGGTTCCGTATAAATAAATAAATAAATCACTCCTAGAGCTGAATTAACATTTTGTTCATCCCTTTTTCAACCCTCACTTGTTGTATAGCACTGACTAATGCCCAAGGTGCAGCAACAACTTTGACTTCAGGACATTGGTATGAATTTGTGCCAGCCTTCAGTTACACCATTCTGCTAGAGGTATTGATACTATGATAAAAGAGCCTTTGCAGATTTCCTGTGTGATCCGAGAAAGGCAAATGTGTATAAAATCCTCCTTCTAGAAGACCTAACCGCTGGCAGCTCGAACCGTGCTGGGGATCTCAGCAGGCAGGCAGGGTACCCACCGGTGTGTGCTGTGGAGCCAGTCTTGGTGCTGGTCTGTGCCTAATATCACCGCCTCTGCACGGTGCGAGGTGAGAGTGACTCAGGGCAGGACTTCACTGAGATGACCCTTAGCAAAGTTGGGGGGGGTGGACCCTTCTGTCCTCAGCACAGGAGCCTGCCCAGAACCAGAAGCCCAAGCGCATGAAGCCAAGCATTCCTCAGGCTGGCAGGCTTTCTTCCCCTCTCTTGTATAGTCATCCAGGCTCATCTATGCTGTGTGTCTGCGAGCACGGCTCTCAAGTTGCGCTTTTGCCCAAATTAGCAGGAAAAAGCCAATTTACTCACTGCCTTGAAGCAAGCTTCAGAGCATGCTAGGGAGGAAAACCTGTGGTTTGAGTGGGTTGGGCATTTGCCATCTAATGTCTCCAGATCCTCGTGCCCTTGCAGCATCTCCTTCAGGATTTTCCAGTGCTTCAGAGGCAGAAGACTGAAAGAAGCCTTTTTCACACTACGTATTGGATGTTCTGCATCTGGACAAACCAGTTTTACTTAGTTGCCCCTTCTCAGCTCTTTGGGCTTTAGGTAACATAGAAAACTATTCTCAGTCCCATTTTAAGGTGCCATTTTTTTAATGCTGCACAATAACCCGTACAACTGGAATCAATGTCCAGGTCTGTTGTCTAGCATTTTTCTTTCCTTTTGGAGAGTGGTATAAATATTAATAGCAGTAACCATGGATATTCTCTTTTATCTGACGTGGTACAAAAGAAGAAAGCTTCTCCAGATCAAATTGACTATTGATCTTGATGTGTCTATTTGTGCAACTACTGTCACCATAACTTCAAGCCTATAATTAAAAAAAACACTGAAGCAAGGTAATCTTATCCAAACTCAAGAACATTAAAAACAGATAAAACATGATGGATTAACTTATTATTCTATCTTAGGGAACAAGGGTTAACTAGGAGCCAGAGATGTTACTACAGGGTAAAATCTGTTAAAATAGTGTCAGCCCTTGAATTTGTTGAAGTGAAAAAATCTATGTATTGTGAGAGAAATTACAGTTCTGTTAGGAGCAGGAGCCTAAAATAAACAGACCTGAAACACAAAAATTATTTGGAAATGAGCAAAGGCTTGAGCAAGACCTAACTTTTGTTATTTTCTCTCTACATCCACCACCTATAGTGATTATGTTTTGTTTAATAACAAGGACAAACAGCATTTTAGCACAGCTGTTCTCTCACTTTCATTTTTCTGCAAATAAAACCATTAAACAGGCTTTTTCTTCCTACCAGCTCTTTCCATGGTAAGAAGAAATGATTGCCCCCCCCTACATTCTCTTTTATTTTCATTCCAAAACATAATGATCTCCCCTGGATGCTGATTGGATAAAAGATGGAACAGAATGTTTTTAACGTAACTCTGATTGACCTTTATGTTCACCACGCTGTCTGGCTTTAATTCTTCTTAGAATTGCATTAACATTTGTTGAATACATATACAATTATATTTGTTGAAAATTTTGTATACAAAGAATGCTTTGCTGCAGACTCTGGTCTTCAATAGAAATATAATGTTTTTATGCCAGCCATGATGATTGCAAATCTCTGATTATGGGATTACATTTTCTGCAATCAGGAGTTATTTGTGACAGAATATTTTTAGTTTTCCTGCATGTTTTGTCTCCCTGCTCTTCATCTGTGAATACATTCCTTCTCTAAATTTCCTTCTTTACTGGGTTTACTGCACAAAGAACTTATGAATGGGTGAGACATCCATTCATATCTTTTCACAGCCTGTATTCAGGCTGTGCCTCTTCTCATTCTTTGTAAGGAGAGATTCATCTTCTGCTATTGTGAAAATGGAATTAATTCTTAGATTTACGATTTTTAAGCATTTGTTGTTTGAGAGCAGAAACACATAAAACAGTTGTACAAACTGAGCACATCTGGCTGAATCTTTTTCTTTGGTCTCCCTTAAAAGGGCTGCTTGTTCATAAAGCTCACCCTGGATTGTTTAGAGACATAACAAAGAACTGGGCAGGATTTAATTTTCCAGCAACACAAACTATTGTAATTTTAATAGTCTTATATTCTTATTCTAAGATTAAATGGGGAAAAAAAGACAAGAAATACAATGCTCTGGGAGGAAGGGACTGACAGTATGGAAATGGAGACAGGTTTCTAAGATGTCTGGGTTCATCGTGTGTCATGGCATTAAGTCACCTACTGAATAAATACATGAGTTTGGGAACTCCTGTGATGGCTGCCATTCATATTTAAGCATACAGTTCCCTGACACTGTCTCATGAAAGGATGTGAAAGTCGCGTAAAGAGTGCCTGTGATGTTAATTGTGGGATTTTTGTTTCTTTTGTTTGTTTGGAAGGTTGTTTGCTTTTCCTGGTCAGAAAATTAAGGTGAAGTTCATGCTGAAACGGGTCAGAAACCTTGTCAATAGATGAACAATTGGTTGAAGAGCAGAAAACATAAGAAAGTAAAAAACCATATTCATACCTTCTGGTTCCTAGAGGTCCTTACTCTGAGATAAACAAGGTAAAATTATCCCAGGAAGCAGCCCAACCAGAAAGGCCTTGAAGGTGAGAGCGAGATTTTTCTTTCCTAAATTGTCTCAGGGAATTACACATTTTTAGAGAGCACCTGCAGCTTTCTCTGCAGCACTCAAAATCTGCTCACATAACATCTTTGGCTTCAACCGATGCAGCTGGCAGTAATTATGGGACTTGCAGCTCAGACCTGGTTTATACGTTAACTACTGATGGTCTGCCCTTCCCAGGAAGGGAATTTGCTCAATGGTCATAATCACTTCCAAAATTTTGTTTCTGTTTTGTGAACTCTGAATCCTAACTCCAGCCCAAAGCCCATATGGAGTCTCAATGTTCTTTGTACACAGAAAATTTGACTTTTATTTTGACTTCAGTCTTGGCTCACCTGTCACTTGAATATTGTACATATGTGCTTTTTTATCCTAACACCTCCACCTTTGACTTTCAGTAGAATAGAATAGAATATTTCATTTATTAAGGGCATTCTCCAAATGCCTCTTAAACACTGACAGGCTTGGGGCGTTGACCACCTCTCTAGGAAGCCTGTTCTGGTGTTTGACCACCCTCTCGGTAAAAAAATGCTTCCTAATGTCCAGTCTAAACTTCCCCTGATGCAGCTTTGAACCATTCCCACATGTCCTATCACTGGATACAAGGGAGAAGAGCTCAGCACCTCCCGCTCCACGTCCCCTCCTCAGGAAGCCGTAGAGAGCAATGAGGTCACCCCTCAGCCTTCTTTTCTCCAAAAATAGAAAAGTCCGAAGTCCTTAGCCACTGCTCCTAGAACATTCCATCCAGCCCTTTCACGAGCTTTGTTGCCCTCCTCTGGACCCATTCAAGGACCTTCACATCCTTCTTAAATTGTGGGGCCTAATTTCCTCAGTCCGTGTGTGATTTTCTGGTGTGCTGGCAGTAATGTGATTCTTCCTTGACCTTTGGTACCCAAATGTGGTTGCCATGTCTGTTCTCAGTCACCCCTACCCAGCGGTTATGACCACTGTGATGGTAGGTTGACGATCTGTGACCCATCAGGTCACCTAATGATCAGCTCAGAGTCCCTGAGAGACATTGGATATATGTGAGATTTTGATCAGACCTATTAACTTCACATTTTCTTGTGCTTGCATTTATAAATGGAAAATAATTTTAAAACGTTTTTGTGGTTGTGCTTAGTCTTCACCCTTACCAACGTTCTGCTGGAAATGAAAACAGAACAAAGAGGTGACTTCTGTGCCAGAAATGTGGTGTAGGGGCAGCAACCGTGACTGCTCTGCAGCAAATCCCCCCCACAAATCACTTTAATGTAGGTCAAAGTTACAACAGATATTAGACAAGGTCCAGACAAGATCTAAAAAGCCTTTATTTTTCACGAGTTTTGTTTCTTTTTTCTCCCCCCC
>JAVJGG010000088.1:34096716-34203237 GCA_035590195.1 Aviceda cuculoides | reverse complement strand
AAATATCTATCATCATGTCTCATTCCGTTTGTGTTAAGGACTTCCAATGAGTCAGTACCTGAGTATTGCAAGAACCAACCACTCTGCCTGATATTTTTTTTTTTCTTTTTTTTCTGGTGAATTATGGCTTGAATGAGTGTGCTGTAATGTCAAGATATTCTTTGCTGTTCTTGAGGGCAGCTCATCTCAATATGATTATTGCTGGAGCTATTAGAATAAACTTGTCACTGGTAGAACCACAACAAATTAAGTATTTTAAGGTTATCTCCTAAACAGAACTTTTGACTAGTACTTCTGGACTTATTTTTCTGAAGAAGACACTTGTGTATATGTTTCAAGTACCATTATTCAAACATGAATACATTTCATAGAGGGAAGTTTTAAAATTTAGAGTATACTGAGGAAAATAAGAGGCAGCAGAGTTGAAAGATTCAAAACTGTAATAGTGACCTCTAGTGACTACAGAACTAAGTAGGTCTTCCAGAATAAGTTTAAATTTGCTGTAAACCTAGTATTTTATAAAGGGTTAAAATAGCATTATAATATTTATGAGACAGGATTTTTACTTTTCTGCCTTTTTCAGCTGAAATTCATGATTTGTAGCTAAAACCAATATCTGCTTAAATGTTCCTTTCTTAATAGTCCTTGAACATATTTTAATTCCTTTATTCTAGTCTGAAAGTAATTAAACCTTATTTGAAGCACGTCTGAACTTCCTTGCTGTGTGTTCTCTGGCACGTAGAACAGAAAATGAGAATACTCCAGATGACTTCACACCTCATCTCAAACTCTTTATAAGGACTTAATTTTACAGAATGTTGTCTCCTGTGATCTTAGTCCTCAGGTAGCTTTTACTGAAAATTTCTCAGATAACTTTTTTATTAATCTTGAGATAAGGTTCATAAAAAGACAAAATACTGTCCTTTTAAAGTCATCTTTCTATGAAAGTTAAAACCAAACTGCTGGAAATACATTGATTTTGAATGATGCTGCCTTGAGCACAGCGGATACTCAGAGCACTTAATGTTTAGTCATAGTATAATCATTGACAACTTTTGTGCTTAGTGGTGGATGTCAGACGTAAACTTAATTTGATTCCCACTGTACATGTACATAATGTATAGGTCATTTATTACCTAATCGCCTTCTAACATTCCCAGTATTCTGCCTTGCACTTAGTGGAACAGCTGTACTTACTTAATAGGTAGCTGTATATTGCTTTTTACTGATGTGCACTGAAAGCATCTTTTTTTTGTTAAATACGCAACTTTATTTAAAGCAGTGTTACTTAAGGGGTGTGGGGTAATAAAAAGTTGGAAAGAAAGGAAATGAAATGCAAATTCTATTTAAAGCTCTTCTCCACCAAGAAAAACTCAAGCAAAACATAACCCAAATGAAAGGAGTAACCTTTACATTTGTCATTCCCAGGATAATTCAGTAAAATTTGGAAGAATACAATGAGTCATCTGTGTACATAGTTTTAGTTCTTTAGAGCCAGGAACACAAGGTCTAATATTCAAAGTTCACCAGCTAAACAGAAAACAAGCAAACAAAAATAAGGTTCGACTTTTCATTTCTCCTCCTAATACAGAAAGTAGGAAAAGCAGCTGAATGTGTTACTATAAAACAATAAAATCTCAGTGTTTCATTTAGATATTACTGAAATGAAAAGTTTTAGATTTTTTTTTTCTGTTTTGAGGATATTATTCAACAGAATAATACAAGAAGACAGAAATATGACAAGTCAAAAGGAAACAGTGCCAGAACAACATATGAAAAAAACAGTGAGGACTTTTGGTGAGTAATTTCCATTTGATTTCAAGGAGATGTTACAGACTAAAAAATCTGGCCAAAACTATAACTTTGCTATGTAATGAAAGACAGTTGGCTTTCCGATAGAAGATTAGGATGCCACCATGCTCTGTTGTGATAGAACCTCACAGTGACACCTTTTATAAGTCATACAGATATATGTATTGAAGGTAACTACAGCTCCTATTGTGCAGGGATTTTAATGTTGTTACATGTCTTATGAGTAGGCTTATTCATTATTAACCAAGTCTTTATTCAGAGGAGATACAATTTGAAAAATATTTTAACTGAGTCATTTAGAGTTAAAATCACCGAGAATCTGAGTCCCTTTAACCTCTAAGTATACACAACATGGCTTATAACACAAATCCATGAGTTGTTGTTCCTTTCATGTTTGGTTTGACAGAACCAATATTTTCCCAGTTTGCTGAATAAAAAAATTGTCCTTGGTGAGTTTTTCAGATCCTTCCTGTACCTTGATGTAGAAAACTCCAGCGAGATATTGATTCTTGATGATTTCAGTGCCTGGTAGGACAGAAATTTTGATTTATTTACTGTTAGATTCTGTACATTTATGTCATTGCAGAACTGAAGCCAGAGTATTTGGTCAGTCATGCATGAGAAAAGATGGTTGCTTGATTTAGTATTTTGGTTAGGGATTATTTTGCAGGGAAAGTTATTCTGATTGCATGGTAAAGTGATTTACATCATGGTCTTTGAGGTTATATAGCAGAATTTACTATCATCAGCAAAATCTACTGGTTTTGCATTTGAGAATTATAGTAAAAGCAAGACCATATTTTCGACAGAGTGAGTCCTTAGGAGAAATTACACTGCTGCTATGGAGAAAAGCTATGGAAAAGTATCTCATTTTGAACTTGCTTACATCTATTGAAAATTTAAGATGGGAATTTCAAAAAGTTAATTCTCATTTAGTGAACAGACTTTTCAAAAATGATCAAGGTTACCCAAACTTTATTTCTGTCAAGCACCTTGAAAATTAAGATCCCTTGTAAGTTCAGTCTTGCAGGCTGTGGAGCCCTGCAGTAAGATGCTGTGTTCTCATCTTCAGACACACTTCTCAGGTGGCCAAAGGTAAGTATTTTAGAAGAATAAACCTTGATCAGTATTTTCCCCTTATTTGATTTTGATAGCATCTCTTAGATATTGTTTGGGAGAATAAGATTTAGTAATATTGGTTTATGTCCATAGTCTTATCTCTGCTGTCATAAAACATTAGTAAAGATTTTTTTCAAAATTGTATGAGGGAAAAATACATCTGGAAAATTCTGATGAAATGAAAAAAATTAAAGTACATATCCTAGAATAAAATAATTCTATCAATGAGAAATCTTCAAATAAAATGTTATCAAAAGTGTTTTGGACAAAATAGACACTAGCTGAAATTTAGGTCCCAGGTTTTATTTGTTTTTCTAATGTTTAGCTCTAAAGCCATTAAAGATATAATACAAATCACTAACGCATTTTAAAAAATGGAGTTGCAATCATCTAAATTACAGAAACGAACCCAGTATGAAGCACCTGCCTGTGTTGTTTTCTTCTTTTTAAATAGCATCCTTCAAAGCACTAGCCAGAGTCAGTGCTGATAATAGCACTCCCTCCTTTTTAGTTTCTTTTTTTTTTTTTTCTCTTCGCTTTTTACCTCTACTGAATTGTTTGAGATAGCAAAGCTTAGGGTGAAATGCAGGTTGATGCTTCAGACTTGGAGAATTGCAATGGTGGATGTTTACCATCGTTTAGTACTATTTACCCCTTCCATTATGAGCTTAGTAATATAATTTTGAGGGTACTTTATAGCTGGTGATGCTAAGCTTAGCAACTTACAGACTTTACTTACAGACTCACAGGCACGGGATTGTGTGCTGTAAGGGAGAGGTATCTCCTCTCTGGAGACTGCTGGGGCTCCTCTATCATACAGATAGGTAGAGAGTGAGTCCTCCAAGCTCTGCATGTCCTACATTTGTGGGTAATGGATGTAGGCACACCACTTACTGGTAGAACCTCTTTAGAGACCACAGCCTCAATAGGCTGGAGTTGAAAAGGACGCCATATCGCTCTCTATTTTATTCTTTTGTAATTCTTTCTCTAAGGTGACATGAAGCTCACTGTACGAGTGCTTAGATTGGACCCTGTAGGCAGGATCTGGACTGATAAGGTGTCGTGCTATGATTATTTCAAATCTGCTTTGCCTGTCTCTATTACTTTTTTATTTTTCTGTTGCATGTAAAAGGAAAGCCAGATCTGAAGGTTATATTCACTTACCCAAATGTCAAGTTCTGTGTGAACATCTCGGCTGACATTTTTCTCTATGCTTGGTAAGGAATGATCCAAATGTCTGACGGTAGTGCTGTACCAACTGTATCCTACTAGCCATGTTCAGACAGGAAAGCTCAATTTGGTCATTGTCTCAGAAAGTTGATAAAGACCTGGAATTGGGAAATGTTAACATAATAGCTCATCATTTTACTTTTTTTTGTTGTTCAGCTTGGATTAAAAGTGATTTCATGTGTTTAAACTAAAGGAAATACACTGTATGTGAAATATTTAATAGACTGATTTGCGCCACTTCAGCCTTTTCTTGCATATGCATCTTCTAGCACTAGATAACACCCCCTATTACCAGTAGTTAATGCTTCCAAAATGTGAAAGGTGATTCCACTTCTTTAATACTCGGAAGTTTATGGTGTGTATTTGGTGTCAGACTTCCAAAATGATATAAGAGTCAGTAGTACCTGATTAAACATCTAATCAATGGGCTATGACTTTCTATATCTGGACATGTAAGCTCAAGGCTGACCAGTTCTCACAATCTGTCTGTTTTATCTAAGTTACTTTATGTGAAGTATTTAAGGCATTGTGGAAACGAAACTTCTTGGTTAGATGCACTATGTTTCAAATATTATCCTAGGCAGACCCCAACAAATCCCTCCAAATAATGATATCAATGGTCTGAAACATGTCAGCTGTCTAGCGTGGCAGCTCCTGCTCCCAAAAGATTAAAGGGATTTGTGCTGAACCGCAATCCTGTTCTGGATCTGAGCCAGATCTCCAGGCATGTGCTCCTGAAAAAGAGGTGTCAGTCTTTCTCGCTCCAACTGGACTAAGTGGTGGGGAACGCCGAGTGTCTTAGTGCCTCGCTGGCCCAGGACAGTGCTACTGCCGGCTGGGATTATAAACAAAGAGCAGCGCAGACACAAAACTCTTTTCACATGTGGTTTTTTTAAATACCGTCAGGGTGTTTCTCCCTCGCTCTCTTCCTCTTCCCTGCCTTGCAGAGTGTGTGTGAGACCAGCACAGTCAAAATGTGGTATTTTGTTGAATAGTATGTGGAGTGAAATGCTAGTCTAGGTTAGGAGCCCTGGAGATTATGCTTCATGTTCCTTCCATATAAGCACGTATGGCAAGACTGTATTCCAATTCTCGATCTAACAAAATTGCAAAATATTTTAAATTCTTTGAGTTTGGGGGGGGAGAGGGTTTGCTTCCATTTTCCCAAAGTTTTTTTCAATTCTTCTAGGTTTCCTTGAGTTTGTGTTAAAGAAGAGAGTTTTACCCAAAGTACTGAAAAAGTAAATCACAGTTCTGGAAAAAATAAAAGACTGGTAAATAAAAAATAAAGACCAAGTGGTGCTTAGCCAAATTCTGCTAACAAACTAAGCACTGCCTGTGAGAGGTACCACGGCAATACTTCTCTCACATCCCTTCTCTCTGAGTTTTAGTACTCCTTGACAGGCTTTGAATGTGTTCACAGCCCTGTGTGCGGATGCTTTCATATTAGAGGAAAAAGCAGAAGGCAATGACTTTCTCTGCCTGTCACTTACTTACAGACCACGATGAAATATCACATCATCCCTGGCACGCTGTGTTCCTCTAATATCTTCCCCTCCCTTCCTGAGTGAGGAGCAAGGAGATGGCATTTGCATTTCCATTGCTGGTCATCTTGCCCAGGGAAATGAAGCAGCTGGCACCAGCTCAAGCTTTTTAGGGCCTTGTCTTTAACATTAGAACTATTATCAATTCTATGCAATATGAAGTCTTCCCAAAGAAGAAAAAGGATGTTAATGTTATTTTGAAAGGAACTTGCCCATGATGCTATTGCACAATAGATGACTGGATGAACTGGAGCTCAGGAACCAATTTATTTCAGAGCTCTGTTTCAGAGACGATTCAGTGAACGAAGGGCTGCTGCTAAAATAAATAAATAAATAAAACCACTGAAAAAAACATCCATAGTAGAACCCTTGCATTTCTCCTACTAACCTCGAAAAAGCTTGTAAACAGGAAGCACTTGGAACAGATTTTGACACTGAACTGAAAGTAGGAATGTGGGCAAATGAATTTTAAATGTTGGGATTTTTAATGGAAAATTTTAAAGAAAATTTTCCTAGCCTTTTTTTCTGCATTTGTGAGACTTGCAAGGGAAATTATGTCATCCAAACTGTAAGAAGACATGTTTTGCTGGGATATCAGTCAGAGGATATTCAAATCATGACTTTCACAAAACTGGTAGTTAAGCAACCTTTTTTTGACATGATCATATTTTGCTGTTTAAAACCTGCTTGTTCGTAATTATATACTCAATGCATTTGATTGACAATGGTTATTTGCTTACTTGAAAAACTAAGCAAATAGTTTGACAAGACAAGAAGGGAATGAAACTAATTCATACTTTGTGTCACTGTTCATGAAAAACAGGCTGCAAATATACAAAGTGTTCAGACAGCTAATATCTATCTGATACTGCAACTGAGATTTTGCACTATTTTCATGGACTATATTGCTGGAATTAACTGTGCTTCTCTTCAGAAATTACCCACATATAATTCCATTTTTTAGTCTTTTATTTCTTCAGTGAATTTGTTAAAGATATGTAACAATACCTTCAGGTTTCTGAAAGCCTCGTTCTAGAAGAAGTTTGATTCTCCATCTGTTTGGTATTTCTTATTCTTTCTATAATTCGTTCCCCAAGTTGTTCAGTGCTGTTTGAACTTTTATGTTGCATATATTAACTTTAATACATGTGAGAATTGTCATGCCAGAAACCCATGAGACATTGAGGGATAAATGCAGTAGCCTGATCATAGGTGTCTAGTGCCACGTTGCATGTCCTACGGCATCCAAAACATTGGCAAGGATCTGGCAGGTATGGTGCAGGACTTGGAGGAGACCCATGCCATTTTGGATCACCAGCATGAGGCTAGGCAGGATACCTCAGGGCATCTGAAATGGCAATAGGCACCTATATTTAAGGAAATAAATGCAGCCTTGAAATTTTTCTGAAAGGAAAATGGGAGTGCAAAGGCATGCTTTATTAATTGCCACAATGTACAGCAACTTGCTGCCTTGCGTGGTCTCTTAACCCAGATAGCACAACTCCTGGTTTGCTCGAGTAGTTAAACTATTGAGAAAATAAACCTGGAGCAAGTCCCATTCTTATTGTCAGTTCTTTCTTTTCTGCAGATAATTTCAACATGTTTATGTTAAGAGTTAATCATGCCACTGTTTTTCTTCAGTGTTTTTTTGTCCAAGCGTATTTTGCCCCCTTTCTTGTATTTTGTGCACAGCCTTCCAATTATAAACCCCTTGTTTTGGGCTCGAACGGCAGGCTTGAGTCACCTATGCTCTGCTCAAACTACAAAGACTACATGAGAGCACAAGTAGTTAATTAGGTTGTACTTTTATGAGAAAAGGCCAAGCGATGCATAGCTAAGAGTTTTGTAGACATAAGCAATGGAGCAGCACGCTTCCTACAGTATGAACATCCTTTTTTGTACTTCTGCTGCTTCAACACTTTTTGATTAGCTGGCTTAATTTTGCCAACTAAATCTTAACCCTCCAGATTGTCTACTGTAGCCACAGACATGACCCTATCCAAAATGTTCTTTTCTTTCCCTCCAAAGTCAGATAGCCAGAACACTTTTAGAATCTGATGCCACAGTCAGGTTATGGAAATCGCTCTCTAATCCACCTAATGTTTTCATATACTGGATGAAGTAAGAACTAAATGCATTTTCAACCATTTAGCAGTAATATGCTGTGATATGTGTCTGGAGAGTGAGTGACTCAAATTTGAAGGGATACCTGCGTGAAAGCTCTGGAGTTTGCTCCCTGATGAGCTGAGATTCTGCTGAGGTGTGGTACTTTTTGCAGGCTCCTCTCATTTCACAGGCATTAGACTGTGTATGTCATGGTAGGCAATAGTCCCTATCAGTTCTGGGTGGGCTATAGTATTGCAGTGGGGATTACTTCCCTTATTTTGTTTTCAAAAGGATGCAGGTAAGTTCCACCATATGGGTGCTTTCTCTTGGCTTCAGGTTGTTATTTATATACAGAAAGGATATTTTATATGAAAGAAGGCTATTTAATAGCAATCTAAAACAATGTTACACTTTCTATAGCCTGTTTCGTATTACAAGTACTTTGCTCTGGATTTTTTTCATACAAGTTCTTTTTCAAAATTAGAAAAATTGTTTCCATTCTGGAGAACTGTTCTGAAAACTTACTGAACTAAGTAAAACTGGGATCTAAATTACATGGACTAAATGTTTTAAATTGAGATATTTTATTTGCTGACATGTAACACTGCCAATATGTTTGCTTTTATAACTGGGACTGGGAATTCTATACTATGTTATACGATAGTCAAGTCTGATATCGTAATTTTCAAAAGGATCTATGGGTATCAAACCAAGTTTCCATTGATTTTGAATTGTCTCTGTGATAAAAGAGAGAAGTTACAAAAGCTTTTCCTTCATGGAAGGATATACTTACCATTTTTCACTCTAGTTGTTCTTGAAAAATTGCTGTTGTGCTTGTTCTAAGCTGTCTCTAATTAGTATTCCATAATGTATAGGAAACCAAAATACCTTTGTTAACAGCTGGATAGTGTGTACCTAAATTTCTGCCATCTGGTCCTACAGTCTTGGCTAATACAGTGGACTGAACTTACCATAAAGTCAATATTCAATAGAAATATGAAGTAGCAGAACGGATGAGTAGAAAAGGGAAGGAAAAAAATTAAAGAACACATATAGAAAGAAGATATAATTTTACAGTTAACTATTCACCTAAAATACTTTTTCAGTGTGCCTTAATACATTAATTGGATCATGTTCAGTATCTCAAACAAGCAACTAAACTATTTTAATATGCTAGTAGATTTAAATGTTAGTCAATATCTTTAGCCCTTTGCCTTTTCCACCCTAGTCACAAAAAATGTACCTGAACCCCTGCCCTTAAATCCCCACCTCTGTTTTTATCTGATGAGCATGTTTCTGTTGCTGAATACAACTGGAACATGTGAAAGAATGCTAGTGAACTGATGGCAAGATGGTTGTTTTATTACAGTGATTTATAAATGGATTATCTGTGAAAATGGCTCAGCCTTTTATGCAAGCACCCTAGAGAGGCAGACATAGCTCTGGTTGGCTGGTCTCAACAACAGGTCTTGCTTTGCTGTTATTTTACTGCAGTAGGCTGATGCTTTACTGCAAATGACAGCAATCTAACCAAAAAGAATTAGCCAGCTTCCAATAGTGTTAAAATCCAAGTGCTTTGTCTTACATTCCTTTGAGGTATCTGACCACCCTCAACCCAGAACCATATTTTCTTCCAAATTTTCTTTAAAACAATAGGAGGCAACAAGGACCAACAAATTGCCAAAATGGAAAGAAACTGTTGCAACTGAAAACCATGGACCAGAATTTTTCCTTTTGCAAAACAAATACTGTATGGAAGTCAATGTTGAAGGGGTCAACATTTATATCACAGGCTATTGCTTGCTTCATAGAACATATTAGCACAACATTTCAATTATTAATGCCTTTTAGAATGCTCAGGTCTTATTGCAATGCAAGGAAATTAACCCAAAACTCTGTGAGCAAAGTTATTTATGTGGCAGTACTTATTTTCTGAAATTTCCCAATAACTGTTTTGTGAGAATTGCAACCAATTATTGTCACTTTGATAGTAGGATGGCCAGATTACTTACAAAGAAGTGTATTTCTGAAGTTTTTCTAGCTGAAAGGGAATGGCAGTTTTTACCAATGACAAGTAGTATGTCCATTCTTTTTCTTTCTAGCTAGTGTAAGGCACATTCCACCATAGGTGAAAATGTTATTTACCAAAAGTGAGATGGACTAGTGATTGCAAGTGACAAAAAGCATGTGTTTTCTGTTTTTTTCACATGCATTCAGGATCTCAGGTTATAACAAAGTTATTTTCTTGGCAGCTTATAAAAGGTGTATATTTTAGGCATACCAGTGTTAAGAAGCACATCTCTAAGTAGCAAAATACAATTTTACCTACATCTTATTTTTATGGGAGAGTTTACAAAAACTGAAATTTTTATGGAATTTGATTTTCATATAAAGAACAGTTAGGCTAATGGGTTGGTCCTCCGTTTCTCTGTAACAACATAACACAGTTTAATAACACAGATACAAATAGTAAAAAGTACATGTTATACATTATGATTCTTTAAAAGCTACCACTGACTAATGTAAGAAAACTGGAAGTTCTATTGTTATTCTATAAAAGCAGTGTTGTTTAAAATACTTTAGACATTGGAAGCCTTTCTCACAGAAACTCGTTATACCACAGTCTGTTAAAAAAGTCATATTTTGTCTTGTAGTGTTTTCTAATTCTCAAAGCAAAGTAGACCACACAATTCTAGGCTTGCTTTGTATGATTATGCAGAAAGAGTATTTAAGCATTAGGAACTTTAATTATGCAGAAGCTTTACTGAGGGATTTTAAATAAAAGATTTGTGTACATCATATTCTAATGAGCAAAGTAAATATGTTTCTTGCAGTTATATGAAATATTGTTGTAGTGAGGACAGGGCAATTTAATCAATAGCAACTGCACAGTGACCTATAAATGGCTTTTTTTTTTTCCTTAGGTATGTTGGTACCAGAATTTTTAAAACTCTGCTAGCTCCATGTAGGTTTTCAGAGTCTCTCAGAAAGGCTGCGTTGTCTTTGTAGTACTGCCTAAGGAGCCCTGACTACAACAGGAATGCTGTGGCTGATAAGTGGCCACATCTGTTTCAGTCTGATTCTCCATCAGTTGCACCCCAAGGTAATGTGCCAGATGTTCTGTTCAGACAGGTGAGACATGTTTGTTAGCAGTTAAAAAAATATTTTGAAGAAAAGAGCAAAGAGACACACAAAAAAATTTCTTGAATCTTACCTCTTCTGGAAAAGTGTCATAAAGTCAGAACCTCATATATATCCCACAGAAGTGTTTTCTTTTGCCTTTTCTAGAACTTAAAAAAGCCATGCCTCTTAGCTGGACTTCTAGCTAAGGCAGTGGTTACAATATTATGGATAACAGCTGTTATGAATGGGGTCTCAAATCTGACAAAAATGTACTGCTTATTTTAGTTTTGGAGATCACAATAAAAATATGATTGTTTCTGGAAGCAATTTAGAAACCAATGATCCAAGGCATTGGAGGTGAAGAGAGTGTCAGCTTTAAACACCTCACAGTTCACATAGCATTCCTGCTAAGCCCGTCTCCTTTGAAACTGAAACATAGGAAGTATCATGCATGTGCTTTAATCCTAATTCAGCAAAGTACTTATTTAAATGTTTCTGCATGTCCATTTGTGAAATGCATTAGGGATTGTAATACTGACGTATTATGTGTGAAATCCTGTCTCCGTGGGTTAGGAGAAAAAACTCATTGATTTTTTAGTGAGGCTGGGGGTTTAACTATGCCTACTAAATGGTGTGAATTTCAATATACAATCTTACTTTTTGCATATGTCCATGTGAAATTTAGATCTGTGTATGTCAAGAATGGCTGATCCATAGCTGTCTAGTATTATGAACAACTTTAATGAGTTAATAAGCAACACTTATTTAAAAAATTTAACTTGTATATTCTAAAAATACAAATATAGTATATGACATATTAAGGAGTTCTTATAAGGCATTATAATCAAACATTTGATTACAGATTGCAATTTTGATAAGCACTGACACAATTTGCCATAATGATTTCCAGACAGTAGTGTTGCGCCACAAATTCATTGATTTTGAAGATACATCTAGAGGAACAAGGAGGCACACTTGATTTCTTTATATGTCATGATTATGGCCTAGGAAACTATTTTTGACTAAACTATTCATTAAGTTGTTTGAATTTTGTCATTCACAAAGAACAGCCCCAGCACTATAATGTGTTCCTACTTCTCACAAAAATGTGCCAAAAAAAAAAAAAAAAAAAAAGTGCAGCATTTTTATTTACGCTATGGGTGATGGACACATGAAATAAACACATGCTTCCAGCCCCCCTACTCCATATCCTCTTTCTTATAAAACTGTATTTTACAGACCTTAAAAGTTGCAAAAGAAAAAATGTAGGAGGGCAGAAGATTAGAAGGAAAAACACTGAATGAAATAAAACCGTAAGTAACTCAATCATAGCTCTGGCCTAAATTGGAATGAAACACCCTAATTACGAAGAAACACTCTTTTTGCTAAGTATAGGTTAGTACTGAGTCTTATTACCAATCATAGCTGTTCACAGAAAAATATAAAATGCTGAAATAATAGTAATTTCAGAAGAAGAAATCTGCTTCTAGCCAGGATCTTGACTATGTACATAAACTCTGTCCAAGGGAGGAATCAGTAATCATTCTTCATTTTTGGTTTCTACTTCTTTACCAGTTACCAGGAGAACTTGGCAAAAGAAACCACAAGTGTTACATGAAAGCGATCTTGTTTTGTCAAATAATTTGTTTTAATATGGGTAAAGATGAGCAGCATTCCTTAACAACCAGCAGTTTTGACTTTTGTGTGCTGCTGTTACTGAGCACAGTAACTGCAGAAAATTATGGGCTCTGTTGGTTGATTTTCAAAATGACTGGTTTTATTACCTTCATGGATTATAATTTATGGATTAAGCTAATTACACATAAAGACTTGAATCTCAAGTATCTAATCATTAGACTTGAACAACACTAAATATTATAGTTAAAAGCTGAATACCTTTCCTTGAAAACTATATTATTAATCTATAAGTATGATCATTTCAGCATTTTTGGATTTATTTTTCCTGTACTATGAGAACAATATAATCGGTTATGGGCCCTAAATGTATATAGGTAAATCCTTTTTGGGCAATACTTTGCTGCGGTTTGTAGAAGCCTGTAGGGACAGTGTTGCTGAGGTTTGCTACCTCCAGCCAAAGTAGTTAGGTTGCTTCTTTATGGTTTGTACAAGACAGGAGACCGTTTCCAGAACCAAACTTTTTTCAGGAAAATCTATGTATTAGATTTTCCATTGTTGTCTTCTGACACTGTGAAAGGTATGTGAGCTGATGGATACACAGTTGTTTTCTCAGCCCTCAATACCTGAAGAGAGTCCAGGCTTGCTCTTGACGTCCAAGGGATTACCTAGTCTTTATCCTGGGACTGTGGATCCTTGTTCAGCCTTTCCATAGCTCCTCCAGCTCCATATGACATTAAGCAGTTCAGCTCTTGTTTCTTCTGAAGTACTTCTCTTTCATGAATAATAAAACTAGCTGTAGAAAAGAATAGATATGAGGCAAACTGGGGGAGCAGGGAGGAGGGGAGAGATATTTCGATAAGAATTAAAACATGGTTAAAAATCCAGTGTATAAATCATAGGCCTGCTTAACAAAAGAAAAACAGTGTCCCATAGTGTCATATTTCTAAAGCATTTTAAAGTGAATAATTTCAAAATCTAGTCATTATAGAGTGATTTCACAACAGAACCTTAAGGGAAAAGGTTTCTCTCCAGAAGGTAATTAAATAGCTCACTGTTTACCATTGTAAAATGTATCCAAATTTCATTTCTTGGGTTTTGCTTTTTTTATAAAAGCAATGTTCTATTCTTTCTGTCCAGAGAATAAAACATTTTGCTTGAAGATCATCCACCAAATGTACATTAAATAATGTTATAGTAGTAGTGTCCTCCTTCCTTTGTTGCTTTCTCAGGATCTGCTATTTGACGAGTCACTACAGATTAGAACAGCCATGTGTGAAACAAATCAAAGTGGGACACTGCATTTAATAGCATTTGCCAAAGAAAATAAATCCAAACCTCAGATTCTTCTCTAGGTCACAAACTGCATACGGACAACAAACTGAATACAGTCTGACTTTGAACGCAGGACCAGATAACTGCTTCAACTTTATTACAATCTTGTATGCTTTCCATGAGTTACTACACTGCCGTTTTTCCTTTTTGCGCTGATGTCTAATTCTCCTTTAGTTACATGTAAGTGTGAAAGTTAACAAGCTGTCTTAACTAATACAGATTTATTACATAACTGGCTTTATTTTAAGAAAGCAACCTATTTAATGCAGCAGATAAACACATGCTTAATTTAAGTTCTTACAAACAATGTATTCAAATGTTTGCCTGAATCAAGACTACAGTGCTCATGAGAATAAATCAGGTTTGGCAATGTTGTTTCTTTAGTCAAAAAGCAATTTGGGGCTTGATCATGGTATCGTATATACAGTCATGATATTCTTAACATGCTCTCTCTTTCATACAGATAGGAAGCTCTACTCTGATAAACATGATACAATTAGAAATATATGTGTATACATATATGACAACATAAGAGAAATTTAAAAAGAAACTATTTACTACTTTAAATCCAACATACTATTTTTGTATTATTTCTTATTAACTGATTACAGTTTTGTGATTATTTTGTGATTAATAACCTGACGTGCTAGACTCTGTTAACATAGACTACCGGAGTAGTAGTGTGATGCAGAAATATCTTGCAGATGCAAGATTTGTTATTCTTGCAACACCTGAATCTATAATATTTCCAAAAATTCCATATAGCATTCTGGGAATTCATGGAACTGAAACCAATTTAGATGTAATCCAGCACTTTCTAGCCATTTCTTGATCTAAAATCTTTTGAGGGTTTGGTTTGTACTTCTAGTGATTCCCAGATCTGGAACTTTTCTAAGGAATTCCCTTTGCTTTCCAGGAATTTCCCCACAGCTTTATATGGATCTTCCCAATGCTTTCTGGGAATTCCTTCTACTTTGTAGAAATTTCCCACCGCTTTGCAGGATTTCCTAGATCTAGAAGCTTTCTAGAAATTCCCTGGGGCTTTCTAAGAATTCCTTGTCCTAGGACCACTCCCCCACCCCCAGTTTTCTAGGCATATCCCCAGCAGCTTTTTAGGCATTCCCTGTTTTCTAGGAATCTTTCACACAGGTTTCTAGGACTTCCTGCATCTGGATCCATTCTAGGATTTCCCCTTACCTTTCTGAGAGGTTCTCGGCTCTTTCTAGGATATCTGGCCTTTTATTTTCTTCTAATTTCTCTGACTTGTACTTCTCTAGGCATTTTCTGGTGTTTTCTGGGTGTTGCTGGTTCTCTAACTTGTCCAGGCATTTTTCCTGTGCCCCCTAGGAAATTCTGGTTCTCAAACCTTTGTAGGAATTTACAGCAGGTAGCAGACCTGCCACCCTGGCCACTGTGAAGAAACACATTTCCCTTACCAGCAGTAGTTATTTTAATGCTGGTGGAGTTGCTACAGTCAAATATGAGCAAATCGATGTAATCCAGTGTAGTATTTCCATGCAAATATCAGAGCTCAAATCATATATGCAAATAAGTTCAACTCCATCTTTGTCTAGTATGTATAAAATTTTGGAGTAGGTGTTAGAATAACATGTGTTAACTCTTTAAAATCAGAATGCCTGTCTGCTTAGAGACCTAAACATTTCTGTGAACCATTTTGTTAGTTAATAGAATTTCCTTTCTTCTTTGCCCACAGTGGCTCACGATGACATAATTTTCTTCCTTACTTAAATTGCGGGACTCTTGCCTGCTGCCATACTAGGCAAGTGCTTCAACTTCACGCAGGTTCAGAAGCATTAGCAGTAAGTTGGACTCGTTCCATTACCTTGAACAATTTGACCTCAGGGAAGAGCAGGAAGGAGTTTTCCTTTCAGTGGCAGCTTTGGGTTTTGGTTCTGGGTTTGTCTTTTGCTTTCATCAATAGCAGGTCATGGTTGATTTCCTACCTCACCTCAGCTTTACAGTCTAGCAGCCTTTTTGCTACCACTGGACTGAAGGCCAATGGCAATATTTTTCATATTTGTGTGTCTCTTTCTCTGAGGATGTTTCAGTCGTTTTGGCTTGGTTTTTTTACTGAAGATCTTACGTGTAATAGAAGATTCTTAGAAGTGTTTTGTGGTATGCGTTGCATGTTCAGTACAAAAACAGAGATCTGGACCATCCACTTTCTTACAGCAGATGGATATTACATTATTCCTATGTTAATTCTGCCTGCAATGTTATTGCTTACATAGAAAAATGTAGGAAAAGTTGCTTTAAAATCACTATGCCAACTTCTGTTCGCATATATACATTCCTATGTGTGCACACGTACATTTCGAATGCTTCTACAAACAGAAGCAGAGGTATAATTGCCTTTGCTCAGTTTGGCTGCCCTCCAAAATGATGCAGAAAGTCACTTCTCGAAATTGTCCTTAACTGAACTATAAAAAGATGTCCTGGAGCTGACTTTACAGGAGCCGTATGTATAGTGTGGCATATATTGCTATTTTCTGTATAGAGAGTATGTTGCTGCATGTTTGTGGGAGGTATGCACAGGAGGCCCTATGGAGAGCTACATTTCCATATGTAGGATTACTTTTTTGAAGGAGAAAAACATGTATGGCCAGAATTTATCTCCACAATTTTTGGAAATTATGTAAAAATAATATATACTGTAGACATCAGACGCATATGATCTCAGACAGTCTCTGAAAAAGGGCATGGGGGAATTACTGATTAGAGAAGCTTGTTTGTCTGTGTAGGGATCAAAGGGGCAAAACATAGTCCATAACACTCACCATTTTTTAATTATAAACTCCAATTAAGTGATGCAGAATAATCTTCAGCATTCCATCTGGCAGCTACGAGGAGAGAGAGAGAATAGCAGTTAACAACATTAATCAAGGCTTGAAGTAGACAGGTTCAAGTACTGCAGGCTTTGTTTGAAAAAATGAGTTGGGGACAGGGTTAGCCTTTGAATAAGATTGCAAAAACACTGCGTGCAGCCCAAGACAGAGGAGCAACATTAACCCTTTACTCTTACATTAGCCCTTTGACTGCTAGCATTTTCTAGACTACAGCCAGATGCTCAGCATACTGTCATTTACTACTAGTTGCTCCTATCATACATGGGGTTAATACTGAAGCACGGGACAGACCTTTCTGGAACACCAATGCCAGGCATTAGAGACTGCTTAGGAAAAAATTTGTGAATTTTGTCCTCATGTCACAATGTTTTCTAAAAGCAAAACATAATCTTATTTCTTTTAAATTATTTTAACAACTTATACTGGAAATATATGCTATATATATAGTATATATATATAAAATACATGCTGTATAGGAGACTATATGATATGTATTGTTTTACTTTATGTTTCCGCTTGAAAGAGTAATAGAGAAATATTTATATTGGCAATGAGAAAATTCTAAACACACCATGTGTATGGTATATTTGTATATAGAGATATATGTTCATGTGTATATGTAGTCAGTATGCATATCAAGCATAATAATTGGCATAATTAACATTTAATGCAGAGGGAAATCCTTGACATCACTGTACAAGAAGGGATCTATGCTCTTGTCTTAGTCTGTGGTCAATCTTTACCAGTACAAAAGAAACCCTACTACTATTCCAACCCAGCGTTGTAGAATACTCACGATAATATAATTTTACTAAAAGCTGGGGCCTAGGAGCAGAAAACCAAGTTCATTGCAGTATTTTCTGACTCAGAAAGTGTTTTTCTAAAGGTTACTGGTAGAGCTAGGGAAGACACTTGATGGCAACTTTCTTGAAAACTAGCTTCAATGTATCAGAAATGTTCCATTTCTTTGAGTCAGTTTTAGTAAATTGTCTCAGTAAAAAGCTCTGAAAAAAATCTAAATAAAAGATAGCAAAAAAATTCCCTTTTTTATTAGCTCCAATTTTAAAACAGATTGAAAACTAAAAAAAAAAACCTAAAAAGCTCAAATGCCCCAAACACTTAGTCCAGCTAAATGTCCAATATATTGATTCTTTTTTTTTTTTAGCTTACCATTAAACGAGTGGAAAAAGAATCAGGTATTTGCACAATTAATTATTTTAGATAATTTTTAAGTTATACTGGAAGAAGTCAAAGAAGTTTTTCCAACAGAATCCTTGATTTCAGGAAAGGATGAAGCCACTAATCATGGAAGAAAACAAGCAAACAAAAATGAGAATGTATTACTTTTATATCTATCTTTACATGCCACTGGTGCTTTTGTATGGTCTAGTTCTAACATACACGTCAAACCACCATAACTGTCATTAGTCTGAGTCCTCAGAAAGAGACAATAGTTTCTGTAAGAATACACATATTTCTATGAAATGCTGAGAAGAAAATCAAACAAATAAAAAAGTATTTAGATGGATGAACTTTATTTTCACTACAGAGTTAATAGAATGTGAACACTTCCATTTATATCACATTAAAGCTTTTGAAAGTTTACCCATTTGGAAGCTACAAATTGATATCAGAATTCAGAATGAGAGATTCCCCAGATACAATAGGTAGTGGTATCAGGCCCTTTACTGGGGAGGGACTTCTTTTTTCTTTTATGAGACTTTTGTTCTTCTGGAGATGTTTCAGTAAAATCAGATTACTTTCATCAGAATTGCTTAAAGATTTAAAGATTTTTGGCCTAGGCCAAACGGCAAGCTTGATCTAAGATTTTTTTAGAGTATTCAAAATTGTCAGAATCTCAACTTTTGGATAGAAACTTAAAAGTGCCAAGTACCTGCACAGTAAACACCTGAATTAAGCATTTAAGAATTGAGGCATCAAAGAATTCCACTGAGAAACTTACTTTTTTATATGTTGCTTCACAATGTTTACCTAACTGCACTGCAGTTTTCAACTGCATGTACGACCTCTGCTTTATTGGATATAGTTTTTATCATACGTGAGTAAAACACAGTCCAAAATTTGCAGGCACACTTTTATCAAAATGTCATCTGTCTCATCTCTGAAAATGGTGGTCTCACTAAGTGAAGCTGTGTAGATAACTTAAAATTCATTTCCAGAGATCAATAGTAAAAATTTGGTTTCATTATTATCCTCTGTTGAGAAGAGGGTTGACTAGCAGATATTCGATACCTTTTTCTGTATTGGACAAGAGCAGATATTTAAAAGTAGAGCCTATCTAAACTATTTAGGGTAGGTTAGGTTACACATGAAATTTTCATGCTCTGTGCTGGCACATTGATTAAGTCTGGTAAAAAGTATCTGCAGAAGATACAGGATTGTGGTAAGAAATAAGCTTCAGATCATTGTCTTATTTTGGCTTCTAAAATAGAGTAATTGAATTAATTTAAACTCTGTTAATGCAATGGTATTGTTTTCAATACTGCTATGTATTACATGTTTTTACTGTTGCTAAATTAAAAAAAAAAAAAAAAAAGACAATCACATTGCAATTTGACCAACAGAAGCTAGCCAGAACTGATTCTCTATTTCTATGAAAGGGAGTAAGGGGAAAAAAGAGATCATTTGGAATCCTGAAATCCATACAGCATCTCTGTTGATACTAAAGATTAGGGTCAATAGAGCATTACCTCAAACATCTGGATTTTTGAGAATTTTATGGACTAAAAACAAATAATATTAAGCCCCTGAGGAAATTCACAGGCAATTAGGGGGATGACTTGATGCCAGAAAAATGAGAGAGTTCAGCTGAGGGTGAAATGTCTCTCTTTAGTTCCCTTCTTTCTCCTGACTTTTGGCAGGTGAAATCTTTCATTATTTAAAAGCTGAAATAGGCAGAAACAATAGCTCCAGTATTATTGTCTTTAGCAAAATGCATATTATATTTCCAAGCTGTGTATACTTTTTGAGTCATTCAAGTTTTATGAATTCTGAGTAACTCTAACAACGTGATATCAAGTCAAGCTTTCCTTTTTTTTTTATAAAACACAAATAACGCATTACTCAAAATTACCAGAATAAATTTATGTTTACCAATAGGTTTTTCTTCATTGTTTCTGGTTTGTGTTGACCACAGCTAGACCATGGCAGTAAATCATTGCTGTCTGACATCTGCTCTGCTGCCGCTGTGTAGTCATGCTCCATTTCTATCTACCTAATTTCCCAAGTCCACATCACAGCAGTTGTAGCTCTTCTAGTAATCTCAATGCTGAAAAAAAGTATTTGGAGCCTTACCCAGGCTCATATTACTTAGCTATCTGAGATGAAAAAACAGTTGTGTATCTCATGTTGAGGCGTGCAATCAAGAGCTGAGATTCTGAGGGAACAATACAGAGCCAGACCTAAATTTTCAAGAGTTCTGTCTCAGACAGTAATTATTTTTGTCCAAGAAACATAACAATCGTCATTTTCAGCACTTTGGGGAATTTAGGTTTTACTCCAGGTGCACAGAGACTCTGAAATTTTGGTTCATTAGTGTGCTACACCTATTTGTAGTATACCCTTCTGGTGGTGGGACAATCCACAGGCTGAGTCAGCTACAGGTTTAGAAGTTCCAGCTTTAAGGCTTGAATTTCAATTGTCATTGCTGATAAACCACTTCAATCCACTCCTCTCTTTCAAGTAAACCCGAGTGCATGTAACCCTTTCCAAAGATAACAGCCTGTCAAGCAGGAGTACGGGTTATCTATGGAAGCACACAGAGGACTGCAGTGGTAGTGTGGTCCTCTAATGGATAAAGCTGGAAGATTTCAGCCCTCCAGATGTCAGCCAAAGTAAGTTGGGAAGAAAAAGGAAAGCTGTTCCACTATATGTTTTTGGAACTGAATCAAAAGAAAAATATCAACTACAATAGGAAAAAAAAAAACAATGCTTTTTTTTATTCTAAGAAAAACAGCACAGCATCTCAGAAATACGTGAATGGTTGATATGTAAGAGTTTCTCCACAATTTGCTTTAAACATTTTTGTAGCAACAGCTTCTGTAAAAATTGACAGCAATTCCCTAATTGTCTTTACTTTCACTTTCTTTCTTGCCTGGAAACACAGGCCAAATTTTTTTACGAGTTTGCCGTTCAGAGAGAAGAGTTATCCATTAAACAATATGCTCACCTGCTCAGGATTAAATGCTGAAGGAAGTCAGCTGCCCTGTCTTAGCAACAGAATTCTTAGTTTGATGCTTACATGTGGCTTTTCATTAAATTCATTAATCTTCAATAATGTCTCTGCAAAAGAGACAGATAATCCTTAATGAAAAGGTTTTTTCTTAGGATCAGTTAGTCTAAAGGTATTGAGATTCATTGAAAGAAAGTATCTGCTTTGAATTACTGTTATCTCCTGAGAGGGCTGATTTGATTTCCTTTTTTTGTTTCCGAAGCTAAACTTCACTTTTGCTTTCTCTTTACTCCAAATATACACAAAATATTAGTTCAACTGCTTCTTCATATACAGAGCTAATCTCTTCAATTTGCTAGAGTATTCACTTTACCAAGCTGGATTAAAACAAGTACATATAAAAAGAACCAAAAGAAGAATCCTTTTGACACTTATGCAAAAGCATGCATAAGATGTTGTTATGTGTTAAATCTGCACTGAAATGGAAGTATTTTAATATATTTCACATGACTATATTTCTACCCCATATCTTTTCACTTTATTCTTCTGAATTAGTAGACTGATATTCTAAGTATTAGCAATACATTAATATTTTTTTACTGTATGAAAGATAAATGCCCTGAATATTATAAAAACTATTAATCAACAAGTATGTGTAAGAACATAAAAAAGGTCTCTGCTAACCCAGTTGTGACAGTTCTGTACAGGATCAAGATGGAAAGTCAGACAGCAAGTTAGTTAGATAACTAGATTGTTGTTGCTCATATTTTTTCCTTGCAGTGTATAAGGACTAACGTTGAAATTGCCTGATGAAATGATCACTAAGGTAATCAGTTCCTGTGAGTAAAATTCAGCTTAACATTTACCATGAGAAATCCATTAAAAGTGCTCTAGACAGTTACAACTGAATGTAAGCTTCGCAAAGTTATTCTTAAAATTACTGGATACGATACTGTTTTCACTGTAAGGAATGAAAATACCCTAAGGATTTCAGTAAGATAGATAGAATTTACTCATTCCAGAACCAGGCATATCTTTTTATTAGATGTCACTCTTTCCAAACTGGAGTTAAATAAAATTTAGGATGAAAAACTACATAAAGAAGCATGAGGACATGACTCTGTAAAGCTGCTATAGTTATGATTGAGTGTAAATATAGTAATTTTATTTTTTTTATATTGAACCCTTATGAGTTTTTGGCTGGATAAACAAATATTGATTTAGCAGTTGCAAAGTAATGCAAATCCCGGATCTTGGTCACAGTTTCACCTTTATCTTATATCCACAGATCTATTACTGATAGACAGTGGAAAAGTCAGTTCTTCATTTTAATGTGGTTAGGATGAAGCTTGGGATGGAGTAGGAATACCTACTCAGAGTGAATTGGAAATTGTCTGCTAAAGCAAAGTTTCATGAAAGAAATAGCAATCTGATGAGCCTATTTCTTTCAAAATATACAGGATATGACAAACTTCTGCCAAACCACTGCAGGTTTCCAAAGCAACTCTATTAAGCTACAAGTATAAAACCAAAAAGAATTGTGCAAATCTATGCCTACCTCTACATCTGCAGGTCTATTTGTTTCAGTGACTCACTCTCGCTAAGCTCACTCTCAGCACTCGCTCCAACTCATTCCGACAGCGTCTCATTGCTATGCTGGAGGCACATCTGTATTGTTTAAGTTACATCTCTCTAGACTGGATGAAAGCTAAGAACTAACGGAAATTAAGATGTAACTTCCTTAACATTTGCTAGTTTAAAGTATTTTCAATAGTAGTTTAAATTAATTGGTTTGATGTTTTTCCATGAAATGAACTATGCCATTTGGAAGTGGGGCAGTAGCAGCAAAGCAGCTTTGAAGAACCAGAGCCCTCAGCTGAGAGGCAGTATTGATGATGAGCGCTCCTCTTCCATTGCTGTGCAAAGCCAAGCAGGCAAGTTTTGACCCGTTGCAAAAAGTGGACTAAGCTAACCTTACAACTTTAACTTGAAAGAGATGAGAAGTGCTGACAAAGATACTTGTATACAAGAGGAGATTTTAAAAGCTTTTCTCAGCTTTCCCATCTCCCTGCCAAGATGCAGCGTTGGGTGTTCTAGCAGTTTCACATCATAACCGCAGAGTTTCACTTAACCACCTCGAACAGTAGTTTAAGCTCACAGGCTGGATCTTATCCGGAGACAGACTACAAATGATTACATAGTCATAGTCAACAATTTCATTTGAGAGATGGTAACTAGCAGGTAACCACTAGACTATTTCAGCAAATCTTGATACACTTCTACCACAGTGCTGGTCTATGTATAAATGACTTGTACAGTACCAGACCAAGCAGTCCAAGTAAGTCTAGCTTGCTAATATGCAAAATATTTTGGGTTGAGATTCAAGGTGGATGAAACTATTAATACTCCAACAACATACAGACAGAAGATATTAGAGGAGTAAAAGCATGTTTAATTACTATCCAAAAGATTTGCTCACTTCTATGTTCATTTTAGGAAATCATCTTAGTTGTAAATGAAACAAAGAAATGCAGAAGATGCTGAGAAACTACTAAATTGCCAGTAAAATTATTTCCATAGAAAGACAGGTTTCTTTCCATAGAAAGAGTCTTTCAGCATTGAATCAAGTAGCTTATTAACTCCATCCTAACACCTTAAATTCATAGGCAATGCATGTTTCTATTTATTATTATATTTCTCATCTTTCTACTAAATTTCAGTGTCACCTTTAATGGTCACATTGTGACTCTGTTGTAGTCATCTATACAGAATTAAATAAAATTCTTACCAAGAAGCAGCAGTCTTGCCTGCTTAGGAGACAGAACAGTTCTTGGCAAACAGCTAGTCCATGGCTAAATTCCATTCTCAAAATCCTATTATCTTAAAATTACTCTTTAAATGTAAATGAAGGCTTACAAGGCAGAAATACTTTACATTTTTGTGTTTGCCTGAAAGCAAATAATATAGTACAGCCTGCTAAAAAGCTGACATATTCATTACATATAAATGTTTCAACTATGGAGCAGTAAAACCTCCATCTAAAATTAGAAATAAATGGAGATTTTAACTTCAATTATATAGAATGTTTTGCCAACTTCTGGAAGAAATTTAGCACAAATTCTTATGGATATGGAAGGAGAGAGATTTAAATATAAATTGAATCTAGGTAACTATTTAAAGGAATGGTACAGCTGACAAATCATGTGCTTCTTGGTATATAATTACATAAAACACTCCAGTCAAAGACTGAGAACAGTGTAAGAAGTTTCATCCTAAATGTTCAAAGCTGAATAGTTGTGAAAAAATTAAAATTCAAGGTTTGGGGTATAAACGTTAAAGACTCTTGATACAAGGGTAACAGCTGTCTGAATTTGGCAGTAAATGTACTTCCATTTTCAGCCTGAATACTGTCTAGTATGAGATAATGGTCCAGAGTTCAACCCCACTTTCTACATAGGATTAAACATATGAACAGACATATGTGTAGATTGAGAAAGGACGGATTTCGTCTGCCTGGAAACCAGCCTAGAACAGTCACTGTAAACCACTGGGGAGCCTGAATACTCTGCCCTGGGTCACTCCATCTGCATTGCTCAGGCTCAAACTTGCCTGACTGAGAAACTCATCCTTCTGAGCAAGTTGCACAAGGTAAATCACAGCTTGGATATGTTTTCTAGCATTTTGGTCCATTTGTGGTTTAAATTAACATTCTGACTTTGCACTGGAACAGAGCCCTCACGCAGTCTGTTATACCTGAGACATACTGTGGACATATAAGACATGCTGAGATTGTGAAGAGGTGAGAAATTCTGTGTACATCTAAAGCACAAATGAATACGAAGCAACAGGAGGTGAGTTATTTTTTCTAATAGCAATAAAAGCTCTTGCAGGAAAATGCTTAATATAAATGAGTTAATAAAAATATATGCCTAATTTCTGCATTAAGAACATCATAGTAATGATCACAGTAATTTTTTTTCCTGTACCATAATTAATTTTTTTAGTTAAATGTTCCTACTTGATGATTAGGTTTGATCAGAAGCAACTCTCCCTGTTTCAACCTTTTGAAATAAGAAGACTGTCTGTTTTGTAAGACTAGAAGCACATGATGGAAGTTTAATTTTTAGCAGGCTATGGGCAACCTCTCCTCTATCCTTCAAAACGATTCAGTGGAGTATCCCGTAATAGAAAACCTGTTTCTACTTCTGTGTTTGTGTGTATTTAAAACGTATCTGAAAGTGGAGGGAAAACGAAGACTCTATCATTCCTAAAGTTCAAGTTGAGTGCCTGAATTTAAAACTCATGTGGATCAGCATCTCTCTTATATTTAACCGGATATTCTCCAATCTTGGCAATTAAATCTGAAGATGATGATTTTTATTGGTTTTTTACTGTAATCTCTTGTTCTTATCCTTTAATGACTGTTATAATATAACAGATAATACATAATAATGTATTATCTGAACAGGCCAATGAAGAGAAAGCGAAAAATGGAGAGTGATCAGAGAAACTAAAATGAATTCTGGAACTAAAAGACAGTAATTTACAAGAAGCAATTACTTATATCTGCAAAATAGCTTCACCATGAGTAGCGCTTGTACACAACAACATAATTGGACAGTTCAGACAGGTTCAAATGGAATAGTGTCCTTTTTAATATTTTTTTTAACTATGAAAGAAAAGCGCTTGTATATGACTACTATTTTGCCCTGCAGTATTCTTGTAGCTGGTGGTGTGAGAAAATCAGACAAGATAGATACAAAATGTGAATGATACTATTTAGACCTTATAAACAGTTTTCCGTTGTCTGAGAAAGCCAGTGAAGTGAGGGTAGACATGCCCACCTCATTAAGAAAGACCTGATGAAAAGGCGTAATATTTCAGTTGCCTCTTGTGAGTAAAGGCAGATACACTCCCTGTTTGACAGTCTTCTGCTCCTTCTCTCTACCCATGAGACCCAGACCATATGCTAGAAAACAATCTCCATTTCAAATAAATACCCAAGAAAGGGAAATATCTATCAAAATGTCCTGTAACAGCTGCCCACACAAAGGTTGCCTTTAAGATTATTACATCATGCCCACGGCTGTAGAGATGCAAAAACTTGGTGTCAGAATGCATTGAAATCACTTCATACCTATGTACCATACACTATGCAGAAAACACTTCACAAACACATCCCTGAAAGTGTACGAGACACTGTCATAAAAACTTATTTGAAAGATGTGTTTGATGCAAAACTTTTGACCACCAACATCTGGACTAGCTGTCAGCCATATCCCTTTATACTTCTAACAGCCTGTGGGCTGGCTTACTTTTTTAAGTGAAGGCATGGCATGAATGGAAGATGTATGCATCTAGTTCTTCCAGTGTTTTTCCCATTTCATGAGCTAATTTGCTTAATCCTTTTCTTAGCAGACAGTGAAATAAAACCCCTCCCTTCCTATTACTAAAGTATCTCAGTTTGTCTCCAGCAAAGTAAATCAAAACAGCCAGTCACCTACTGGACTGCATTCAAGATGTTTTGATTAAAGTTAAAAGATGGAGTTTATTATAACAGTAAATAACCTAAAAATAGTTCTAAAATTTTTCATTTATTATACCACAATTGGAGCAGCAGGAAGCAGTGTAGATCATTTTGCAAGAGGGAAAAGAAAATATTCATATGTTTATCTGTAAAGTGCTATCAAATCTTTGAATGTAAGAATTAAAAAGTGTATATTACTCTGTAAGTAGGAATACTAAATCTGATAGTTTCGCTTTACCATACATGAAATAAATCATCAAAAAAGTTATCAAATAGTGATAAGTGAACCACATGTTCAGCTAGTTCCAAAAAATAGAAGTTAATAGTGTTGATTCAGAATAGCTTATTTCCTTCTACATTATGATAGCACTGAGTTCAGCTGTAAAGGAAGTTTACATAGCATGATGGTGTATTAAAATGAGAAGTCAATTGGAGCCGGATGTATGGACAAAAAGCAGACACATCCCAACATTCATCGTATCTAGTATATTTTTATTTACTGCTTATATTGTGAAAACAAACAAACAAACAAACCTTTCAAACTTAGTCCCACTTAACAGGTACCTGGGAGGGAATGTTGAATGTACTGGTGAGTTAAAAAATATCTTCAGGAAATGGGATTAAATAACAGCAGGCAGCTTGTTTCATCCAGCTTTCCTCCTCTGCTTTACCTCCTTCTGCTTTGGGCCCCCAGAGGTAACTGTTCGGTGAGGGAATAAGGGGGAGTACCGGCCCACTGCCTGGTACATCGGTGGGTGTGCAGAGAGGAGAGTGCTTCTGCAATCCCGAAATTTCCATTTAGTTTGGAGGAGGATTAATACCTGGTCCCTGTAGCAGCAGCTGTGGTAAGAAGGGTGCCCAGCCAAGCTCCACTTTGAGAAAGAATGTCCCATGGCTGCCCAGGTGGTAAGAGTGCAGAGCTGCCGCCTCGGACTTGCCCTCCTCCTCCTCCCTAACAGGGCCACTGAGGGACAAGGGCTGGTTTAATTCTTCTGCCAAGCAGCGTTATTGCCCAGGCTCTGGTGTGCGCAGAGTTTTCAGTAGGGGAAATGCTCCTCCGTTCTGGGAGGAAAAGGCAATTGAAGGAAGCTGCTTAGTAACAGTGGAAGATGCTCTTGTTAGTGCAGGAGAGTAAGCGCCAACCTGAGTTCGGTCCCTGTCAGAGGCTTAAAATCCTCCTATCAACCACGTCACCAGATTTGTGACATAGCCTTAGCAGTTCAGATGTGCCTGTTTCTGGCTCGGTGACCTGAATGCTGCTTTAGGTCCAATAAAGTATATGGAATCTGTCTACTTATAAACACATTAGCAACATCACTCGTGTGGTTAATATTATGTTCATTCTTAAGTGAATGACTAAATCACACTCTTTGAAGTGAAAAGCACAAATCGTTAATAAAAGTTACATAGATATGTATGTACTGTGAACAACAGCATTTTGTTACTCATGCAGTATAGCTGACTTTGACTTTTCATTACAAAGCCTCTGGCTTTTGAGGAAATGAATAAAGAACTGAGAAAATTGAAAGCTACCTTAAGGTACCTTTTCATTATTTGCCGCAGGTGTAAATAGAATTTAATCAAGACAATGTTAAATCACAGAAAAGCAGTTTTCTAGGTATATCATTCTATAGATGATAACAATGAGTTTGCAAATAGGATCTGGGGAGTTAATTACAAGACTGATTAGCACATTCAAGTAGCATGATAAATAATTCGGTGCTAGAAGTATTTTAACTAATCCAAAGTGCAAGAGAAGAACTCCACAGTTCGTTTTGAAAACTAGCATGAGAGTGAAAACTCTATTCAATAAACAACATATGGTAGAGCATCTACCTTTGTCTTTTTCACTTGTTGCATAGGTATAAAAACCAGACCCCTTATTAGGTAAGGAAGACCAGCTCCTGGTTCATTTTATTTTCTATATTTTTTCCATTTAAATCAAATAGCAACCATAAGCATTTTTATATTCCAACTGTGAGAGGTGAGTATAGTAATTTTTAATGATCTGGACTTATTCTCTATACAATTTCTTTGAACTCTACTTCATCTTCTACAATTGTACTACTAATAAGTATTATTTGTATTATAGTAGCACCTAGATTCCAAGTCATGAATCAGGATTCTATTTGTGCCAGATACGGGATATAATATCTGGGATACATCCCATAGCTGGGAGCAATATCCCCACTTGCAATAAAACAAGTGTTCTCATACTTTAAAATGTTCATAGGTAAAAATAAGATCTTGTGTATAGGACATAGTTTTTCTGCAGCAATGATCTATTTCTTTTTCTCAAAGGAACAAAACTAATGGATGCCAACATTTGTCCTTCAGTGGCTAGCTTTTTTCTTGTGGAAGTAAAAATTATCTTGTTTGTTAATAAATGCCTTCTCATGCTCTAGTTTTGTACTATGTGAAAAGAAGCATGACTTTACTGGCCAGCTGATGCCATCTACTGGGGTCTGTCTAAAGAACTGAAATGACTCATCATATTTTTCCAGGAGAGTTATTCAGTGTTAGTTGATCTTAAAGCTAGTTTAAATAAAGATTTTTCTTCTCTGATGCTCAGTTCCTGGGGTAGTGAGGTCATGCAAGACAATAGCCTTATTCATATTTCTTGATTGATTGGATTTGCTTTTTGGTGTTGTGTTGCTCATTTAGTGAATTTTTGGGTCCCTTAAAATTGCAGACATCAGCAGCAGGGTCCCAAGTTTTTGAATACAAGTTCTAGTTACTGAGATTACTTAAGTTCTTTGACTTAAAGAAGCTTTACCTTATACATTCAGTTTTAAATGCGTGATTTCTATTTGTTGCTATCCATAAAGTATCTCATACATATATGTATGTTAAGCATTTGCTTAACTGGTATACTGGTATGCCAGGTATAACTGATGACAGGGGAAACTGGCCACATGGTTACATGACTTGCTGGACTTGCTTCTGATTTTCAAGTTCAGTATTTGTTTAAAAGCTTTGCTGTGTTGAGCAATTAGAGGGAAGTGTCTGGGCTCTATTGATTTGGAAGAGAAAGATCTTCATTTTCACCAAAGTGGAGAAATTGTGGTGGGCAGTCCTATATGGAAAGGAATTAGAGCCCGCTTGGAAACCTCATCGCCCCCTGACTCCTCTGAGGCAGCAGATACCGGAAGAAAATGAAGAGCACAGAATGAGTCACAGTGTGAAAGTGATGTTATCCAGAGGTTCCTATAAAGACTGCAGCAAAGATCCTTTCCATTGGATGGATGTAATGGTTCTTTTTTCCTTCTTTCAGTTGTGGAGTGGTCTTTCCTACACTAACTGGGCCAATACTGTAGCAACGGTAACATAAAAGCTGTTGTTAAAAACCCCAGAAAATAGGAAGTGAGAAAGGATGCAAATTTTCCTTTGAAAGTCAAGCAATTTCTGAAACAATAGATATGTGACTTTGCTTTGGATGAAGCGTGACAGAAATGTACAGACTGAAGAAAAGGAAAAAGGTTTTGTATTTGCTAATGTTGCTACTTTTTCATGGTGACATCTTCTGTTAATCACACCACTTGATAACTTAGCACTTTGATGTATCATTTATATAGAGGGAGGAGGGAGAAGAGTTGTAAAAATTTATTTTAAATGTATTCACTTGTTTATTTAATGAGGGTCTGCATCTGCCAATGAGACATGGAATTACTACAGATGGAGCTAATGTATCGTAGAGGTCCAAGAGGCAACACTGCTAATAGTCCACAGTGTGAGCTGAAATACTTCAAATGGTGGCTGGTGGGCCTAAGGGCTTACACCAGTAGAAGAGCTACATTGCATGCTCAGGACAGATGGAGAGAATAACAGGCCACTAAAAGAGTTAACCCGGTTTTGCTGCTGTTTAAACAAGGAACTGTTCCTTTTGTAAATTTGCACATACGCTTTCAGATACTTGCCTTAAATAAGCCTTGACTAAGTCTGATGAGCCAATTGGAAACTCATGATCCCTACCCCAACCCTGTCCTCTTTGATAGCCTGCGCTGATTAAAATTACTTAGATTAGTGCAATTTGCTGAAACACTACCAGGGTGAATTTCCTATAATGAGACTCTTGCGTATGCTATATTGAAACCCTATGATTACTGTTAGATCTATGAAGCCCATCATGTAAGCGGTAAATCTATATTGTCCTTCTGAATCCTACATCAGACAATAGCTATATACTTTAAATGCCTTTAAGGGAAAGAAGGAACAATCATTGTGTGATTAATAATTCTTCTTTCAGACATATTATGATCTTGGTCCTAAACCTTCTGACCAGCAATTAATTCCTATTATCTGTTACTGTTTTCAACATCCATGGGTTGCATTGAAATGACAAATGCCTCTCATATTATTACAGAAGTATAATTCTCACAATTGTATTTCTGTCATGCTCAAGCTCTTGTACTTAAGCTTATTTCAAAGTTTATTTTCTTAATGTTTGAAGTTTGCTGGTGACATTTTTTTTAAATTTTATTGAAAAGTTAAGATATCTATCTGGATGCCTTGTGCTGAAAGAAGGAAATAACAAGTTTGAGTTTTTTACTGTCTAACAAACTTAGTATAGCTCTGATTGCTCTAATTCTTTTTGCCTGGTCTGAGAAAGCAATAGGATTGTTCACTTTCAAATATTTCATTAAAAATCTGCTTGGATATGCTATTTCAGTATTTCAATAACGTTTTTAGTGATATTTCATTCTTATTCTTTAATCTTAGACCTCTCCAGATTTATCAAGCTGTTGTGTGCAACATTATGTTAGTAGGGCATATGTATTCCATCTATGGAATTTGGATAAATGCATTCCTTCCATTAATTGAAAAGAAGTTGGGACTAGACTTGCAAATGTTTCCATAAAATTTATTTTCCCTGTCTCCATCTCAATCCAGCAAGTCACTAAGGTATATGAGAGAGAAAAATATATAGCAAGTAATTTTCAGTAACATAAAAAATCCAGAGTAAATATTTATATTCAACTGTTACTTGTACTTTCAGTGAAAAAAAAAACCCCAAGCTACCCATGCACAGCTCTAAAAGGATTTCCTTCCTCCTTTCAGTTAACTTGCAGAAATGATGCATCATAGCCACACAAACTCTAGGCTTGAGTATTTCAGTTTTTACATGTTTTGCATGATAATGCAGACCTGGTTGTGGCGCTTTATCTTCCTCATTTATAATTAATACCTACTTTGTCTCATATATAAAAATACAAGTAATGAAAATTGAAGTAGCTGGGTTGGAGATTTCTTTTGCAAGAAATACAGAAGTATTTTTTTAGTTCTTTCTCATTGTGACTGTATGAGCTGGACTTCTTCAGTCTGTAGTTATTCTTATTTGTCAGTAACTAATTGTAACTGCTTCACAGGAGTTCCAGGAATTTTTTTGTAAAAGAGAAGTTGCAGGACATCATTAATTACATATTATCATATTTGCTCTGAGATGCATACTAAAATGCTGTAGATAAAGCAGGAAGATTTAGTCCTAATGATAGTACAATAGGTGATTAGGGATTACAGTTAAATGATTATAAATTTCTTCATAAGCAAAAAACCTAATTTCTTCTACTTCCAAGTAAAGGGTGGTTGGTGGCAACAGAATGTAAGTGCAAAGCAGGTCCTAAGAATCTCATACACTAAAGTAGCAAGACAGTTTCCAGGTGTATTTTATTTCTTTAGGCAGCAGAAGATTTACTGCTGTGTAGCAATAAAAGAAGCAGCAGCTTTGCTTCTGGCCAATAGTCTAAGTTATTAAAAAAAAATATATATATATATATATAAAGGGGAATCTGTGTTTGGATTTATAATCTAATCCCGGTGTAGGAAGGACATAATAGGTTTTAATATAAGGCTACCAAAAGGGTAAGAATGAACTTATCACTTGGGCTTATTATCAAATGACAGTTATCTTAGTTGGTAATGTACCAGGCTGCAAAAGATATGCAACTTCAAAGTTTAAGAAATGAGGAAAAACAAATAGTCAAGAGGAAATCATAAACTGTGTAATGTGAATAAAACAGATCCAGAATTTCCATTAATTAGAGATGAGTTAAATCACTTCATGTTGTTTTACTGCCCTACTTCCTCATAGTAACTTGTTTCTTACCTACTTAACTGTGCTTATGATCTTGCTATTAATGGTCTAACATATCATAATAATTTTTAAATAACTACTTTCCTTTTTTTTTTTTTTTTGTTAATGAAAAGCTGACCTATTTTTTTATGCCTGAGGGTAAACTAAAGCTTTGTCTATTACAACTCAGTAATCAAACCACTCTAGATGAAATGACCTCTTCTGAACTGTGTGGTTAAGGGGAATTGCTAAAAATGTGTCATGTATTAAGTCTTTACTTCATTTAACTCCCTTGCTTCTTCCTGTGGTTGTGGTGGTGTTCTTATTTCATGTTTGGATTGCAGTAGTACCAGGGGCTCAAATCAGAGACAGAGCCCTACTGTGATAAATGCTTTGCAAATAAAATATATGAGATGGCATGATTCCTGCTCCAAACAGCATGCCTGAGAGGCCAGGGACATAGGAAGGAGTAGTCTTGACCCATAGCAATGTTATGCCAAGGATGGTGAGGTAGGACCGGATTCAGACTTAGGCATCATGCAAAGCAGAAAGGCATTCTGCACCCTGCGATTACCTGTAGAATATATCCAGCATGAATTGTCCTTGCATTTTCTTCTTCCATCTCTGCATAGTAGTAAATTATTTCCAGCCTACATACCTGAAGACCCTTGTTCTGACTGAGACGGTCAGTTGAACTAAGCCTCTGGTCATGCTACACTTTTCCCATCTACTTTGCTCTTCAGAGCAGAAGTAAACATGGACATAGGTCAACTCACACTTGCATGCAGGATTTAAGCACCCAAACTGATGAAGAAGCTTTTAGGTTACTACTGCACTTAAACAGTTCGCTTACTTTCTGCTTACTCAGTGTTCAGAGAAGTTAGCCAGAGAAGTTGACACAGAGAAGTCATAGGTGGTAGTAGCAGTGTTTCAGTCTCCCATTTCATGGGGTAAACCTGGACCAATATTCAAATACATTAAGTGAAATTTGCACAGGTATGTCCCTGGGTATGTTTGCTCCACAATCTTGTTGTGTCTTGTCCATATTCCTAAATATATTAATTTCCAGATTGATGATGATGATGATGATGATGATGATAATAATAATAATACCACTCTGACATTGATGCAACCTCTACTTGTTCGGCAAAAAACGAACCTTTAAAACTATACCAAAAAAGTCCCCGCATTCCTACAACCATTAAGCGGCTGAAGCAGAATAACTTCCTATAGCCCTCGGTCAGGCTTAGCTACAGCACACCAGCCCAGCCCAGAACAGATCACATTGTCCTCCCATTCGTCTTGATCTCTGGGGGTCATACTGCACAGGTTTCTAAATGTGCAGGAAACAACCTGAGGCTTAGAAGAAAGAAGAAAAAATAAGTAAAAGCAGAGGTGATGGATTTCAGACAGAACAACTGTTTTGCATAGGTGGCTAGTGAACTTGGCTGATCTTAACTTGATAAAAGGTTACAGGTTAACAAGATGAAAACAAGCCATTCCAGGACATACCTAAAACTGCCTCATTTTTAATTTAAAGATTCACATGGTAAAATAAGCACTTAAAAGAGTAATATAATTTAGAATAAGTATCATGCTAAAGGGCATGTTTCTGCATGACTTCCTTTAATAACTACAGTCTACAGCCTAATTCAGCCTTTCAGATTACTGCAGTGTGAGCACTTTTATTTTTTATAGTCGTACAGTGGGCCATTTTATTCTTGCCATAGTAAAAACACCGGTTTTGTTGTTGACTTTTTAAATGGTGATCACTTAATTGGAAACAGATGTTAATGTAAGAGGAAAAACATTTTAATTAATACATTTGAGCTGGAAAATTTCAGATACCTGAAGAGCTGAAACAGTTTTAAAACAAAGGGTAGACTTTGTTGTCCATTATTTAAAATACAGATCATTTTAACACAGTGTAACTAATCAAAAGTTAATGAGACCATTGGAAGGCTCGTGTTACTTAGTTTGTACATAAGCTCTCTAACACTGAATAGGAGAAACAAGTGAAATAAGCTTCAGTTTAAGATGTTAATTTTCACTTGAATATAGTGTTGTTTACCTTGTTTACTTTGCCCTTCTCATTAAAAAGTCTGTGGTACCCTTGTATTATTCGAGACCTACATTTACTAATCATCAAAGAGATATAGCTAAAATAAATTAGGATTTCAATGAGGCGCTCTCAAAAGCAGAAAGTAAACTGGACTTTCTCAGGAATCCTCAAATGACTGACCCACGTGGACTTCTCTCAGGAGCATGCAGCCTTGGCCTGCTCTTGGCTTGCAAAAGCAGTTGTCTGGGAACTCACCATTTGTGGCTAGTGGTCAGGATCTAGAAGGAAGGCTTTGTGAGCCAATTGAGTGAAATAGTGAATTTCATGCATACACGTGCATGAACCTCAGGTAGACTATTGCATCCAAAATTAATTTAACTTTAAATTATCATTTTCTTTAAAAAAAAAACCAAAACACAACCCCCCAAAAGGATTGTTTTGAGTTGTTTTCACCTTCTATGAACTTCCATAAAGCTCATTTCTATTTGACTTTATTTAATATTTCTTTTTCACTCTGAACTTCTAGAAACAAAGAAAATCTTTTGGTTTAATGTCAGCAGTATATTAACTTCATGAATTCTTCCAGTAGGATATGATGCACTTTGAAAGTGAAAACTGAATGTTAGTAAAAACCCTAAAACCCCAGGGTATTTTTATGAAAACTTGGACTTAAATGCAAATAAAGCAACATATGAAACACTTGTCCATTACCAGAGAGCATTTGCTGACATGGGCAAGCCTCTGTTTAATTTTGGTTGAAATAATATAGTGTGATTGACAACTTTTGATTAAAAGCAGCAACACTAAAATTGAATGTCTATCATCTTCTAGTACCACAGGTCAACCCTCAAGGGTAATGTAATATCTGCTGCAAAATTCAGAGAAATCCATTACCTATGACCACTTTCAGTGCATGTTTGAGGCAACATGTCAGCATCTCCAATACATTGTGATGGACTCACCTGTTTTATAGTTCCATGTTGGGGGAGTTTGAGTTCACACGGATCAGTTTATGAGTGTAGAGAGAATGGGCAGGATTAAGTTACCTCTGATTTACCCCAGGATGTCATGTCTAAAAAGTATGACACTGCTTTAGGTAAGGATATGAAAGTGCACAATTTTTCCCACACATACGTGTCAAAAGGGAGAAAACGTCTCTCCACATGGTGGACTAAAGGCATTTATTAACAAAACGTACTAGCTCTGCACCCCCTCCTCTAACCTGAGGAAGGCTGGACACAAATTGAATGAGGGGCTTGGTAAAGGGTCAGTGATTGGGAATGGGTGGGCCTGGACATGGGTGCATACTGAGGAATAGTTACTGCTCTGGTGCCCTTCACTGAAGACAACTTAGGGAAAAATTGGGCAACTCACAGGTCTGTCCCCAAAAACTGTTAGATGTGTTGCACACACAGCTGGGTTTTGGTCCAAAATGAGACATTTTGAGACGTATGGCATGGCTCCCATTTGCTGTTTCTGGGCTTCAAAGTGTATCCAAAGATATTTTCAATGTTGGTATAGCATAGCTCTCAGAAAAGTTAGAAATAAAAATACCTGCACCATACGTTACATTAGCGTTTATTTCTCTGTCAGATGTCACACAAGAGGAGTTGCAGCTATTGTGACCTCAAAAAAAGAGTAGTGGGAAACCTCCATGTGGTTTCAGACCAAAATTTTCATCCTCGATTATGACATGCAAAATGAGGACCTGAAGCTGTGGTGTGCTTCCTACTTACCAGTGACACACCACTTACTAGTAGAAGTCTGTACCATTAACGGCATTGTGAAAGAAGTTAAATTATTATGTATTGACATATTGTGCAGTAGTCCATATTGTACTATATGGACTGTTACCATATGTGTACTACTGTTACTGTGTTATTATTCTACACTCCTCTACAAGTAACTCACTGGAGAAACAATACTCTCTGTTGGCTTGACCATAATTTGTGACTCACAGGAGATGCCTACTCTCTCCTATGCTCTGAGCTGACAGAAAGCAAATTTCCACTCTGTCACTGTCCCTGCTCACCAGTGGAAACATCTGAGAGCATCATAAGTGATGTGTAATATTGACCTAGAAAGAGGTGACTGAACTGCTCTTAAAACACGCCAAATAGGATTCATATTCTGATTTTTCACAAGTATGTCATACCTCTTTTTTTTTTTTGAGCAGTGAGAGGTGTCAAAAATGAGGATTATTGGTTGCATTTATCTGCAGCAGGGATAAGCATTTTGGATTGGCTCTAGAACTCGTAGTGGCATTCTTTTAGAGAGGAACTTTGACTTCTGGAATGAAACAGATATTTTACAGGAAAATATTAACCATGTGACTGCAGAATAATTAATGTTACTTCAACTATATATTTCCTGCCTGGTCTACTCTGAGTTTATATCCAGATGATGTGTGAAGTCAGTTAACATGGCATAAAGCGTATTCAAGTCACTGTGGTGACTCCTGGGACACTTTTTTTGTTTTCTATACACTTTTAAATAATACTCAAGCCCCAAAAGACTACAGGCATAAATTGTCGAGGAAATGGATGAAAATAATTATTTTTATTAATGTGCTTTTGTTATTTGAACATCTATTCAAACTATTTTAATAGCTTTTGAAATTCATAACATAGGTTTAAAATGCAACATATTTTATATCATTTCTGTGGACAGCAGACTGTACAAAATTACTTTTAATATATTTGTAAAAATTCCAGTGATTATTTTTATAAATGATTAGGAATAAAAAAGTACTAATTTTATATTTGTCAGTAAAATAAGTGTTTTATATAAAAAGAACAGACAAAATGTATAATTATGTTTTTGTTAAGAGGGCATTTCATGAGGATCTAGTAGGTCATAAATGAAATTTATTCATCCAAGCATTTTCATATCCTTTTTGAAAAGAATTAAGAAAAGGAAAAAAGTGTCATTCACATTTTCTATCAAGGTGAGAAAAAGCCATTTTCCAACAAATTCCAAACAGTTCTAGATCTGAGAAAAAGAAAATACCTTTTGATCTTTGGAATCAAAGAGGTACATCTCAGCAAAACAGCAGGTAAGTCTGTAACTGCAGAACAGTTAATTCATGTGTTTATTTCCCGTCTCAGCTTCACTGAGACATAAATTCATGTAGTTATGTGGACTCTGAGTAAGATGGGAAGTAATAATTCAAACCTATTTACCATTAGTGAGACCAAACTGAAGTGAGACTGTCCTGTCTTCGGCATAGCACTTCAAGAAGGACACGTACTTGTGGCCCATTTGAAGAAAGCTGCTGAGACAGCTTCAAAAGATATCAGAGTATATCTTTTGAATAAAAAAAAAAAAAAAAAAGAATTAAGGTTGTTTAGCCTCAGGGAAAGAACACTAAAACCAGGACAGTTTTAGTTTTATTATTCAAAAACTATTACTGTAAAAGAGTAGGTATATGTTGCTCCATTATGTCCATCATGGAGAGGATAAGAATAATGGTATTAACAAGCATGGCTTAGGTTAGACATAATGAGAAAAAAATACTGTAGTGGCTGGGTAGGCTATCACTGGAATAGAATGCCTGAGGAGGTTATAGAGTCTCCAAATTTAGGAACACTTTAGAGCAGAGTTGACAAGTACCTACTGGGAATGACATAATTGTGGTTTATTTTGGGGGGTAGAAGACGGTTAGTATATGTCTTGAGGTCCTGTCCAGCCTCTTTTTTTTTTTTTTTCTTAATTCTATGAATTCTGATTTTGTTTCCAGCACTACATGTCTCTTTTGACTGCGGAACTCAAAATGCCTTTTAGACAAAGGAGGGTTGAAATGGTAAACTAGCTTTATTTATTTTATTTATTTAAAAGTTATAGCCACCAATGTTACAGGACACATTTTGCAAGTAGCCTGTCTAACTTGAACACGGGGTCAGCTTACATTTTCCATAATTGATGGCATTATTATTATTATTATTATTACAGAAATCTGTTTAAAAAAGAAATTAAATTATTCTGGAGTCCTATTGAAATGAATTTCATAATCTTTTAGGCTATGTAGGAGCAAGTCTACAATTAATAAATGACCTAATTGTGCTCTTTTAAATATTATGGTCTTCAAAACTATTTGCTGGTTCCTCAAGGTTTTTTTATAAATATATTATCATTTTTGTGTTTCACGAGTAGGTTCTAAAGAGATATAGGAAGGGTTCACGCAGAATGAGGTAATGGAGGGACTGAAATACCGCTGCAGCTGAGGTAATGTGACAGTTCCTTCTCCGGGCACGTCGTGGTTTCAGCCCAGCCAGTAACAAAGCACCATGCAGCCACTCGCTCACTCCCCTGCCCCAGCCACGGTGGGATGAGGAGAAAATACAAAGGCAGGCTCGTGGGTCAAGATAAGGACTGGGAGGGATCACTCACCACTTGTGGTCATGGGCAAAAGGCAGGCTCGACTTGGGGAAGAAACAAAATCGATTTAATTGACTACACATCAAATTAAAACAAGGATATTAGGAAGTAAAACCAAACCTTAGCACACCTTCCCCCCACCCCTTCCTCCTTCCCGCCTCAACCCCCCTCCCGGCTCTCTCGACCTCCTCCCCCTGGCAGCACAGGGAGACGGGGAATGGGGGTTGGGGTCAGTTCCTCACACTTTGTCTCTGCCGCTCCATCCCCCTCAGGGGGGAGGACTCCTCACTCGTCCCGTGCTCCACCATGGGGTCCCTCCCACAGGAGACAGTCCTTCACCAACTTCTCCAATGTAAGTCCGTTCCACAGGCTTCAGCTCTTCCCAAACTTCCCTGGAATGGGTCCTTTCTGCAGGCCGATCTTCCGTCACACACTGCTCCAGCATGGGCTTTCCCATGGAGTCGTGGCCATCCTGGGAGGGCCTCTGCTCCACCATTGACCTCCATGGGCTGGGGAGGGGACAGCCTGCTGTCTCACCATGGGCTGCAGGGGCATCCACCTCCTCAGGCGCCCCTCTTCCCCCTCCTGCCTCACTGACCTTGGTATCTGCAGAGCTGTTCCTCTCACATTCCAATCCCTCTGTTCACTGCAGGTTCCCCTTCTTAAATCTGCTCTCCCAGAGGTGCTACCACTGTCACTGATGGGCTCGGCCTGGGCCAGCACTGGGTCCAACCTGGAGTCAAGGAAGCTTCTAGCGGCTCCTCAGAGGAGCCACCCCTGCAGCCCCTCCCCTGCTACCAAAAAAACCCAGGACACACAAACCCATAACAGGGCAAGAAAGTGTCTACTTCATGATGTAATGAAAAACTAACACATCCTGTCATTCAAACCTCTAGACAAAATCCAGCTGAGAATTTTGGACAGGTCTTCCTCAGACAAAGTGGGAATGTCTTCGTATGACATTATTTAATTTTTGCAAACATCTGCAAGGTAACTGTATCACACCTAGTTTCATGCAGAATGAAATCAGGTTTTATTAATGTATATTTGTCTTCTAACAGTATGGAAGCATTTTTACCATTCTTCATGGACTGAAGAATGAGCTCCTTAGTTTTTCAGTATGGTGTATGGAAAACTGTGGTGTGCAGTTTCTCAAACAGGAAGTAACTATTTCAGCATACCTGAATTAAAATGTTGAAAGAACAGTCTTTGGATACTCCGTGGAAACACCATGAAGATCCAAATGGCAACAGTTCTTTGTGCTACTGTTCTTTGTACAGCAGGCATTTTCATTTAAGAAATGAGTTGACTACAAACTCATTTCTCATTCAAGGGACATTTGCTGAATCAGTTTACTTGTATGACTATTGCGGTCAATGGGGATACTTGCTCTCAGGAGGCCTGAACAACGTGGAAAGACAAAGATTTTATGAATTTTGTGTCAGCCAGCACTGAGAATTCCTCAGTGCTGCTCTATGTTGATACTGGACTGCAACATCCTCCAGCATCCTCTGTTCATAGCGGCCCTAGTGTTTGGTGTGGTAGATTATAATGTTAACATTGTTTTCCTGCATATTTTTTTACTAAGGACATGGGTTTTTTCAGAGTCAACATTATGTGGGTGCCCAAAAAGCGAGTTATCATGGGAAATATAGTTAGAGCAATTAATCTGCTTGAAGGTTTGGGAAAGAGAGGAGGGAGGGATCTGTGATATGTCTGCGCAGCCAGAACAATAGAGATCCATACCCTTGGATAAAGCAGTATAGACTCTTAGCTACTGCTGTACCTGTAGCAAAATGAAAACAGATGAAGAGGGTCATGGAGTTTCTACTGGGTTTAGATTTATCAGACATTTGGCAATAAAAGATGCAGATTATAGTTATTCATTGTTTCTCATGAGGTAGTGGTCAGACCATGATAGACTCTATGTTTGATTTTCCTTTCTGTTCTGGAGCATTCAGATGTTCAGTTTTGCTGCTCATGTGGGCAGAGAAATCACAGTAAATGACTGTTTAATTCACTAATATTTTGACATTACAGTCCTGTAAGCCTGCTTTATTAAACTGGCATATTGTTTTTCATAATTTGTGGGGATTTAAAAAAATAATAATATTTAAAATGTGCAATATACTATGTAAAGAGTTAATTATTCCACCTGGTTTCTTGTAGTAATTGTGGTTATTCAGGTTTCTAGTTTAAAAGTTTATCACTGTAAATAAATCACTGAAGTAGACATTTGTTTCTTGCTTTTAATTCAGAGATTGGGGGAAGGGGCTCTTGCCATATTATGTATTCATCTAATAATCTGAATTTATAGCCATATACACATTTTTATGAACAATCAGAACCTGCTGCCTTTGTAATACAGTGAAGGAAATATCTGAAGCTTAATGTTATTCGAGAAGTATCAGATTTTAATTAATAACGATGTGGAACAGTTGTTCAGATAAGGATACTACTTTTCCTAATGAAATAAATAAAATAAAGTGCATTGTGTGAATAATTGCAAAGACTTCCTCCTGGACTATGCAAGATAAGTATTCTTTAAGTAAGATCAACAATTGCAAGCAGAAGATAAGTATTATCAATGTGGGAGGCTCTCTGTGATAAAGAAGAGTTGTACTGATGGCTAGATGTGACAACTTAAAGCACAGTCCTACTGTAAGGAATGACTCTGTAGTTGATCTGTTCCCCGGGTGGATTCAGTTCTATTTGCCTTCATTTGTCATGAAGCTAAACAATTGTATTTTGCTGCTGTTAATCCTGCAGAAGCCAGACAGCTCTGGTAGGTGGACCAAGACTTCTCTTCTGACTCGTCTTATTAATGTAATGGCTAATGAAGTTCCACTCACAGAACTATTTTGTGCCCTCTCTTATGTCTGTGCAAACCCCTGTCACCAGTAAAGTTGCAGCAACATGACTGAGAATGTTTGTGGATGACTGTGGGATTATTTGGAAATAGCTCATGTAGAATTTGCCAAGGAAGCAACAAGAAATAGACTTATTTTTGAGTTACACTTACAGGACTAGAGGAAGAGTGGATGTGGATCTCAATCCTGGACTATGAACTTTTTTTTCCCCTTAGATCTCAAGGCAAGAAGTAATGACTTTTCACCTATTAAATAATAGGTATAATATTGGAAAGGAGCAAATACTTTCCCTTCCAAGCTGTCACCCATATGGTCAGGCAGCGACAGATGTGGGAGGTAACAACTGGGACCTTTTAATTTTTCATTTCAGTTCTACACTAAAAGACAGAACATGATCTGAATCTCACTTGCAGAGCCATACAACAGGATGAGCAGAAGATGGGTAACCCGTACTTGCTCACTCTCAGATAGATGAAGAATCTGAGGTGCTATCTTTGCTTTTAAGTGTACCTCACTAATTGGAAGGGGAATTAACAATTGTACTGATAATTCATTCAAAAAAGTAAGCACAAAGATAGCATTACAATATTCTTCATTTATATAAGGATATAATTTGTATTTTAGTGGGTAAATTTAGACTCCAAGTGATCAAAATAAGATATCGGTTAGGATATCAATTTTTCTACCTATTTAATTAATTGATATCTTTGACATTAAGTGCAGATGGGAAGGAGGGCACATGCCTCATATAATGTACAAACTTGCCATGTTCCTTCACTAATTACATCATTTCAGGGTAACTACATCTTCTATTATTAAATCTATCTTTTACCTGGAATTTCTCATCATAGCATATCACTCTAGTAAAGTGATTCCAACCTGTTCCAAACTATAGTTCCTGATACACAGTGTATAGGACAACTTATACTTAATTTGAATTAATTTCTTTATCAAGTGTGTAAGCCATTTTATCTCAGTTCTGTCAAAGCTTCGATAAGTTTATAAAATTGTCAAAAGGCCTCAAAGATTGAAGGTATGTGTAATTAATTTTATTTTATTTTATTTTATTTTCAACTTTTCTTCACAATTCCTTGCCCTCTGATGATAGGGTGGAACTTGGATGGTTCCATGATAGGATGTCCCTGGGGGAAGGGAAGGACTGTGATCTGTGGAAAAAAGGATGGTGACAAGGGGCAGCTGCTGTAGGGGGGATGAAGTGAACTGCTGGCTGGACCTTAAAGAGGATGGAAGGAGCCTCCTATGGACCAGAGAGGATTAAATTTGCTGCACTTCAGACAGGTCTTAATTGTAAGCAACCCTGGAGTTGATGACATGCCTCCAAGGACACAGCATGTGGGAAGGGTTACTTTTTGCTCTCTTCATTCTCTGTTTTGAATTTATTTTAGAATATTCTGGGTTTTTTCATTTTTATTAAACTGAGCATTTAGGTGTAAAAGCTTTCTATTTTCTTCGGGGAGAAGTGGGTCAGGATGGGTCTAGAATATATTCTGGAGTGCTCTGGTGACTCAGATTCCCACCATGGTGGGTGAGACTTGTCTTATTTTTATCTTTTATATTAAATTTTAATTTTTTACTATTTGGGACATGTTAATGTTGTCAAATTAGAATTGAAGTTGGTACATCATTACAGTGCATTTTCCTGTTATTGGAGAGATTTCCTGCAGAAAGGCTGTTATGAAACTCAAAGCTGGGGTCCCCATCAAATGCAATTTAAAAATTAGTTTTAAGTACACTTCACATCAGTTCACTCATGCTGAGAAATATTTACTTGGTTTCACACTGCTGGAAAAAGCAAAATGGGCAGGCTTTTCATTTACATGCCAAAAATTATTGTGTATGTGAAACAGGCTTAACATGAAGCTATGGCTGAATTTACCATCAGTGCTTCTTTAAGTGTATTTTCCTTATTAGTTGGAAATACAGAAATTTAGCCTAGTTTTCCAGAAGACTAGAACAGTTCGTACAATGACTTATAAAACATTTTCCAACCTCCCTAGACTGACTTGGATCAGCAGAAGTTTTGGCAGGTATTTCACCTTTCAAGCTCATTTAAAATAATTATTTTTAAGGAGACACTCCAATAAATATATCGTACAATTTCCATAACGCTGTTCTGAAACTGCTTCCTCATATCCGTGTGGTGAAGAGGTGATTCTACATGCTTGAGATTTTACATTGTGTGGGTTATTCATACTGCCTGCCTTTAGTAAAATGCCTATTTTAAAAGTATAGGCTCCCAGAATAGTCAGTGAGAAGACGTAATCTCCCATAGACAGCAAATTATGAGTACATCTCTCTGATGGAATTTCATGTTCTTATTTTATACACCTATATTACATGCCTAGGATTAGATGATATGACTACTTTTCTTCAGAAACTGTTTAGAAAGATTCTTCTGCAACTGGATTGGGAGGGAATGAGGGTCTGGAAAGGAAAACCTTGAATAAATTGCCTCAGGTGAATAAAGGATGTTTTATTTTTATTTCATTTTTTTCGATTGTCATCAAAACAGTGAAAATTAAATATAGTCTGAAATAGAAAATATTCATTTGAGGTGAAGGACCTCAAAATGAAATTCTGATAAACTTCCCTAGTTTCAGACAATGTTAATGATTTTATGGAGCAAGACTTTCTTTAAAAAAAATGATAACTTCAAAGTTTCATCAGCTTGCTCTGTTGAAAACATTGAATTACATGTGAGAAACTGTCTCCAAATATAAATGTGAAGGACATAGTAGAAGAAAGAAATTGAGAAAGATAAATAATTAAAAATAGTAACCAAATCCCAATAAATAATTATTTAATATAAGATTAAGGTGAAAGTAAAGAAGGAACAAAGCATAAATTACTTATTTTAAAAAAAGTTTAAGTAGCCTTAGATATAGAACTAATTCTTTTTAAGTTTAGGAAACTGAGTGATAGAGTTATAAAGGGAAGGACTGATATAACTGGAAACTTTCAGAAGATTATGCAAAAGTTTTGCAAGGTCAAGACTGAAATTTTTTAATTCTTATATAATTTGATTTACTTCTGATGGTGTTAAATATACGATGGGAATGATGGTGTTTTCTCTAAATTAACAAAATCTGTCATGAGAGTTGCTACTTTTAACTAAAAACATATTTCTAAAGATGCTACATTAAAACCAAATGAAATAGAGATACTTATCAGGATCAAGCACAAATAAAGCAAGGAGTTTGTTTAGGGATTTTGCTTTTTTTTTTTAAATTGCATAACTGTCCACATTTCATAATTATGCTTCATTTACCTTGAACAATTTCTCTTGAAAGGAAGCAAAGATGGAGTTTCTCATAAAAGATTACATCTAGTGGCTTCTGGTTTTTAAAAATAAATAAATAAATAGAATAATAAAAAACCCAGTGCTAAAGGCTAAAAGGCTTTATTGAAATTCTAAAGAAATCTGCAAAAGCTTGGTGCTTCAGGCTTGTTATCAGGTACATGCATTTGGGCATCCTGACACTCTATAATTGAAATTCATTGCTCAACCTTTAGTCTATAAAAATGTTATGCTGTCATTAGCACTGGCTGCTCGCTGTATTCTCTTGTCACTGCTCCTTAGGCCAGCTCAAACCATCTTGGATGAAATAGCCTATTTCATGCAAGACCCCTGAGTTTGCCATTGTTAAAGCAGAAGGTGAATGCGGTGTTTCGCAATGCACTGAAGTACAATATAATGGATGCTAGGACAGAAGAGAAGTTTCCCTTACATACCTCCCTTTTCCTTTCTGATTTTGAAGTGGTTTTCAGGTTCTTCATTAAGAATCCCATGTCATCGCTAATATTTTTTAAATTAAATTTTAATTTAACTTTCTAATGTACCTAATGCACTTGAAGTAATTAGTTTGCTCCCCCACTCCCACTCCTACAGCAACAAGAGACGGCAGGAATATAATTCTTGGCACCTCCTGTACTAAAAACAGGAGCAAAGGTGCTGTCCACTTGCCGCGTTTGGATGAATCAGCAGATCTGTCTAAGCTGATGTCTGAAAATTAGATTAAGGTTTTCTCCTAAAATACAGACAGACTTGAACCTGCATTGAGGCAGCACTCTTCCTCTTCCTTCCCTCATTGTCTCTGTCCTGTTCTCTTTACCTGAAAAGGAAAAACATTTTCATTCTGCACCACCTTTTAATTGAGATTAAAGAAAGAACATGAGCCATTTATGACAGCATAGCAGGGGAGCCTCCACTGTGTAAACAGTCTCTTCATCTACATTGAGATCATTGAAGTTTAAAGGAGTAACACACAAATAAATAAAAGGTTTATAAACTGCATGTATTACATTTTCATCCTTAAATTTAACTCTGGCTGGGTCTGGCTGGGACCCTAAATCTAAGACTGTTTTACAGTCCATTTGCAAAAAGAGAAGTTGGCAGAAATTGGCAGAAACTGGCGAGGCTACCCAACTTCCCACAAGATTTCTGACATTCAATTTGGGTAATGTATTACATGATCAACTGTTTTCTAACTTCATTTTTTCCATTATTTGCAGCAGAAATGTTATTAGATATGGATTTAAGTAATGTGATTACCAGTGAGTGGTAATTCTGAAGTATCTGTGTGGGAACTCCTTGAGGAATCATTGCACTACTGACATAAAACCATGATTCAGATTTAAACCTAATCTTACCCTAACTTATCCTGAATATTATCAACACCTTTCTATCCCTTTTGAAAATAAATGGAGAGGTAAAATACCTTAAGTAATGGTATGTTTCCTATGTTATGTGTTCTGACAAACTAAAACAAAAGAATTACAGTTTTTATAATTAGAAAAAAAGAAATAAAAACTTTCTACGCATTTTGAAGAAGTACAAAAAAGGCTATTGATCAAAGTTCAGGAACTACTCTTGGTATAGTGATCAGGTTTTAGTTAATATTCTGAATAATATGTAACTGAGGACTTCCTGTGGGGAATATATAACAGCTTTGCATTCCTTCTGTCTGTCCTCTGAGGTGGTGCAGCAGCCTGCTGCCTTCTGAACTGCTGCTGTTCGGAGATGATTGACTGAGCTGATGGTTTTAATGATTTTTCTATGGTAAACATTTGGCTTTGCTTTTGGTTGCTTATGCTGGTGATTTGTTCCATTTAACTGTGCCCTCTAATAGCTGCTAAGTAACATTTTATTTAGGGTTCGATTGAGAAATTCACCCACAAGCTCAGAGTGATTTAATCTTTAAGAACAGCAAACCCCCAGCAAGGCAAACTCTGCTGCACTTTAGATCTTTCACTGACAGGCAGTAGAGAAGAGTTTCCAGACCACTGATCACTATGATCACTGGTTGCTTTCTCTTCTGTTCTTCGTGTTTTGGGGTTTGCCTGGTTTATTACCTCAATTGCTCCTACAATGCCTGCAGGTGCCATCCTCTCTCTGTTACTGTCAGCAAGGGTTTGTGTTGTTATGTCTTTGGTAAGATTTGTGTCATGTCCAGGAGACCTAATCTTTCTTCAGTTCCCTCATCTGCTTGTGGTTCTGGGATTAGACCTGAGTCCCTCCACCTCCTCCCCTCCAAATCCCAGACCGCGGTACACAGCTGCCCAGCACTGCGGCACGCCAGGACTCTGTGTCCCTGCCGGTCATGCCTTGGGGTGTCACTAGCCCTGGGGTAAGGGCACGAGGAGAGAGACGATGCTGTGAAATTTAAATATTGAGTCTTCATTTCAGACCTCAAGTGGAACAAATGTTGAGTTCGCCTTCATTTACCCCCATTGTCTGATCTTCTCTTAGGACAAGAAATAATTCCCCAAGGGTTGGGATCTATGGTATCGGCTGCTCCTCTTCCAGGGAACTTTGAAACTTGGCCTTGCGGAAAATTATCTCCTTCCTTCCAGTCTTCCCCAGGTTTCTATTGCTCACTGCATTATTAGAATTGGTTATAAAACTGAGCTTTTTAGGGGGAGAGGTCTGTAATATTTGGGAGTTTTTGGTTTTTTTCCTTTCTGTGAAAAATTTCCTTAGCTGATGTTAGAATTTTGCTGTATTTCCAAGAGTCAGACATCCAGCTGACAGTAGATAACTTCTATAACATCTGCATCAACACAGACATGTCTCAAAAATAGTCTTGTTTCAACATTCAGTAGATTTACTTCAGTATAGAACAAATTGAAAGAGCCAAAATTTCTGCAGTCATTTCCTTCTGAACAGAAACTTGAAAATCTTTGTATTTTTGTTACAGCTTTTTAGAAGGAAAAAAACCCTCGTATTTAGCTTGTTCATCTGTCAGGCTTTGGAAGATAATGGCATTATGTTAATGTTTCAGGTTTCCTGTTAATATACATATATTTTAGTAGTGGAGTGATAATTGCTGGTTAAGTTTGCTTCAGAATCACATCTGGAGCAGTTGAACACTGCCTGGTGATAAATGTTAAATGATAACAAGAGTAGATAACTGGCTTTATAAATATACTGCTGTACAATGTATCTACTGTTTTTTTTAACAAATCAGTAAGATAACAAATGAAATTATAAAAACATTTTGATCACTTGCATGTTTTAGATTTTTTGTTTTGTTGTTTTTGGTTGTTTTTTTTTTAATCTATAGCTTGAAAAATAGTTTTGAAAGAATACAAAGTGGCAGGGGGGGAGTGGTCGATCATGGAAATATATTTGCTTTATCCAATAGTCTTAACAATGTTATAACTCTTTATTTCAACAGTTTCATCCTAACCTGCAGAGCACTAGAGATAAGCTCTGATTTATGCTGTTCCATACAGAACGATCTGTAAAGGTTGGCTGTTGTGGTCATTTGTGGGGTTTTGGTTGTTTGGGGTTTGTTTAAATAGAGCAGTTCCTTCTACAATACTAGATTCTGAGTTGCTACTTGCTGGAATACCTTAACAGACTTTAAAGGTCCTACATAAATCGTATGAAAACACACTGATGAAAAAATTATTTGGACTCTTTATAAGATGGGAATGGATGTGATACTTTTGCTGTGATTCATAGGCTGAGAACACTTGGGTCTGATCTTGGCTCTGAGATAATTTGGGTGGAGCAGATTATCATTAGCTATCAGCTGGGATTGGGAAGGCTTGCAGTTCAGGTGACACTCCTCAACAATCTGCCACAACCTGTCAAGTCCTGAGTCATTCCTGGAAAAAAATATTCCAAAGTTGGTGTGGTCCTTGAACTACAGGATGAGCAAGATAGTCTTTAAAAATTGGAACCTTAGTCTTTCTGTGCTTCAGCTGCACTCCGTACATAAGGATAGCAGTACTACCCTTATGGGTGAGATAATTTTAAATTGTAAGAATTATAAATATTGTATTAACATGAGCCACTGGAAAACCTGATCTAGAAGAATTGAAATTTCAAAAATGCTAAAATATTAAAGAATATGATCTGATGTATATCTGTACAACGAGACGAGTGTTAATCCCAACACCCATGTAAACCTGCCTGAGAAGGATACAGTCTACAATGCTAAAGGAAGGGGGACAGGGTGGAAATCTCCTGTTAAATAAAAAAGTTTAATATCAAATAGCTATTTTTAAGTAGTAACAACTCCTGTGTTATCTTGGGCATCCATTTACTACTATTGGCAGTGAAAATCCTCAGGGCGAGCTTTTAATTTAATGCTTTACATTAAAGAACTATTCTCATATAGCCCATTTGCCTTCTAGCCTCTGCAAATAAATAACAAGTGTGCCATACATCATGGTCAAGTGAGCTCCACTGCCAAATGGATAAAACCGCCTAGACCATTTTTTGTAGTACTGGAATAGGAAACATTTATTACATCCATTATAGACAGCAAAGTGATTTAAGAGCCAAAGAGGTGTCATTTATATAATGTTACACTTCTTCTTAACTCTGAGAAATAAAATAAGCAAGGATCCAAACAGGCTCTACATCTATACTGCTACCCCACAAAACTGGACATTGCTATAAACCTAGATGGAGCTGAATTTTACAGCCAGGTATTTCTACACTGTATCTTGTTGCCTGACTTCAATATCCTCAAACTTTATGCTGTTTGAAGCATTAATATAGATAAAATTTATTTTCTTGCACCTTCCTTCCTTTAGAAATTAGGAGAACTTTGACAGTTGCAGAGAACTGTTCACAGTACCACTGCAAAATTGTTTGTTTCAGAAATGATAATGCTGATAACTGGCCATAGCTGTTTCAGTGAGCATTTGTCATTTTATCAGGCATGTTGTTGCACCCATGCTGCTTTCTATCCATGCTCATGCTGATGCTAGAGAACATGCTTTAATGTATAAGCAAAGATATATTACTGATAGTACTCATTTTTCTGTTGTCATAGAATCAGTGTGATCTGCTCTTTGAACTGGGCTCTGTAAGAGAAAGCCACAGATATTTAACTTTAAAACATGAGATAACTGAGAGAAAGAAATGTTCCAAATGGTAGAATGTGTTCTGAGAAGCACTTGGGAAACCAGTCTTAGAAGGAGACTGGAACAGAGATTATGCTGGAACAGAGATTATACCGAGAAGAATGGGAAATATTTGCTAAAGGCATTGGTGTATTTTCTGAATGTACTCGTACGTCATCAGTTATAGGAAAATTGTTCAAATCGCATGTCTTGCAGACATTTGGCAGAAATCACCAAGCAATGTGGGGGTGTTACATCTGTTCATGGCTAAGAATGGCCTTCAGAAGTACATTTTTACTTGCTTTCTCCCAGTCATTTAGAGTGATACTTGCTTCTTTGCAAGGTATAAAGTCAGAAATCTTACCACAAACTACTTCATGGTTTTTAATGTTGTTGAGTTTTCACTTTTAATTTCACTGTAGGTTTAGAAAATTACATCCTATTCTTTGTGTGCTCTGTATAGGGGGCTGTTAAGTCTCTGAACATGAGAAACTTGCTGAATTTCCCTGGGGCTGGTGATCTTATTACTTGCTATTCGTTGAATTAATCCTCCTGGGAACTATTTAATTTTTTTAGCCCTTAAAACTTTCAGAGTTTCATATTATTATAAAAGGTTTAACTGAGCTAAAGTTGTTAGGACAGGTCTAATTTTGCAGGCCCCATCTTTACTGCCTCGTGAGGCCACCTAGGTTTGCCCTGCAGTGCATAAAATTTGAGAGTCTGAAACATACACCTGCCAAGAGCACGCTTTTTCAAATCTGAGGGAAAAATTGCATAACATCAGTATGTGAATCAATGTGTCAGAATATTCAGATGTGTCAGTTAACACCTCTCCCTCCTTACATGTTGCATCACCTCTTCCAGACTCCTTTCAAAGGACCCCAGGACCTGCTGCTTTAACTGTACCCCTCAGCGATGGTCATATTCCACTTCTCACCAGTGATTGCCTCACTTTTTGTCCGTCAGCTTGAGCAGGATCCTCTTCTGCTTGAGGATGCATTCCTGGTTAGGGAGGAAATTATTTTTTCCCATTGCCAAGCAGGGTGTCTCATCCGCAGCTTGCAGCTCTTCTGCTTCATAAAACTGTGGAGCCTTTATTGTGAGGGAGGAATTGGGTTTAATCCCTCTTGCCCTGTCACAATGGCTTCTCTTCTCAATTGCAGCAGAGATGCCTGTGTGGCAGCACAAGACCTACAGCATAAATGGATGGTGCTCGCAGGACATTCCTTCATGGCTAGTTAGAGTCACTCTAGAGATATTTTGCACAAAGCTGTCTTTTATGCAGGGAAGAGTCTGGGCTATTTGGTGGGCTCTGCATGCATTAGTAGTAGTGCCAAGGTGTAAATCAGATTAAGACAATTGACTTCAGTGAGAGATTTGATAGGGTGAAGAATGAAAGCTCAGGCTTTAAACACAATAGTGTGTGTCTGTGTATTCAGAACTATCTCAAAATGTACCTATTCTGACACCAAATTTTAGTCTAAGGTATATAATGTATCATCTGCCACATTAGAAGTCTTTTTCTAATATTGACTTGGAATGTAGATTAATAACATACTTAGTACAGATTGCTATGTATGAATATTACACATCTCTTTATTTTCATATCTACAGTATCAGAAATCTCTCCCATAATTCCAGCTCAAGGAAGCTGACAGGACTCAGAAAAGCTAACCTCCTGAGTGCTGCACTTGCAAAGCATTCCTCCCTTCCAAGACCAAACCCAAGAAACAACAAAAACCACCAAAGGAATAACTATACCATAAATCCTTTTTACCATACAAAATTTTCAGGTATAGCATTTGTTATTCAGTTGTGATCTCTAATCACTCAGTGAATATGCTTGTCCTGCAAATGCTCTTCTAAGTTACGCTTTAACCTTAGCAGGACTCTAAGAAACATTCCCGGTGAAGAACATAATGGATCATATTAGTTAGTAGATTGCAATCACTCTTCATTTTCAAAGTACATAGGGATTCTGTTATCTTGGCCCATTTGCATGGTCCTACTTTTTTCAGTCATAGATTTAAGTCAAGCATTCATGTTTTTAAAATTGTGTGCATGATGTCTCAAGATAATAAAGTGGGCAATGCTTGTTAGATCATCTGCCATCCTGCAAATGTAAACTTTCCCTCTGTTGTAGCTCTACTGTTTTTTCTTTGATCTACTTTAAAATATGAAAAACAACTCTCTTGAGAAGATGGTTCAGAGCTAAGCACTTTCTTCTTTGTAAACGTTTCTTTATTAATGTTGAAACCAGTGTGACTAATGTGGAGGTTTCTGGGCGATCCAGACAGGGGAAGACACGGATCAGCTGGGATTGCTGAAGCCAAATTCGTGGTGTTACACTGGAACCCACGGGTACCCTTTGTACATGTCAGCCTGCTGGGTGCTGTTGTCATCAGCACCTGGAGCCCTCTCTGACCTCAGCTCCCTGAAGCCTGTAATATGCTGAGTCGAATTTTAGCATGTGGCTGGCAGAATTATGGTTTCATACTGTCATTGTATAGACTTGTGATCTCGAAGGCCCAGATCTGTCTGCTCTGGTGTGTTGTCTTCAACTTAGAAGTCTTTAAAAAACAAATTTTTTGGCTGTGGAAATCGATAGAAAATGCATCGCTTTTTATTCAGAACACACTCTTGTGCTGAAGGAGAGACGAATGCAAGTTTTGATAGTTAAATGTTTATTCTAGGGTACTGGAATCATTATTTTCTAGTCACTGAAGAATTGAATTCTGTCACTCGTTTATGTAAATTATTGTTTTTTCTGACATATTCTAAAGCTATTGATAATCTGTGTTTAAAAATCAGATGAAAAGCTATAGCCTATCCAAAATATAGCTTCAGGTTTAAAGCAGATGAAAAGAACTACCTTTGCCACAGCATGTTGTTAAGTTGCAAAATTTATTGCATAAGAGACTGTGGAGACTGAAAGCGTAAATGGATTCCAAAAAGGGTTTAGCTAAGTCTTTTGGTTGCTACTAAACAGGATGATCTACAAGCAAGTGCCAGCTCAGAGAGTTCCTAAACTTGTCATCGGAGCTGAGAAATACACTGTGGAAGGATTGGTTTCATGGGGAGGTAAGAAGGAAAGTGTCTTCCCTTACACAAATAGACATTGCATAGACAGGTCTCATATAGTGGGTTTTACTTGGGTGTGGCAAGAGCCGAGTGAAACTCAGTGTGTGATAGTAGTATGACACTAATACCATTCCTAAGGTAGTCCCATGGATATTGAAACCATTTAATTTTCACCAAAGCAGTTTTACAAACGTTTCCCTTTTTATGAGTAATGGCAATAGCACATTAGGAGAACACATCGTAAGGGGAGTTGTTTCCTACAGGATGCGACTGTTATTTGAGTACAGCCATGCCATGAGGTAGAGGTCAAGGGATAATATTACTCACTATGGCACATTTTTGCAAACCGAATCAATATCTTTCTTGATTAACAGCAATTGTATTAATTGTTGTTCAGCTAGAGAGGGGAGACATTACGCAGTATGCAGAATAGCTGGGAAAAGTGTGATATAAATGTTACCTGCTGCTGGTGAAAACCGTTCTCTGTATCTTGAGTGCTTTGGGGGCTTTAAGTTCTGCCCAAACAGGATTTCTAGGTAGAAAAGGAGAAGAAAACTGAGACTTTTGGTAGGCCTTAGAGGAAGGAACTGGATAAATCACAAGCAGTGCTAGGTACCATGAGAGGCTGTCTGCTGGGGAGGTGACATTGTCCCTGTTATTCCTGAGGCAGTGAGAAACAGTTCTTTGGACTAAAAGAAAATTCTGGTCTTTATAAAAGCATAAAATGAACTCTCAACAATTTTTAATCAAACGGCAAACAGCAGTATCATATTAGCTAATAAATTCACCAAGAATTTAGGGAATTTAATCCATTAATCTTAAATCTCTGCATAGACAGGAAGTCATTGAGATAATGAGTCACCTGAGGCAATAAGATTCAGTAGAAATCAAGCAGCTAATTTTTGTCTGTGCCTGTGAATATTTCTTCCAGGAATCCTATCTCTTTCTCTTGAGAGAAGTATTATTAGCACCTTCTGTGCTCCTTTCGTGCCAGAATGCTTGAGGAACCACATCTAGGGCTGGGACTCTGCTCTTGCAAGCATTCATGTCTCTTTTTTTGATGGTGAGTAATTCATGAAGAGCCTTTGCTAATCAAAACATGTCAAACAAACATTCAGTCTAAATTTGTCTATTTGTTTTAACATTTAAAATCTTCAACAATTTGAAGAGTGTTTCTGTGTGCCTTTGTAAACTGTAGACTTGGAACATATTTTAAGTAATCCTTTGTTCAGAGGATTCTTACCCCACATAGTTTACTGGTTCAGTTCCCAGGATGTCGTTGGGTAATTTTGTGGAAGGTTTCTTTATCTACTTCCAGTAATGCTTTTCCCACTGGAAGAAAAACCTATTTCTTCTCATTTTTTTTCAGTCTAGTCTTCAAATAATTGCAACAAATACAGCTTCTTTTTCTCTTATCATATTTGGGTTTCGAATTTTCAGGTTCTACACAATAGCTTAGAATCAAATGACTAAAAGATGGTGTATCAGAGTGTGTATGTGTGTGTGGTGGGGTGATGTGGTGGAATTCAGGTATACCAGCAGGGAAAAATCAATGTTTATCATGATCTCTTCTCAGCGTGAAATGGACTGAGAAAGGATGTTATGTAGCATGAAATCATGTAGAATGACCTTGAAAGAATTTAGAAGGTAATCATGAGCATTCTGTCTGAGCCTGCAGATTTATTATAGTGCAAAGATGCTGTGAGTTCACCTATTATACCACTAAGCAAACAGAGGATTTATAATGGACATCTGTGTGATTAAAAGCTCAGTCCCCAGAGAGTGGTGAACACCTCATAATTTACAAATAGAAAAACCCTGACTGAGAAGTTAAAGACATTCCTCAGGCTTGGAATTAATTTCATATTATGGAGTTTAGAATGTGGCATCTTTCTCAATGATGTAGGGAATGATTAAATCCTTGTTAAATCTATTGTATGTTTTTATTTTTACTTTCCACTTTTGAGTGTATGTATCTGATTATTCTGGAAGCTTTGCATGCAAAAGAGACTTAGTAAGGAGTCCTGCCATTTCACAGAGGCTATGTGATCATTCTGGATTTGTGCTCTGTCCAGCCACCACAGGACACATGTTTATCACTCAGTTATCCTCATTCTGGTCACAATTCCTACATCTCCTTAAATTCCATCCTATACCTTTGTCCAAGAAAGATAATATTTCTTAAAGATTCAATGGGAAGATAATGTGCATCATTGCTAAATAAACCCAGGGTGAGCATGTAGGATGCTCACATGTGGATGAAATTAATTTTGAAAAATAATCTTATAATAAGCTGGCTGTGTTCACAGTGATAGTACAGAGCAGTATGTCAAAATCCATTCCATTCTGGAATATTTTCAGATGCCTTGGAAAACTGCAATTGACTGATACTACCTGACCTTTTTAAAATGGCTGAACATGCTACATACAAGGTTCTTCTATATTTGAACAAACTGGAAAATCTATTCTTGCTCTTTTCATTAGTTAAGAAGTAATTTGCTTTAGAAGCACTTATGCTTCTGCAGTTTCATTTCCCTGTCACTTAATTTTTGTAATATTTTTATATAATCAGTGTCAGTCTGACGATTTTCATCTGCCATCATGATCTCATCTGCCTGCATGGCCTGCTCTGCAAGTCTTTACCCAATGTTAATTTTTTATCTGATTCTTAATGTCCTCTACTTATCAAAAATCAACTGGAAACGAACAAATCGGTATGACAGGTGATGCACTGGTTTCCAACATTTTCATAGTGCTCATAGGTGGTAATTAACCAACAGTTGTCTCAAGGAATGCTAATAATGCCATGTAGCATTTTTGTCTGTGTTTTCATAACCAAAAAGTGCCTCAAAATGCAATTATTTCTTGCCATCATTCACCATTGACTCTCAGGTGCCACAGACTGTTGTATGAGTTGGAACGGCTTTGAAGTAGATACCTATGTCTTTTCAACACAAACATACCAGAAACATTTCATGTATTTGAAAAATCTTCTGATAAATATGAAGAATGCTTTTGAGGTACACACTTAAAATTGAAGCATTAAGAACATCAGGTTGCAATGGTAAATCTTGACTGCATATAGATTCTTCTTTTTCTCTGTCAGCTGTGATGATGTTATACATGTGTATTAGGGAAAGTGCGTTATTTTATGTTGAATTGTGTGAGTCAGAATAGATTTCTCTCTTTTCTCATTAAAGAATATTTTGACTAATTTTCTTAGGCAATATTGTAGTATTAAGGCTATGAAAAATGTTTAGCTTTAAACTTTTTTTCCCACACTAGGAAAAAAAATTTTTTTTTTTTTAAGCTGAGTGCTTTACCTGCATACACATTGCAGAAAAGTGTAAGAATGAAATTTCATTCCTTTCACCTGTCATAGATGAACATTTTTTGGCTGTGCTACATTGCAATAAGAAGGAAAAATAGTGGCTTACATTTATCTGTAGAATGACAAGCTTTTCAGATGTTTGCTTCAAAGAGGCCCAGATTGAGTCATCCAGACCACTTTTTCATAATTACCTGCCTTGTTCTACTGCATTTAAAAATACTTCAGTAAGTAGCCTGAAGCTGTAGGGATCAAAATTACTGGACATTTCTGAAAATTTATGCCTAAACATCCACTACAGTGTCTAAGAAAGATCATTCACAGCAGTTTCTTGCAGAGAGTGTATAAATGGCAGGCGACTTAACTGTGTGCTCTGTCAGAGGAGGGCATGTAGTTCACAATCACAAGGAGCAGCCCCTGAACAAAAGTCATCTTCTCAAGCCATTGCTTCCCCTATCATTAAATTAACTATGAAACCGTTAAATTTTAAGACTAAATGCAAATCTCTCTCTTTTTTTTTTTTCCTGTGATGACGTGCTGTGATTCACACCTGTGTCTGGCTGCATGTTTTCTCCTTTTCATTCTGGCTGTTCTGCATGGCAGAATTATGACATTTCCATTATATTACCAATCTTCCTCAGCCTCATGATTTCAGTTTAAGTCATTTAGTTTTCCATGCCACAGAGATACATCACTATGCAGCTTTTACGCAGGTGAAATTTGCGTTCCCCTTAGGCATCTACAGTCAAAATTCCTCATAAAGTACACATTTCAATTAATGTTTCTGATTCCTGATCATAAGACTGTAAAAAGTTTTATATCCTGAACTTGTGTGGAATAGCCAACAAGTAATTCTACTACAGCTCCATTATATTTTTAAAAATTACCTGGCCTCTGTTGTGACACAACTCCCAGAGTACAGAAGCATAGACATATAAATAACTATCTTCTAAACTTTCTATCAATGAATATTGTTTTCTGTCATCACAATTGCACCATGAAATATGAAAGTTCAATTTCCTCTTCATTTCCTTTTAATAAAACTTCTGTTCATTTCATTTTTGAAAAGAGATTAGATCTAAATTACTTTGACTTCTTCTGGCCTAACTTTGGTGAATGTTTCGAGAGAGAATCTGAAACCCTTTTAAAACCCACCAAGGAGATTAAGGGCGGTATTCTGGGGGGTTTGTACTTACAGTCTCACCTCTCTTTCAACACAAGTCTTTTGCATTTAGAAATGACAGTATTGATTCCAGGGCATTGTTACAAGAAGCATAAATATTGTGCCCACTGACGTAGCTGCTATTTAAAACTTAATATTTCCAAACAGCAATTTTTTGTTCAAGAGAGTAGGCAAGGCAGTTAACTGCAGAAATAAATTTGCCAGATTATTTTTCAGCAAAAGCCATTTTAATTTATGGTAGTTATGCAGCCTTCCCCAATTTGCGTAGCTAGCATTTGGAGGGATGGGAACTATATGATCTTTACCATTGTACATACCAGTAACCTGTTAATGATCAAGTTAACGGAATTAGACCAAGGGAAAAAATAAATTGGCTAAATCAAATGCAGATTTCACAGGCTGGCTCTCCATGCAAGTTGTATCTTTTTTCTTTCTTGGATTTAGCATGGTTTTCTTGGATATAGCATGGAAGATTTTGTCCCAAAATTACAGCAGTGACTCAGAGTAAGATCAGTTCATATATTAATAGCTTAGGCTTATAGGTCTTCAGCTGTGCCTGTCCACTGAAGTCAGAGGTTTCTGGGCTGAATAACATCTTCCAACACAAGGGCTTAGAAGACCAGCTATTCTCATGACACTTAATGTTTCATATTGCTCGTTCACTTCAGCTAACAGTAAAGTGCATGCTGAATTCTGTGGAACTGACGGCTTTTCTGGTTAAAACTCTCTGACAGAAGTATAGTATTTCCAAGTATTTTAGAAAATGTGTTGTGACTGTTAGAGGCATAAATACTGGCAGTTGCTTCAGTGTGCATAACTTCATGCACATGTGCATTTGCATTAGTGATGAAATATACACACTCAGAAAAGAAGATTTTTTTCAGCCTTTGTTGTGAGATCAAGAAACGGTGTGATGCAGGCACTGCAAGTCCCTGCCATTCCGGAACTGATCTTTCATCAGCTGGGATTGCATGGTGTGGCTGACAATGATTCTCTATTCATAATTGCTCTTTGGGCAAATCACAGTTCTCTAATTTTTTGCCATGCATAAATCCAGGCAGGAGAAGTGGTTGTGTCTGTGCAGAAGCTCAGTTTCTGCAGAGACAGCTTTTGTGTGTGCATCAAGGAGCACTGTCACTGGAGATCACAGATTCTTTTGAATTGCTTCAGAATGTGAAACTAAGACTGACATTTTGTGGATGAACCTACTTCTGTGTGCCAATGAGGCTGCATCTGAAAGTGATACCAAAAAATTCTTTACTGCAGTCAATCCATCTACATTTACAATGGTGCACTGCATAACATGTTTAGAATTAATACTCCAATGTGGACATGCAAACAGAAGATTTTTACAAATGTTTCCCATTCCCACCACGAAATTGATAATGAGTTTGAATTCTGAAGAAATAGTGTAAGACAATATGTTGGTTTCACAATGATGTAATTATAACTGTGTCAAACTATTCCAACAACTCTCTTTTGCACATGAAATCAAACAAGTTTGGAACAACATTTCATCTAATTTCCAATGTGTAATCGAGAAATGTGCTCTTAATTTTCTTTGTTCTTTGTTGGCAAAATATTACAAAAACCCCTTCATCTGACAGTCTTGGGTTGGTTGGGGGAGAAAAGAAAAGAGAAGCAGGACCTCAGACCTCAATTTCACTTATTATAATAAATCAATTTCATACTCATTTGTGTTTAATCTCCATTGGAAATTTACATTATCCAATCAGAACTGAACAAGTCCCTCAGGGGAGATCAAGTGTCACATAAAAATTCAACAGGAAATTCATGCAATAAATCAGTAAAAGTACGACTCATATATGGAGATTTTAAACCCATCTAAATTCTATTAAAAACCTCTAAATCCTATTTTAGACAGAACAAGAAGGAGGCTTGGGAACTGTAACATCCCTAAGAGGCCTCTCAAAGTGCACATACTAATATTTAATCATTTATACTTTTTGTATATCCAAATTAAGCAGTTTGACTGAAGTGAGTATAGCTTTCATTTATACTTTTTCTTCTAACAAGGAGTAGTTTATAGAGACAACATTATATCATTGTAATCTTCAGATATTTAGCTTGTCAAAAATATATTCTGTACATTGTAAGCAACCTTTTAACCTATTGAATTAAAATTTGCAGTACATGTGATAGGAGAAAGGCTTATGTGATTTACAGTGGATCTAGACATTGCTTCATGAGATTTGAGCATGTGTATATATCCTCTTTGAAATACAAAGAAGCAGGAGGGATGAAAAAGGAGGAGGAAGCAGACAAATGACAATGGAAAAAAGCAAAAGCCATCTGCAGCAGATGAATTAGTAAATTCAGAGTGATGGGCTCTACTTTTTCTATCTTGAAATGAGAAAAAGATGTGAAGTAATGGTGGATTGCTTCCTGTTCAGCAGCACTCAAAAAGGAAGACCACGTTAAAACCAGTTAGGTCTGGTAGGTTTATAAAATCAGAGTTTATGAAGAAGCAAGAAGCAGTGAGGTATTTGTAGTCCCACCCAGCTACAATTCAGAGGGACAACTGCTCTGAAATCATTCACTGTCCTAACTGCTGCTTTTTATCTTCTGGACTTCTAGGATGTTCCTTATCTGCTGAAAGAGGTCACATTGAAACAAAAGACAGAAGCCTGGAATATTTGTTTAATATAAACAAGTAATGCTGGAAAGCCTGGAATAAGAAAATAATCTTCTGGGACATTTGAAACAGTGTGTGCGCTTCACATTTATGGCCTTGGTCTGAGTTCAAGACAGCTTCCCCCCCTTCAGCTAATGTATCTGCAGTTGGCATCCATGATAAAGCTATTCTTTAAAGCTCTAGCTACAGTGTAGAAACAAGGTAGGAGAATAAACCAGAAACACATTGTATCAAAATGATTGCATATACAAATGTCTTGGCTTAAAAAAAATGATTTAAAAACTCCAAATATTTATGCATTTTGGAAAGTGAGAGCTAAAATGTAAAAGTAGATTAAAAGAAACATTTTTGTTTACAACATGTTATTTGGACTAATTTGAACTAGTTCTGTTTGAAGAACAAGACTGCAAGTATAATTAACCTCTGCATATTTGTATCCCGGAATTTAAAAAACTTGTGAATGAGTTTCATTTTCACTTTGAAAGAAGTTGGTATAGGGAAGGCTTATTACAACTGACAGATTGCTGTTGCCCACATTTCTCTGTTATTTCCTCAAAACATGAATCACACATAATCAGAATAGTCAGGATATCTTTAATACCTTAGGATTGTTTTGGGGAAAGCAACAGATGGTGATATTTGAGTTGTCCAGATATAGCAAATACACTCTTGCACCATCAGTCTGTCTTTGTATCTTGTTTGCCTTTTTACAGACATAATTCAAAATAATTAGGCAAGTATTTAAGTTCCTGCTTAAGTACAAAAGTGGATCAATAATCTTTGCTTGAAGTTATTCATCTGGTTGGAGGCTTCCTGAAGGCAATTCTTACATGGGTAAACCCTTACACTTTTGACACAAGATAAAACTCTATCATCTGCATCTATTTAAATCCTTATGCGTCTAGCACCAGACAGGTCTAACACTTTACTTATTTAAGGAAGGAAATTTAAGCTTTTGAAAGTTCTGCCCTGAGGAAATGAGAGCCATCTAGGTCTCATTTATACACTTTACATTTCTTTTTTCCTCTCTTATTTCCTCTCAAAATTGTTATGTTTTTCAGAGAAAAAAAAAAAAAATAAAAAAAAAAAACCTAACAAACAAAAAAAAACCCCAACCAAAAAAACCCCCCAAACAAACAAAAAACCCAACCAGATATTCTTGCTTGTGAGAATAGGAAAACCTGTGCTGAATCAGGTATTCTTGTTTTCAGGGAAGCTGCAGTTCTTGGCTGATACAGGGTGCTTGCATTAATCAGATCTGTTATACAGCGCGGGAGTGTAGAGGCATGTAGAAATTAGATCTAAATTCTACTTTATTTTTATGTAGATGAATTGGAGCAAAACAGAAATTGTAAAGGATTACAAATTAATACTTCATTTGTTATTGTATCTTCTTTTTTTACAAAGTGAGATGACAGATCAGAATAGCACAATTCAGATTTATTTACAGTCTACTAATTTTTTAACATCGCAATACAATCAATAGAATTAGGGGAATGAGTTAGAATAAACTACAGTTTGAAACACTTATAATATAGCTCCTTTTCTCTTATCTTGTGCTGTGAATGAAAGTCTGCCAACACTGATAAGAAAGTTCTGTTCATCTGAATATGTTGGCATGGTGTTTTAAAAAAATATAGCAGTGGAATAAGAGTCCTGGGAGTTTTGGTTCAGTGCCGATTATATTTCGTACAAATAAATAATCTGTAATGGTGTTTTAGCATTAATAATATATTAATCTCTTAATAAAAATACTTTTTAACCTAGGAAAAAAAAGTGTTTGGTATGTACATATAGATTTGTACTGGGAGAAAATAGAAAATGCAGAGCTCACTAAGAAAGAATGCTGCTGTAATATCTTTTCAATGCTTGTTGGCTTTATAAGTCCTCTAATAAATTACAAACTAATTTAATCATATTCCATAATTACATACTCTTGAAGGAATAAGACTTTAGATTCAGACCGTATCATACTTAAAATACAATGATGTTCTGTATCACATAGACCAATGAAACTGCACACTAGCAATAAATTAATGGCCCTAAGGCTGCCAGGCAGTAATAAATAAAGAGTATATGCTTATGACCAAATGCACATTTTATTAGAAACTCAGGAATGTAATTTGACCCCAGCACACAGAAAAGTTAAATGGCGACTTTCTTTTTTGAGTGGTTGAAATAAATGTAGTTTGAAATTTTCCTATCATCACCAAAATTAACTTATTTTGGATTGACTTTTTAGTTCCAGTTGATAAAAACAGTGAAACTAAATGTTCTAAGTCTTGGTACTTCAAGATAATTCTGTTGGACTTGGAGAACAGTGTGGAGTATTATGCTGTATTGGTTATTTGTATGGCCTTAACAGCTGAGAGCCCTGGTTTTATGCCAGGTTAACAGCATAGTGTGTGCTTATTAATACGATACATTAAGCAAACTAGACCAATGATCAAAACTGCTATTTGTTTGTTTGAATTACAAGGATTGCAGAGGAACAATTTTCTTTTAATTTGCAACAGATGTGCTTACTCTTTAGAATCATTACCAGGCGTTCTGCTGTGAAATACTTGATCAGGGTTGGATCTTTTCCTATAGTCATTTGCTTTCCTCAGTGTTAAGATTTCTGCTATGGCATTATGTCATTCCTAGAGGATAGTTTTCTGGACTGCATATGTTTTGAAAAAACAGTTGCTAAAATTTATATTGCTTTAAAAGAATGCGTTGAACTACTTAAGCCCCAAATTTGGTTATTTGGTGTCACTTTTTTGTATAGGCAAAAAATAGGCACACACAGAGCTACAAAATAATTCCTATATATGGAGTCCAAATTTTCTTTTTCACAAACACAGTCCCTGTTTTAGCACATACATTCAACATGGGATAAAATAAGTCATTGTATTACATGAATGAAATCCTATTAGTAGAAATTCACTGTGATTTTATGTATGTGAAAATATTTGATCATCCTGTATTCATTTACATTTTGAAAACTTTGTGCTTGCAGGAGACTATGCAGATTAGAAAATTTCTAAAACAATCAGCTTGCTCTCTTAAAAGCTCCTCTCAAGTAGACTAACATATTGTCTTATTAATGTTGAACTACATTTCTTTAAGGCCAAGACATATCTTGCAGACTTTGAGTTACTTTTCAACCACCCGAGCTGGAAGAAATTAAGAGAAAAAGAACTTTTTTAGTGAGATATTACTTTAACATTGGCCATCTTTCCATCTACAAAAGCAAGGCATAATTCCATCTTTCCAAGTGTTTTCAAATTTATGTATTAGAAAGACAGGCTTTACTTAATTTTAAAAATATATTCCATATTTGCTTAGCTAATAAATCCTAGATAGTCTGAAGGGCGTTGGAAAATGCCTACTTAAAACTAAAATTAGTTTGCATCACCCTTTGTTCCATCTGTGTTCTATTTTACTGCCAGAATGGGGAAAAAAATGGAGGTAGAAGGTTAGCAGTGAAAGTACTTATAAAAAGCAATAATTATTAACCTTGGTGGTATGTCAACAGGTTGTTCAGTTGCTACTGAGAAGAACTGAATGTTTGGAAAGGACTTCAATCCACCCGCTGTCAGAGACTGCATATCTGACAGCCTTCTGACTGATCCAAGCGATGCTGTTCACGCATCAGGTTGGTAATTGCAATGTGAGCACCTCAGCAGAGTGATGTCAGTATTCCTTCAAATATTATTTAATCATGCTGCCACCTGAGAACTCCTTTTGTGCCCGTTTTGCAGACAGAGCTGTAACTAAAGTGATCTCCAGTGGGAGTACAGGTCTTGACATGGCCTATTCTCTGAGCTTCTTGAAAGTGGCCGTGCCACCTTGAATGTCCTACAAACCATAGTAAAGCACGTGCTGTCCAGGGCTTGTTAGGCGGTCATGCTCGGGTGTGCCTTCTGGACGCAGAACTTACTGCTGCCACAATATTGACAAAATTTTTCTTCGGCAAAAAGGAAAGAATTTATAAAATGACTCTGTATTTCTTCGTAGGTATAGGTCATTAGTTTACCTAATTGCATGCAAATCAGCATTCATTTTTCTCTTACACTCTAGAAGAAATATAATAGAGCAAGGCCAGTGCCCTTTAATGCTGTTTCCTATTTATGCTGGAATTTGCTTTGCAAGATGCAGAATAACATTTTTATATTATATTTTAATATTCTGGAATTTGGAATTGAGCTAACTTTATTTTCAGTCTTAATGTTGTTCTTCTGCTTTGCTAATTCCTACACATTCCTCACTATTCCTTAGTTCTAAGATGTATTCCTGTTACTGATCAACTTTTATTTAATACAGCTGAAGCCCAGCATAGTCCAGGATCTAGAGAACTGTCTCCTGTGATAATTAGTGTTGATGTCTTTAACAAGCCTGACCTACACAAAATCTCCTTCTCCCCTCTGTGACACACCATGTAAATTTGGTTGACTACAGAACACTTCAAAGTTGTTTACAGGTAGTCTTAATCATATTTTCCACAATGTTGCATTCTGGTTTTTAGCAGTAGGAAGAAGTAGTGCTAAAGCTGTTCGTGCTTTGCTTCTTCCTTTGGACCACTATTCTCCTAGAAATGAAGTTCATAGATTTTTTTGTGTCTGTTTTTCTGTTTTTCTGTTGTTCACAGGAATAAGGAAAAGATTTCATTTGGAAACTGGCACAGAGAGGAACTGAAAGGCTGCTGGTGGAAGAGCTGTGGCTACAACTGCCATCCCAGTAAGTTGCAGGGAAGATTTGTCAGGAAAAGGTTTTCCTTGTACCCGAAAGATCAGGGATGCCACAAGGCATCTACATGTGCTTTTACAGTAAACAGATGAGGGGTTTAGGGTGGCTTTAAGCTATAAAGTTGATAAGGTTCACTGACTCAGGAAAGGAGTAAGGCAATCAACATGTTAAAGCTTTCTTCTGCTTTGCTAATTCCTGCACATTCCTCATACCACAATTTATCACAGAAAGTGGCTTCATTTCAGCATTGATTTTGCAGGTCTTGACAAATATATTCGTATTTGGAGTGTTCATTATATACCTTATACATTAATATACCTTATATTCTTTCTTATTTGGGAATAAAGCAGGAAAACATCCTGCCTTGCTTTTCTTGGCTTGGGACCACAAAAATGCTGTAAAAGCTAATCTGAGGACTGCTCATTTTTTTCCAACTCACATCAACGAGTATAACTGGAGAAAACAGGTTAAAGATAAATTTAGCATTCTCAGGGAAATTATGTTAAGCCTCTCTAGGAAACGCATTATTTTGTTTGCTCTCATTTTAGATGAATATAAGAGCATATTAAAGACATTATTCATATGCATTCTTAGTGTGTATGAAATTTATGTTTCTCCATTACATTGCATTCTGCTTCATTATTTTACCTCAAGAGTCTCCGCTATAAAGGTGTAGTTAATTTCTAACATTGGTAATTTCAGTTGGTTTTATAATCTATTGCATTATATCATAAAATTTCTATGATCTCTGATGCCTATTAAATATGAACCTGGGTGAGTGAAGAAAAGCTCTCAGATGATATCATTATCCAAGTACATACCAGCTGTACTGATATAAAATATAGCATATTCATTGTGAAAAATTTCAAACAAATAGCTGTGGGCTGGAAAACATTTTACTACTTCTGATATTTGTAAAGCCATATGACTAAGTGCAGGACCAACACATGAAAATATCTGAAGGGCCATAGTTCTTTATGGATTTTTTTCTTAGGTGACATATTATAACACCAAGCCAATGTGGTGATTCTTGCAGCAAATTACAGCCTGATATCTTAAATTATATACCAAATTACATGTCAAATGAAATTCATACAACACCATGTCTTTTACATGAAATATTCCACTACCTGAAGCTGGAGACCGTTACAGATTTAACCTCCTAAAAGACTTGTGTTTACACTTAAAATACACTAAAACTGTACATTACCACACTTCAAGTGTTAGATGTTATTTACATCTTAAGCTTAAATGTGCACCTACTTTTTATTTAGGTACAGATGACATTAAAGTATTTGGTCACTTTTCTTTTTGTTTTCTTGCATGATTTCACTGCATAAGTAATTCCTGTACCACAATGAAGCATTACAATCAGATTTAGTTGATAGAGAAGAAAATACACATACAAGGAAAAAAATCAATCAACAAAAAGGAGATTGGATGGTGAGCAATGTGAAAGAGCAATACAAAACGAGGTGGAAAAGCAATGTGGTATCCATCACTGATATTTCAGGACAATTTTTTTGCAGTCCAACTGTTGAATGCTCCTCATAAGTATTGCAACTTCTGCCTCTGGGATACTATTTTACAATCTAACTCTACTTTCAAAAAGTTATATTTCACCCTGTGAAGCTTTTTCCCTATGAAACTTTTCATATTCTAGTAAAAAAAAACCTTTTGAGAGTTGTCTTAAAAGAAGCTGATCTGAATGCCTCTTTTTCTGTCCATGGTTGTCAACATAATACTTTAATAAGAATTTCCTTAAGAATCTCTAAGTAATTACGGTAACAATTTAAGTAAGAAAGCATTTTACAAAATGAAAAAATGAAAAAATTCCTGAAAAATGTAATTTTGAAATGTCTCATTTCAAAAAAAGATTCTTTCCTAAACGTATTTTTTGGTTTAAATTGTAATTCTTTTTTATTTGCAACATAAGTTTAGAGTTACTTCATAGAAACACAAAGAAAAAGTAAATCTGATATAGAAAACTAGATTTAGGCAGTAAAAAATGCACTGATTTTTTGTAAAACAATTAAAAAACCCTAATCTGTTGTGGCTATGATATTATCAACATTTTGATATAAAATTTAGTATGAATTGATTTTACTCACTGATTGTATTTACAGAAGATTCGTGCATATGTCAAGGTAGATGAATCCTTTTTTTTTTTTTTTCCCCAAAACATCAAAATTTCCCTGAAAATGCAAAATTTTTGTTATAACCAACCTTTTTCTTCAGTAGTCTTTCAATGGTATATTATTAATTTCATTCAACATCTTCACGTTATGGGTTGGATAATGTAGTGATTAAAGCTTTTGAGTGTGACCTTAATCCAGTTCTTGACCGAATTAGAGTCTTTCATTGGAAAAGTCTGATAAACACAACCCTTACTCTGTAATCATCATCCCTATTTACTGAATCAGTTGAAAGTATACATCCATTCATTAATGAGTATAAGTTATTCAAATAGTATCAGCAGCATAGATTTCCTTCCAGACCTAAATCTGTAAGCGAATGTACAAAATACAAATATGAGGAGATATATTGTGCTTAAACTTAAATTTTCATTTAGGCAACCAGTCTCTCAGCTGCCAGAGTGGTCTTGTTTTTAAGAGTACTGAGCTTGTTCAGCTCTTGGGGAAGTCTGAGATAGCAGTATATACATGGAAGTGCCTGCTTTTTATGATGAGAATATATGCTCTAGGAATCTTATGTATGTTAAGTATAGTTTAGTATGTCATACTTCATCAGTATTGCTGCTGGCATAGCCTGGAACTTCTTCTCTGATACCAGGAAATAGGAAGGGAAAAGGAGAACAGAATGCAGTTGCTTTTTGCCCACTCTATCTGTCTGTGTATTTTTGTCACCTCCTAATGGCAGGATGCTGTTGCCACAGTAGGTCTCCAGAACAGCAGCCTCTTGTGTGTGAACAGGACTTGTTTCCCTCCCGAGTGCAGCAGCGGTGGCGGCGGTGGTGGTGGTGGTGGTGGTGGTGGTGGTGGTGGTGGTGGTGGTGGTACCCAGAGATGCAGGAAGCTGAATTCAGGGCTCTGCGGGACACTATTTGCTGTCTGTCCCACAAATCAGCTTTCTTATGTTGTGTTGTAAGCTCCAGAAGAAAAAGCTGATCCGCATATAAGGAAGCCCTCATTAAAATAGAAAAAAAAAAGATGGGGAAGAGGGGAAAAAAAAATCTTGAACACATGGGTACATGCATATTTGCTGAAATGGCTTTCTTTTGAGCTCCTTCCAGAGGTAATGTTGTACAAATATTTGCAACTAGATATCTGTTGTGAAAAAATATGTCCTGATTTAGATGCTTTCTGTGAAGGTGGTACAGGGTCTGCTTGTTTTCAGAACAAAAGTATCCTCTCTGTTTATAACATAGTTCCCTCAGTGTTTCAGCCCAGTAACACTTATGGACCTTAACTGAGATCATGGGCTCCCTGTGATAAACAATGAACAAACTCTTAGTGAAATGAAAAAAAGCAAACAATGTGGGTCCCTAAAGATTTACAGAAAAGGCCCTCAAGACAGGCACACGGAGTCAGAAGGGTACTAAATCATTTTCTAGAGGTGGCTTGCGGGGTAGCCTAGCTGGAACAGAGCTCCAGCCTCCTTCTCCCCGTGCTGGCTGGACGGCCTCTGGACCGCGCTGCCTTTTGAAGAGTTTCCCTCTGAACACCTTTGGAAGTGAGAGATCTGCACACATGTATTAAAAGTCGGACTGTACAAGGGGGTATGAGAGAGGTTTGACTGGGGTTTTTTAATACCAGGTTATAGAAACTACAAATATCAGGGAAAAGAATTTCAGGGGAAGTGAATGAAAATAGCAAGAGATCAAAAAGAGAAGCAGTTGGACAAGCAAGATACAGTGGAAGGAAATTAACACAGGCCTGGAAAATATCTGTGCGGTCAGCCCAGTTTCCAGTGCTCATGGGGGAGTTGAGATTAAAATGTCTAAAACAGAAACAGAATTTTCAGTTTATGACACAGAAAACTACAGGCTGGAGCAATCAGACCGGAACGCATCTTTTGTAAGTTAAATTCAAGGCATAGCTCCAGAGCATTCCAGGATAGCCTGTAGATTTCTATAACGGTAACAGATTTTTAATAGCTCTTTTGACAATGCATGAGGGATTGAAAGTATAGGGTTGCAACCAAAACCTTTTAAAAAAGATTCTTAGCAAGCCAGGAAAAGAGCCTTAGGTTTAACTCTTCAGTAGTTCAGATGCTAGTGATGATAAATAATGAATGGTATCACCGAGCATCTGGACGTACAGAGTATATGCTAGTAAAATCTAACATGAAATTCAGCCAAATGTAGTTTGGGTGAATTAGACTACCGATATTACGAGACAATGCCAAACCTAAGGATTTATACCTGCTGAAGACTATGTGTAGAAGGAGGAGTTCATCTTTCATGTTCATCTGACCAATGAGAAGGTTGAAAATTGTGGTCAAAAGCTGACTAAAAATGTTCAGATGTATATTACACACAATCCTTTGTCTGACACACATGCAAAAAAATTAAATGTAACAGCCTATAAAACTGTATATCATAATTTAAGACAGAAGGTAAAGATCTTTGTAAGATAGAAAGGATTTTGAACATCTTTGTACTTGAGACTATCTGTGAAAAAAATCTTATTTTCTAAGAGCTAAAAAGTCCACCTGATGAAGTCTTTTGAGATGTCTCAAAATTAAATACACAGAAATTAAACTACCATTAAAGCAGTCATGAATTACACGCATCCCTAAAACCCATCTTGGGCAAACTCTGATAATTTCTTTTAAAGATTCATATGTTAAGTGGCATAGCCACTACTTGCCAGGTATCAGCATGCGGCAATGATGTTTATTTTTCTGTTGACATAGTCAGGATTTATTTGAACTTTTGTTTCCAAAGAAATTACTAATTGATATATACATGGAGTCGTCAAAGAGACTGCTCTTAAAAATAAAGGCAGGTGATGATAGGCCAAGAATTCTAAAAATCCAGATGAGTGACTGTAGGTAACTAGAGTTAAAGGTAGGTAGGGCACATGCTCGGGCTTGTATTTTTACATCTACTATACCCTGCACTGAGAGGTTTCTTTTTTTCCTCAAAAGTCTCTGTGTTTTCTGATGTTAAACAACAAATGGATTCCTGTTTTTTTCCCGTGTTTTAATTCAGTAGGGTCATATGTAGGATAAAATGAAGGTGCTGATACCTGTTTATCCTCACAATGCATTTAAAGTGTACGTAAAAGGTAAAACTCTATGTACTGACACCACATTTCGGTGAATGTGGTCACATCTTAACTTGTAGCCAGATCTGCTGTTTTAAATGATTAAATGTTAAATCTGGTATTTACTCTTGGACTGTGCAAAAGTCAAAGGGAACAATTTGTCAGCTCATTCATATTTTGCTTCTAAAGCCAGTTAACTAATCAGTCTAACAGAAAAAGAAGTAAGATAAATGGAGGCTATTCTGTTATGTAGAAAAGTGTACATGAAGATAAATTTTTCACATTTTGCTTCATTTCATCTGCAGTTATCACTGTCGTAATTGCTTCTGAACACTCAAGGTGCTCTTCATATTCCTTCTATGATATGAATGGTTTAAGGTAATTTTGGTAGACTACTAGCTTGCAGCACTGAAATTTTCTGTATTCTTTTTACTATATTCTAATTTAGAAAAAAAATCCTCTACCTTTTTATATAAGAGTGGATTTGCCAAATAAACAATAAAGGGTCAAGAGCTTTGTAAGCTACCAGTTTCTGCTAGAAACAAGCTTGCATATAGGAAATCCTGAGTAAATAAAATCTTGTTACCTTTGCTAGTATAGTGCCCATTAGTTTATCTTAGAAATATGTGATAATCTAGGCTCAAATACCTTGCAGTAATTTCTTTTCTTGCTATTGCTTCTATTGATTTAAGGAGTAATGTTGTCATGCCCATTGGCTCATCTAAAATCTGCAAGAGGGCTCTCACCACTTTTAGTTTGTGATAGTCATCAGGCGTTTCTCACTGCAACTTCATGAACTAAATTATGATATGAAAAACCCTAAAAACTAGACTACTGTGTTAAAAAGCTAATTATTTTAAAAAGGCAGTAAAGAAAAGTCTGTGCAAAATAGGATCTTGACCATTTTTATATTGCCGCATCATAGTATGTCTCTTTATTGAGAACTCTTTAAAGCCTAAGGAAAATGCCAGGATTTATAAAAGAGTCTTTTCCTCTGTTAACACATAATGGGTTTCTGACTAAATTAATTCTAATGGCATAGTTAGCCACATATGTAGAATTCTCATCAGGGTTTGAAATCTGATTTTGTGCAGTGTGATTTTATGATGGATATGCATCAGAACAAATAAGTAGACCCAAGGTAGCTGTATTAAAATTGCTGTAAAAGGTATACTAGTTTTCTCAGTTAGCTAGATTTCTGCAGTGGTAGACTGAGAGATTCTTAAATAGGCACACTCATTTTGGCACCTTGTGCACTTTGAAAAGAATCTCATTATAAAAACCCTCAGCTTTGTGCCAAAGAAATACAGGAGTGGGACTGGATTTCTTTCTTTTACAGTTTGTCAGAAATTTAATGTAGTTTTATTACATTAAATGTTCAACTATGCCAGCTGCTGTAGGAAATATATAGCTAAACAATAAGCTCAGAAAGGTAAATGCATGCATGATGTTCTTAAAATACTAAAATTTTACTAAATTTACTAGTTTATTTTTACTAAAATAAAATGCAAACTGGGCTTAGTTCAGAATTTCCAAACCACATCTTGGTGTTTTAAGGCTCTGCAGGCCTTTTTAAAAACTCCTATGAGTTTAAATCAATATATTCTACTGGCAGCAGAGTTCACCTTATTAGCCAAAAATGTGTGGGTCATCAAATACTTTTATAGCCACATAGTGCATTTAATTAATCATTTATTATAAACATAAGATTTTTTCTTAACTAAAAAATTTAATTCAATTACCAGGAGTTTCGTTCCTCCTTTCCTACAGTAACTTCCAGCTTTCTCTCCAGTGGGTTGGTTTGGGGTTTTTTTCAAGAAATTCAACTTGGATTCTGCCATCTTGTCTTTTCCACTAATCTAATTACAATATTCAGTCAAGTTATATAAGTATTCTTCTGGAAAATTTGACAAGATAAGGAGAGCAGTTTTCATGGAAAATAATGTGATTTAAAGTTCTTGCTCCTGGACATTCACATGCTCCACTACGTTGGTGTAAGTATCTCTGCTGATGTCTAATGGAAAGTCATAATTGATGAAGTATTTCTGGATTCAGGCTTTACTTTTCTTCCAGCTTTTTTCAGTATTTTACCATGAATTTTTTTTTGCTTGTTCATACTAAAAGAAAAAAAAAAAAAAGACCAAACAAAAAACCACTTAGCTTTTTCTATCCATAGTTCATTTTGTGGGAGTGTTGCTACTTTTCCTTGCCTTGATGGCAAACAGAAATCAATGTTTTTCTAATATTAATTCTGAAATTAATAGCCACTTCTGCTGAAGACTTTTAGAAGATTAAAAATAATGCATATGCAATAGCAATCAGAAGAATCTTTATAACTGATTTGACCCTATGAATTATATTCAAACTGGTCTTCTGTCTTTTGCATATTAAATATTCATAGAGAATATATGGTATGCTTTTAAAAGCAGTTTGCTTTCTGGACTGACACCTTAGTCTTGCAAAATACATCCCAACGTTTCTGTTGCACTTGGACTCATGTTCCTTTAGGATGTAGCTATTATTGGTCCCCAAATTTCAACAACTGGTCTAGTGAGTTGTCATTTATTGCCCAAGTTCTATAAACATGATAGTGTGTGAACGCAGAGAAACTGTGCTAACTTTTCAGTATCACAGTGTTTTGTCCATGCAAAGCACTGTTACATTAATTACAGTATATAAGTACTACTTCTAGGAAAATAATAATAAAAAATTAAATAAAGGAATTTGCTTTTCTTGAAGTTGAGAAATGCAGGCAAATATGGTCTGCTTTTCATTTCCCAAGAAATATGGTCCTTTTCAAATAAGTTACATTTTTCTTTTGTGTCCTTTAGACTACCTCAAGTGGCTTGCAGTATTTATCAACTTTAATCAACATGACTGACAGGAAACCTGATAATAGAGAATAGCTGTCTCCACTGGTGGGGCAAAATCTTTTGAAATGTCAGTAGTGAATACACTGTATTTACATTTCTTTGGGACTCTCACTTTTAAAAGATTTTCATCTTTTACACTGGAGGGATGAAAGTAAAGGTTATTTAACTATACATCAGAAATTGTATCTGATGACAGTGTGACAAAATATTCCTCCTTTCAGAAGTGGAGAATGCCTGCCTTTCATATCTGGTGCTGTTCCAGTGGTGTAACAAGTTCATAGCTACTATTTGTCCTCTAATATTGGAAGCTGTTCAGCATCCAATTAATGACAGTCCTGGAGCTTTCTTTTTTAAATCCATTTTGGGGTTGGCCAGCATATTAGATCTTTTCCGAGATTTATAGTATATGAAATACAAACAATTAAAATTAATAAGAAGTTACTTCTGGACTGTCATGCAGCACATCGTTTTGGCCATAGGTAGGGCTCTGTGAAAACGGCTGAGTTGTCTGGTTGTGCTGGATCACACAGCGGCTTGGCCAGACGTGTGCTGAAGAGCAAAAACACATTACAGCCATGCTGATCCCATTTGGTTTCAGTCTGTGAAGCCTGAAAGTTTGGCGAACTTTGGCTTTGTGTTGCCTATAGCGATCAGTGAATTCATTGGGGCTGTAGTCAGCGGTTCCTCTCCTTCATGTCCTCTGTTCTGAGTGCGGGGCTGCTAAACTTGGGGCTTGTGGTTCAGCTAATTGCAGCAGCGACTGTCTCTTCTGGACATCCCCTCTTCCTGAGCATCACCCTGGGGACGAGCTCCTGATGCTCTGCCTCTGGGTGCACCCAACTTTATGGTAGACATCACGTGGCGCAACTGCTTAGACTGGGAAAGCTGAACTCCCAAATGCAAGAACTGGTTTCATCATATTAAATAATTGAGGAGAGTACCTAGTGAGCTTTCAAAAACTAAGACTCTGTTTTCTGCTGTTTTCTACCTCTGCTTTTGTACTCTTCTGTACGCATACAATACTTCTTTAGTATTCTACTTTGTGTTTCCTTTGCATTAAACCCCCTTTTAGATACTAAGAAACGTCACATCCGCAGCTGTAATTGTGCTATCCTCAGAAGGTTTTAGAAAAAGAAAAGTCTGCATAAAGAAAAAGTAGGACCAAGAGGAATAGCTGGAAGTAGCTTGTTTCTCAGTGAGAGAAGATTCCCTGGTCCCTGTAGGTACCTTTTGATGACTCTATTATCTTATAGAGCTACTGACTTCCTTGTGGAAACATTTCTGCTAGCATTTCAGAATTTAGAAACTGGTTTAATTTTAAACTCAAAATATAGTTAGTTTTGACTACAGTTGTTATGGGTATTGGTAAAGGAAAGATTTAAAAATTATTTTGGAAAAATCTGTAAAAATATTTTTAAAAACTTCATGGAAAATTATATTTTAATGTTAAAATTGTCTTTAGGGGAAAAAAAAAAAAAAAAAAAGATGAGAAATTGCCACAACATTTCTCAAGGAGAAAGTTCATTTTCTCTGGCTTTCTGTGCGCTTCAAATATTGTAACTTTTTTTAATGAAAAATCACAGTAACTTTAGCAGGACAGTAATTAAGTTGTAGAGACCCCATCAAGGCAAACCTTCTTTTACAAACATGGAACAGCTAGAAACACCACAGCGTACCTACGACTCACCAATAATGGAGGAGTTTTTCCCCTTTTCCCCTACCCAATATATTAATTTCAGATGGATGTCCTGCGCCCAGTGCTGAGCCCAGAAGCGAAGTTTCCAAGGCTGACACATTTATCTCCTGCCAATCTGATTAGTGCCTGAAGAGAGCAGGCGCAGGAGACATGAAGCATCTTTCAGTTGGTGCTGGGAATGTCCCACCAGCAGCATGGGGTGACTGGGAGATGGCTGCGGGGCACCGAGGGTCTGCAGGGAGGAACCCTGAGCTTACCCAGTAAATGACACCTACCACGAGGGCGAGGGCTGGAGGGGAAACCAAGGTAGGGAGTACGCTTTCACCAAAAGCATTTCTCTGGATTTGTTGTGACAAATGCCTTTGTGCTTTTTAAATATCAGAAGTCCCCCTCTTACTTCCTTATGTACCGTAAGACCTTCATTTTCTTTAAGATAAACTGTATCCACCAGCCCCCTGGCATTTGTGTGAAAAGCCTCCCACGTCCAAGATCTGCTCTGCCTCTTCAAATGTACATAGCTGCTTCAGGAGAGAAACCAGGCCCTTGAACAAGAAGGAATGAGAGATGATTCATTAGGAAAAGGAAAGCAATGTGGGTTTGCAGCGTGGCAAGAAAAGACAATGACCCCTCAGCTGCTCTGCAGAAAGCAATTTGGAGTCTTGCAGCAGAGGGGAATCGCTGCCTTGGTTGTGTAAACCAGCAACAAGAAGATTTAGAATCTCCAGATTTGCTGCACAAGGTCAGCTCTGTTCCATTTTATCTTCATCAGTGCTTCTGTTTTCCACTGTGTCTTCCAACACATTCAACGAAAAAAAAAAGCCCTGCTCATAAGCAAGTAATCCTCAAGATTATTTTTTTTATTATTATTACTAAGGAGTGTCTCTTCTGAGAGTATTTTAAACTACAGCATTCAGGTATGCTGGGATTATTGTATTTTCGTGTGTGCCACTCACACCTCTGAAAGCTCTCGCCATCTAAGCACCAGTACTCCAAAAGAAGTACTTAGACAACCTCCACACAATAAAAGGCAGAAAGGAGGTATTGCTATAATTAAAAAAGTTGGAACAAGGAGGCAGGCTCTTGCTAATACCTACATGAATGTGTAGCCTGTGCTGTTGCTGAATCACATTTTACTGATAACCCAGGGATTAGACACAGATAAATACAGTAAATGGGGAGTGCTGCCAAGTTGCTACAGTGAATTATCTAACTGTAGTTGCATGTACTTTCTCACTGAACAGCCAGAACTGCTTGTGTTTGCAGCCCTGATTATTGTTTGTTTGTTTGTTTGTTTTAATCCTGCACCCTGTATAAGGGCACGCAGCACGGGTTTCTGTGTAATAGCTTTTAAGATAGCCTTTATTTAAATGTAATAGAGAAAGTCAGATATCTGGAATTATTTGCAAAATGGAAGTAATGGACCTAGTGAAGACCAGCGTAGTAGGAGTCAAAGGGACCAGCTGCTCCCTTGCTCCTGCACAGGAATTTGCCGACATTCCAGCTATCGGTCCACGCAGCAGAGAGTGATGTCTTGCCATGCACCAAGCACGGCAGCAACAAGCCATTTCAGGCTTCCCTGTTGCGCTGGAAGGAATGTAAGTGCCGGCCACACTTTCTGGTGTGGACAACAACCTTCTGCAGCCCTGCCAGGTCTGTCTGTGTGTCAACCAAGTGTCACGCTGTTACTCTCCAGGAATAACAAATTAGGGGCCACCAGCCTCCCCTTAGGAACAAACTTTGGTATCAAGAGTAATCCTCATTAAAGCACTCCTTCCATCTTGCTTATCTGACGCGCAAGTGCACAGGAAAGCTCATAAGCAAGCCGATAAGTATTGACTGATTGGAAGTTTCTGTGCCAAAAAACTGTGTGGCCTGATACATGACTCAGTCTTAAAAACAGTCTGGGTGTTTCAGATTATGAATAATACAAGGATTTCTTACAAGGGGTCTGACCGAAAGAAAAAAGAACTGATGCAAATTGGTGATTGTAACTCTCTGTATACTCAGCAGAGTACACTGAATGGAAGAAGTAAGGCTTAAAAATTCTTTTTGGAAAATGCACACCTGATCCTCTTATGGGTATTTGCTCACATAGAAAAACTATCATTCAGTGCTAACTCCCATATTAGAAGGCAGAATTAAGAACATCTATATAGATAAGAGACCATTCTGAACTGAAAACAAAAATAATGTTAGTTTAGAACAAGTATTTTAATATATTTTAAGAGCTGCACTGGAAATATATTTACATAACACAATTTGGATATTTGAAAATACCAGAGAATTTCACAAAGACTGTTCTGAAACATGTCACAGAGAGTCACATGACAGCATCTTTCTACTGGCTCACTATGTATCACCTAGGGGAGCATGTTTTATTTAAGAAGGAGCAAGCTAGGGGATATCAATGAGCAAAAAATGAAAATGAGAATATATTGAGCAATCGGGAGCCAAAAAATGTTAACAAATGCATTTGAAGGTTGAAGACTACAGAGACTGTGCTTCTACATGACATGTTAACCATGTGTGCAGAACCTTGCAGTTGCTTAGAGAAAAATAATCCTCAAAATGGTGAATTCCTCTCCTGGGAGAGTGTCAAGGGAGGTTAAGTGATTTGCCCAGACCAAAAAGAGACTCATGTCGGAGTTCAGCTTAGGATGTTGCGCTCTGTGATTACTGGCTTTTGTCTTTCTTCTGAAGAATATGACAATATATATCCAGGTGATGAAAAAGAGAGAAATGAGGTGCTTATTTTAAAGTAGATTTTAGGAGAAGTGTTTGATCTACAAATAACACAAGCATTCTCTTACAGAAAGGCATATAAATTCCCAAGGAATTACTTTTTGTTGAAGGAAAAAATCTTATAAATAAAAAAATTGTTCAGGAAGGAGTTAAAAGGAATATCAGAAAGCACAGCATTAGGGCCATTTTTGTTTACTTTATAATTTACTGACCTAAATTTGCCAATGACATAGAACTGGGAAAGGAGGATAAAGTAAATACAGACGAACAGAGCAAATAAATTCAAAATGATCTGGATAGATTCAGCTTAGAGGCTGGATAAGTAGCTTATTCAGCTCAGTTGTACAGAAGTGTGAAGTAATAAGATTAAGAACTAAAAATAATCAAAGAGGACAGAGCCAAAAAAGAAAATACAACAAATAACACAATCCCAGAAGAAGAGTAGACTAAGTACTTCTCCCTGTTTATGGGGCAGAAGATACAACTTGCTGTCGGGCAGAGCACAGGGGACTTTGCCAGCCCCAGTGTGGGCACAGGGAGCCGCGTGCCTACGGACAGACAGAACGACGCAGAAGTAGCTGGCTGCAGGAACGGGCACTCCTGCGGGCAGAGGGATCACCCCCCGGGAGCTGCACATCAGTCCGTGGGGCTGTGGTCGGGAGGGAAAGGAAATGGACAAATTGCAGATTGATTGCATTTCATTATTTAATATATATCTGGCAACAAAGCCAGTTGGTGAACTGGGACTCACCGTGCAGGGCACATGTAACAGCTCTGGCAGTCCCTGCCCCAAATTGTTTTCAGTTGACATAGTGTTTTTATTCTCATTCCAGTTCAACTGTGTGGTGCATTTTTTTCCCTCCACAGCATATTTTGGTGCCTAAAGCTGTGACGGACATAGTCGATCCCCCGCTAACCAAACCAGCAGCAGTTTGGTACAGGCTCCAAAGGAGGCAAAAGCCTGAGCCGTAGCTGGGCTAAGAACTCCTCTAGGAAATCACCAAAGGAGCAGAGCGACACAGTGAAAGATGTGGGTACAAGGAGTCTCACGCATATATCTCCCGTTGTATGTAATTTGACTACAAGCCAAACACTTTACCCCATAAATATGACAGCCCAAGTGAGCCTTCTTTGAGCTCTCCCTGCTAGGCAGCGTGGTTGCATGGTGGTGATCTCCCCCTGCACTGGAACACCTCTCAAGGCTCTCAAAGCAACAAGATATTTACCAATGACAGGTTGTTGGATGAGCCCAATTTGAGTTCTCCATGGACGGCAACTGGACTGCACACCGGGCAACTCTCCCTTCGAGCAGGGACACCTCTCAATATTAAGAGATAGTAATTTAACGTAAATAAGTAAGTTTTAAATAGAATGAATCACTTAGAATTATAACGTTGTGTGATTTAGTATGCTGTTTGCTTAGCTTTACTTACTTAGCATGAGTAGCTAAATTTGCTGCAGTCTAAGGCGACAAGTATAAACTTTCATTTAGATTTGCTGAACTGGTACTGAACGTGTACCTACTTAGTCAAAACAGGGGCCTTCAGAACCAGTGTAAATCAGAAAAGGAGGCTTCAAGGCTACGACCGTCAACAGCATCTGCAACTCGACAAGATAATGAACAGCCTGTCTGGAGACAGTGAAGGAATGTGGAAGACGAGTGAAGAGTACGTGAGAGGCGGGTGAATAGTCTGTAAGAGTATAATTGTCCAGGGATTTCTTTGTTCAGGTCCTTCATTCCTTCCTCTCTCTCTTTCCTCTTCTTCTTCTCCTTCCTCTTGTTCTCCTTCTCCTTCCCCTCCTCCTTCCCCCCCTCCTTCTGACGGTCCCTCCTCAGAGGCACCCAGCTGGATCTGACCCTGCTGCTGTACCGCTCTATTAAATTATTTATTTTTATAAGATTCGATGCCTGAGAGTCTGTTTTGGGAAACTGCGGGCTTGAACTTCAGAGTGATGCCTGGACAGATCAGTAAGTGATTAATAGCATGCTAAACTTTGAAATCTTAACTAAATGATATAAAGGATTGATTGCGCACATGTAACCTTTTAGACATAAACCGTTGAAGAAGTCTGAGACTAAGTCTGGATCCAGCCACACCTAGACTCCCCTCTGAGATGGAGTTTAGGAAGACAGGGAGTCCATTCTGAACCTTATGACTCAGCAGGAGGTTCTCCTTACCCTTTGAATCTCTTAGATATAAACCATTGACCAGGCCCGAGACTAAGACTGGATGTAGCTGCCCCTAGGCTCCATCAGGAGTTTGGAAAGCAAGGGGTCCATTCTGAACCTCGTGACTCAATGGGACGGTCTCTCTTACCTTTTTGCATCTCCACTCTCTGTGAGAATAATTCTAAATCAATTCTGACTTGATTTTCCTTTGTATGTTTCTCCCACGAAGTAAGTAATAGCGTGAACCTTGCTGTCGAACTCTGTTAAGTCACACTTTTACAGATTCTTTAAGGATCCTAAATAATTCCGCAACAAAAGCACTGTGATCAGTGTAAACAAATAAAAGTTAATGAGTTGCCTATTAACCAGATTTGTGTTAATTGTCCATTTTGCCTTAGGGAGTTAAAAAAAAAAATGTTTTATTATTGAAACTGAGACTTGAGGAAGACATTGCTAAACTTTTTTTTTTTTCAGTACAGACTTTATTTTATCCTCATATAGTTAGAAAAATGAACCAATAACACTATAAGTAGATTCTATTGAAGAATAACACAGCCTTAGATATCTTTTCTTTAAATCATAAATGATCCTCTACCAAATAATTAAAGACACCATTAGCAGCAGCCTTCTGTTCAAAATCAGGCTACTACTTTTTCTTTAAGAGGTACTTTTGTTGTGTTGGAGGAATTATACTGAGTATTCTCTGTCTAAAGTAGCAAAATAACACCATAATTGGATTTGTTCAGAGTAATGATAACAAGATTTAAAACACAGTTGCAACACAGGAAAACTTAGTGTAAAAAGACTATTCTATGTCTTCAGCTGTCAACTAGAAGTATATTGAATTTTGCAGAGCAAATTCAAATAGAAGTGTTGAGATTAAAAGTGATAAAGCAGCAACAGTGAGATCCGAATCCCTCCAAAAATTAGATTAAATCCTCCTCAGGACCATAAAAACCTTATTATCTTGACATGACTAGATCAATCATTGCGAGACAATTATCTTAACAAGTTAAAGTTGCTTTGATACAGGAGTTTTAGACTATATTTTTTTTTCTTCTCCTTGGTATGAAAATAGACTGTGTATGGTCCAGGCATTCCTGAGCAGAAACAGAGATGGACACATCTAGGCTCTCATGGTGACAAATAAGCCATAAAGCCTATCTGTAAACATCAATAAAGTCCTCCTTTAAGCAACAAAAGCCTACATTATATTGAACTGTGAAATAGAACACCACTAACTCTTGTCATTATATAGTTTATTGAGTTTAGTATGAAATTACTTAACACTGTTCTTGTCTCCTCACTTCTTTAACGCCAAAGTCATTCTTGCAGCTGAAATACTGTGTTGCATTTCCACTGTGCCTGTTATCAGAAAGCTCAGGTGCCTTACCCTGGAAATTAATGCTCATACCATATCTCTGAAGATGGCCGGTGCTATTATTGATAAATGTAGAACTGAGGAATGATGTGGGAATGGTCACAAAATAATCAGAGCCGGAGCCAAAAAGAGGGGATCCCAAACCTTTTAGCCTTACTAATGGTGGAAGCAGGACTTTAGCCTGGTCAGGAATACTATCGGTATTCAAAGAGAAAATATACACTGCTCATTGAATAGTTTTTTCAATCTTCTTTGAACTTTTTTGTTCCCATTTTTAATTGGGAATTTTGTGTGCCTTTATTGTTTCTGATGGAATATTTGAAGTGTATTTTGTCCACGTTTTATTACTGTGCAATAGTTTTGTAGGCATTCTTCTTACTTTGGAGTGCCATTGACCTGGCTTTGGATTGAAAACTTGCTCACTGCCTACACATTTAATTCTAAGGCAAATCAATATGGTTCTGTGGCAAAGAATGTGGCAAAGATGGGCTTTTATTTCAGATCGCAAAAGACCCTTGACATAATCTTAAAAAGTGAGTGCTTTAAATTCTTTCCAAATAAAAACAGTCATTTGTATTTTGCATCTTCTGAAAGGTATATTAAATCAAGATTTACGTCTTTAAAGCTTTTTTTGCTTGTTAGTTTTAGATATAGTTTCCCACTGAATGCACTTTCAGTAGGAAGCGCCTCTTAAAAATGATGATATAGTATGGAACCAGTACGGAAAATTCTTATAAATACTTCTTACCGTGTAGAAGCTAATTCTGACTCTAAATGAAAAGCAATTCCTTTGCACTATAAACAAGTTGTCTACAGGTGAGCACTAAGACAAAGAAGCTATTTGATTAACATTACAGCATAATGTAAAAGAAGACTAGGTCATTTTTAATGAAAACAAATTTTTCTGTCAAGTATGATAGAAAAAATATACCTAATTTGCAATATTATAATATATTTTAAAATAATGTCATCTGTGAGAGTTCACCATACAGATTATACATTCCTAAAAATTGGAGTTTTATACATTTGAACTTCTTAAGAACAGTGGTACAAGAGACAGTGCTGAAATAAATTACTTCATAGACCCACAAAGGACAGCTGGTATCAGATAGCCTTACATAAATAGTAAGTTTAACATTCCATACTGGTTTAATTCCCACAGAGTTTTTCAAGTTTTATTAACCCAGACAATTCATAATAATTATGATAAACAGACATTGTCATCAAAAATCAGCAGAAATTTGATAAGATTAAGTACAATGCAATACATCTTCCTCGCTCACAGGGTCTGTATAATAAATTACTCCTAGGCTTCAGAATGAGGCATTGTATAATTGAGCAAAACAGATCAATTTTTAAGGATGCTTATTTAAATGCAAAACAGACTTTTTGAGAATGGTAAACTTGATTAAAATACCTCTTTAAGCGCAAATCACAAACAACAATATTTAATATTCACAGGCCATAACCATCCTATTAATAATACAATTTATTGTTCAGATATAATTGTAAGGTCTTGACGATGTGGCAGCTGTAATCTACTTTAAAAATTAGAAGCAGTGAACTCCACAGTCTTCTAATGTGGCTGAAATACACACAATGGCTGAGCGACTTGCATTTGGTTACTGAAATACATTGCGTCAGATTAAATGATCAGGCTTTGGGTGTTTGTTACACATCATTTTCCCCACCTTTAATGGTTGTGTTCCATAAATTATACTATTTCTGCTATTGTGTAGATATTAAAATCAGATCCAGAAATGACTGAATAGGAATGTAGCCATCTCAGTCCTGAATACTTTTAAAATTGGTTCAATCTTCACATGCTGGCAATACTCCTTTTTTTCTTTTTTTTTTTCTTTTTTTTGGTAAAATTTCCTGGATAGGTGCAGTTGTGCTTTTGCATAGCAAAAGCATTACATACTTGAGACATCTGGACAGGCTATGACTATCTCACACTGTAAGCAAAAGTGAATGTAAAAAACCCAGTCATTCCAACTTAACTTTGCCCCATAAAACAGAGCTCTTCACTGAAAGCATTGACAACTGTCCCTTTCTTTAGAGGCATGAGGGGCTATGGCTCCCTCTCCTCTCGCACCTTTACACTGGCATCCCTTTGGCACCATTGCCAGGGGATCAGTACTTACCTTCTAATTATGCATTTAGGTTCCTTTTCCAAGGCTTTTTTTGTATGTATTTGTGTGCTGCAACACTTGAGTTTCAGTCCCCCTGAGAAGGAGCTCAGTCCAAGTCTCACATATCCTGGGTACTCTAATGCTCCGTTACTATAGGCATATACATTCATGTGAAAAGGTAGCAGTGGCTTCTGTTCATAACTGGAAAAATATTGTTATGCTCATGGTTGCCCTGTGTTTCTAAAGTCCATGATAGATTTGGGAAGGCAAAATGCCACTCAATGTATAGCTGAAACTTGTGTGCTCTTCTTTTTCAGTTTTACTTTCAGAGTCCCTGAATTGGACAACAGAAGGACAACTTCCCAAAGAAAAGGAGCTGAAAGCTCTTTGCTTTCAGTTACAGTTTTGCAGGCAGCATCTGTGATCTGGTTTCCTTCATCACCATATCAAACTCCTACAACAACAAAGTTTCTGCTCAGAGAAGAAATAGAACTTTCCACCAAAAATCCTTTTACGCTGTAACAGCCCACTGAAGACTGAGACATCTGATCTTTGAAACAATCTTAAACTTTGGTGAGACATAAGCATTGTAAGTGGAATATTTATTACTTTAATAACATCTATGACTGCAATGTTAATAGCCATTTTTTATGACCAATAAACTACTTATTAGCAGCTCTACAACTGTGCAGTTGAATTATGAAAGAATGAGCTTTAAGTTCGGCATTTTTAATGTAGTTTATATTCCTGCACATGTCCACCAGGTTTGGGAGTTGAGGTGTTTTCACTCCAAGTTCACCCAGTCTCCTCCGAAAGTCTTGAAAATAGTCAGTCTATCATTTATCGCAATCTTTGCAGCACAAAATAAGACTCCTGTGTGTTTTAAACGTTTCCATGGTGTTGCAGTCTGCTTGGCTGAACGGGAGCCGGTGAATGCCAGGAAACAGGAGCAAGCCCGACCTGCTGCGCTCGCTTGCTCGTGGGCAGGCACGGAGCGGCAGTGGCTTCCAGCTCCCCGCCGCCGGCTCCGGTGCTCGTCCTGCTCCGGGGCTGGCTGCGGGCTGGCTCACCCGGCCCCCGCTCCTGCACGGCCAAGAAGGCTGAAGCCAGCTTTAGCAAAAATAGAAATCCAGCTGCTGGCGGTTGCTGGAAAAGTGGATGGACAAATTCAGCGAGCGAAGCGGTCTGAGAAATTCTGGTTTGCAGATCTGTTACAAGATCGGTCACCTCATCTAGGGGATGGGCCACTGTGTCAGAAAAGGGTAACAGTTTAGCAAATATCAGTAACTGTTTAGCCTTATGTTAAATGATTGTACATCATTGCACTGGAGCACACAAAGGCTTTTCCTGTGTTCTGGAAGTATGGCCTTTGACTTGCATTCCCATCTTCCTCGCTGTCTCTGTCATCTCCCCTTGCCGCGTGTCCTGTTTTATTCTGCGTCGCATTGGATGGTGATGGCAATAATGAAAGTCATTTATTAGCTAACCAAAGTGAAGTTAACATGAACACAGACTGTGTATCAAACACTGCTGAAGAAACGAGAGGCTAAGTTTTAAAACACAAGTCACTAAGCTCTCTGCTTCATATTTTGCTTCCACAGCCCATGTATTTTCATCCATTAAAGCCGATCACCACAAAGAAATGTCAGGTAGCTCAGTTATTAATAGGTAAATCAATTCTATCTATCTACATCACGATGTTGCTTCATCACCAGCAATCCTGTTGAGCTGGGAATGCATCTCCCTGAAAATGTTGTGAATGGCCTGCTGATTCCTATCTTAGAGAACTGTGAGTCAGACTGTTATCCTATAATGTCGTACAGCAGCATTCCTCAGTAGCCTGTCGTACAAGGATATCTGCTTGTCTGTGCTTTTCTAAGTATGAAATGTCCATGTGTATGCATGCGTACATGCAATATATTGTATTTTGTACTGTTTTTCAATGCTTTTCCTAGTATGTGTGCACCCTGACGCAGAGACAGCCATTTAAAAACACTATGGAAAGTCATTCTGCTGTAAGTGTTTGCTGAATCAATGAATCATTTTGTTTTACAGTAGCACCTAAAATGTGTTCGGCAACATCCCATAAATCCTGATGTTTGCAGTCTAGAAATGAAAGGAGAGGAGCAGAATAAAATGTCACCTATATTTCAATGTTTTTATATTGGCTGTATTGGAGAGAAACACAGAGGAACAGAAATTAACCAATTTCATACAGCTGGCTCAGTGTACCAAGAAGTTATACAAAGGAAAAAATAAATGAGAGGAGCTGAAGCTGGGAGCAGGTCTGATTCTGAAATTAGAAGAGGCAGAAAACATAAGTAGCAAGGTGCAGATTTATGAAGATTGCTGAGGAAAGAACTGTAATTTTGACTTTGATAAGGTAGAAAGAAGATATCCAACATCTCAGGTGACACAGGCAGATAATGTGCAATTTAGCAACCATGTTTTTTCTATGAGACAAAGATAAATGTGAGTATGCCGGAAAAGCTAGAAAAAAAGGAAGTTAAAGCATTCAGTGTATGAGATCCCCGATGAAAGATTTTGGTTAAAATTTCATTAAAAGTAAATTTAATTTCATGCAGATCAGAGGATTGCTTTCTAATTTAGGAAGTAACAGCATTGCATGCTGGAGTGTATAGTCCACTGCTCTGAGCCTGTAAGCTGCTATTAACAGAGCAAGTAATTAAAATATTTAGATTAGTGTCAGACAGGGATTACAATAGGAAACTTCAAACTAGGACTAACTTAGACAGTTAAGTGAAGGTTTATTAATTTTTTTGTGAACTCAAGGGTGGCTTTAGTTTCCAGTATGGTTTGTCTCATGTAAGGTTCAAGGTGGAAATCAAAATAAGTAATGTTATCACTCAATGTATTAATATATAATGAAAGTTTGCACCTGGATGTGAAACCACAAAGAAAAGCAAACCCAGAACACTCTTGATATATGTTTGCAGTTAATTTCTAGTGTACATGTGTTTTATGTAATACTTCATGCTCAATCTGGCGAACCTGACTGTCTGTCATAGCTTGCATAAATCTAAACACTTGCCAAGACAGTTTTGGCCTTGGCTGTCTAGAATGTTATGTTTGTGATTTTTAACCCATTTTCTCTAAAATGTCCTTATGCCACTCACCATATGCAAAACACCAATATTAAGACATAATTTAAGCAATTTTTTTTTCTATTTTGTTTCTAAAATTAATAATATTTTTATTTTATTCTCACTATTTTAGTGGGAAATACTCAGTTCAAGAGCTTGTTCTTAAAATACTATAGGAAAAATAAATACATTTGTGCACTCTTTGATGAATTGCATTTTGAAGGAAATGCGACATCAAAAGCTACATTTAGGTAATATGACTCATTAAGCTTCTTCTAAAAATGGAGACATGAAAATTCAAAATTAATGTGGAAAATCCATATAGGGAAAGAATGAATTGTCAGATTTAATTTAGATTTTTTCCCTAATTCTTTGAATTAGAACTTTAATGTAATATCTTCTATATGAATATCTGGCTTGTATTTCAGTCTGTTTGTAATTTCCATTAAGGTGTGTGATTAATTAAGTTTAAAAAAAATCTCTGTGGATCATGTATATACCTACCTGGGATTGGTGAAATCTATTCTGAGTTTTCCTAGGTTTACAAATTACAGGTTTAGATACATTGTTAGTATGTGAATATGTATTAGCTAGTCCTTCTGATGATACATGAGCATAATAACTCTAAGCAGAGTATTTTCCTTGTGCACAGTATATTAAATAACAAGTTATGTAAAGTGAATATTTAGGTTTACTAATTTGAAGCAGTGTAGTTTTACTACATATATTTTTATTCTGAAACTACTGTTATCACTAGAAGTATAACGTACTCCATTCTCACTGTTTAATAGTTCATGAATAGTAGATAAAATATGACTATATATAAGAGAAATTGCAGATCTCTTTTTTGTCGATCTAGCCTCAAAACACCTGTTGGATGAGTGTGACATTATGAAACCTATCAGTTGTCCTCCAGTGTTAGCCAGGGACACGTCTTTATGAGATCCTTTTCTGGATAGCCAGCAAATGGGATAGAGATACCTCTAGAAATAAAACCCGCTTTAAGATATGAGTCTGAATTTTGCTTAGGAGGAGGGCTACGACGAAGGCTACGATTTCTGATCAGAAATATTGGCCTTTTGGAAAGAATCTGAGCTATAGGCTGTGTGGACATCATAGCCGTTCTTCAGCTCCAACCTGTGGCCACCACTGCAGGCAAGCACACCCATACAGTAGCGCACCTATACCCTGACTCTGCTGCGTTGTGGGTAGGGGTGAGTAGTTCCTAGGAAAGTCCCTCTTTTTGAGTCGCACTCTTCATTCTCTGTTGGGGCGTGTGTTCGCTGGGTCGGTGGCCTTCTAGCTGGTGATCTGTCGATGCTGTTGCTTGGGTCGACGCTCTCTACCATGCTTGGGAGCAGGCGGCCCTCCGGGCCCCGAGGGTGCCAGTGGTGTGCAGACCCTCCATGGGACCCCTCCTCCGGGTTGGGCTCAAGCAGCCCTGCGGGGTGCCCATGGCGGGGGCTTGCCAGAGAGTTTGCATGAGGGTGCTCAACCATGCGCTCCTGCTTATTCTCAATAACTGTGTCATGAGACTTCTTTAGAGGACTACGAACGAGAACGAGATTCCGACTAGCATATAGGAGAGAACTGTACATCCTGAAAATTCTTGCTGGATTTCATATCCCTGTTTGTAAGAACTGAGGGCTTCTTGTGAAAGTATTGACAACTGTGAGGCCTGCTGTGGATGATTAATTTCTAACACCTAATTTGTTTTTAAAAGAAGAACTTCTGGCTCATTAAGTCATATGGAACATATCAAAGAAAAACTGAAGGGAGAAAAAAGGCCAGTGGCACGGAAATGTGATATCCACAAACAGTGCCTAATTACAAGCAGGTTAGCCAGAGAAATGGCCAAGCTAAACAACTACACATATTGTTGGGGTTGCCTGAGGGTTATGCTGGCAGTAGCTCTGTTTGAAGTAGGGCAGTATTAGGGGAGCTGTTAGCATCCTCCTGTTTTTGTTAGATCAGCTATTTTGCTGGTTTTGTCCCTACTTTTTTTTTTTTTTTTTTTTTTTTTTTTTTTTTATGGACTGAACATTATCTATACATTTCCCTTTCCATTTTCTATAGGAAGTTAAGTGGATAAAAAGCCTTTGTGGGCTTCTGAAACCTTAAGGTTTCTAGAAGATTACTTTCTTTGGTTTTTGGAGTGTGACAGAAGAGACCAACCTTGTCTGTCAGTAATCTTTTCTTGATAGACACAAGAAATGCTGGCAAGAGGCACTTAAATAAAGTGGATACAAAACAGATCATGACATCAGCGAAGTGGCAAAATACTCATCTAGAAGCCTAACTTTGGGCTTTTAGGTTGGTGAGCTGAGGCAGAGCAGAGCACAGATGAGGGTGGATGCTCCAGCTTTTGCATCCCCTTTGTGCTGCCAAACCTGCTGAGAGGCAGCTACTGACTCAGGCTTAGCGGTTCACTCAACACCAGCTAGAGGTTATAGCTGGTTTGGAGTCACACCTCAGGCAGGGGATGATTATTACAATTTTAGGTTAGACACTGATTTCATACTTGTTGCCTCCTTGGAAACAGGTCTGGGGAAGAAAAGCTGGTGAACAGATACTTGAGAAAATCAGGACCTCACTCCATTCAAAAACAATGCAGTTATTCACCGTAGAGTTGTGGTTGACTGTTGTCTGCTCCATACCAATGTCAGTGGGTTTGCTTCTCATTTATTTAGCAAAATAAATTATTATTTCACTGTGTGTCTTTCTACAGACTCTCGCAAGAAAGAAGTCGGCATCACAACCCAAGGAAAAGCAAATGCTGCATCTGCCCAGCAGCCTTCTGCAGGAGGGGATCCCCACCAGCTAAAAACCCCTCCAATCCAGCAGCCCTGCTTCATTAGTTTTCCTGTATAGTATGCACAGATGGCACAAAGGTTGGGAAACTGTAATTGTTGGAATAAACTGACCAAATTCACCTTTGACTGGACTTCGGAGCTTCCATATTTTTCTTGTAGCTTATGGAATGTATCAATAAGAAATAGTTACATTGATCACCCATAAAATCCTGCTGTTTGCTTTCCATAAAACACCACTGTAGCATAGAGAATACTGAAAATACTGTGGTACTGTCTTTTATCGATCTGTTACTATCTGTAGAGTCTGAAGAATGTTAATTCTTACAGTAATTTTTCTATAATATGTACCTATGTATGCAATGGTGGTATTGGTGTTACACTCATATACTATCCTGAATGATTCATTATCCTTATTTCCTTGGTTTTTTGTAGTAATGGCAAACTGTATAGTAACACTGATAACAAAGCACTTGATCCCACTTCTGCTTACTTCAGTGTCCTCTAATTTTTGCGCTTCCCTGAAAGTGTAAAAGTACAATTCCTAAGCATTCATTTAGCACATAGACAGCTAACTAATAGTCTTTATATTTATCAATGTCACAAATTATGAATTTCATGTCATGTAGTTTTCTGTATAATAATTTTACAAATTACATGATCATTGTTGAAAATTAAAAATAAGTCTGTGAAGGTGCTACTTGAAAGTGAGCAAGAAAGAAATCAGCTCCCCCTCCCTCATTAGCTGAAAACTAGTTTAATGTAGTCACATTATGAGTATCTTAGAAACCCACTTTTGTTTCAGTCATCCTGCACGCCATGAGCAAACCATTGCTTATTCCCCTTCAGTGAGTTGGTTTTCCAGTATGTTGCCCAAATCTCATTTCGTTTGGACAGAGTTGTGTAAGTTGTGGATAGTGTATAATGTCTCTTTACTTCTTTTTAAGGTCAGTGTGATGATCTTGAAAACTTGTTAGTATTGACATCATAAGATGTTCACTTGCATATCCCGTAATAGCTGTTAATTGTTTTTTTGCTTTAACTACTGGCAAAAATTTTCTATGTGGAGGGGACTGATAAGAACATTGGCACAATGTTTATTAATTATAATTTTAATTGGTAATTATTCACTTTTTCACGTTACTTTTCATCCTGGTAATGTTACTTGAAACAAGACTTCAGCTTGATAGTTGTAGCCTATTTGTGTCTATTAGCCATGTCATCTTCAAAACTTTGGAGATGAGTATACATACTAGCAGGTTTTAATTAGTTGGTATGATTTGCATGACAAGTCACTAAAGCTCAACTCTATACATAACTATTGCCAACCACCTTATTTTTTTAAACAAGCAATTGGTAGTAAATCCTAGAATCCCTATTATATACGGGATTTGCCTTCTATTGGGTACACGAATGCTCCAAGTATTGTAGAAGAAAATAAAAAGCCACTGATTAATCGTTCACAAGATAGGACCTTGATCTTTTATGCTTTTATCTTATCTGAATACTAGTGAGTAAACCAAATCAGATTAAAGGAGGAATGTTTGTCTCTTATCCCTTAGACTTGGTGAAATCTGGGCTTATCTGCTGAGTGTCAGCTATATTTGTGCTTCAAAAGCCAAACATCTGTTTTCAGGCAGTGTTTTCTTTTTTTTTTATTAACCTTCATCACAGCCCAGCATCTGTGCAGTAATTCTGTATCAGAATTCTAAAGATTTTAAATATACGACATAGGACAGAGATCAATCTAATGGCAAGGTTGTGTGGGCACCTCTGAATATGAAGGTTAAAACCAGATAAAGCAAGAATGGCTTAGTGTGAAATTCAGTTCTATTCCCTTTCATTTCCCTGCAGGCTTTTTCATTTCTAGTGGAAACTTGTCCTTCTGACATCTTCAGGAGAAATTGTGGATGTATTATCATGGTACCATGGACGGTCCAACAATTTTTATTGGAAAACTGTAAGTCACAGTAATTCAGGTGAACATGAAATGATAAACAGTCTTACAGTACAGTCTCCCACAGGGGCAAATACTAACAGTAAAAACAAACTTAATTTTTGTGATTACGTAATATTTATTTCTGAAGGAGAAGACAAAGATGTCAAAAACATAAACCAAAGTAGAAAATGATGTTGTTTACCCGAATTAACTGGGTTTGAAATACAACCAGCATTGAAGCTGAAGTGAAGTTTGTAAGTTTATCCTCTATGGCAGTAACACATAAAATAAATGCTTGCTTGTTTAACTACTTATTATTTTGCTCAAAGATTTTAGCTTATCTTTCTGCAGGTTAATTATAAGCAATTATTAATATTTTTTTTTCAAGGAATTTTTTTTATTTCAAGTTAGAATAATGAACACATTTATGAGCTCTTCCTTCATAGTATTTTAAAAATCTATTTTAAAAAACATCATGATTTTATGCAAAACTAGCTGCTTTAATTGCTTGTAGTTTTCAGGATGCCCTTTGCATGTTTTCTATTGGTTACAATGTTAGTAAAATTAAGCTCAGTATTTTGCAGCTGTTGAAATAGTGTTTATAAATGGCTTTACAGTATGATGCCAGTATTTTCAGTGTGGGTTTCCAGTTCAGAGAAAACACAAGTACCTTTTCAAAACGTCAGATGTGTCACTGACTTTTGTGGTCAGATCCATATTTAGGCAACCGGTATAAACGGTCTGTACACTGAAATGTTAATCACACAAAACTCTCATGGATTCGGGTGTCAGACTTCTTTAACTACTGAATACTGCTCATAGTGATTAGCTATCTTTTTCATGAAAAGTTATAAACTCAAAATATTATTCCTGGGCATTCTATTTGTTATCTGAGTATATAGGGGAAAAAAAAAAATCCACAAACTAAACTGAGCAAAATCCGAATTTTAAAGGTATTTAATTTAGCTGGGGAAAGAAAACCCACACCTCTTTAACAGATATGTTGGATTTTTTTTTTTCATTGAATTGTGTATGCTAGACCAGAAAATCTCCAACTGATATCCCCTGGTAACTTATGGTCATTTAATTTATTGAGTGCTATTGGCCAGTTCCCTTGTTTCAAGGTATTAAATCAAAGTAAGACTGTGGGGCATTCATGTTCTTTTGAATTCTGCATAAGTAAACAAAAAAGACAAAAATGCATTTTATACTATATACCTATATGATGCTACCAAGCAAAATGCCATCCATTTTGTTGATATATTCTGAAATAATGTAATTAAAGAATCTTATAATAAAAATTTTATATAAATCCCATACAGTCCTATTCTAGACTAAAGAGACTTTTACCCAGGTTTATTTGCTTGATATGGTTTAGCAAACAACCTGCAAATGTAATGAAATCCTTTTAGCAGTATTAGTGTTGTTTCCCTGTCCATCGTTGGTAGCAGGACTTTGAAACACTTTTGGTGGGATCAGGGTGCTTTTCAGACGCTTAAGCGTTACCTGTAAGTCAGGAAAGGACACCCCAAAATTCTTAACTGCTTTAAAGGATGCCCCATATCTCTCAAAATGCTTGAACAGTGCAAGCAGAAATGGCTATTGTGATCACTGCGGCTCCAAGAAGTTTTATACTGAAATTTTCAAAATTGCCTAAGTAGTAAGTACTTCATTTCTAATGAATATCTTGACATACAATGTACCTGAATGAAGGCAATATTTTTGTACAGTTTGCCACGATTTGGTTAAGAGAGCAATTGCGACAAAGAATTTTAAGAAGCCTTTCTCTCCTCAGCCTCTCCTCTGCACCCAGAGCTCTGGGGATCACTCACTTGCTCTATTAGCAGATATTGTGTTTCTGTTGCTCGTGCAGCTCCGGTCCGAACAAGCTGCCTCTGATTCCTATAGGGAACACGAACTTTCTTATTGCTTCGTTTGGGGGATGGACATGCCAGTGTTGCCTCTGCTGCTGTCAGTGATGCTCTTTGGAAAAGGATTTATTTTGGTCATTTGTGCCAGTGGGCATGAAAACACTTCACTATGAAGCAGCTGAGGATAATCTCTACAAAAGAGAAGTGACTGCTTATCCAGCAGATACGAACACCTAGGTGCCAGATCCCCGCAGCTGTGCTCAAGATGGACTGAAGTGCTCCTTGTTGTGCCCAGGGTACCATACGTCAGTGATTTTATTAGAGGGGGGTTGCAGTAAAGGAAAAGAGAATAAAATGCCTGCTTTTTTTTTTCTTTACATGCTGCATAATTTTTATCTATTTGCTTTTCACTATTTTGCTCCCATTCTACTAAAACTGGGTGAGATAATGAGCGGTGACACTCCACCCAGAACTTCAGTAATATTTTTGGTCCATGAATAGCAGAATAAACATATCTTGTACACGAACTAGTACAGTTAGAATATGCAGCAACATGTGAAGTTTATGTGTGCAAGTCTTCGCTTGAATTCATTTGCAAAAAATAGTCAATATTATAATCTTGTCTTCTTTGTCTGGCAAAATTTCACCTCAGTCATAATGAATGTCCATAAAATGACTCTTCAGTGTGATGCATCCTGGTGTATTAGCTAAAGACCATAGCTATTCGATAGGATTAACTTAAAGGTACAATGAGTTCCTTACTTTTAAAATTCAGGCAGTGCATTTATTTTGAGTGATATTAGAGTCGAGTTGTGTATTTTTCCTTTTCATGGCTGTTTAAATAAATATCTGGAGAAAAGTCAAACATTTGTATTGATATATGTGGGTGGAAGGTTTTTTGGAATGTTTTCACTTGCTTAGATCCTCAGTGTGGTTTTGAAAGTAGTCCAATAATTTCTGTGGTGTTTAACTAGGAGTGCTTCTGGCAAACTAATACCCATCGCACGCAGTACTTCAACCTTCAGGTAGCAGCAAATAGCAGTGTTTTATGGGTAATTTCTTACTTCTACCTGCTGTTATCAAAACGATCCCGTTCTTCAAAGTCACATCAGATGGTATTGTGTTCACACTCCATTATTTTGTCACCCTCAGTGACAAGTCACCCACTGGACTATGACAGCCAAGCTGCAATGAAAGGAACCCCACACGGCACCTCTAACCGCCCGTGAAACTGCACAAAGGGTGACGTCTCTGCTGCCTGTAGGTGAGTACCCAGAGCAGTTCCCAAAAACCACAGCACGTTTTCCAAGCTGAAGCAGGTGACAGAGTAAGATTATTGTGTAACTTTTGCTGTAGAGGAAGTGGTTTCTGACATTTTTATGCCATATGAGACCTGAAGTCCATGGAACCACTTGCACCGTTACATTAATTCTTGTTATATAAGGTTAGAAGAGTATTAACCTGAAAGCGCTTTTTGCTGTCATTCCACATAGTAATAACCGCACATCGCTCCTGGAACCGGGGCAACATATGCGGAGAACTGAAGCCTATGCCAGCTGTCTAAATGGGCAAGAGCAGAGCATCTCTCTGTAAAGGTGTCCAGTCAACAGGGCATGTGCATGTTGAAAGAGTCTGAGGAACAACAGATTTAATTACAGAGGTCCCAGCCAGAGCTACTATGGCAGCAAATGCACAGCCAAGTAGTCCGTGGTTACCTGGGGAGAGGGTATTGCTGCAGTCCTCTTACCTTACAGCAGTGGGATCAGAACAGCAGCTAATCTGTATGCCCAGGACGTGCTACAGAAAACTGTAGCTCAAATGCAAGCCTCATTGCACAGGTGCACAAAATTTTATTCCTTTTATTTAGGGGAAGCTGATGTTATTGAGGATGTAGATGAATGGTTTGACTACAAACGATTAATATTGACACCGTCTCTGGCAAATGCCTCTCATTCCCTCCATTGTCCTCTGCTCCTCCAAGCAAGCACACAGATGATTATTTTTTCAGCAACAATTATATGGATTGCAAATTGAAGTCAACCTTCTGAAAGGTTTGGCAATAGCAAAAACTGACTTCAAACTGTTCAGCAGAAGTACAATGAAGCAATATCCAAAACCAGCCTATGTATTGGCTAATCCGTGGTATATCTGCTTTTTTAATGTCTCTTCAGAATAATGGCATTATTTATAAAATGAAAGATTTGACCTCCAATGCCATGAAACTTTGAGCTACTGTATAAAAAAGATAAAGTGATTTTTAAAAATGGAAATTTTAAGAGAAGTTATGAAAGGAGAAGTTTTTACATTTTAATATGAAAAACATACAGGAGACACTTTATTCTGCTGAATATTGTCTACAGTAGCTTTCATTACTGCTATCCAGCATCCAATTTGTCATCTCTAATCAGGCATCTTTATTTTATTTTTTTTGCATGCTCAATAACCTTTCAAATTACTCTTACTAGCTGAAGAATGTCATGCCCTTTAAGACACTTTTCTTACGTGGAGAAGAACAACTTCTCAAGCAAGTGTTCCAAAATTGTGAAAGCCTCCTGATAGCAGTAATTTTAAAGAATGACAGTATAGGTGGAATATTCCTGTCTTTTTTCATTTCTTTTTAGCCACGTGTTACATAATGTCTTTTTATTATATTCGAATCTTTCATTTTTGAAACTAACTGCACATGAAATCCTAGGCTTCTCAAGCTACTTTTACCATTTGGACTCAAAGTGAAGCAATTTTTCCTGCATCATTTCTCCTTTGTTATCTTGTCTTTCTATCAGATTCTCCATTAGCTCAATTATAGGACTGCCACAATTTTTACTGCTACTATTAGGTATGGACTATTAAATCATTCACTATTCTCCAAAACATATTTGTGTATAAAGGTCTAATTTTGAAAGGTTGAAAACTCATCTGAGCATTATCACACTGGTAATCAACGAAGTAATTGTACAAAATAATCCAAAATAAGATGCACAGTAATTCAGCTTTAGGGATGCAATCTATTTGCAGTTATAAAAGATAATATTTGTTTATATGGTTTCTGTTTCTCCCTGTGATTACCTTGAGATTTTTCAGTGTGGAAATAAAGAGAACTCATAGCATAATATGAGATACTGTTGTAAAATTCACATCATATTGCCCATCAGGTAATTTAATTGATATGTTTTAATAAATTGCATTTTGGCCAAATGATGAGTATTTGAGCTGTGCACCAGTGTGTTTGTTGCAGTCTGTCATACAGTCCCCAAGGTAGTAGCAAATAAATACCTGCTGCAAATGTAATCCCTGCGTAGGGTGAACTGGACCCAGTGCAGATTCAGTAGACCACTCGTCTCTCGTTGCCACAGCACTCTTGCATATATCTGCAAAGAATCAATGGAGATTTAAATTTCCTCAGCTTTACCTTTTCTCTCCCATCTGTTGCAGTGCAGAATATTCCTAGTCATAGTGTTTACTGCTAACATCCATCAGGTGTTGCATGCTTTGCAAAGGGCTTTGAGTAAACAACAGGATATGTCATTATCACACGAATATTAATTGCTCTGTTGTGGTACAAATACAGCACTATTGACTGTTTTGCTCTTCCAATGAAGACATGAAGTGGGCGGAATTAACTGTTTGTAAGCAGAAAAGCTCCCAGTGAGGTCAAAATTTCTTAAAGAACAGAAGTTATGAGTTTGAGTCAAACTGATGCACAGGAAGAGTGATTCCAGTTATATTCTGCAAGTGAAGTATATTAAATTTGTACCCTAGCAAGCTTGCGTAGTGTATAAATCATTGTAGAATCGGGTATAATGTGGTTGTGGAGTTGCATGATTTAGGCAATATTCGTTGTAAACAGCGTGCATGATTCTTTCATGAATTTGCTTATTTTATTCTTTTTCAGTTCACAAGCCTCCAGTAGAACATAGCCAAATGGTAATCTGATGCTCAGATTTCATTCATGCACTTCAGGTGAAAAAATGTTTACCCTGCACGGGCATCTTCCTGTCTGCTTCAAGAGCAGCAAAGAACACAAGTATTGCAGTTCAGCAGCTAATAGCTTGTAACACTATGAAAATTAAAGAACAGACTTTAATGGAATATAAACATTGCCCGTAATATAGGGTAAGATATAATGTATTGCATTATACTAAACTGTTAAGTATAATTCAAGGTAATGTACCTAGCTGTAAGAGGTTGTTTAGACTTGTTATATCATAACAAATAAAACAAAGGAGCTCTGTCAACCAGTGTATATTGGCTTAATGGCTTGTATAAGTTCTACTTAAATCATATAGTAAAGTAAAAGACTAGCTATTATGGCTTTTATATATGGAGAAGAAAACATTTCTTCTTTATTCTATGTCTTTGCAGAGCAGTGTGCCCCAACTGCTCAAATGCACACTGTTTCAGAAATAATTGGGCCCTAAATCTACAAGATGCTTCTGGGTTGAAACTGTATCATTTTTAAGTTAGATAAATGTTGTTTCTTCAAAGAAATTCTTCTACTTCAGTTGTAGAATTAGACACTTTGCAATTTTGTTCTTGTGTTTATAAAAGGCACAGTCAATTTTTTCATATGTAAAGACTGTAAAATGTTGACAAATTCTGCTCTTGGATGTCTACGTATTTTTGCTTTCAATTGGTGAAAATAGTGTGGAAAGGGTATAAATGTCATGAGAGTCTGCAGGAAATACATTGAAGTCATTTGGGCTCTTCGTTCAGTGAGACTGGTTTATTCTATTTTACAAGAAACAAGTTGACTATGGGAGACATAGGCATAAGGGTCAGTCAAAAATGGATGATCAGAAATAGCTGCTTGGATGTTAATGTATTTGGGGGGTTAAAACATAAATGTAGTGTCACTGCTTAAAACCTACAGGTGTTTCAGCCTTGTATTGCTTAATCTTGAATCCATACTTCAAGGATGAAATTCTGTCCTTTATACCATTGATTTCCATGGGCTTGTAGTTTCTCCAAAGACGAATAATGTTGGACCAAAACTGTGACGTTAACTGGTAATGTGTCATCACTAAGAGGGTTTGCTCATAAAGGTCAAATAAGAATATGTCACCTATCTTTGATTAATAGTCCACGGTGTTAGTAGATATCGATTACATTTAAGAGCCTGTGGGTAAAAGGCAATTTAAATTACCTTCAAGCAACCCTACAAAAAATAAGAAATAAGGTGCATTTGAAAGTAGATAGTAACAGGTGCCATTGCTGTGAATCCAGTTTGAGGAAGGGGAGCTAGTTAGAAGAGATTTACCCATTTTGTAGGAACTGATTTTAAGCACTGGCGGAGGCACCATGAAGACAATAGTTGCCTACCATCTGCTCTACTCTGCCTGTGGTATCAATTACAGCAGTGTGACTATCCAGCATTTTTCCATTTTACCACCCAAATTCAAATCAAGAGTGTGGGCCTCAGCTTTTGACATCTGAATGAATAAATACTCTTGCTTCAAGTACTGTTGGAAAAAACAGAATACCCACACCACCCTACCAAATGCTTTCTCAAAGTCTTTTAGGCAATTTACCACTTATTTATGTTTTATTTATGGTAATAGGAATTTATCGTTCTGGAGTTGATGTACAATAAAGATCTGCACTCATCGGTTTTTGTGTTACTCCTTTAACTGTATCAGTCTCAAATTTAGGGGTTTCTTTGTATAAGGTTTGCAGATGTTTAGCAAATATTGTATAGCGTAATTGAGTAGGGAGACCTTAGGTCTTTGTCTACAGAAGACAAAGCTGTGCTGTTAAAACAGTGGTGAAATATTGCCTCCCCATTCTAACAATCTCTACTAGCAATTCCATTCTAGTAAGCATATAACTCAAGAGAAAAGCTATTTTTGTGCAGATTGCAGAGTGGGAAAGTCTTATGCACTTTTAACACTTAGTTTTATTTGCAGAAAGTCATCTAAAATCTTCTGCCGTTCTGTCAATATAGAGATATCTGCTGTTTCTAAATAGTTGTATACAGCATGCTAAGCTTATAATTGTCTTTTAATGAAGGTATGCATTTTTCAAAATTTGTTGCCATTAAGAATCAAACATAGTCTGTATAATCACAATTTTTGCAAGCAAACTCTCACAGTCTTTCTGTTTTATAACCTCATGGTATTTCCCAACTACAGTGCTGATGTATTAGGCATCGCTGTTTGGAAGTTGTTAAAAAACTAAACAAACCTGCATGGGGATGAAACATGGGGTTGCCTGAAGGGGAAGAGCAGTGTGTGAGTGAGCAGGCCGTCCGTGGGCACACGCAGCTCATCTGAAACTCCCCAGACATGTCACGTTCATATGCGTATCCCACTTCTCATATATGCATGTTATACTATGGTAGCACTGGTTTTGACTATTAAGCATATTAAAATGGAGCTTTCGTGGCCGTAATGCCGTCTTTGTGGTCATAATCAGCTTATTTAAATAGCTTGAGTCCTCCCACCCCAAAACACTTCACATGAGCAGAAGTAGTAAGATTTTGTGCTTTTCTGAGTGTAGAACTTAGCCTGGCTGGTAAAATTTGTTACGTTATTTTAAAGATTACTTCTGATGTTTTGGAGATATGAATACTTGTAGGTAGATGCCACTTCTCTGATATTTCAAAATAGCATTTGGGAAAGGAAATCATGCTTTGCATCTTACTTCAATAATAAATTTTATGTCTCTTTCAGAGTTCCTCCATGGCCAAAATTGTGTCCTGTAAATAATTGATTTTACAGCAGTAAGTTTAGTGCAAAGAGCACTATGAAAGCTTCTCAGTGCTATGTAGTTTATTCTTTCACAGTAACAGTTGAGTTCTTATTCAGTTTTGTCAAATACATCAACCAAACACACAAAAAGTCCTCTTATAAAATTTAGGCAGCAGCTGGATACATTTTGGGGGTTTACTTGTTTTATAAATGAAATACAAATGTGTCCACATACAAGCTAAACAAAGGGATGTACATACAAGTTGTCCCCAGCACAGCTCAGTATTGTTTTTTAAAATGAACAATAGGGCATTCGATTGAAAACCAGCAGCTTTTGGAAAGTATTCACATTAATTACACTCAAAAAAATGGCAGACAGTTTGAAAGCACAGCCACATTCTTATACCTTCATAAAAAGTACAAACTCATGAATTATTTTGTGTGTTATCTCTTTTAAATATTTCCTGGATCCAGCTGAGAAAGACAGTGACTCACAGTGATAATATGATAAGACATTGAATTTCTATTCATTACTAAAACTGTTTTGTGTATTGTCTCATGAATTAAGCATTTTTACTTAGATTCTGATTATTTTTCCACCTTTCAGTCCTAATGTACCATCAAATCATTCTCTCGAAAAAAACCTGCAAAACTGATAAACATTTAACATCAAGAAGGTGTATTTATTTATTTATGATTTTTTTGAGCATAAAGATATTAAGAGTACTGACAAATTTCATGTTTCATTGACAAGTTACTTTGAATTTCAGAATATACAAGTATTTAAAACAACAATTTACTCCAAGGTGTTTTGGCGTGCCAAAGAAAAATGAATCGTACGTAAGTATTAATAATGTTTCTGATCTGTCAGTTCTGCTTTATCTGTTGCTCCAGTGGTTTAAGCTGGGATAGATTGGGTTTGTTTTAATTTTTCAGTATTTTCTTTGAAGTAATTAATCACATCCACATGTACCAATTCACATGCTGTGATCAAAGGTGATACCCTGAGCAACCTGATCTAGCTGAAGATGTCACTGCTCATTGCAGGGGAGTGCGATTAGATGATGTTTGGAGGTCCCTTGAAACCCAAACTATTCTATGATTCTATAACACACCTCATCATAAAGTCTGGCAGTGCTTTTTACCTAAGGATACCTTAATAGAGAATGGTAGATTTTCTTTTTCAGATTCATTAACAGAAAAGGCTGCAAATGTGCTATGCGGTTTTAATGTAGGTCCTAAATCAGCACTGTCTTTCCATGCCATAATTCTGCCTGATGTATTTCATGATCAGGAGATGATGGTGATGATTTTCTAATCAAATACAGTTTGTTCATTAAATACTATCCCATAATCACACTGAAAAAATATGTGTAAATGTCAACAAAATTATGAATTCTTTGATTAATAGAAATAGATGAATTCCACTGGGAAGACTTGAAAATTAGCCTTTTTTTTCTTTTTTTGCATATAAGTCACTTAAGACAATAATTCAGAAGTTTCTCACAACAGATCACTCCACTTAACAAGCTGCTGAATGAGCTAAAAGAATAGCATAGATTATACTGAAGGATAATTAGACATTTCACACAAGAAGATTAATACTGAAAAGCATAGAATAAGGCAGTACATGGCAAGGCAACTGGAATTTTATTGAGTCACTTAATAGAGCTGGCTAGCCATTTCTGGATGTCTTAGGTTGCAGAATTTTGCAATATGCCAGAAGTTTTATTGATTCAAAATCCACTGTCATATCTATTAAGCTTCAGGAATTTGTTATTATTAATGTAAAATGTGAATTTTCTTCTGACAGTGAGTGGTGATTGATTGCCTCTGTTTCATGGTGATGTTGTCTAAATATGACTATAGCAAATCTTATTTGGGAAGCTTGCTCGTTTACCTTATATGCTTTGGCAATATGGGACTATCTGTGCAGAGGAAAGGCACATCAAGTGGCACAAGCAAGAGGACAATGAAATGGGAAATGATTGGATATTAAATATAAGAATTTGGATAGCTCTTGTCCAGGATGGCAGGTCAACTCAATATTTCAACTCTTCACTTACACTGTGGGTAATAATAGAAAATAACAGGAAAACTTCTGGGGCATTCACAGTGGGGAAAATACTGAGTTCAAAAGAATTCTGGATTTTCCTTTTATTAATTATACCGCCTCTCCATCCACCCCCTAGTCAAAGTTACTGTACAAAACTATCTTTTTTTTTCCATCTGTGCAGTGTTCATGCTTCGGGCTCAGTTCCTCCAAAGGAAGCAAAGGATTATTGCACAAGATTAGCAACCTTGCCTACTAATGACTATTTATATTGCATGTGGTCACAGATGACGTTTAATGGCAACTATGTTACGAGCCACTTTTGAGTTCAATCTTAAAGTAGAAAGGTTCACAGAGGAAACAATTCTGATTTGGTCTTCACAGATGAAGGCCCCCAGTTCTCAGGAAGTGCCATGGGGCTTTGGGGAGATGCTGGTGTAGGAGTGGGAGCTGTTTCAGCTGCCTCTTGTCCATATTTGGGTATATTTTAAAAGGAATCCTCGTGATATTAGGGAAGTAGAATTAGCTGATGGTAAAGAAATATTTTGCATCTCAAAGCACAAACACAAAGATTCAATTCCTAAGTAACAACCAGGAACCTCTAAACCTGCAAAGCTGATATGAATTTGAAGGGTGGGAGATTAAACTTCAGCCAGAGTAGGTTTTTTCTTGTTATCTGTCTTAGCAGGGCATTTGGTATGAATTTTGCCTAAAGAAACCAGTTTTGGGAGAAGAGGTATCCCATCTGCAGACAGGTGCTGCTACATCAATTAGACAAATGTGTACAGACGTATACTTAACAGTGTATTTATGATGTGAATTTGTTGAATTTAGTTTGTCTCTAGGCATATTATAATACTCCAGTAAGTGTAAATTATCACGCTAGGATTGTGGAAGATCCATTGCTATCCATTTCCAAACTTGCTTCCGAAAGTGTTTATTTCTTTCCTGTTTTATACTGCTCCTTGAATGGTGTAGAATTTTCATAGTTTCTGAATTCTGATTTTGTCTCCTTCCGGCGTCACCTTCTGAAAAAAGTTTTTCTATTTATGTTAAGCACAAGGTTAACAGTAGCTTTGATGTGTGTGTGTATTCTAAGTCATCTTGTATGAAGACGGTCTGCCAGCAAAGTTTAAGGATGATGGTGTTTCATTACAAGGCCTTTGAAGTAGCAGAGGTACCATGAATGACTCTTACTGAAAATTTTCCTTGATTATTATTTTTACTGCCAGACTTTTAAACCATACAATATCAGCTTTCTTTTGACTTTGCTTCTTAGTTCCTTTTATGGTAAAGCTTAATACAGTGAACATATGGAGCAGCTGAAAGGCTGCCAAATGTTTAAATGACAAGGTTATAAATATAGAGACAGCATGGGTTTGTCTTCCCCCTTAATGTATAGTCCTGTTGGTTTGAGCCAAAGCAGACAATAAATAAGAACCTGTAACTTGTTTTGCCACTAACTTTATAGATTTATAATGTGTAGAAGGTACCTTAGTCTAGTAGAAAGAAATAGTTGCATGAAGTTTATGTAACTGTGAGGGAATGCTAAGCTAACTTCCACGGAGGGCACCTATAATATTAAAAGATAAAATTAGTCTTTGAGTTTTGTTTTTACGAAATGTTCCTAACAAAATTCAGGGGCTAGGGACGTCCCTCCTTCCTCCTGCTTTGGTCCTCAGCCCCAGGCTAGCCTCATTCACTGACCTGCTTCTTTGGGTGGAGAGGAGCTGTCTTCTGCTTTGCCTTTTTTCCTGCGAGAAAGATGCTCTGTGTGCCTGAAAATAGAGAATTCATCACTGTGCCTTGTAGTTTCCTCTAAGCAGCCAATCCCTCCTTGCTCTAGTCTGGTGTTCTCTTGCAGCTATTGTTATTTTCCTGTAGCACATGAGGAGACATGACTAGTACCTGTTACGCTGCTTGGACACTCAAGCATTTTGTTTTGGTAGGAATTAAATTGCTGTTTGTGTGAGTGCTGGAGAAAGCAAGGCAGTGCAAAGTACCTTGCATGTGGAGGGAAAGGGATACTGCTTATGAAAGCCATTTTTCTTTTGCAGTAATCTCAGTAGGAGATATTTAAACCTTGAAAGCAAAAGCTTCTGCATACTAAGATCCTGTATATGTCATCTGTACCTTTGCTTTAAGGCACCATGTTACTTTTTGCTATCCAGATTTTGTGTTATGTTTAATAAGAAACTTGTGAACGTAAAGCTCTTGTATTTCATCAGCAGGATGCATTAGAACTATATAAAGTTTTGTGTTTCTGTTTTCTACCAGAAGCAAATGCTTTTTCTCAGCCATCCACTACTAGAAGAGAGCTACCCTACACCAGAAATATAGCTGTGATGGAATCAGCACTCCTAAAAATAATAATTTGGATTATTTGCAAACAGATGGCTGGAAACACAAACACTTTATCTTACAATCATCACTTATCCCTTTGGCTGCCAATACTCCACTGCACATGTCTTTGTTGCTATATGCTAATAATATCAATTGAAAGGACTTGGAATGTCAGCCCCTACCTGCTGCACTCAGCAAGTGAAGTGCCAGCTGGGCTATTCGGGGAAAACAGAATAGCTTTGCGGTTAAAGCATTTGGTTTGGGCTCTGGAGACTTGTGTTCAAACCATGGTTCTGCCATAGATTTCCTGTGTGACCTTGAACAAATAACACTCTCATAATCTCCGCTGCCCATCTGTTAACATAGGAATGGTAATTCTGATGGTAACGAATTTTGCCTTGCAACAGTTCATAAGGTTGCAGACCCTTCATCAGAAGTGTAGCTCAAACCGTAGGCCTGAAGGCAGACTCCATGTGAGAACTGGTAGTGGAGGACAAGGTGGTTTCCGTAGTGTGGTCCTCTCGGTTACGCTGATTGCTAAGTAGTGACAGGAATAGAGTAACCTTAAGGCTGAGCTCATTTTCCAGAAGTCCCACGCCGGGAGTCTCTGTTCTGTCTCTTGACATAGTCACTGTACTGCTGCTTCCCTCTGGAGACCCTGTATTACTTGTTCTTCAGTTCATCTCAGATCAGGCTTTGGGATTTCTCTTACAAAGACTGCCGTTACCTTCACTCTTTCCTCTGGCCTTTCCTCACTTTCAGGGTGTTTATGAGGATTGCCTATTTCCATAGCTGCAGCTGTTCACATCACAAAATGAACTTTTTTTAGCTGTTTAATGCATCTGAGTACATTTGGGTGATGGGCAACCTTTGTTACTACAGCTGCTGCTTCATGGGCTCAGGAGGACTATGGGGGACAGAGCAAAGGACACCAGGAATTGTTGCTAATAAGTGAATATTCTATACAGATACAGCAAAACACAGTCTGTAAGAGGTTAACCACACTGGTGATTCATACACCCACTTGTTAATTTGTCTGAATTGAACAGTCACTGGCCAGATGTCCTCTTTGGTGTGAGACACAGGCTTTTTACTGATGGCCGTCCCCCTCTTCCCAACGGGAGTACTGTCTTCTGGAATTTTAGTACTGTGCTGCCTATGTGTTAACTCCCGCTAGCTTCTGCATGCATGTGACTAGTGCATCGTCAGCGTGTCAGGCTATGTATAACTGGCAAGACTCAATGAAACCATCCTAGTTTCAAGTCACCTCTTTCCAGTTTCCTGCGAAATGTTTTCATTATAGACATTCTTTTTGTTTTCTAAGGAGGGCTTTGGCAGCATTACAGCATTTTTGGCTGTGCTTATAGCTGAGGTATCACCATGAAGGCATGGATCTGGCAGCCAAGAGCAGGAGTAAGGTGGTCATTATGCCCCTTACCCAAGATTTCCATAAAATTGAGTCATCTTAGAGAGGTACAAGGAATGGAGGTGGACAGTGCAGTGATTCTGGGCATGTTCTGGTTTTCAGAGGCAGCCCATGGATGAGATCACAGCTTGTAGAAATGTTCACAGTGATTATGTGACACCCTCTATCGAAGTATATTGTATGGAGCACCGAGACTTTCTCATTGTCTCTAAATATACTTTGGGGTGGTTGGATGCTGTACTACCATTTTATCTTCCTTTTCTGTATGTAAGTGAATAAAGAACTGTTCTGAGCTAAGTGTTTGCCTGCCGGATTTTAAATAGACTGAAGTTCAATTGGGTTTTGGTTCACAAGTCAGTTAGCACTTCAGGGGGAAACTGTCTGCATATGTTTGCATCTCCTGAGTTTTGCTTAGAGTTTCAGATTCAAACAAAATTGAAAGCTCAAAGGAGAACCCAGCTTGAACTGCCAGCATAGTCTGACTTGGGGTTGGAACTATGCAAAATCTCTATATTTAGTTTGGTTTCAAGTAGCTGCCATAAATCCTTATGCAGATCCCAGGAGGTGCTTTAAAGTTCACTCAGTACTTACCCCAAGTTCCCTTGAAATATTTGGTAATTTCAAAGTTTTCTATATTGTCTGCCAAAACTTTAGATTTATAAGAAATCCTGATATACGCATCTCTCTCTCTCCCTCTCCACCGCCCCCCCGCCCGCCCCCCCCCCCCCCCCGGCCTGGCAGAGCACCCCCGCCCCGGCTACCGACGGCGGGCGGCCCCGCCGGCAAACTTCGGGTCCTTCCCCGCCTTCCAGGAGGCTGCGCCGGGCCGGG
>JAVJGG010000088.1:34082759-34096616 GCA_035590195.1 Aviceda cuculoides | reverse complement strand
TTCCACTCAAGCAATACAGAAAGAGCTAAGAGTGAGTGTGAGTTGTAGCTTTCTTTTAAAGACAGATGTGGAGTGAAACCCTGAGAGACTACTGCCTCAGTTCCTCCTCCCACTCCTGCACCAGTTCTCATCAATTTCAACAATATTTTCTTAAGTAATAACTGGCTCTGACCTCTCCACGTAGTCCTTTGGAAGCTTTTGTCTGGCTTTCTTTACAGAAAAGTATCACAAAATAGACTGTGATGTGGATAACTATGGAATGTTTTTCTTGAGCTGGGCTTACCACATACAGAGCTATAGCAAGGCACATACGTTACTAAAAATAATAGCCTAAAACTATTCCAGTGTCATTTGTTCATTATTAAGTCTATTACCTCTGAAATGAGGCTGCAGTACTCAGCCTTTCTTGTTCTGCACAAAGCAGTTTATTAATGGTCCCTTTGTTTAAGAGGGATGACACAGGGAGCCGAGCGGAAGACTTGAAGCTGCTCAGCAGCTATGAAGCAGCTACTAGGTACTGTTTAATGTCTTAAATGACTCCATGCCCATAAATCAGCCAGCTGTAAATTATACCTAATGCTGAAAAATAACCACCAACCAAACAGATCTTTAACCTGTAAATGTTAATTCTGTTTGTTAATACTCAGTGGCTCCAGCAGTGCTCTGAGGCTACACAAGTTATTATTCATTTTGACTGGACTCCAGCCCTTTGCAGAAAAGCCTCTCTGAGATCTCCCTAAAAATGGGAGCCACCGCAAGGCACCCACCATGGAGCAAAAGCACCGTGGGAATGGTATGGTCAAAAATTCAGTTCCTACCTCCACTGCCCAAGACACTGCACCCCAGAAGTCCTAGGAGATGTGTGAATGGGGCAGTTCATATCCTAGAAGAAATATTAGATGGAAGCTGAGTTAGAACTAACTCTCTGCTTGCGCTGCTCACCGCGGGCTGACTTGGCAGATGTTTGGCCCCGGGACGCAGCAGCTACGGAGCGCTCCCAGCCAGCTCGGCTGGCTGTGCTGCACCACGCTGTGCACGACCGTCCTGCCTGCGACGCTGGGCACGGCCAGGGCTGAGCACCGCTGAGAAGCGCTGGAGAGGACCACGCCTCACTTGTGGGGGCCCCGAAATGGAAAGTAGGAGATAATGTCAGGCTGAAAGGAGAAGGTTTATTCCCTTCCTCCCCTGTTTCATTTAATATCAGTTCTAAGTCCCTCCCCTTCTCCTGTGCACTGTTAATCTCGCAATCTGCACAGCTGCAAACCCCCAACACTTTCTTTAATTTTGGCTTTGTGGAGAGGGGGCTAATTTTCCTTTATATCGAGAACATGATTTCACTCACCCTAGGGTGGATGTAGGAGAGGACTCTCAATCGCAGGAGGGAGATGAGGGCAAGGAGGAGCAGAATACCCCCGTCAGGGAGTCCTGCCTCACGGCGGCTGCGCTCCACGTGTGACGAGATCCTGCTCTGCTCTGGTGATGCACAAATTGTCCTGCGAGTCAAATCCGATCCAACTGGGGCTCATTTAAATGCTTCATTTTTGTTTCAGTCAGTGAGAGTAGTCGATTCAAAGACTTCAAGCACATATCTTTAGGTGTCTATTTACCTTTAAATGTCTACTACTGAAATCCTTAATCTATATTGTGCAGACTACTTTCCGCTTCCAACTTTGTCTACTGAAATCACTCCTTGAGTAAAACTAATTCTTGCTATGATTCCTGGCTTTCTTCGTTCTTTCTAGGCAATATAAAAATCAAAGTGTTTATAATGTAAAATAATTTTGTACATCACTAATCCAGCTGGACATTAAATCTATTTTGCATTTGATTTTATTTCATTATTTTGTCCATGCATTTCAGTAAGTATAAACATTTGGAAATGAAGTTAGTTAAAAGATGGTAAAGATCTGTTGGAACAGGTAGTGAATTTTGTAATTAAATATTTTATCCACATTTGAAAAACTTTAAGAAAGTAGCTAATTCTGCATGTGTGTGCGTGCGTGCCATGCACGTGCATCCATGTGCACACTTTGTTTTCATGTTGGTAAAGTACCACTGTCTTGGGGAAATAGTCTTTTTCCTATTTCTTCGCTGATGATTAGCAACAGGTCCAAGCTACTAAGCTGAGGTTTGTCCCTCATTTAGCTGTAAACTGTATTATCTATATACCCTCTAATTGAGTCTGATTTTATTTGTGACAAAAATTGACACTATATATGAACTAAAGGAGTCATTTAAATTCTGAAAGTTGAAATATTTTCATTTAAAAAAATGATCAGTACAGTTACATATCATTACATAAGATAAAATGATGTTGAAATAAATATTGGCCTTGATCTAAGTTGTTGTCCAACAAGAAAAATGCATTTGAATTTCTCTTTTCTAAGTATGGCTGTTCAAAAAATAACACAGCAGAATGAATAATACAGAAACTGGGTAGACAATAAAATGTAAGTGGGAAACAAATGTTAACATTCTACTTATCAAGCTCTTACAAGCAGAAGAGAGCATGTAGAATGGTAATTAACACCCACTCATCACATTCTTCTAGAAGATTAAAGAACAGGTCCTAGCCTCAGTACTTACCTTTGCAAATATAATCTCATCAATTAATCTAATTCAGAAGAGAATGAGGTTTTTATTTTAGCTCACTTAGCCAGGTTTTTTTCTTATTAGACTGTTTTTCTCATTTACCACACAAGAATCCATATCTCACTTAGAGGTGAAAATTCCTTGACCTTTAAATGCACTCAGTTAAGTCTTTACAAAAATAGATGAGATATCACAGATGTAGGAATTATGAGAACAGGGCTTATGACGTATGATAAAGCTGAATTTTAGCTCCTTCGGAAATGTGTTGGTTGCATATAAAAATCTAACCATGGCAGCAGAGCTTTCCATTTTTGGCCCAGGGTGACACACATCTACATTGCTAACAGCGCTAACGTAGATCAATAGCTGTTTTCATCAAGACACCACAACTTGATCTCCTTTTTCTTATGGAAATACCATGCAACATTGGTTTTAATTCAAATCACTAAGTTACCTAATGGCTGCCTAATTTATTAAAAATTACTTGCACAGCCAGCAGACAAATATAGATAAAAGTTTTATCCATGTATATATAAAAAGAGGATGTATGTGTTTTAGACTTTAAGAATATAAAAATTTATCCTAAAGAAGAGCTCTTGCTAGTTTTAATTTTTATTTTTTTTTTTTTTCCCAAAGCATATTTCTTTAGTAGACTTCAGGTTGGGTGATTTCTGCTATGCTCTGAGACTTTATAACATAACTGGTTTTATTAGCTGGGGAATCACATTCCTTTAATATACAGTTAATTTACATCTGGCAGCATCTATCCCTGCAAGCGTCCTCTCAGTCATGAACCTTTTCTTGGTGTTATCATGCAAATACTTCCATGCACTCTCTTGCTAAGACTTTAGCAGACGCAGATATTGTGGTTTCATTTTTTAATAATTTATTAATGGAGCTGAAATCTGCCTTTCATGTGAGTCTGATAGTGAAAACACCTTAGTAAATCTACTTTGCACTGGAATTGCTGGTTCTTGGCCAGGAGGTATTAGTTAAGCACTGGTAGAAGCAGATGTAACAAGGCAATGAAGGTGATCATTAATGACATTATATACGTTTGCTGGAGCAAAAATGAAAATTTCAATTTCCACACCATTAGGAGTCTGAAGAAGTATAAAAATGCATTTTGCAATCTTCACTCAGATAAATGATTGCTGCTCTCAAACCCTTGAATAGTTTTAACAAATGGTTACTGGCTAGATTCCACTGTTGGACCGTAGCTTCAGAAAAACTGTAGTATTTAAATACATAAACACAGATTGTTAATGAAACCTTCCTCTATATCCCTTCCACAGTTCCTGGTAGAAAACATTTAGTTGAATATGACTGGAAAATTGAACTGATACCAAGGTTCTCTAATCTCTGTTCTGTTGAATTTAGAGATGTGCTCATGTTGATTTATTATTGAAATTTCTTTTCATAAAAGCAATGGTATCATGGAGCTAGAATGACACATGATATGTAGTCCAAGGCAAATTAAAGTACTTAAACACAGTAGTTATCGCCTGATTATAACTAAGTACATTAGACAGCTCAGTATCCTTGCAAACACTTAATATATTAAGATGATCAGTCATCAGTACATTGCTCTTCATCTTGCTGCTATTACGAATCACTTTTATAAGAAAATGAGCTCTTGATTTCTATCTAGGTAGGGACAGTTTAAAAAACGCCACAAAACCAACAGGAATTGTCAGTGCAGTTATACCAAGACACCTGTTGCTTGATTCCTTCACTGAATTGGTGGTTACTGCAATAACATGGAATAATGAGGCATTAATGTGACCTTTATGAATTTGAGTGTGTGACACAGATACCTGTAAAAAATAGTAGGGAAATATGGAAGCTCCAGTTTGAAAATTACATAATTGCCAGCTGCACACATAAAAATATTTTTCTGTACCTGTCAGGAAGAATGAAAATCTTGTTCATGATCAAGAGGTAAGACAACAGGACATGTCCTACCTTAAAAGAGTAAAATCATCTGGTGTGTTTCCACAGGCATGGTAACTCCATTCCACACAAGCTTCAGGTACCAAAAGACAGTAGAGAAACTTCCTAGAAACATGCCGCCTCCTGTGCCTTCCAATACCGTCCATGAAACACTGCTATTGTTATTTGGTTTCCAAATGTATGAATCCCAGAAAACAGCAAAGAGAAAATGACAAAAATGTTATAATAACACACACCTTCAGAAACTTCAGCAGCTGTAGGTTGAACTTATCTGATGCCACTCAACAGGCTTTATACTTTACTGAACTTTTCAAAAGACAGGAGAGTACACTAGGAACTTCTAATTTGTTGCTGAAATTTCAAGGCTCATACTATACATTGCAATGAAGTTGTATATGCTCTAGAATATACGAAAAGATTGAGTCATCGGGGTTACTTTCTTTTCTCCACAGCTTCACTTTTAGCAGCTAAAGGACAGACCAACTTCTCAGTCTACATTTATCTGAGGAACAGCACAGCCATTATAAATGTTTAAAATAATGTTATAATGAATTGGAAAATTAGGAATGGTGGAAGAGAGGGCATAAGATTGAACTTGAGACTGAAAAGAATATTTAACGTTACGAGCAGTATAGGATTGCAGATACCTTGTAAGCAACAGAGAAATGAGGAAAATGTCATTCAGCATATAAACAACCCTTTCAGATTTATATTCTGGAATGACAATTCTAAGGAAGAAACAAGACTCCACCTCTCAGAAAATACAAATTAGAGGTGGAACAAGTACAGACAGTGGCTGACCAGCACATGTTATATATTACACATATTATCTGTATTACTTCCCTGAAAATTAGAGTGTGTTGGAAACCACTAACTGTGTAAACTGTGATGAGGTCTGAATGACACGTTCCTTTCAGCCTGGTCTGAACTCACAGCTGAAACCTGAGTCATGGCTGTATCATATAACATATAGCGTATGTGTGGTTTAAATGAATGTACTCTTTGTTGAGATCATTATTATCTCCAGTGTTTTCTCAGGGGTTAAGTACAGGCTAAGGGCACGAGAAGAAAAAGTTTTCTGTTCTTCCACAGCACCACAGTAATTGACTGGGCTGCATTCAAGGTTGCTAAAGCGGCACAATTATCACAACACATACAGCATGCCTGATATGCCAAATGGGCAAAACACTTGAAGGAACAGAAGAATTCTAATTGTATAAAACCTTTTCTTTCCTTATTGACAGTTCATCACAGATAAACCTAACTGATACTACACTTAGATATTGAAAAAATATACATTGCTGCCTTTCAGCTTCTGAGAAAAGACTCAATAACAGAGCCATCAGAAAAACTCAAGAAGTAAGTCGGGTTTGCAAGACACAAGAGTATGTTTACAAACCTGTTATCGATAATTTAAACTTCACTTGTCAGAACAGAAGATGGATGTATATGCTGGTGTGCATTTTACTTACGTATTGCATTTGCTAATCCACTACGAGTCTGCCAAACAGATTTTAAAGATATTTCCACTTCTGAAGGAAAGTTGCCTCAAACTTTTAAGGTTGAAAGATCTTTAGAAATTGTGAATTTGTCAGTGTTAACTTCTGCTGAATAGCACACTAATAGAGAAACTAAAATGTTTGTTGTTTTTCAGTGGCTACAATAGACTCCGCTGTTGTTTTCCTGCTGGCTGGAAACACCTGGGAACGGACAAAAGTGAATGTGTTGCAGCAAGGGCTCGCCCTGGGCAGTTTAATCTGTCTGACGTTGGAGAAAGCTTCCAGAAAAAGTTCTCTGCAGGCTGCTTTTGAGCCCTGCATCTTTTTTGAGTGAATTCAAATGAAAGCACTTTGTTAAGGAAATTTCAAGGGGGATGTGTTGCAGCTCTTCTGTACATAAAAGTTATCTTCTGTGAGTCAAAGGTGATTGATACATTTGTCAAATCTATAGGTAGAGCACACACTACTGCAAAATCAGAAGTTCTATCTGGATGGCTGTGAAATGAATGGGGGGAGAAATTTTAGAAGGCACATTTTTAGGCATTATTTTTAAGGAACAAAGAGTACATGAATGAAATTCCTGCTGCCAGATGTGCACTGATGTCTGATCCAAAGGGGCTGCACAGCTGGAAATTACCACAACTCTATTCACGTTTCTGCAGTGCCCAGTACTGTACTCAGCATACCTATTTCTGCTTTTAAGTCAGTAAGAATTGATTTTAACTGATATTTTCCCCTCTGTCACTACAGGAGAGGGAAATCATTCTAATGACTATCATCTCAGTAGATGTTACCCTCCTCACTAGTGAAGACTACAGGAAACCAGAGTGTCGTGGGGGACCTGGTACATTTTTGGTATATCTATCTCCTCCTTACTCCCATCTGACAAAGATGCAGTATTAGGCAAGGAAGGAGAAAGTAGAGGGATCAAAAGGTCACCCTCTGACTTATGTGCTTGACCTAGTAATGATTTAGCGGAAGGCGCTCAGAGTGACTACTGAGTGTTAGCTGCATGAACACAGGTAGTCTCAGCTTCTTTTTATCTCTCACACTTCAAGTGTGCTCCGTGTATTTCCAGGCTATGGAAACCATTCTGTTTTATCATCCAGCAGACAAACAACACATACTACATTTCTTTTTTTTTTTTCTTTTCCAAAACTGAGTAGTCTGCTTTTGTCTGACATGGCTCACAGGTCATCCACGGCTGGGATGTGCAGCAGTTCCTCACTGAGAAACAACCAACCTTTATTCCCCTGTCCCAGGGGCGTAAGGATAAGAGACACAAGATTTGAAAGAAGCAATATCAGCCCATAGATCATGGTGGTGAGGGCAGAGTAACGTGCACGCTCTTCCTCCAAGACGCTCTTCTTCCCAGGGAGCAGCTCTGTGTCCCAGACAGGCAGATCTCTTGTAATTTACAGATCCCTCTGAACTAGGTTTGACCCTTCCTTTGAGTGGTTGCAAGACCACCATTAATTGCCCAAATGACTGCGAGTTAACAACATCAGATGACTTTAAGCAGTCAGCTATCAGACAAAGAGATTTTCATCAATATTTGCAGTACTTAGAGTGCAACAGAGCAGATACGGAATGTGATACTGGTCTTATTCTGGCAAAGATGAGCACACACACTTTTAGAAGAGAGGACTCTTCACCCCAGCCATGTTTTCCGTCTCAGGGTAAGGATGTCCATGCTGATATACAGCCTAACCTTGGGAAGGGTGTCAACACTTGTTAAATATCTTTCTCTGCAGGGGGTGGAAAGACCATAATGCTGTTTGCTTACCTTTTTCGAATGGAGATAAAATTTCAAGACAAAGGATTTTCCAGGTTGCTCCAGGTTGGTGACTGTCATTTTGAAGGAATGTCTTTTGCATGTCTGAATTTGCTCAGTAAATTAAAAGGTAAAAGAGAAGCATAAAACTAAGACAAAAGCTTTACTGTTGCATAATGTTATCCCTTTTTAATCCTTAGGCTATTGGAGATGTCCTCTTTCAAGAGGATAATAATGAAGATGGTGTAAAAAAAAATATCAAGTAATGATTGGCTGTGCATTGAAAATCAGATGTCACAAACAAAAAAATAGGCAGTCAGTATTCTTGTGCCTGCCACAGATCAACACATCTCATTAAATCTCTGTTTCTTAGGAAGTCACCAGAGAAAGTAATCAGGAAAGGACAGTTGGTAGAAGTATTTTCTTTCTTTTGCCCCTTTTTAAAAATATTTAATTTTTTTTTGCATTTGAATTGTGTTATGTTTGGACCCTGCTGCAAAGTTGACACCATTTCTACTAAGAAAGAGGCAAGTTTTCCAGATTGTTTAATGTTCCTTAGGTGGATTTCTCCAAGATGTAACGTACTTATTGGTGTTATCACCTTCAGCAGATCTGAATCATTTAAGGGTTCACCCTCATCTAGTTAAAAACCAGTGTTTGAATATGTATCAGTATGCAAAACATTCATTTGCTACTGGAGTTAGAGCTCCTTATTATACCAGGAAGAATTTAAGTTTTAATTAGCATTTCCTCTGGTGTACTAAACCCACTGAGATTACTACACTTAGTAAAATTTAATTAACTTGACAAAAGATCCTAATTGTTTTCATGCCACTAGTCCTTAGTGGGACTAAAAATAATACCCTTCAAATTAAGTGTCTACAACCAACTTCCTTTTGGTTGTCCTATATACATAAAATTGGTTGGCCTACATATAATTATAGTTGGTAGAAAGTCTTGCCCAATATGGAATCAAGATTGTTTGCTCAAAGATGGAGATTTTTATGGCAATGCATAACGATAAAAACTTATTAGTCAAAAGACCTCACCTAACATTAATTCTTCCCACCACCTTAAGTTTTGCAAATTGGAGGTTTATTGATTTATCTAGGTGCACAGACTAATCAACAAGATACAGTATTCATTTAAATCAATGTAGTAACATAATCTTGGCAAGAGAAAAGAACGATAAATGTCTCAATAATGTAACTATGATAAACAATACATATCTATATCAAGTGTAGCATGCCAAGGAGAAATTTGGCACTAAAATAAAAATATTTCCTGTTCAAGACACTTCTTGTATCTTTGCTTCTTTCTGAAATAAAGCTGCCCACATAATTCCAAGGCTTTATTAACTCTGAGACACTCATCTTAAAAGAAATATGAGCACAGAAAGTATTCGTGTGTAGTCTTAAGAGTATTAGGTACAGTTTTCAGCTCAAGCGATTTGTTACAGAAGTTTATATGCAGAACACAAGTACTGGAGTCCAGGAAATCCTTTGGCTCTGGATGTCTAAAGAAGAGATTTTTAAGGAGAAGGGATCAAGGAAAAACACCTAAGCTCTTCTGCCAAGGTTGGGATTCCATCACGTGCATCCTCACATTACAGTGATCAGGTATGATTGTCTAATTATTATTTCCAAAATTTAAGGAATGAATCAGCTTATCATCCTAGGAAATCAAATCAATCACTTGTTATTTCTCTACTGAACTTTGTTGGGACTCAATATCCTTAATGTTCTTAGAAATTACTGCTATAACAGATATGGGTTTGGCAACATAATCCATTATGTGGATGCTCTTTTTTGAAGAAACCGTGGCTTCGGTAAGGCTTAAACTCCATCCGCTCCTGAAATAACTCAGTTCAGACCGAGATTTTACTATTGAGAACGCAAGAGAATATTAACTGTATGCATTGTTAAGTCCTTATAGTACTGGGAGGAAAAAAAAAACTGTAAATCTGTCTGCATCTAGAGTCTTCGACTTCTTTTTCTGCCCAAACATCTGGCTGCTTTATAACATCTGAATACTAAGAAGATTATCTTGGCTGATGATTCATCCAGACTGGCTGTTAAACACCTCTTTTCTGCTTTCCTTGCCAAGTTCCTGCTTTGTTTCCTTCCCTCTCAATTTAAACCACAAGGTGCTCTTACAAGCCTCAATCTCCATCAAGATTTATTGATGGAAGCTCAAGATATCCATCTATTCTAGTTAATTTATTAGAAACTTCTGAATATATCTAAACCAAATATTTTAAATTAACAACTCAATAGAGTTAACATCAATAACTTTTGCCCTAATAAATAGAAAGTTTATGATAAGTCTTTCACTCAAAACTACCATATGTGTGTGCGTGCGCGTGTGTTTAATGTAGACAAATATTTAAATTTACACTCCCATTAACTTGTCTCCACATGCATAAAATACTTAACTCTGAAGAGTTGTCAAAGGCTTAAGTTTAGCACATAAAAATTAAAGAAAGCCAGGTATAGAGTCAATAAAATGGACATTACAGGAAAAGCAGTCCACAAAAGATTAACTACGGAAGACTTTATGCATTCGGAACAAATTAAGTTCATGTTTCCAGGAAAATGGAAATACTGTTCATCTTGGTTCCTGTTGATAATATATTTAGAACATTAAAAATCTTAAGTAAACTGTTGTATCTCTTCCTATCTCTGCCTTTGATTTTTTCTTTGCATGGCTAATGAATCATTGGCAACATTAGATAAAACATAGGAACTTTATCTCTCTGGTTTAACAAACTGTGAATAGCAGCTTGGAATACTCTCATACTTTCATCATCACTTATTAGAATGCATTGACTTTTAAAAAGACTGTTTTCAGCAGTTTTTCATGACCTGACCTACTGTTCACCTCAAGTATTTAGATACTTAATATCTATAATGAAAAAGAAGGTATTTTATAAAACAATTAATTATGATACAATTTTCTGATCCAGCATTTTCACACACCTTTGGAGTTTTACATTATACCATAACAATTTATGCATTTAGAAAATTGAAGCATAATTGAAAATTATAATGTGTAAAAGCAGTTCTGATTAACATAAAGTAGAGGCATGTAATAGGAATATTAAAGACTCAGGAAAGAAAATAAAATATTTCAAGCCTCTGAAGTTTTAAGTGTCTCTATCCAGAACATAAGCCACCAATAACACAGTGATTTGTGGGAATGCTGAGAACATTTACAAAATCATTTCATTATCTTTCATAGAGAACACTGATAATTTCATTTCGATCTAGTTTTGCTCTGTTCTAATAGTCTTTCTTTTATTATGTAGATACATTTTTTAAATGGTGTATTTTTAATATTTTATTTTAAAATTACTTGTGAATTTTGAAAGGAAAAATAGGTCCTCAGAGCAACTAGTAGAAGATTCAGAATGGTCCTTTTGAAATAAATCCTTTGAAAAGAGAACGTATGCTCAATTTTAAATGAGTATGAGTGTTCTTAAGTACACTACAGTTTCTACTTTTCTATTGCAAATTTAAGGCTTGACTCTGTCTGACTCATGCAAAAGAATAATTTATCATGGAGTAATTTAGCAGATTTTTTTATTTTTTTTTTTTTTTTTTTGGCTGTCAATAGCTGATGAAGGATATGTCTAGTACTGTTCCCCTAAATTGTTGGAAAAATCTGAGGTTTGGTTTGGGGCTGGATTTTAGGGAGAAAAGAGAAGTATTGGTGGGATGAATTTCTGATATTTGTCAATGAAAAGACTTTGTATAAGATGCTCTTAACCAATTTCAAATGTCAGTATCATGAATATTCATCTCCTGCTGCTTACAACAAAAGCATTTTCAAGAAAAACCTGAAGAAGGTGAAGCCTTAGCAAGTGTTAACATCTCTCTCAAAATCAATCGAGCTATGCTGATTTATATGACTTAAGGTCTAAAACACAAAAATCATACTTTTTTGAAAGCAAACTAGCTTATACTTTCTTTAACTATCAAATTACTTTCAAATTCTACAGTGACAGATTTTTCTGGGAATAAAACGTAATAGTATCAGGCTGGAAGAACATCAGTGCCATGAGGTAGGAATTGCTATTTCATAAAGTTTTACCAGCCATAAGCATAATATACAAGACTGAAAAGACAAGTTAATATTTTGGTAGGAAAAATCCCAAACTGATGGAAAAACATCTGCTCCATTTAAAAGCTAATGGAAAATATCAGTGCAATAAAAAGAAATAGTGCAATTAAAAGAAAGGGAAATGCTGAGGGAATGTAATTTGTGGAAAAAGTTTGTCAGCTTTGTGCATCTATTGAGGATTACTTAGGCACTTCTCTCCAATCAACAGAAATCTAAATAATGTTACAGTATATGCAAACAAACTGTGTGATTTTTTAAAGCAGATCTACGAACTCAACAAAGTTAACATTAAGTCATAGCAAACATTACAACCACAGTGTTACTGTACTTTTCCTCTTGGATTTTTCAGGAAGTAGAAGAGACAGACCATATATTTATGGGGGAAAAAGTGCACATATTGTTCTTCTTCTCCAAGAAAGTATCCTCTCGTTCTCTGAACCTAAAACACTAATAATAATTTGACTTTATATAAAAGCAACAACTATGAAGCAGTGATATTTTCTGACTATGTTGGCCAAAATTGTAGGATTCTCTTCCAAACTTTGTAGAATTCAGTAAGTTTTGTGTGCATGCACAGTCTGGTTTTCGTTACAATGTGATATAGGATTGAAGAGAACTCATTTCACTCTTGATTGTGTTACTCTCTATACAACTATAACTCCATAGACTTCAGGTAAGAAAGGTTACAGAGCTGAAATATAAAAATGGACTGAGGAAAATCCATTTAGAAATAGATCTGATTATTAACCCGAAGTTATCCATAATTAGGTTGGAAGCCAAACCTGATAGCAGAGAGTTAAGGTTGCATTTCATCTCCCTGTCTTCTTTCAGAGGTTGGAAGTCCTGAAAATTTTGATCATTCGGTGATCTAAGCCCAACGTTGCTCTGCATTCCATGATGGGACCACACCACTTGCCCCTCTGGCCTGAACCACCCAGTTTCTGATTTATATTGCACAGTGAGGATCAAAACTCTCAACTAAAAGCTTGATATACAGCTTGATATTCTTACTAAACATATGGGCCTAAATACAGAACATCTTAATTCCCACTGGTTTAAACCTGCTTGACTTGAGTCAAGGCACTAGTCAGTGACGTTAGTCACTGTATCTGACTAAAATCCTGTCACTGACTGGTTCAAAAGAGGACTTGAAAATCAGCTGCAGAGGTTATTGAAATACCCTTAATCTAATCTCTAATTAGGTTTTAAAGGAAACTTAAGCACACAGAAAACCAGAATTTTCTAACAGACATAATTTGAAGTACCTATCTGAATTTAGGATTACTGCAGTAAGTATCTAAATATTTTAGCCTGCAGGGAAAGTTTTAGATGAGAATTTTTCTCAAATAATGTGACATCAGATGTCCTATTCAAACCTTTAATTGCACTAGATGATAAGCATATTAATTAAAATTTCTGATTCAAGAAATTGCTTAGTTAGCAATGTATTCTTTTATTTGTAAGACCTAATTAGACTTCAGTATTAGCATCCGATCACCACAAATTAGAAAAACTCTGATTTGTGTTCATACATTTGTTTTGCTCTTGGTTATGCACAAATGCTGCTCCATGTCGGGGATGGGGAGACACATACTGAGTTCACATGTACTCTGCATAGGCTTTTCTGTAATTTTTAATAGCAAATAAAGGCTTTACATTACATTAGCTGTTGGTTTAAGGTAATACCTTGTTGTGGTTTAACCCCAGCCGGCAGCCAAGCAGCACACAGACACTCACTCACTCCCCCCCCCCCAGTGGGATGGGGAAGAGAATTGGAAGGGTGAAAGTGAGAAAACTTGTGGGCAATAAAGAATTTAGATACAGACAGTTTCATAGGTAGAGCAAAAGCCGCGCACACAAGCAAAGCAAGACAAGGAATCCATTCCCCACTTCCCAGGGGCAGGCGGGTGTTCAGCC
>JAVJGG010000088.1:34043611-34072148 GCA_035590195.1 Aviceda cuculoides | reverse complement strand
AATTGGTATTTGAAGACTTTGTTATGGCCGAGTCATGATAAGAAAAGCTTTGGGGGGTGGGGGGTGGTACGTCCTTCCTGCCTTTTTTCCTTTTCCTTTTCCTTTTCCTTTTCCTTTTCCTTTTCCTTTTTCCTTCCTTCCTTCCTTCCTCTCTTTCTTTCGTTCCTTTCTTTTTAACTACACTAATTAGTTATTACTTTTTTAATAATGGGTTAAGTCTCAGTGTTGCTGTTCAAATTTCTGGTTACTTGAAGCATCTCAAAATTCAGCAGTTGCTATAGGAGCAATGTTTAAGGGCTATCAATACAATTAGTCAGTCCTATAAAAACACAAGTAATTTAGTAGCATGTAACTGAAGGCTGCCAGAATATACAGTAATCTGTTAGAAATCTGAAGTTATATGCACATGTGTCGGTGTGAGTCAATGAATGATAAGTACATTAAAAAAAAAAGTAGGAACACATTTTTGCTTGGAAGTTACTTGTGGACCAAGCTTCACAGTATCTCTGAATATTTTTAAAGGGAAAGACTTAAAAGACAATACACAGGATGCCTTGCAGAATCAGCAATGCACTGTTAAAAGGGCTACAGGAATTTTTTGCATCAGTAAGTGGTAGCACCTCCCTGCAGTGATCAGAAGACTTGGTAAGAATCAAGGGTCGTCGTCACAGTGAGTAAAACATTGCATCCAATTTGGGTAGCTTCCAGGAAATTTTGTTATTTAGTTTTTTATCATTTCAGCTCATTAAACCAGCCAGAATATAACTCTGTTTAAAAAAAAAAAAGGATTTCTGCCAGTTAAATGATGCAGAAGAAGGTTGGATGAGCACCAGAGATGGTACACTGAGAGTGTGCGGGGAGGCAGCAGGAGGGTGCAAAAAGGCTCTTTGCAGCTCCCCCCATAACTTTCCTAATGGTTTAGAAAGGGAACCTATGGAAATTTGCTCTTTAATTTTTGGTGGGTGTGAAAATCCCTACTAACCTAGCATAAAGGCCTAACCATGTCAATAATGGTTATAATAGGATTGTTATAAAAAATAAATGAAGTTTTTTCTAGGTAACTTGGCTTGTGAGTGCTTATGAAGTAGTCAGGTCTTTTGTTTCTTAGGGGTGTAAAGTTATTGATTAAGGAATCACTTGTTGGGTGAGGAGAAGCACTCTCACTCCTGGGTGAACTGCAGCAAGCTAGATTTCAGTTTGCAGTGGTCATGCTGGTTAAAATATTCCCATTCTGCGGTGTTAATCTATTCTTTAATAGCCTGGCTCTGGCCATTGAAATTCACTGTGGGGTTTTCTCCTACCCAGTTTGATTCACAGCATTTTCAATTATTTAGATAGAAAACAAACAAACAAGCAAACAAAAAATTGCTTAGTTCCACAAGAAGATGGAAACTTTCAAATAGGTTCATGGAGCACAGATCCTTTCACAAGGAGGATCTGGGGAAATGCTTTGAAAAAAAGGACGCTTCAGATTTAGGGTTCTTTTGAAGCCCGCACTAGGCACCAAGAGAGCTTTGAAGTCTTTTAAATGCTTCTTTTATATACAATTGGCACGCAGCTCACTTAAAACACTCAGCTAATTTTTAATCAGAGATATGCAAAAGCATAGAATAAGCATGTGGATTTCTTTTATAAGGCTTGTTGGCTATCGGAGTACCATTGAAAAAAGGCAGCTATATTTCAGTGCTTAATGTGACTGTAACAAACAACTGCATGGCTACAAATCATTAGGTTCTTCATCTGATATGTGATTAATTTCCAGGGAACATACTTTAAGAGAATAACGTATTTCCCCAGACCTCCTCTCCAAAAGATTATCACAAAACAATGTCAATGCTTTGCATTTACTGACAGAAAAATGAAAAAAGGAAATTAATAGTTAGAAGAATAAAGTTCAAAAAATTATTTCAGCAAAACTAGCTCTAGCGTTTTGGTCACAAGAGGGAAAACAAATATTCCTGCAACTTCTGGAAAGGTCTGTAAAGTAATACAGTGGTCATGAGGAAACAATGATTGCAACTAACTTACTGTGAGCATGAAAAATATCATTGCTGTTCCCTGACTTCTGAAACTGAGTAATGCAGGTTCACAAAACATCTATATTTTTTTAAGAGAAGAAAACTTGTTTAAACTCCTTTAAAATACAGAGAAATGTCATAGTGTTGACCCCTCCCACATCCTGTTTTGAGCGTCCTTACAGGCAGCGCAATGCTCATCTGTGGGGCCTGATGCTGAGCCTGGGGAGGGCAAGGAGAGGACTGGAAAATTTTCTGCCCAGGCTCTTCAGAGAATTTAGCTGCCAAGTACTAACAGGTCTTCACTGACCATCTGCAAACTGAGATTTCCTGCGCTAAATCTTAGCAATGCTGAAATTTCATAACAAAAACAGTTGTCTGGGTTCTTTTAATCTTAGCTCTAACATTTTCACTGAAACTTTTCACCTACTCTGTTCATCCAAAAGCTTAACTTTTTTTTTAAACTAATCCAGAGAAAAAATGAGTCTAAATAGTTTCTATTTGACAATTTATGAATGTGTGTATGTTTGTGTGTGCGTGTGTGCGTGCGTGTCTGTCCAGGGTGGATCTCAAAATGTGAAGTTACGGTGCTGTCTATGGTGTTATTGTGTAAGGACGTTTCGATGGGGTTTTCCAGGGTGTCTTATGTCAATGCGAATGTTTGAAAAATAGTGAACAGCTAAGTCTGCCTTTAAAACTCCCTATTTATTGTGTAAGCTTTCAACATATGGACTTAAATATCAGTATCAAAGTCATCTATTTCACCTGTCTCATTACGGAAGTATATGTAACAGCTATAATAATATAAGGGTTATATAAAATTGTATCCACTATTTATGTATTATTGTATCCAACACATATGTCCCTTCCATATGGGATGTTCTCACTGTACAGAACATGGTCGGTTCCAAGTATAACTCAACAGAAGCATTCAACCTTTGATTTTAAAACTGTTATCATCTCCACTTCAACAACCCACGTTGAAAGGAAATTCCAGATTGTGGGGGGGAAATGGCTGCCAATCTGAATAAGGAGGAACATTGTCAGATGGCAGGGAAGTATTTGTACTAGTTGTATTAACAGAAGCAATGACCTTTACACACTCCAAAACAAGCCATATGGGCCTTGGATCACAGCAACCGTTTGTCAAGCAAAACTCCTGAATCATTTCAAGCAGTGTTCAAACACAGTCGTAAGAAGCCTGAACACAAAATGCTCTTCTAAAATGCATCTCGGAAAGAGGGGAGATGCACCAGATTTTGAGGTAACTGCTATTTAAACCCTCAAATCCTAGAGAGACTTTTTTTTTGCATAAATTTTGGCCTATCCATTGTTGGGGATGGAAAACAGATGGGCTGCAGTTTATGATTGCAGCAAGAATCCAAATTCAGTTCTCTGGCTTGTTCTTAGGAGAGTTAATGAAAGTTGAGTAACATACACTGGCAGCCCCTAAGACCCTCTGTGTTTTTCTTTTTCTTTTCTTTGGCAGGGTGAGACTATTCTGAATTAAATTTGCATATGGACACCTTTCTCGCTAGCGTAACTCTAATGATTCTTCTGACCTTAATTCTGATGAATATGGGCCCTAAACTTTACAAACTTTGCCCTCATTTCTTAGGCAATCTCTGTGCTTCTTATAGCATCCACAAGTGAACCAGAAGGACCTGCAGATATGAGCAATGATTTAGCATTTACCTTATTTATTCATTAAACTGGTGAGAGTGATATTATGCTCCTCCATGACAACATTGATCTTTAACTGAAACGAATTAAACCCATACCATAAATTTTCTTAACGGAGAATAATACACTGAGTTCTGGATGCTTGTGGCAAGGATATTAATGGAGTACTCAGGGTGGCAAGCAGAAAACATTTTAAATGTAACCTAGAAGAGATCAAGAAAGACAATACCATCTTTCAGGGAAAACAAGATCAGAAAACAGAGACCAAATTGACCATGTAACCTTTTCTGTGAGTAGCATGACTAGAGTGAAAAAGCATGCTGAACTCTGCTCGGAGAACCTCAAAGAGAGGGGGAGTTCATGTGTCAGAAATCAGGTCTGATAAAGCAATGCAAACAATGAAGTCTTCTGAGTTTAAATGATAATGGGATTCAAAATGACAGACAATGACTAATTCTGAAGTTTCTGAGAGAGACAGAAACTCTTTGGCAGATAAATAACTCTTAATTTGGCCCATTAAGTGCAACAGTCTTTTACCTGCTGGACACCCCATTGCACTGCCATTCAGCTGTGAACAAGGAAGCTTTCGTGAGCGAAGCACTTAAAGGATAGATCATGCTTTAGAGCAATGCTCTGACCTGACTCCTCCAGCGCTGCGACAGCAGAGATGTACTAAACCAACAGGGGAGTCCCGGAGCACGACACGATTGGCAAGGAACCCAGCAGAGAATGGATGAAAGTTTGCTAGGGGTCTGTCACTATTCTTAAAGATCAATGGGGTTATGACAGAAAGGGATATTAAGAGCTGCAAGGTTACATCTGAAGTCAGTGGTGGTCTACAGGCTTTAAAATGTCGCACCCTCAACAGAGCCGCAGGGCCTCCTGAAGGGAATTGTTCCCATCCGCCAGCCCTCAGAGCAGCCCTCTTTCTTCTAGCAGAGAAGCAAATCTTTTTCCCACATTGTTTTGTCTCCCCTGTCCGTGCTTTGGTGTCGGATCTCTGTCAGGGCAACGAAACCAAAGCGGTGGCTGGAGAATGGGGGCTGAGGCGACCATTGAGAACCAAGTCCCTTTTACATCTTCATATGTGCTCAGATTATTTTGCTTGTCTTGTGGACTTCTATTTCTCTCCCTCTATGACATTGTACCAATCATCAGCCACAAAATGCTTTGCCTGAATCTTTTATCCTCCCTCTCTTCCCTGAAACAACTTTCGAGACAAATAGTAAAGCAAGCACAGGGAGACTAGGCTGGTTTAAGGCGAGCTCCTCCTCCTTCCCCGGCTGCCTTTGCTTCAGCAGCCCTTTGTACGCAGGCAGCCTCCCTAGGAACGCTTCTCTTCACCAGTCTCCTGCCTCCCCAGGCTGAAAAGCGCTTTTCTGGCCAGAGGGTGGTGGGTTTTGGTGCTTTGGTGACGGCACACTGTTCTCTCGGCAGCTGCAGCTCTGCGGTTGGCACATCTACTCTGCTCCCGAGACAGCCCAGGTGCCCCCCGCGCCGGGCAGGGAGCCCTGAATCTCTCGTCCCTCGGTGACTATTCCAGCTTGTGACTCCCGGAGATATCTCATAATTTTTGCCCTTAGACTCTGCAGCCAACACAAACTGGTAGCAAAGAATGATAACGCCCGAGGCTTGCGAGGGAGGTCATAAGAAAGGACGTAGTCTGGGCTCTCGGAGACAGATTATTACAGTAACCTTCACGGTGCCAAATAAACAGAACGGCTGAGTGTTACTGAAATTTGGCTCACCTCTTGTACGTGTGATGGGAAGGGGCCATTTCTGCAATGAATCGCTGGCATGGGGCTTCATGCACTGCACTGGAAGGGTTAGTTTAGGTTCCGAATTTTATAGGTGCAGTGGGAGTCTAACGGGTTTTTATTAGCACAACTCCATACTGACCTCCATGCTAAAAAAAGCAGGGACTTTCATGTTATCTCATAATCCACCAAGGGCAAATAAACATTCAGAAATTCTAGTCTTTCTTTTTTCCCAACTCTCATTAAAACTGTGGTCTCTGTTATTATCATGCAGACATTTTGCAGTAGCTTTTTATTACAGTCAAGTACAGATGCCCTTTTTATTTTGAAACAGAATTAATAGCAGAGCTTTTTTTGCTAAAATTTCTGATTATCCGCTATGGCTGAGAGCAGTTTACCAGCAATAGTCTCCTTGGAATATTCAGGGTTATACACAGCTTTTAATTCTTTAAAGAGTTTGGTGATAAACAACTTGTTTATACTGTGACCTCACTTGAAAAGCAGCCAGCAGATTTCTGAATGTGCTTGTCCACTTCATCCACCACCAAGCCACTGGTCCAGAAGCAGAAGCGTGAAGCTGGTAATGCAAAAGCCATGCCATGTATTTACAGATCGATCCGGTCGGTATCAGGTGGTTTTACAATGCACCATTGCGCACACCAAAAGAAGTGCCCGGTATCTATGTTCTAGGTGCTGGTGTGGTTGTGTGTTCAGGGAGATGGCTTCTGATCTTGCATCTCTGCACTCGGAGCAAGCTAATTTTTGCAAGTGAGATGGGAAAGGGGAGGAGGGGGCAGCAAGAAAGGCAGACTTCTCTTTTGATCTACACGGTAGAGTGGCTCAGTAGTAGGTGCTGACCTCGCTGGTGATTTGCAGTATCTCTCAATACAATGAATTCTTGCTGGTTTCTTCCTGCTTTTTCAAAATGTTTTAAAGCAAGTCCTATGGCTTTATCTATTTTCCTCTTCTACTTTTTCCCCTTTACTACAGTTGCATATTGTTACTTACATAAACGAAACATACAATCAGTTCTCTTTGGGTGGCCGTGACAAAAAAATATGCCATTTTAGCAGTTCATAGTAAGATGCTTAGGTGTTATTGGAGGAATTTTTCTCCATGAAAGGATTTTTACATGACACTGGGCACTTCAGAGTAGTCTGCAGTGCAGCAGCAGTGTGTGTAGGCACATTAAGTGTTCATATTCTTTCATTTAACAATGTTTCAACACAGTGCGAGATATTAGCTTCCAGTAGTGTGGGAGCACTTAGATTACAGCAGTGTTACCTCATTATACTTACTATTATAAGTGCTACCATTTATTCACAGTAGTAAACATTGTGCTAAATAGTAAGTGTGTACAGGATCTAGGCTTTAGAAAATAATACAAATACTGAACAATCTTGAGAGATTGTGTTTTGTGAAAAGCATTTGCTGGAGCATTGTGTAAAGCCACAAAAATAGGCAGTGCTTGGTTGTCAGAAACCTTTCCCTTTGAATTTTTTTTTTTTTTCCAGATAAAATTCTGAAAGAAATTAAATGTCTGAGATTAAATATGGTTAGTGACCAAAACTGCAGAACCTAGGGCAGTCAGCCATTCTGCCTTTGACCTCTTCTGAGACTGTTAGCAAGGGTGATAGATAGTTGTGTGAGGCTGGTTTTTGAAGTGTAGATTTCTGCTAAATCAATGGACAAGGTACGTCAGATTTCTAGTTATTTCCAAGAGCTTCTGCCAGCCCCCCACGAATAGCTACTCTTTCATTCACTAGAGCCACATAAATTAACACGAGAGAAAATTATGTTCTGTGAGGTTTTATAGTTTAATGCATCCAACTTCCCATTTTAGAAAGGAAAGAATGTAAACAACTGTTTTGCTTGTAAGTCTGGGTAACGTACAACAGCTCCATAATCAATAATAGAAAATGTTACTGAAAGGCCCAATAGACCTCAAAGAGATAATGTGAATCGGCCATTAACAGTAAGTCATTATAGAACTTATTAAGTGAAGCCTTGGGGCTGTCATAGAGCCTAAAGGTTGACATAAATTTTTCATACACATTGAACTTTGCTAAATGTGCTTGCATTTGATTAATGATGACTTTCTTCAGTGCGCTAATAAGAAGGAAAATATGAGCCTGGGCTGCAGCAGGGAGAACAGTCTCCTGGAAGGAAGGCCATCTTTGGCAGCGGGGGAACAAAGCTTTCTAAAGATGCCCTGCCAAGTACCGGGGAGTTTATTACTCCCCGAAAAATTGCTCCTTACCACCCAGAGATAGGGCACTGGGCACAGCACGTGAACATGGAAAGCCAGTTTTGTAGTTGTGGAAGCGAAAGTGTCATAGCCCCAAAACAACAACAACAAAAAATCCACCCACTCCCCGGCCCCCTTAAGACCTCCATATATCTCAAAGAACAATACAGAAGCACTTCATTTTTATAAAGCAGCTCTGTGAGAGGAGTGGTATGTCTGCAAGGCCTGCTGGTGATAGAGCTGGAGGAAATTTGCCTTGGCAGCTGAAGTAGTGAGTCACGGACCCATGGAATGATTTAGGTTGGAAAAGAAGACAACAACAACAACAACAACAACAAAACAAACCCTTCACTTGCAGAAAGGCCTGGGGAACAGCATATGGATTTGGTCAATTAAAATAAACATGTTTTTCACTTGCTTAAAAAAAAAAAAAAAAAAAAAAGGAAAGCAATGGGTAACCTCAGTCCAAAGGAATCAGAAAGTCTAAGTCTCTTTCACTAACCACTAAAAATGCTAGGCATGTCTTAAAATTCAGGGGATAGTTTTAAAAAAACTACAGAGTAAGTTTGGGTTTTTCTTTCTTTTTTAAACCTGTTAAAGGTCAAACTATTACGCTTTTGTTTTGATTTATTTTTAAAGAGCACCCCAGTAATTAAGAGCCTAACAAACAGCCCTAGCCAAGAGGACTCAGGATAAACCAAAAGTCTTCTCCTAGACTTAGATAGAGAAGTAATTAGGTATTGGTCCTGATTTTACAAACATAAAAGATAAAAGAAATGCCAAAAAAAAAGGGGTGTGTCTATTCCTTCTTACCTCCTGGCAGTATGGGGTGGAAGATGATATTTTATTCCCCATCACTACCAGCTATGAATTTGCCGCTCCCAAGTTGCCAGTCCAAAGCAGATTTCCTCTCCGGTCATGGAGTGCTTTGCCCACCAGCCTAGCTGGTGTTTTGGCTGTTGCTGTTCTTGATGCAGTTATAAGCTACTGCAAATGGACTAAACAAGTACGAAAAAGAAAAGAAAGCGCTCGCCCCTGGCGCGTGCAACCCACCACCTCCGTCCAGGAGACAGGGGGTCTTGGACATGAGCCGCGGCCGTTGTGCGTACGCACACATGAAGTTACGGTGTCACACACGGCAAAGCTGCTATCCGCGTGGGAGGTTGTGGCTTCTGCGCTTCCTCTGCTGTGGGAAGGCAGAAGACCTGATTTTGGAAGCAGGGTGTGCAGTTACTAAGGGAGGAAGTAAGAAAAACAGAGCTAAAGTTGGTGAGCAGGCAAGGACCAGGACTTTGTGCAGAGCTACAAGCAGCATGTTTTTCAAATGACTATGAATCTATAAATGGCAGTTGGTTAAAACTGTTCTTCTTGTGACTTGGGTATTCATAGCCAGCCCAGCTCGGTCAGTCAAGGATTCGAAACAGCCTTCCTTATCAAATGCTGAGATTAGTGAAATTAAATAATGGAAAACTTGTTCACTAGCATGGCTGGGTATGGAACTGGGTCAAACTGGTTGATCCCCAGTCTCACCCCAAATTAGTGAAAACAATACCAAAGCTCCAGAGACCTGCATCTAACTAATTCTGACAAGCTCACTCATTCCCTCTCACAAGCCATTCCTTTTTCCTCCTTTTTTTTTTTTTTTTTTTTTTTTTTTAATTCAGAATGTGATTCTGGTGCTGATTGTTCAGCTTTGACTACAGTAGCTCAGTATTTCGATCAGTCACTGAAATGGAAACCTGCACAGGGTCTACCTAGATTTTTGTTTACTGAGCCTTTCAACAAAAATATGTAATTCTGAGAATTCTGCTGGATGGGGAAGACATAAAAGAATTACAGGCTTTTGGGTCCCAGAAAGCTAAGGTTGCCTCTTTGTGAGCCTGATTTAAATTCCTATTCTTCACTTTTTCTGTAAGCTTATCAGCATCAACATGCTAAAATTCAGCATTTTATTTTGTCAGTCAGTCAAGACTATGGAGCAAAGAAAACATGCAAATTATTTAAAAGCTTTTCTCATCTGTGGGCACATTAGTTTCTGAGGCATGATCTCGCACAAGATCACGTAAATGTTGGTGGCAAGCTTGTACCCCTTGACATGGTATCAAAAACTGCTTGACATAAAGGCAAGAACATGACAGAGGCAATCTAAAAATCCCAAACGAACCCTCCCCTTCCATATCAGTGCAAGTTTTGAGAGCTCCCTTAGCAACCAGCACTAAACTTGCATACCTAACTGCTTCTTGCTGGTGACGAGAGCAGTTGTGTACAAATGCACTTTGGATATACGTGAGATGGGGGGCATGTCAACCTTGCTCGGATGCAAGTTCTCCTGGTGATAAGCAGCTAGACAAAGAGCTGTGTGGTTTTGCCAACGGGAGCGCATACATATAGTCGGCTCACAAAATAAATATCACTCCTGGTACGGTCCCACTGTCTGTTACTGAGGGTATTTGGAGGGGTTTTGTTGTGTCCTCTGCCCCCAAATGATGTCTCAGGCAGGACTTACAAGAGGGAAAAGAGAGGCCAAAACATCATCTGCACTCGCTACTGTCCTTTACCTTACCTGGCTCGGTTGCGGTGATGCTCCTTTTAATGCGGGTTTGTCTTCAAACCCACCGAAGTTGCAATAAACCTTTCGGCTGCCATCCACGGACGTGAGGCTCAGCCCTTCCCTGAGCCCAGTCGGGAAGAGAGAGACTACGCTAAAGCAACTCGTGCGAGTAAATCCCTTTGCGGGTCGCTCAGATCCTTGGGAGCACTGCGACAAACCACAACCCCAGCCCACAGCCTTCTCCGATTTGTCTTGGGGACTGACCCAGTACTGCCGCACCGGGCTGGTTTTTACACTCAGATTATAAGCCTGAGACTCCAGTGACCACTGCTGTGAAGTTTAACATGAATAAACGTCCTGTTGTTGTGCCAAAACACGCTGTTCATTTGGGGTGCTGCAGATGATACGTAATGAGTATAATTCCCAGCATTTCAGAGGTAGTGTTGGCTGAGAATAGCAAGACTAACTCAATAAAGCACTATGATAATTGCATATTTGCTGGGAAGGGGAAAAATAATCAAATGAAAAAGGACAAAAACAGCAGGGAAAGAAAATTTATTTCCAAGCATCTACGAGAGTGCTACAAACAATAGAGACTAAAACTCAAAGCATTCGAAACTATTAAAAAATGTAGTTGACAATGTCCTTCTTAAAAATTAAACATAAAAATGTAAAAAATGCAGTTATTAATTCTAAAACTTGCTCAAAAGTGAAATAAACCCAGATAGCATCAATAAGAATGGAGTCCTACAAATGAATTTTTTTTACTTTATTTCAATTTGTTAATTTGTAAATTGATACTCGTTTCATTTTTAAATGTTTATTTAAATTTATAATGGAGAAATGTGCAAATCTAGCAAAATATTCTTTGGATTATAAACAGAGAAAAATCAACAACCAAAGAAATTTGAACCGAGTTAATAATAAACTATAGAATTATATAGAATGCATACAGCTATAATAAAGTGAAATATTACAATAAACACTGCAGAGCAAATCTGCTGATTTAGCAAACTCTGCCTTATAAAACATAGGGATATAATGGGACAAGTGAATATGTTACAAATATAGATCTGAAACATCATTCATAATTTTAACGAGTTAAATTTTAATCTAACTACATATATGGGGGTCTTCAGAAAAGCAATACACCAACAAATCAGATTTCCTCTCGGATCAAGCAGTTTGGTACCTGACTGCAAATGAAGGACAGGGTCTGTAAAACGAACAGTAGAAAAATGTGTATCATTTCTATTTATTGCCTCTTCCCATATTGCAGCTGCTGATCTCTGACCCTAAACAGCAAACTATATTAAATTTAGCAGAAGTACAGCTGTACACAGATGCTGAAAATGTTGATGCGCAGAACATATTCCAATCCCTTGCTCATTCTGAACTAATATAAAAAAAGTTATAGATCATTTTTTGATTAAAAACATACATTACAAAGAACAACTCTGAAAGCACTCTGTATTTCTCTCACCACAAATTAAAACGTCTTCCTATCAGTAGACAATGCTATTCTACTGCAGTAAACGAAAAAAAAAAAATCAAAAGAAAAAAAAAATTAAGTGCCAGAATCTTAATTACTACTCAGGTAAGGTAATTGTCAGGTAGAACAGTCTCTAGGGAACTTACAGCTAAACTGGGTCAGATTTAAGTCTCTAGAACCCGCAGAAGCTTAGCACAGATAGGGAAATTCACAAGCCTGGAGCAAATTGTAAGTACAGAGTACTCCTGTCCACTAAGTCATTTCTGAAACCTCTGGAATTCCTAAGATATAAGATAAATGCATATTACATGGGAAATATTGAAAAGTATTACACTTAATTTAATCCAGAAAACACAGTAGTATTATATGAAGATTATTACTGTGTTCTGGGAGCAGCCACAAGCCGTAGATAGAGAGGGTACAAAATGTTCACCAGACATTACATTTTTTTAATCTAAAAAACATCTGTAAAATGTACTTGATTTTTAAATAATCACTTAACAAGGCAACAAACCAACTACAAACACATAATAAATAAGGCTATTAAAAGGTCACAATTGTAGTAAATTAGTCAGAACTATAAATGGGACATTAGAAACACTATGTTTTTCCTTATATGCTTAATAACCAGAACAAGAATTAAAAAAGAATCAGTTTATTTCAAAGTCTGCTTCTTATATTGAAGCACATATTAAAGCAACAGTACAATGTTCATAAAATATAAGTGTGATGCTGTAACATTTCTTACATGTCAGAATACTGATATTTGTATGTATACTAAAATAAGAATTTTAAAATTGTACAAATAGATACATTAAAAATGACATAGAAATAGGGCGCCTCCCACTGCAACAAGACAGAGTTTTTATATCTGGCACGTATTAGTTCAAGATGAAAGTATAAGCAAAAAGATTTACAAGAATCAGCAGTAACAAGTTTGATGCTCAAGAGACATAATAATTGTACATTGTACTGTACATACATCATATGGGTTTAAGCTGGCTGAATATTATATATTTCAAGTTTAAAAATGCACTACCGTATAGAGTGTCCATAGTTTAAGGCGAAATTACAGCTCAGAACTGTTATCTTTTCTAATTTGTGGAAGCTTCTTTGACATAAAAGATTTAGATGTTCATAATACATAAAAGATTTCCCTTATTTGTAGGTTCACTTTTAGCATTTTCCTTCATTTAAATATTTTGTACTTCTTAAGTGGGTTTTTTCCTTTAGTGAAGTTGGCAGCCAACTTCTGTATTTGCCTTTTGTAGGAAAAGGTACTTCACAGTATTTACCACTTTTACGTCCTTTTTTTAATCAAAGGAATCCTCTCTGTCAAACTTAAATGTTTAAATGAGATTTTTCTTGATTTTTAAAAAAATACCTGCTTACATTTCTTCTGGATTCTTCAGAACTTCGGACACAGTTCTTAAGGCCAAATCTTAAACTTTATTGTTAAGAATCATCATCGAAAGTGTCTTTGGAGCCATACAAGTCTGCAAGTTTCTTAAATCGAGGTCCCCAATTTTGTAGATAGTCGTAGTCCAAATCAGAATCTGTTGTCGCTGACTCTAATGAGCTAAGTGAACCAGCCACTGAGCCTCTTCCTTCATAGCCATAGATCTGAATAGAGTCGTAAGGAGGAGCAGTTGGATCATTATCAGCCTCTTGTATTCTTGTGTTGATGAAATCATCAACATCAACGCTATTAGGAGCTGGCCGAAGCCCTGGTCTTGGCATATACTGATACTCGGGTTTTATGTCTTTACGAGGAATAAATCCATTGATGCCATCAGGGTTCTGCAAAGTAGCTATGTCAAAAGCTTCGGTATCTTCCTCTCCTCCACCTTCATCATCATAAGTAATAATGTTCTCTCGGACATCTTCTTCTTCAAAAACAATCAGAGGTTCTTTTTTCTGCCGTTTCAGTGTTACAAACAACACTACGATGACTATAGGGAAAAAAAAAAAAAAGCAAGTTAGACTGTACTCTCAAACAGTAGCTGCTTTATAAATAGATTATTGCATTCACTGAAACCTCAGCTTTTGTGCTACAGTTCACCATGTATTTTTGGTAACATCTGCATTTTTAGCATACCTAGCTAAGTAAAAGCATTGATGTTTGTACACAGAATTGAACGTACTGATTTGAGGTTTTCCATTTGGGCTGAATGTCATTGCTCTTACTAATTGCTTATTACTGCAAGACTAATTCAAGAAAAGCATTTGCAGGCCCCCAGTGCTGCACCGACACTGTGACGCTGCCTTTGAGCAGCGCAACCACATGTATATCTGCAACAAACCAAAGGTGAATCTTTACTCTCTCCTGTATGCCCAAAGCTTAACTCTAATTCCATGTTTCATTTCCATGAAAATGGAATTTTTCTTAAGTAACACCTCAAGACACATGCCTCCGTTGCTGTGTTCCTTCTCACCGCAAGTTTCTATAAAATAACTTTAAAATACACAAGAAAAGAAAGACCATAAATTACTATGGGCAAATTAAAACATTTTGTATAAATATTTTCAAATCATCAGGAAATGCTTTACAGCACTTTCTTAAAAGCAGGTCTTCTGAGCCATTCATTTGTCTTCAAGACAAGAGGAGTTAGAGGGAAATAGCTGGCAGGAGCCATTAATCCTGGCTGACCTCAATAAGGAACTTGTCATCCAGGGAAGATCACAAAACTTAAAACTGTATGCCATGACCCCCTTTAAACAATGTCCCTGATTAACAGATATTAGGCCACAAAAGGACATTCTCTGAGCACACCTAGACAAATTCATCGGTGTTTGCTATTGCAGTTATCATATATTGGATTTCAGCCAGGAAGTTAGTACCTCCTATAAAAATACAAGCTAAGAAATTAAGATTCATTTATCCATCCTGGAGCTGAAGGCGAGGTTAATTTTTTAACACAAACAAGTATAGAAGAGTAATAAGTCAAGAACTTTTTTACCTAACAAAATCACAATGCAAGCAAGAATGGCAATTAAAGCTCCAGTGCTTAATCCAGCATTGAGGATGTAGGCTTCGGCATTACAGGAGAGCAGGGAGCCATTGCTGTCACAGCCGCAGACCCGAATGGTGAGAGTGTTGGTGCTGCTCATAGGGGGAAGTCCACCATCACTTATTACAATAGGGAGAAGGTATAAATCTTGCTTTTGGCGACTAAATCCTTCACGTCTAACAAGAACACTTGCTGTGTTATCTGTTTAAAGAAGAGAGATAGTCATCGTTATTTTTTGCACAAAGTCATCCTCTTAGCAAATATTGAAAAAACATATCTTGCTACAATGGCTCTGAATTTGCAGGCGTCTTAGCATTATTTGTACAATAAACCAGTACAAAGTATCACCTTCCTAATAACCCAAGAGGAATTACAGTATTGTGTTTCATTCATACAGCACCACACTCAATTTTAATTATTTTAGGTTGATGAGGGTAACACAAGGAACACAAAAAAATCTCTGTTAGTACCTCCTTTTAGCACCTCACCAACTTTCTGGGAAACTCACAATATTTCATCAACTACCAGAACGACTGGACCTTGGCACTGCTGTTTGAGCTGATTCTAGTCTCTTTCCAAAATTAAAGCCTTCAGTGGAAGCGGTAAAAAAGAAATCTCCCTGATTTATTTATTTTTCCTGGTGTCAGACCTACAGGAATGGATGGCAGAAATCTGTACCAAAACAGCCTGTGTTAATGAGACTCCCACCAAAATGAAAGCCAACATTTGCTATTAGCAGATTTGAGCCTCAGCGTTGACCTTTCAGTGAGGAACACCGAAGTGAGCAGTATTTTATCAGAACCTGGTTTTCACGCAGACTCCCAAAGCCAGAATTCAGAAGGCTTGATCACACACGCACAGTACGCCTGGGCGCATTTTGAATTACGTGGCTGTGAGGAAGAGTCAAAGCATTGCTCCAACGCTCTTTCCAGTTCCCACGGAGCGGTGGCCTGCCGTGGGCCTCCGGGTGCAGGAGACGGAAGCCAAGCTGCCACCTCAGCACAGAGGTCATTTTGGATCGTCCTTCAGGCTTTGCGGGGCAAAAGCGTTTGAAAGGGAAGTGTGCGATGTGAAACGCCGGGGTGAGACGGCCAGTGCTTCCTGCTCCCAGCCATGCCAGACAAAGGCTAGGAAACACGAACAGCATTCCTTTATTGTGCTCCTTGTTTCTCAGTTCTCAGACCGAACCAAAGTTTATAAAATTGTAAACACGCTGAAGTAAATAAAATTAAACAACAATATCCGTGGTTTTCAGACCTTCAAAAACTAGTTTAGGATGAGGACTTATTCACATAACCTTTTCTGTTTTGCCATGTTCTTTATTTTTCACTATATAACGGAAAGGAAAAAAAAAAAAAAGAATGGTTCTTTTATCTACTAAGGGAGGGCTGTTCACCTCCACCGGAATCCATTTTACTGTTGCCTCAGGGTACTGCAGAAGATTAATCATTTTCCTGTTGAAGAGTCAGCATAAATTCCAGAATTTAATAATGCAAATCATAAAACCTCTCTTAATGATCTAATCACTGCTATTTCCATGAAAGTTTGTGAATAAATTATACTGAAAGAGAAGTATTCTTGCCTTATATTAAGCACTCTGGCAGGCAGTGCACCCGATGTAGGACAAGGTCTGAAACTGTCCCCACATTTGGTGGACACAGGTCAATTTATGAGATGAGAAGGATGTCTGCACTAGGGCCCTGCTTATCTGACTCTCCCACTAGTAACTTCTGCAGATCACACCAGAAAGGATGAAATTTTTTTAGGACCATCCTAGATAAGATCTGTTTGCTACAAGCCAATTTAGTTCCTGTCCCCGTATCTACACCTCTCCTGCCAGGCCCACCACACCTGATGCCCAGTGTGGTTACCTCAGCATGACAGAACTGGAGTCTTTCTGATACTGAAGTCTCACAAAAATAACATCTGGATAGAAATCAGCTTGTTAACTTCTCCTTTACATGATGGTCATATTGGCTAAGGACAGGGAAGCTGATAAGGATCTGATTATATATTACTTGTGGTTTTTGGAGGTGCCCTTCATCTCATTTCGGAGACTTTCTAACCTCTTAAAGGTTTACAGGCAACATTTGCCCAACAAATGCAAGGCTTTGTAGCACAATTTTTTAAAGGACCTTAGTGATATCAGTGTGTGACAGGAGTCTTATTTTAGGACTTTAAATTAATGGGCTTGTAACAATTTGGTATAAATGGAAATGTAACATCTAATATCTATTAACCTATCAACTAATACTTGAACTAATATGTATTGATAGAGAATAAAACTATCCCACAGGTTTCTCTAAAATGCATTTAATCATTCATTTTCTCAATATGAGAACAAAGATCTGCTCTATTAAATGAAAGATCACAAAAGGACAGATTATTCTTTTGGCAAAAAATATGAACATTAATAGTGGGCTGAGCTACAACTCCCTAGAGGCTGCAAAGGCAATATGGAAGGAAACACAGGCAATATCAAATATTAGTATATTTAGTCTGTTGGCTACGCATTTTTGGTATATTATATTATATTATGTTATATTATATTATATTGTAATATATCATATTTCTCTTGAATTTTGGCAGCTTAAATAGTACTCCTAACTTGAAATAAGAAAAGGATGGCAAATTATTCAGTTACTATACAGACAGGCCAATTCCACTGCAGTCAATTACATTACACTAAGGCTGAATTTGATCCAATGGTTGATTTATCTGGTTTAACTTGAAGTGATTTCCAGTTTAATATAATTTAAAAAAAAAAAAAATCCAATCAACATGCCTGGCTAAAGTTTAAAAAGGACTACCATGTATCAGCCCTAAAAGGTCATTTTTAAAACTTTTTTTCTGTTTATGTTCACTTCTCGCATTTAGAAGAAACATAATATCCATAAGAGGAAAAAAACCTCTCTTACATAGATAAAAGATAACATATAATCCTAGCTAATATTCTTATCCTTGCTTTTTCATTATTCTCCAGTCCCAGGAGTATAACTATAATCCAGGTATAATGGCATTTTTTAAGCCAAGAAACAGAAGTTAAATGTCAATAGCAGCTTAAAACTATTACTTAACACATATGGGAGCTACCTGGCTGACAGTCTTAACAAACACAATGGGGGTTGACACAAGACAGGGAAGAAAATAGCCACCTCAACACCATCCAGAAAAATACACGCGCTCTCATTTTTCCAGCTATTATTGTCTGGGATATCCAATATCCAAATGTGTTGTAAGTGAAGATTACCTATACTCTCCATGAAGTCTTTACAATTAGAAGTTAAAATTGCATTACTTTATGGTGATCTTTATAGTGATCTTCCTGACCTTTGATTTTCATCTTTTTCTCTGGTGATCTTATTGATGGTTTTCCGATTTTTCTTCTACATACAGGCAAATGTAGCTTAGCTTTTGGGTGATTGTTAACCTATATATTGTGCAAGGAGGCTTCTAGATTAAAGCAGCTGACTGCAGCATGAACATTATCACCTATATCAGAATGTGAGTGCTGCTTCAGCAAGAAACCTGAACGATTTCGGGGATCCAACTGTCTAAAATCATTACCAGGCAGTGGCAATTGCTCTGGATAATCAAGGCAAAATCCCATAACTTTATTCATATGTTTCAAAATGCCTTGATTAAAAGGTCTGAAATTGAGAGCCAGAGGACACGTTTCTATTAAAAAAGTGGATTTTAGTCACTGATTTTAGCAGACTCACAAATTTAATTTCAGTCTTTGCAAAGCACTATCTTGTGTTTCTGCGAACAGGACTACACCTCGCTTTTGGCACTGCGGTGTAATTTGTGCTTGTGCAGCAGGGTAAAGCAAGGTGGGTGCAATCCTTCCAGCAACACCGGCTGTGTGCGAGGCCTCCACATGAGGCCCGCGAGCCCAAGTAAAGGGCATTCCAGTTTAGGACAGAGCAGGATTAAATGCAGGAAATCCCTTTGCTAAAAATCCGTCTCTCTGCTGTGAAGGGCCATGAGCTTCTACTGCTCTTTTGAAGCTCTGACTTCAATAGGAGTAAAATTGAACAGAGCCTGGGCAAACACAGTACTGTTTATTTACGTGGTATAATGTAAGTAAACAGCGCAAAAGTAATTCAGTGTTTTATCACAGCATGTGATAAGCCATTATCTCATGTTTTCTATGGAAGATAGTCTCAGCTGAAAAACTTGGTAACACAGTAGGCTATTAATAGGATGTAGAATGTGATTACATTTTTTGGATTACTGCAGTATGTGATTACTTTTAGGAGGTGGTAGAAAGAAACTCTATTAAATGATAATTATAGGACTGTATTCACTTTAAAGTTCTGTAATAGACCCAAACATTGGAGTTTTCATTAACTCTCCTCCACAGTTAATAAAGCCATTTTTCTTTGAAACTAGCAGTTCCCTCTGAAAGCAGTGGCATGGTATATAGACTACTCAGATTTACAACTGAAAAAACCCCAAGAACTTCAAATGATTGTGTAAATTATTTGACTTGCAAATGGAAACACACTCTCTCTGAGAAGTTTTTTTATATGGAAGTACCTAGAATTTTAACTTTTTTACTTTGCTCTCTACCATAGCTTACTTAAAAAAACCCCACAGAAATAGTTACATTAACAACATCACTGCACTGAGGACTTTACAAAAATTAGGGAAAGACAGGATGGAAAAGGACGGATTTCACTGCGCTATTCAGTTCCCAAACATGAAATTATACAGGAAGATTCAATCCTTAAATACTGTCTTGTTGAAATAACCTTTTGCAGTATTGTCAGGTCCACTGCATTCAACTGACATCATCATTTCAATTACAAAACATTTTTATCTGGGTTAATTTTGTCGTTAAAAAGAAGAATGAATTTGCTGCATATGGAAATGAAGGATTAGTGGAATTGGCTGGAGTCAGGAACCATAATACCATTTGCCTGCAGCTGTATCAGAGCATCTCAATTCTAACCTGTGCTGCTTCTGTTAGATTATAAAATCTAATCCATTTTCAGTTTGATACGGTGACCATAAAGTATCTTTTAAAGAGAAACTTGGCCTCAGGGTCTCAAGCAAAGAATACGTTTTTATTTACTTCCCACTAAAAATACATTCATCAATTTTTCAAATATCGTGTTTTACTACTTTAAAGAGAATAAATATAACCCCTCCACTGGATCCTTTATGAACTGCTTATGTATGTACAAGTGTCAAGCACTAGGCAACAGTATTACTTTGATCCTTCAAGACTAACAGAAATTTTGTTTGGGAACTCTGATGATAATTACCCTCACTTCAGATGTTGATAGAGATATAAAGCATGTCACAACATAAAACTTGAGAGAAAAATTTTTTTCTGAAATCATGTATCTGGATTATGTTGCTTTTTGTACTTCTGGCAATCTAGAAGAAATCATTTAGATTCATTATTTAAAGCAGTTCAACTGAGTTCTACTTTCCAGAAAACAGTCACGCTTCCTTCAAACATTAAACCTTGCTAGTGAAAAACAATTTCTTAGAAGCTGAAGCAGTTTTTTCCTGTACAGGAAAACAGCAAATTAACATTGAATGAGAATATCATATTGATTATTTTTAAATAAATAGGAAAAAAATATGTATAAAGGCTGAAACTGTCTTTTTTCTGTCTACCCGACTCTGGCTTCCTCAACTGCTGGCAAGTTAGGTTCACTGATGCTGTTATGTTAGATGACCAAGTAAGATTTGAGGCTCACCTATGCCTGTATTATTTTTTGCCTACAAATTTCTTACATCTTAACAACAATCTGAATGTAAGGCTATACCATATTTCATGAACAGAAAATTCGCAAAGGGATCAGGATACCCATATCCTGAGATACACCCAATCTGGGTATGTTTCACAACAGAAATCCATATTTGTATTTCCTACAAAAGGTTAGTGTGGCAGTGATTTTATTTCATTAGGAGACTAGTCTATGTGTCTTGTGATCCATAATTTAGAAAAAACTAGCAAGCAGAGTAAGGTGAACAAATACAAGCAACCTAACAATTTATCCTGCCTCAGCTAATTTTAGCTTAGCAAGTAAGTTTTCTCTGAATCAAGGAGATCTGCCAATTACGTCAATGTTTTTTACCCTATTCCTGGGAGACAAAATGGCAGTGGAATTTTCAGGTAGAATATTATTATGTAATTTAAAATACATATTCAAGAAAATGAAAGTGAGTTAACAAGCATTACATTATTCCAAGAACATCCTTGTATTTGAGCTATATTTTTTTCTGCCTTCCTCCTCTAAATCTCTGGAAAACAGACACTCTGTCAAAGTTAATGAAAATGCTGTTGCATGACATTATGTTGGCCATTAGTTTTACTTTGTCATTTCTTTGGACTCTAGTATCGAGGAAATCTTCACACAAACCTCTGTTGTCTCTGAGTGTAAAATTTGGATTATGAATAATTTCAGGTGGTAAACTGAAGATAAATCTTGGTCCATTGGCCGAGTCATCCTTGTCATCAGCACTAATTGTAATAAATTGCTGTAAAAGAAAAGTACTCTGTAAACAAACAGCTCCTTCTCTCGATACATCACATATAGACAGCATTCTGAGAAATCTCTTGAATACAAAGAATTCTGAAATAGCAGAAACCCCCCAAACACCTCAACAAAAGTATGCAATTATAAACACGTAGCAGACTCGAAACTAGAACAGGCTATCTTTATTTGCTATTACATTTAACCAACACAGAATTATAGATGTAAAAGTACATATCTCTATATACATTCTTATATACAAATATGTGCTAATGATGACTTAATAGACTAAATAAAATTCTGCAGAAAATTCAGCAGCTCAGAGGGAGTTAAGCACAATGTCCTTTCAAACTGCTACACTAACTGCAAAAGTGCAGACAATGTGTAGAGCCGTATTTCCGTATGATACTTCCTCACAGATTGTTCAGGGATAAATCTGTAAGCTAAACTCCACAAGCACTGTACTGTGATTCTTCCCATAAGATGCTGAGTATTTCTGTAATATCCAAAACAGGCTCACAACTGGGAAAGCTGCTCCCAACCAGCTTCGTTGCCCCTGTGATGGCAGATACTCAGTCAACACCAGCCATATTCAATGCACAAAAGCACTGTATCTATAACTGTTGACAGCAGTTAAAAATAAAAACACAGGAAACTGCCTTTCTGTGTGCTCTAGGCATTTTGGCCCAAATTTAAAAATAAACATTCCTTTACTACCACTCATTTGAGTTGCCCACACAAAACTGGGCTAACACCCTGCAGAAAGAAATTCCCTGCGCAGGGAAGGTGGTGGGCACAGGCATACCTGATTGCTTCGAGCATTCTCACAGACAAATGCTTCATAGGCTGCTGCGAATTTTGGAGCATTGTCATTGACATCAACGACCTTAATTGCAACTGGGACTTTGGCTTCCTGGTGTTGTTTGTCTATGGGAGTAAGCAAAACCAAATCAGACAGAAGCAGGAAAACCTCTCAACACAAACAAAATCCCAGCTGTATCCAGGTAAAAATGAAATAGGCTAAAGTGTTTCTACCGGGGTTTATTGCGGCTTATCAAACTGAGACAATAAGAAGACTACAGAATTTATACCACTGATTATAAAATACCTCAGTGAAATACTTACGGACTTCAACTGCAAAGACGGAGATATTATGCCAAGCAATTTCTTCCCTATCCAAAGCTTTTATTGTCTTGATATTGCCATCTTCTGCATTAATAATAAAATATCTTTCAAGGTCAGTGTGACGATCAATTGAATATCTAAAGCAGATTGAAAGTCAGTAATTAGATAAAAGGAGGACTTAGTTGTTTCGTGTAACCAAACTTGCTCTAGATCGTTATTATTTTTAAATAAATGTAAGTAGTACACTTATTGTTACCCTTAATATCATTGTCAAAGGGATGATATGTGTTCTTTTAAAAGGAGATTCATCTGGTTGGTTTCTACATTTAGAAAAAATATTACATCAGAGTGTTTGTAGTAAGTGAAAATTTTTGTTCTTTGAAGTCTTTATATTGAAACCCCCAAATTTTCTTTATTTTCTTCTCTTATGAAACACGATAAAAATATCTACTATGATATTTATGTTTTCTACTATTTCATATTAGTCATGAAGATCTTTTAAGTCTTCTGATATTTGGATTACTCAGAATGTTAATTGATCATACCAGATTATTAAATTTCATCCATTATCTACACATTTGTACAGCTTTATACAGCTCTGGTTTTCATCCTTACCTTGCAATTCTTTGAAATGTTAACTACAGCCACAAAACAGAGTTTCATAATTCAATTTACACTTAGAACAGGACAAACAAAAATAAATGAAGACTACCCAATGTAACTGCAGAAAGTAGGTGTGTGTATGTACTTGTCATTAGCAATTAATGCTTAGCAATAACCCAACATAATCTCTAATCTACTGCATAGACTTCTATCTTTTGAAAAAAAACCATGATGTGATAACAGCACAGCCTATTTTATAGAAGATATAATTTAGAATAGAGTCTAACACAGCTGTCCTTAAGTATATTTTGGTTAGACATAGCTATGGTATGCTCTCTTAGTTATACAGGCTTTGAGAAACTAGTAGTTTATGGAACAAGACATAAAGACAATGCTGTATGGTTAAAGTTATTAATATTCGGGGTGAATTTAGAATATTACTGTGCTTGCAGAACTTGCATAACAATTCTAAAAACTAATGCTTAGAAAGAAACAGCATGTTCTAATGAAGCATACCTTATAGCACTGTTTGCAGCATCAGGGTCTTTGGCATGTACTTTTCCAACCACAGTACCAGATGCTGCATTTTCTTGTACTTCAAAAATATAACTTGGCTTTAAAAACACAGGTGGCTCATCAGCATCTTCCACTGATATCTTCACTGTTACTGTGTCCTTGAACGGCCCATTGCTGATGAACTTAGGATCAATATGTACATTGGCTGCCTCTACCTTCAGACTGTAGGACTTTTTGGTTTCAAAATCTAAGCGCTGCGAGAAACAAGACAATGCATTCCACAGTTAGAAAACTAGAGTTTAAAAGCACTAAGCAGTCCCCTAGTATTCAATGACATAAAACAAATGTGAGCATCTGTCAACAAGCTTGGACTGAAATGTGTGTATTTAAAAACATAAAGACTCAGATGGAAGGAGCTACATTCTATGTACGGAGCAGCATAGGAAGGCACTCAAAATATCACGACAGAGTCCTTGTCTTGCTCTTTGCTTGCTGTATCGCTCAGGAGAGCATCTTTACTAGGAAAATTAACCTTTTCTTCATGCAGCCTTCCAGGTAGCACAAAAGAGTGATGGATAGGAAAGGGGTTCCCATGGAATGCCAGGCTTGGTCGATCCCAAGCTGGCAAGCATACCTTCAGAGATATGGATGTGGCCTGAATTGCTACTGGGTGCACCATGAGATAGGACACAGAGAAGTTAAATAATTTAAGTAGTAGGGGAAATACAAAGATGCTTTGCAGTGCTTTCATTTCCGTAGTTCTTTCCATCCATAGATCTCATGGCACTTGACTAAGGGGAGGTGAGATAATGCCCCACGAGGCAAGTCCCTTTGGGAGCCTGATCAAAGTCACAGCATACCTGCATTGTCATTGACATGAAATGGCTGCAGTGTTGCAGTATTGGTAGCCTCAAAATGATCATGTAGGTGCCAACCACAATTCTCAAAGTATGTTAACACCATAGACTGAATGGCGTGACAGTTCACCCACGTTTTAAAATACACAAAAAATACACTCCCACCTCTAGAACAGATACAGTAATTGAACCACAGCATAGTTTTGACTAGAGGAGACCTTTGGGTCTCTTCCTGAGAGATTGCCCCAATGTGCGGGGCAGGGCTAACTTTGAAGTTAAGTTGCCCAGGCCTTCTCCTTTGAGTTTTAATTATCTCCAAGACAGAAGAATAGCTATAGAGATACAAAGGGCAAAATAATAATGCTTAAATAATGAATAAGATTTATGATTACAATTTGTAATTTAAAATTAATTTTAATAACACTTTTAAAGATCACACTGATGGATTGTACATGAAATCACCTCAGTATTTTTGCTGCTTTTTGCATAGCCTGTGACTCCTTCAGAACAATATTGTGGACAATGCACAGCTGAAGAATTCAAACTATAGGGCATGAGGCTATTCAGACTGAACATAAAGCAACAGTGAATGTCTGCTACTCATCAGCACTAGGCAAAACTTCATTAACAATGAAGCTGATGGCATTGTATTTTACCGTGACTTTTTATTATGAATTCATTTAGTTTGTGCAATTAATCCACTGTACAGTATTTATGTAACTCTTCTTGGTTATTTTCTTCCATTCCAATTCAGCTAATGGGGAAATGGAATATTAAGAGTTAATCACAGGTTTAGAAACACACATTTACTGATATTTTAGCTTAGGTGGTAATCCATTATTACCAAATATTCTGTCAGCAACAAAGAATACTACACATTAGTGGGTATTACTCACCTTCTTAAGCTTTACAACACCTTCCTGAGTCTCATAATCTGTTGTAATTTCAAACATATCCATGCCATCTCCATCAATGATGCTGTAAGCTACTAAGCCATTTTCCCCAATGTCTGGATCTTTGGCCTTCACTCTTCCTACCTCCTCTCCTGGGACAGCTGCTTCCGACACTGACATCTGGTACACACCTAGTGGAAGAAAAAAAGGCACTTGCCTTAAGTATGCAGTCTGCTCTCCAGTTGTATATTTACTCATTTAACTTGTAAGTTCCAAATAAACGCAGTAATTTTTTACATTTTCAAATCCCCCAAAGGACTGCTATGTTATAAAGAGCTCTGAGAAGCAAGTCATCTGTGAAATCTTAAAACACATTGCTAATCTATATAACATTACTTCCTCACTAATGTTTTATACAACATCTGTGTATCATTCTGTTCGGGGTGGGGTTAAAAATGCAACCAATCATTCAGAATGAAGAAATTGTTGTGACATCAAGGTTATCATTCATATCAAAAACGTTATTACAAAAATGGAAGAAAAATTCTCTTTCATAGCACTCATGGTATGACCTTCAACTCTGTAGAGTCCAGAAGCATTTCTGCCCATTCATTCAGGAGCCACAAATTATATACAATGAGTTGGATAAGACCTCTCTGCTATGCTGGCTAAAGAATATATCTGCTGCTTTCCATGGCTTTAATTTGGAGTGTGAACATATAGTAGCAATGAGTATTAAAATTTAACACAACAGAGAATATATACGAATTTACATGGGACCCCATACCAAACAAAAAATGGCTTTCCCTCATCAAACTCCAATAGGAAAACCATCCCCAAACATGTCACAGATGTGCTGCCATATAGGTTTTTCCTTCCATATTCAGGAACACCAGAGGAGACCAATACTGTTCCTAGATAAATCTCTCTCCAACAGTTGTCTTTTAGGCAGCATTGATTCCATGACCTTCCCAACCCATTCTAGAGTTCAGGTAACATAACCTGTTCCTAAATGTACAAATCTATGTCAGCATTTTCTGCCACTTTATCAGCATTAATAAATTGGGGGGCGGGGGGAGCATGAGAAAATAAAATCCCACCCTCCATAATTGCTCTTTGTTGCTACCCGAGAACCCTAGGAACATCAGGACATCAAGAGACTTACACCGGCAGAGACTTGGCTCATTACCCATAAAAACAATTGGCACATATTATCGAAATAGGTCATTAACTCCAGTCACAAAGAACCCCAAATTTAAGCACACAACTCATAAAGGGTTTGAACGATGAACAAAACAACAACAACAACAACAAAGGAAAAGAAGAATAAAAAAATCAATCACTTGGATATTTATATAAACAGGTCAAATCCTAGGTTTCGGTTACAAAGCATTCCAAATTAAGGTTTTAAGTTGAGGGTGCATGATTGAGTAGGTGCTACTTGGCATTTCTGATAATTTTAAATATTCTCCCAAAATGCTCAGTAAAGTGGCTTGAATTTGTAGAGAAAAATCCACCATTTGATGGAGTTACTCAACAAAATACCATGTACTGGGGTCCCAGGTTATGATTTGGAGTGAAAAGGTATGCTTGTGAGGTATGTAAAGCCTGACATTTTTAAGGTTTAATTAATACTTTCCTATTAGAATGGTAGAAAATGCTGACATAGATTTTTACATTTAGGGACTGGCTATGTAATTTAAGCTCTTGCATGAGGGTCCAGGAAGCTGCAACATTGGAAGAGCTGTTAGAGAGGTGGTCATGTCCAGGACATGTCAGTCCCATAACGGTTGCTCAGAGGAGAAACAGGGCGGGCTGGGATGGTGTGTATACTACACTTCAAAAAAACCAAACAACCCCATGCAGAGATGAGATGCAGAACAGATGTGTGGGTCCATTAATGTACTTCCACCCAACTGTGAAGACTGAATCTGTTAATGTCAGCCCTGATTAATTTTATATTTGAAAAATAAATAGCACAGGTATAAAAAAATGACTTTATTTGACCACCAGCAATACCCTTCAACTGCCAATTTAAAAATGTAATTGTACTAAATTTAGTCTGTATTGACATGGTAAATATAATCTTGAGGAGTGTCCAGTCTTAAGTTTTATCCTTATGGACATTCGCCATTCACGGAGAGTGTTTACAGAAGCAAAGGATGAAGCATCAACCCTTAAAATGAAAAGCCATGTGAAATAAAAAATGATGCTCATTCACTTGAAGGTCTGTCAAAGACCTGCAAGGGCATAATCAGGAGCTGTTAACAGATTGTGCAATACTTTCATCAAGGGCCAAGAATAGCAAGACACTTCAAGCCTGAGATATACAGCTGTAAGAACATAAAGTAGATCTCCTTTCCATTGTCCGTCTCCATCAAAAAACAAAGTGGGTTTGTTCATTGAAAATTACTATCATAACTATGTTTGCAAATAGCTATGAACACGGAGTACTGAAAGGCATGACATGAGGCCACTTGGAGACTTCTTTCAAACACTGTAAATGTACCTGGAGAGCTTTCTGCTGCATACACGGTATGTGCCCACCGCATACCACAACTCTCCCAACACAGAAGCATCTGTTCCTACGCGATACATGCAGGGATTTTTGTTTTAACCTCCTCCTATCTCCTCCCTGCAATGATTTCTTAAAGTTCTTGTGGTCTGAGCGGAGTAGTAAACACCGCTTGCTTTTTTAAAGTGTCTTTCACATCCACACTTTAACTATGAAAATGGGAAAGGAAGTAAACCAGCTTATCCCAGCACTGCTGCAGGGCAGGTACATTTTCTGGTATTTTTGACAGATTTGGTTTAACACACAAGACAGCCCTCAAGAAATGGGGCTTCTTTCTCCATTAACAGAGAAGTTCAGACTATGTCTCCCTGATCATATCATAGGTAAATTTCTAATATAACATGGTCCAGTAGTTTAAAAAATTAAGTGTAAGGTTAGGAATCTTTGTAATCTAATCTGGACCTCGAAAGGTCTCACCGCAACACAAAGCAAATAATTCAGATACTAAAGCTCTATATGTTTGTCCTGGTTTTGACTGGGATAGAGTTAATTTTCTTTCTAGTAGCTGGTACAGCACTATGTTTTGGATTTAGTACCAGAAGAATGTTTATAACGCACTGATGTTTTCAGTTGTTGCTAAGTAGTGTTTATACTAAGTCAAGGATTTTCCAGCTTCTCACACCCAGCCAGCAAGAAGACTGGAGGGGCACAAGAAGTTGGCACAGGACACAGCCAGGGCAGCTGACCCAAACTGCCCAATGGGGTATTCCAGAC
>JAVJGG010000088.1:34021553-34043511 GCA_035590195.1 Aviceda cuculoides | reverse complement strand
GCTGGAGGGGCACAAGAAGTTGGCACAGGACACAGCCAGGGCAGCTGACCCAAACTGGCCAATGGGGTATTCCAGACCATGTGACGTCATGCCCAGTATATAAACTGGGGAGACTTGGCCTGGGGGGGCAGATTGCTGCTCAGGAACTAACTGGGCATTGGTCAGCGAGTGGTGAGCGACTGCACTGTGCATCACTTGTTTTGTATATTCCAATCCTATTATTATTATTGTTGTTGTTGTTGTTGTTGTTATTTTATTATTGTTGTTATTATAATTATTATTTTCTTTCTTTCTTTCTTTCTATTCTATTAAACTATTCTTATCTCAACCCACGAGTTTTACTTTTTTTTTCCCCCCAATTCTCTCCCCCATCCCACTGGGTGCATGGTGTTTAGTTGCTGGCTGGGGTTAAACAACGACAATGTTACTAGCAAAAATGTGCAAATAAGATTTATCTATTCACATGTGTGCTGTGATAATTCATCGATTACTGCTTTTTCGAGTTTTGAGTATGTCTGATACTATACAAATATTGGTACTAGTAGTAAATGTGAGTAAGGATTTTGTTGTTACTTACTCTGTGGGAACTTTGGTGGGTTGTCATTGACATCTGTAAGTGTAATTGTCACTTTGGTTGTCCCTGAGAGGCCTCCCATGTGTCCTCCCATATCTTTTGCCTGTATTACAACGTGATACTCTTCCTTAGCTTCTCTGTCCATATTCGGAAGGGCAGTTCGGATAATTCCTATAAATACAAAGGAAATATGGCACATACAAATTTTCACAGGTTCACATCACAAAAGACTGGATACCGCATTTTTAGCTTGCATTAAAATACAGCAATATTTGCAGTGAAGGTGCAGCTTCTGTTTTCCCTACACTGTGCATCATGCTATGCAAGGAAAGTAGCCCAAATATTCAACACAGCTGAACATAGAACAACCCTGGAGAATTACAGTTCAGCAGAGAAACTGCCATTTCTATCATACCATATCATACCACAAAAGAAATAGTATCATCTTTCTAGTGTAGTGTACCCAGAAGCTCTACCAAATGCCAGGGGATGAACCTGCAAAAGAGCTTAGCTAGAAGCAGGAGAGAATGAAGGAAGCTTTGCTCAAACACATCAGTAGATATACCCAACTGTACTGCTTCAGTCAATATATTTACTTCTTCATTTTAATGTATTCCAGTTATGAGGTCCTACTGAAATAAACTGCTCAATAATACCTGTTTGAGCTTCCACCGAGAAGTACGGCTGACCTTCAAGAATACTGTAAACCAATTTGGCACTGTTCCCATAGGTAGGATCATCAGCATCTGAAGCTGTTACCTGAATAACTGATGTACCTAAAAATGGGAAGCAAATACAGAAGGAATATAGTCAGAAGCAAACAAGTCTGTAAGAACCGTGCAGAGATGCTTTCAGTCATACAGCATAACTATTTCTTAACTTTTTTATTTCCAGGTCTGGTAAATGAAAAAAAAAAATTACATGGCAATTTATATACGACAAAATAGACTCATACGATCCAAAAAGATTTATCACCAGCTGTGATGTGGATTAGTGTTCTAAGCAGTGAAGATATAAAAGTCAGCAGTCACTCTGTACCATTATGGTTTTTTTCCTCAGTATTTTAAGCGTTATATTGCTTTTGTCGTCAGACAGCTAAACAATAGAGTTTTCTTTTTACATTTTCCTTAGTAAGTTTCAGAGAAATCATTCCTGTAAGAAATCTCTGAGATAGACACAAGCTCAAACAGGAGATGAAAACGGAATAGGTAGTGTGGCAGTAACTCCTTAGCTTTATTACCCAGCTCTGCCAAAGGAATGATCTTGATGTTTACCCCAGAGGATTCACACTCCATAAATTCCAGGGGACCCTCATGTTCCTTCCTAGGAGGAAATATGCCTGTTCTAGGAACCATCTAGAGACACTTCAACTGTGACAGTCAGTAGCTGTGCGGGGTTTGAGTTGGTCAGCAAATTAGATAAATTGACTGAGTCACTGGCTGAGCATGAAGTAAATTTTACTTCCCCAAATTCTAGCTGATAAGTATTAAATAAAGCCAAGACGTACTGACAATGCAACATCTTCCATAAGGCCAGGAACTGAAGCGCATTTATGAGTACTTACCTACATTTGATCTCTCTGGCACATTGGCATGGTAGTTTTCATGAAGAAACTCAGGCGGGTTGTCATTTATATCTTGAACTTTAACAATGAATTCAGAAGGTGGTTCCAAAGGTCTGTTAGTGTTCCTGTCTACAGCTTGTGCCGTGAGAGTGTACTGAGCTCTCTCCTCCCGGTCCAGTGTCTTTGTTGCATGGATGTTCCCTGATTTGTCATCAATAACAAAAATGATTCCTGCTCCTTCACCTGAGAGAATGTATTTAATGTTTCCATCTCCAGAATCAATATCTGAATGAAGCTACAAACCAAGAAACAGACATACCTTAACAAGATGGTATTCAGTTCACGTACATGTTTATGAAACGAAAAAATCATGAAGTTACTATCATTTCACAGTTTTCAAAAATCTTGTCTTACATCGGGCAATAATCCATACTCGGGCACATGCTGTGAACACATCTGCTCTGCATTCAGAGAAGCTGCCTGCACAGACTCGCATGCTACCACACGTAGGGTGCTACTGAGACCCAAGCTTAAAGATTAAGGAAGAGAATACATGAGAAGATAGTTATAACAGGCTCTCTATTCAAATGAAGTTGGAAGGAAGAATCATTTTTACAAAGATTTTCCACACTTTTTACTAACCATATACTACCAGGTTGCATGTAAAAAGCTGTTAAGTGACAAATGGGATGTAACAAATGAGCCAATCAGTGACTGCCAACTAGTTTTTAATTCCAACCTCTTTAATATGAAAGAAGTAACAACTGCTTACTAACCATTCTTACTTTCACAATCAATGCACACCTCAGTTTGATGGATGAGGGAAACATTGAGCCAAGTTACAGATTCATTGATTTTATATTGACATCTACAAATTGCACACTACTAACCATCTTTTAAACCAGAATACCCCAAATGGTATTTGCTGTCATTGACCCTGTTCTCCGCTCTTTTTGTGCTGGGATTTAGTCAACACAGTTCTGCTGACCATTTATAAACTGGCAAATATAGTGGTTTATTTATATATTTATATTCTGTTAGTGTTAGACAATAACAGAATAAAAAATTAGTCCAGGATGTGTGTACGTACACACGTACATGCAGATATATATCTTCCTCTATACATAACCCTCATATATTTAATTTTACTGATAACTTGAAGTTGAAAGGAGGAAGAAATACCTATTGAGCAGTACACTTTTACTGAGCTGCTAGGTTAGACAATACATTTTTAATTACTATTTTTAAAGATCCAGGAATGATACAAGATATTCCTAAGACCTATTGTTTCTCAGGTGGTTGCTGTGGTTCTTGCTGTTGTGTTAAATAACAGCTTGTATACCTTCATTCAAAGGCTGCAGAGGTCAATGGAAAAATTTGTATTCGCTTAGGTAGTACTTTGCTTAGCACCTTAACTGAGCTACAATAAACTGATTAATTCTAGGTGAGTAAGTAGCTGCTGAAGAAGCAGCTAATACAACAGCTTGCAGAAAAAAAGCAACTCACAAAATAATAATATAAATTAATAATATTAATCGATGAACAAAAAAGAAATTCTTTCTTACCCTTCCTACTAGTACAGGATCTGGTCCCGTATACTCTTCTATAACAAAGAACTGATTCCACACCCAGCCTCTTTTTGAACGATGCAGAACTTGTCCTTCTTTTCCTTTTTCATGGTGACCATGAAGTGATGGCCTTGTGTGGTTCAGTTTTTCTGTAGTTATGGCATGGCTGTAATACAGCATGCCCAGGCAGATAAGAGCGGCATGTAAACAATTGTCCTCCTTCATTTTTGGTTATTTTGTAGGCACAGGAGTATCCAAGAATCTACCCCTTCCACCTTGGAAGTCAAAAAGTTTGGGGCTACTGAAAAGTTTCAGATAAAATTTTCTGCACATAGGATGCCACCACACATTAAACACATCACTTTAATGCTCTGCAGCTTCCCAATTTAATTCCTGAAAGAAAGTAAAAAGGAGAAGATTGTCAGTTCTTTTACATCTTTGAGGTGCAATAATTTTTTTATTAAGCAAAATCAGACTAGGACTACCTTGGGAAATTTCAAGATAAGAAGAAGATTAAAATACATTAATAATTCTGAAATACTGAGTAACGAGCATATTTGGTGTTTTGTTACATGCAACTGTCACCTTATAATGTCTCCTGACTTGCTGGTTAGGGCACTCATTTGGAAGTTGAAAGATAGAGACTCATATTCTCTCATGATCCTTCCAAATGGATTTAGCCCAGGATGCAAGGTAACTCTAGAAATACCTAATTTATATCTAAGCCCTCTTTGGAGCTTAGATATAAGCCTTAGATATAAGCCGTTAAGCCATAGGTTTAGCTAGAAGATAGATACCAAGATACTTGCTTATCAAGAATGGAATATTTCTACACATGCCTGGAAAAAGGCCTTTTCATATGCCTGGAAAAAGGCCTTTTCATGACCAACAGATTTTCATGCTGAAAATAACTACCAATGTTTTTCTAGGCAGGAGCAGTGGCTGTCAGAACTCTGAGGACCTACATTTTGGATTTAGACCCTTGAAGTAGCCCTTCTACCACCCTCTGAGGATCAAGTCATCAAAGCAGAGAAGCAGCAATGATTGCCAATTCTGCTGTCTTTGTGTTGGTGACGATAAATGCCACAAAACAATAAAAACATATTCAGATACTTTTGATAATAAAACAATTGATTGGGCTATTTATTCCTACTTTCCCTGTGATTTAAATTACCAGAAATATATTGATTTCTTACTTTCTAATAATTCTTAAAACACTAAGTCAGAATTAATATTTGACGAAAAAATTATAAAATATAGTGAAACCTGAACTAAGGTCTATACCTCCAGCAGCTAACAATCCATCATACAGGCCACTTGTGACTTATCCCTGGGGTTTCCAATATATTCTCCTTGAATCTTTACAGAGCAGCCAATTTTTACAAGGTCCCTACGATGTTTGTTTCAGCTTCCAGTGTAATTCACTTTACTCTTCTGCAATATACTAATAAAACACACAATGCGATATTCATACAGGCATATATATAAATATATAGTACCATCTTCTTTAAAAGAGTGATTTTTTAATGAGAAATAAAGAGATCTTACACAGAGCATTTGTAGCAGAGAAAATGTGAATATAGGGAAAAGCTTGAACCTACATCACATTCTATAACTCCAGCAACAGGTAAACATCTCACTAGTACTAAACCCACTCATCTTGGGATGTCTTTCCCAAATCCTAAGCAGTCATGTCCTCCAGCCCACATCCCTTTGCACAGTTACATAAAAATACACACCCAATGTTGACAGACAAGAGTTAATAAGTAATTCATAAATAAGGAATGAAATATTTGGTTTTATTTCCTAAAAAAAAATAAAAATTAGTTTTTATTTTTTTTTATTGAAAACTGAAATCACCTCAATTACAACACCACAATGGCTCCAGCATAATGAATTAAATTAAAGTCATACATATAAATGCAAATGCAATCTGGCTTCCCTAAGCATACTTATTAAGCACAACATTCCATGTATCCATTCAATTTTTTACTATTGTTATATGGTGTCACATTACAGATGACTCATACCAGCATGGCAGACATGAAAAAGAAAACAATCTTTATTATTTTGGTCAGAAAAATGCTTTTATTCTGACACAATATATGTGTGTGAAATGTGGAGCATTAGGTCTGTGGTTTTAGAGCTTATTTCACATCTCCATTTTGTTGAGGGGTAAAAATAAGGTAGGACTTAAAGGACCTGAAAACTGAGATTTAACCTATTTTGGAAGTGGCTTAAATACAAAAGGCCTTTCAACACTAGTTATTATAGTGCCTTTCTATGATAATAGTGAATTCTAAAAGGAAAGGACACTTTTCCCCCCCCAGTTTTGCATAGCAAAAATAAAACCAAAGGCCCTAGTATGCAGAATTTACTTGCCAAGCTTCACCATCATTTGACTTTATTAAACCATAGCAAGCCTTTTTAAATACAATTCAATTTCAAATTCCCTACTCGTCCCACAGATGTAAAATGAGCTATTCTGTCCTGTTCAGTAAACACCTGTGGATTTACATCCTTGTGGCAGGTGTAAATTTAACCTCACAGCAAGCAGGCTTTGAGGTTACCTCTTTTGGCTGCTTTGTCTGCAGAAATTTATTGATGTAACAAAATTCTACATTATGAAGCAGGCCAGTTCAGCCTGCTTCATAATTGCATTCAGTTAATCAATGATACTGCTTTTTCAGATATAGTTTGCTACGGAGTGTCCTTTGACCCCAATAGTCTTCAATGCCATGCCCAGTATAACTAATTACGCTGGACAAGTACATTTGCTATAGGAGTCTATAGCATGTAACTCGCATGCAGCAGTTAGAGGTGCTCGCGCTCTTGGACTGTTAAATGGGGCCTACATGCTCCAAAGAGAAATGAAATAGGAAGGTACACCTAGACAGCTGTGCATTTTTAAATCTGCTGTGAAAAAAAATGCAAGTAAACTGTTTACATTAATAGATTTTGGATGCGTTTGAAAATTAAACTCACTGATAATTATTCTTCATTAACATCACATAATGATCTCAACAACAAAAATAAGTAAACAAATTTGACCATTATTCCCAAACTTCTCAATACTGTTATGTAAATCAGTAAACACTTTATGAAGATGCTTAACAATAATGGAAGAGCCAAGCTGACACATACACTGCTTATTATCAGCTGCTCAAGTGTGAAGTGCTGGAAACAAAATATTAATCACACATCCATGCTTAATTTACTAATAAGGATTTAAAGCAAAAATTGTGTGCTACCTTTTGTTTTATCCTCTGCATATACACCTATAGAGAGGAAGCAATAAGGCTATACATCTTCAAGATAAAACTATTATCTCTCATCCACTACTTGGGCTAAAAAAATAAAATCACTAAGGCTGTTTATGGTAATTGCTTCTGGTTTGAGTTATAATGTGACTTTATGCTAGCAATACCAACCTGGCTCTTTAGTAAGTGACCTACTGCTGGAGAGGCTGCAATTAAAGCTAGAGCTGCAGGCAATAAGGTCTCCCTGGTCTCCTCGTGCCCCTCTCGCCTTCTCCCTTCCCGAAGTTCATACTCTCTGTTCAGTTACATAGTGGTTGCCAGCGCAGTAAGACCTCTGACTCCTACCGGCATAAGAAAAACTAATAGAATAAATCAACAGGGTTCCACTGACGTCTATGAAATTATTTAAATTCAAAACAGGTACAGTTTGGCTTTTCATTTATAAACTACTTCCTTCCTAAAAGGCAAGATACAGAAGATGCTCTTAAGGTAAAGCTAAAATAAACTTCATTAAAAAACAAAGCAGTACTATTAACAAGAAAGTCTTTTTTTTTTCTTTCCTTGTTTTCCAAAGCAATTTACTTAGAACCTTTCACACATTTTAATGTCAACTTAGCTGCCGAAAGCCTATGGTTTCCTACTTCTTCAAGCAGAAGAAGTAGGAAAAACAGCTAAACAATTTATAAAGCAATTCCTTTTCTCTTGTGGAAAAATACCTCATAATCCTGTAAGCATGGAATACAGATCTGAGGATGGCCATTGCTGCAGCTGACTGGACTGCTGCTCTGGTGAGTGCCTGCAAATTCTCTGTGTGCAGCACTTCTCTTCAGGCACTGCCCAACGCTACACAGTGAACTGTCAGAATCATTTGCTGTGAATGTTTCTAGTCTTTTTTAAAAAATCATGATCTTGGAGATATCCTCAACATTATTGTTATTTCTGCACACAGATTCTATTCCTCAACTACAGCAAAGCAAATCTCAGTGGGCAGTTGACCAAACTGCAACAACCTGAGTTTTTCTATTGCTGTTTAGAATTGCACGACGTATAATTTCGAAATCCCAAGTTTTTCTAAGAATTCTGTAAAAAAATCTGCTTCCCACTTCCTTAAACACAGTGGATGCCAGGTTTGAATGAAGGTGGACTTTTTCTCAAAAGGAAGAATTCCATTAACATATTTTAACTGCATGCAAACAAATGATGGCAATTTTGGTACTGAATAATAGCTCTATCAGGGATAAAGGGAAAACAAGAGTTAACCAGCCACCACACATGATCAAATCACATCAGAGAGGCACATGAACACAATGAGATTCCCAAATGCTGCCCATGTAAGTTGATCAGTTGAGGTACGCAGGACTGAGAAATGTTAAACCCATATCTAGTCCACACTTTGGAAAAACAACATACGCAGTGAGGTGTATACATAGAACGTTTACATGGAAATAGAAGATCTCCCTAAATAACTGTGAGAACACGCCTTCAGGGCACTTCTAGCTACATAGATAATATGTCTGTTTTGTACTTGTAGTTGCCACTTAGTCATGGAAATGCAAAGCCAGTAAGTTTCAATTTTAACGTAAGAAAAGTCTGTTCTTCTACCGTTGGGAAAGAAAACCCATCAATATTCCTAAATGGAAATATGCTATTCAACTACTTAAGAACACATTTACCATAAACCTGGAAAAGGATATAACCATGCCCACAGACTTCGGCATGGAGCAGAGCCAGGGTCTTGGCTGCTCCACAGCACATCGGCTCCACTGCCCGAGCACCCTCGCGGCGAGAGACGGCCAAGCGCGCAGGCTCTCGACATGCGGCACACGCAGCAGGGAGGTGGTGGTACGGGCTTACCCCCACTCCCATGGGCTGATCTAAAAAGTTAGTCTGCTCTACAAAACTTCACACCCAAATTTGAGTGACTGCTCATAGATGACTGATAGACAAAAATAAAGAGCCGGCAAAGGCTATTTTAATGAGAAGACCAGTCGCGGAAGTGAAGTCTGGCCAATTTTAAATTTCTTTCTTTTTATTTATAGCAAAAATAATCCCAAACATTCATGCTGACTTCCTGTGTGCTATTAAATGACCATATGCCAAATTATAATAGACTAAACAATTTTTCTGATTTGTCTAGGCCATAACTTCTGGATGCTACATTAAAATAGCAATTGTTCTCAGGAATACACTTGGCAGAGAGCAGTCAAGAGCACAGCGTAGCAATATAATAATGGATGATTATGTTCTGAAATGTTTTGCAAAAGTATCAAGTAAATATAGCAAACTCCCAGTCCAAATGAGATTTTAGCTGTAATTAGAATTAGCTGAAAAGAGGAATGATTTATTTTACAATAATTTTATCGTCAGACAAGGCAATGAATAGGTTTTTAATGAGAGAATAAATATTGGATCATATTAGTTCTGGAGTTAAGAGTGCCTGAGTTTTGGGCATCAGGCTGGAGCAGTGGGCAGAGCTGGCTGAGCCCCCCGCTGCCCACGGAGGCAGGGGGGGACCTGCGGTGGCCAGGCAATGCACCCAGCTCTGCAGGGGCCTCTCCTCCCTCTAGCCAGGCAGAGCAAAGCTGGCAAGAACCTGGGCATTTTTTTCTGCTTTTGGGATAGGGCTGTTGCGAGCAGCCTCAGGGCTCATACTCCATGGTGTAACTTAAATGGTTAGCTAAGAGTCTCTTTCTTCCTTGAACACTGTCAACGGGGTCATGAAATATGAGCGGTTCACGCGGAAAGAAGGTAGGAAAAAGATTTCCAGATTAAATTTCCAAATCAAATAATCAGACGAGTCCCACTGAGCCCGTACTGGTTAACCTTTAGGGCATATCATGAATTTAACTGCTTTAGGAATTTTTAATAAAATACGTCAACTGAGGAATGTGGAAAAGTTCTGTGCACAACTGTGCACTGGTGAATGTATGCATAGCAGTGTGAATGCAGGATTTCAGCCTGGCATGTATTTTTATCCTCCTCTAGATTGTTGTAGTCAAATACCTGATGCCTAAGTGTTTTCAAGAAATTTATATAAATTAATATGAAAATATAGTTCTTGCTGCAGAAAGCTGTTCGGCCCTAACCAGTGCGTTTCACACATCCCGATAACCTAACATTTGGTTTTAATTTAATTTTTTCCTGTTTAACAAAACTTTGTTCTTTTACTTGACTCATTCCAAGAAAACAGTACAGAAAGTTAAACAAATAGCCTGGTCCCTTTTGTTTATGAAACAGGATAAAACACCAAGGAATCCGTACCTTCCACATTTAACTTAATACTCTCAACTACTTTTGGATTTTAAACTGTTATGCATTATCCAACCAATCTTTCAATAGTTTTTAGCTTAGACTCACTGTACAACATACTTGTGGAAAATAAGGCATCTGATTTTATTTACGTGCAATAATGTTATACAACGTATCAAGATCTGCTGTACAGCATATCTAGTTTGCATGACACATATAGCAAAGCCAGTTCTTAAAATAAAACCTTTAGTCCTGAAAAATGCCAAACTTTCTGTGAGATTCTAGGTACCCTAAATGTGGACAAGACTAGAATTAGGATTATTGCATTTTTCCACTGGAACTAGAGTATGCCTGAATTTTCCTTGATAGAGCTACCTATATGATATGCAGAACTGAGGAAGGTGCGACGCTGGCGTATCACCATTTGCAAGTTCTACTTTAAATGGAATGAGCTGAACTGGAGGATGAGACAATATCAGCTTTTTTAACTTTCAGCTGCACCCCAGCAGTTAAGGGCTTTATGCATGTCTTTCCAGTCAGGAAATCATCCCGTTAGGAGATGGATTTTTGCTTCCTCAGATGAACCTCTTCTCCCAGGGCAGCAGTGGGACATAGAGCTCTATTCATACACCAGCAGAGTTCCCTCTCCAGGTGCCAGGACCATGGCCCTTACTCATCGCATACAAAATAGGAAAATTAAAAACTAAAGGACTCCATACCCAGCAAACTGACTTTATGAATATGACTAACCCCATTAAAATAGTCGTGTATATATGTATCTACTGGGAATCAAGCATTAAAGGCCCATATGCAGTAGTCTAAAGTAAAACATTTTGTTTAAATGACCAGAGCTCTGATCTTTGATAAGGGAAAAGATTTTCATGCTGCATATGTAACTAGTAAATCTCATTTTTCCCTATGTGTAATTCTAAAAGAGACCACCAGCAACTAACTCCCTCTGAGCCCTTCTGAAACACTGAACCTCCCTTCTTTTTGAAGCCTATTCCAGGTCTCACTGGAGTGAACACCAAGTAACCCTCAACTGAATGCAAATTGATATAAAGTCTTTTGTGTCAGTCACAAAACGTAATTATGAGACAAAAGTATTTAATCCAGAAAAGGAAACTTTTCATATTTAAAGATACTTGGGAAAAAAATTCTCTTAGTTATTCCACTGAATAATGAGAACTTCACACTCCCCCAATTCATATTCTGCTGTTTTGCACGGGAGCGTGAGGCAGTTGTAAAGGATTGTAATCTGAGGTTGCAGTTCTGCAGAGCTAAGTAGATATATAACTTTAAATATGGTGTGCAAACAGCCAAGATTCTAGGGGTATCCTACTACAGAGGGATTCTAGGTCATGGCAAGATTTGTATGTACTAAATACATAAATACAGTCTTTAGAGAACTGGCAATTTTCATCTTTAGCAATAGAAGTTGCCTTAAAAACACTAAGTAAGTTTTGTAGAATCCTATTCTGAGTTCTGTAGAATCCTGTGAAAGGAAATCTTAATTCTTTGCATTTTTAAATTACGTTTTATAGCACTGTATTGGATTAGTGAGATGTTTAAAGCCAATAATCCCCTGCTGCTCCAAAGAATAGTTTTTTAAATGTAGCCATATTTCCCTGTAGGAGCTTTGAGACTCAGTATTAGGAAACCATAGACAAAACCATAAAATGATGGCTCTTCGAAAATAGAAGTTATTTTGCAGGAAAGAGGAAGAAAAATAACCTCCTGACTAATATGATGTGATATATCTTTCAGTATCCACCTCTGAAATCATCATGGAAGGAAAGTATTTTCACCAGGCTTTGATTTAATTTGTACTCATTCAAGAACAGTGAAATTGCCACTTGGTGTATCTCATACAAAGCAGTAGAAAGTAGGCAAATGACTTAGTACATTATGAAGTGAATGACATAGAAATAAGCCTGAGAGAGTGATATTAAAAGGCTTGGGAAATGAAAAATGGCTGTAAACAGAGTTTTTTACATTTACTCACTGCCCTGGGGAGATCCACTTAAGATGAATGTGACAGAGGCTGTCTGTTTTTAAGCATAAACTCTACAGGAAAACAACTAGCATAAGAAAGGTAGTCTTTTTAAAGAACATGGTGATTGATAGAGTCATTTGAAGTAATGACTAAGCTCTTGGTAGAGTTTATTTTAAATAGTAAATGTGTTCTTGGGCATCTCAGACAAACTGGAATTCTCATAATTTCCTGTATACTCAAAGGCCAATATAGCTGCAGCCTATATCCATGCTAGTTTCAATATAGTTTGCTATTATGTAAGTGACTATAAATGACACCCCGAGGAGGAAGTAAATGACAACTAAAGTCAACTTACTTCCAACTACTAATGCTGTACTTACATGCTAAGCCAATCCTGAACATTTTTTTCTCTAAGAATTTATACTTATGAATGACTAAATAACACTTGTGCTGTGACTGACAGTCTTTTTGGTTTATGCCAAAAATGAGACAGAAAGTCAAGATCAAAGAGTGATAAAACCTATCAAAAACTAACAACTCCAGGCAAGCCTATTCAGCTACCAAACCAAATCAGAGAGAATTCCGACAAGCAATCCATTTCTGTTCTGATTTATTATCTTTTGCTGAAGGGCTGACAACCTCCACGCAATCAGAAATCTAAACTCAATCTGTGGTATCGTACTTACAGCTCCGTTTCTAGCGGCAGCTTCAGCAGTGCTGCTGAAATGCCAAGCTATCATAGCATCTTGTGTGGTCTTTATATGACCAATGTGTTCCTCTACAAAACTACTCCTTGATCCCTGTCAATTTGGCCTCTCTCAAGTAGGAAAGTTTCTGAAAAAAGATTGCCACTTTGGAAGCACATGCAAGCCACCCTGACAGCAGTTTAAGTCTAGCGACCATTGTGACTCTTATTTAAAGAGGTTCACATAATTAGATTCTCTGTAACACTTATCTTTATAAAACTTGACAAGTTAGTCAATTACTAAGAGTCTCTTTTTCAAACACATTTGCTAGAGAAAGAAAGGTGAGAGTGAAATTTCTAATCAAAGAGCCTTCTCCTTTTCTCAGCTTTCTTGGAGCTGCAGAGGGAAGAGTTCAGATCCTTCAGCCATGCACACGTAAGGTTCTTTTTGATAGTTTGCTTAACTGTTCCAGTATAGTGCAAATTTCTTCCATAAAGAGCATAAAGGCCACTTTGAGATTTTTTGAATGAAAAATTGAATCAATAATTAATTTTTTCATAGGCAGAGATTGTCTGTGAAGAGACCTATTTTTGCTTGATAGCATGAGATAGCAACACCAGAATATTCAAACACATTTCTAACACAGCGTCAATCGCTCTAATAAAGACCATCACTGTTTAAGTACCTAATGGGAGGCTACAGGTCAAAGGACCAAACCTGCAAATTTAAATTACTATTTACAATCCATTAAATCACAAGATTATAATTCAAACAATATTTGCGTAAGTATCTTCCGAGATGTCTTGTTGTAAGTAGTCATCAAGAAACATTTCCGTTTAACTTAAAAACAAACACACGAACACAAAGAAAACATTAGATACAACCTTCCCTTTGGCTTCCTGCACAGCCTGACCTGCTCTGAGCGCAAAACAGAGGAACTATCTGTATTTTCAGTGTTCCAAAGCTATAAGGACTAAGACATAATTCCCAATATTATGATACAAAACCAAAAATGCAACAAGAGGTGCTAAGGTGAAGCAGTTAGATACTAAGCATATAAATAGCACAAAAAAGACAGGCTTGTCAGCTTGCAATTAAAATTTGTTTTTCATGTAAATGATACATTTGCAAAAAAGGGCAAATGATTCAGTATATTTTGCATGAACATACTTCATTTTGAGTTAAACCTGTTCATTACAGATTTCTAACTGATCATATGAAAAACTAATACATCCCAGAGATTATGGATTGGCACTATTTCTGACCTGTAATTACCAATGACTGTGACGAAACACTTCATTTCTATTCTTCTGAGAGAAACCATTAACAACAATAGTTTTAAGGCAGTGCCTTGCTACAGTTGGAACCATGTTTGGTGCCATGGTATCATGCAGAAGAGGCAAAATTTAAATACCTTGAACCTATAGCTGTTCTTGCATAAAAGCTCTAGTTTCAGAAACTGATGTTCTACACAAAGCTCGTCAGGGGAAGTTGGCAATTATGGGCATTTGTTTAATTAGTGTTATTCATAGCTGAAACTATGAATCAGCTATGATTAAATATACTCTGGAAGTGCATTATATGTTTTGGAGATATAAATACTCTACCTTTTGCCATCATTTCTCTGATGGCAAGGGCAAGTCCTGACCTTAAGAGTGCAATAATTAGGACTTCTGGCATATATCAGCAGTGTTATATTTCTGCATCTTAGATTGCCAATGTCTTTTTTAAGCAATGAGACAGTATAAAAGTACTTGAGTGTGAATGAACATGTGTCCAGTCAGGTAAAGCTTTAGCTTCCAAATCAATAATAGATGGTTTTCTCCCTAATGAAGACCCATGAAGTGTTACTTAAAAATCAGCTTGTGAAAAAAGAAAGAGGGAAACAACCTGACACTCGGTAGAACTGCTGGACTGAAAATTGTAATTTTTGGATGGAATGACCTTAATATGAGACAAATACAAAGGAAAGAATTTATATTCATAGAAGAAAAATAGAGGCCAATAACAATAATAAAAAGAATTAACGTACATATATATACACACACATATATAAAAAAAAGACTGAAAGCTTCAGCCAAAAGAATAGGATTAGACTTTTTTTTTTCACATTAAATACACCCTTACATTCAGCATGTTTTCTACCAAAATGTTCTTTTAAAAAAGTTGCCAGGGTGATATCACTATTTCAATCCAACCAATTTCCTTTGAAGTCTCCCATAATGGTAATTAAATAAATTGCTCTTGGAGTAATTATGTTTTTTCTGGAAAAGGAGCTATTAGGGTAAAGAGAGATGAGAGAGTCTGTCACCAAACATAATCTTTCTAAATACATTGGTACTTGCTACATTTACTGGAAGAACGATGGAATACTTAGAAACTTTGGACCTTTTTAGTTTTTGTAAGGGAAATGTCAACTTGACAGTTGAAATAAGAAACAAACTAAAATGACTGCTGACAGTCCTGGGAGGGCACAGAGAAAGAAAATGGGAGTTGTGTCCACAGAAAGCTTTTAGAGACCATATGTGTTAAGCCCAAGAGAGCTACAGTGAACTAGAAGCCCAAATTACCATGTTAGACACAAGTAGCTTCAGACAAGATGAAGGTGACTGAAAGCCCAAGACTAATGAGCAAGTGTACTGTATAAAGTGGTATTCTCCACACGAGCACAAATACATCATGTTTGCAAGACCATGAGGCTTTGGAGACCGGGTTACTATAGTTTGATTAAGAGGGTTCTGTGTCTGGCAATTCATCAGATCAAATACCTCTCATCTCTGTGAATTTTATCATCTTTGATATAGAGAAAAGAGGCTTTCACAGTTCCAAGTAATTTCCAAATACATAACTTTATGTTTCAGCTGTACTTTTCCTCTTGCTTACAAGTCAGGCTAAAATTGTTAGTTGCAGTGTGTTGAGTGTACCGTGAGTTTTGTTTATGTTTTTTCTCAGATTAAGTTTTTTAACTTTGCTAAAGATTCCCCTATTGTTTGTGGAAATTTGCCGTATACTTCTAAGCAACCTGTAGCATCCACTGATTTAGCCACCAGAACAGGCTGACATAACCCTCTACCTTGTTCTATGGTCTAGTCCAGTATCTCAGACTTGGCAGAATTTAAATGCTGGTTTTGTTCGTGTTACAAAGAATCTGGAGTTTTTCATTTAAAAGCCTAGGCAAAACTTCAGTGGGTGTGTTCTTCTCTGTGTATAACGCTGAACACTCCCATCTTCCTTTTTGCTTTAAATTTTTTTGCTAAATAATATAAGGTTGCATAAGACTAACCCATATGGATTAGCATTTGAATTTGTGTGGTATCTTTACAATATCACATCCAAGGATAGTGATATAGTGCTCTTCTACAATGCTAATGCTATATTTTCTTGCCACTTTGAAGACCAAAAGACAGTGTTTTCAACTCAAAAACTCACAAGAGTGAGCAAAAGGAAAAGGAATTATTTGGTACAATTTGTACTTCACCTACAATCAAAAATAGCTTCCTGGAAATCCAGTGGTCAGAGAGAATAAAGCACCAGACAAGCACCAGCTGGAGAAACTGGATCTGGGGATTCATCCAAGAACTGGGAACATCTTTCTGAACAGACAGACATATTTCTTGTCCAAATGTAATAGCTGTCAGGGTAAACATTGCCTTAAAAAAATTAACATGCTTTTTTTTTTAAACTCTTTGTGAAAATTTTGTGGACTCCTTCTGGCTTAACATTCAGTAAGTGAGGTTAGAATCAGACCAAAGAGTGATAAATATATATTATAAGTAGGAAGAACTCATTATGAAGGTCATACTCAGGCACTTGTATTATGCTATGCTATTTGTAAACACACCTATAACTAAACCCAACTATAATATGTGATACGAATGATTATGTAAGAATAAGATTGCCAATATGAATGTTTACTAAATGCTTATTTAATAATGGGGTTTAATTAAATAGCGTAAAAAATAATTTTCCATGTGTAACACGAACTTAAACGTAAAATTTCAGAGCCTTGTAAAGCCAGTAAAACAGTGTTACCATTGCTTACACCATGCCAAAGGCTGTGTGTGAAGCCTCAGGACCCATTAGGACTTGTTAGGCTTCATCAGGACTTGTTTTGGCCTGCCTGGGGCTTGGTTTTGATTAACTTATTTGGCTGTAACAAGTTATCTAAGGACCAGGTGACTATTGCCTAATTTTTTTTGGCTTTTTGCTTAGCTTTGGATGACTGTGTGCTTTAATACAGTCGTTTTATGTTTATATTTGTAATGAATAGATAACAATTCACTATTCTGTATAGAAAGAACTATCTATGATCCCCAAATGAAATGCAACATAAAGGCAGGCATTGGATGATATGAGGAGATTTGAAAGTCCAGGTACAAGACGATACTGGAGGCCCCAGGGCTGTAAACAGCTCACCAGGGGTCAGCTACGGGCCACTGAACAAACGCAACTTTGGAAGCCGCACAAAACCAGTTTTAGAGATAACACAGAGAACAAAGGACAATATTCAATATACAGACCAATGAAGAAAGTGCAAGGTGTGGAGATGTGGAGCATGTTAGCAAACACAAAAATGACTCTGGATGTATTCTAGAGTGAGGAGGAAGAAGGAACTACCATTGTATTGCTCTGGGGTGCAAGGGCCCTCCAACCCCAAGCCTGCCTGAGAGGCAGCTGATGGTGAGTGTGGCACCAGAAAAAAAGAGCGGATACTAGAAAGCTCGTGTGTATCACTTTTAACTGTACATAACTTGTATAAGAGCTCAACTCTTTGGTTAGACTGCTAAGACTTTACATTAACAGTGCATTCTTGGCTTTCCATAGAAGTTTTGTTCCTTTGGCAGAAATGACCTCCACAAGCTGTAGGATAATAAACTGGTGGAGACTTCAAGCAACCTGGTCAGAAACCTGGATGCAACACACCGGTAACCGCTCACAGGCAAAGTAGTTCAGTGGAACAAAAGACAATGTTGTCAGCCATGTGTGAGCTCATGTCAAAGGAAACGGAGTCTGTGCTGAAAGGAAGTAACAGCATGTGGGGAGCAGAAGTAGCCTGGATAATGACTGGGCCAACAGAGCACCAACCTAGGCTTAGGAGAGTTGGTTTCAACAGTTATTAAAAAAGCCATTACCACTCTATTCTTTGCTGGGAAGTTTTCCCACTTACACATTTAATTGATCTTTATATTTGTTAAATGAAAGTGCTTTTTAAGTAAATCAAATCACTACAGACCTACAGGGAGAAAAAAGGTCATTGCATTTGATGGGAGGTTTCTTGAATACACAACTATTGTATGATTCTGTTTATCCTGCAAGCAGCAAAGTAGCAGTAACCACTGGGTCACTAGCTTTATTGTGAAAAAGCACAACACAGTCGTTGTCGAGCTTTCCTCGGAGTGAGTCATTGTGATTCACTGAAAGACTGTTCCCTGTGATGGGGCTGTTCTCTCTTGTGTCTTAGAGCAGAGAGGGAGAGAAGACAGAAGCAGTACCCTTGGACGTGTAAACAGAAGAACACAGCAGTGAAGTCTGCAATTAGTACCCAGTCTTGAAATGAACAGCTCATTAGTGAGTGCTAAAAGTTTGTGTAAACACGTTCCCTTTAAAAATTAAGAGGAATATTCTTCTCTCCAACATGCAGCAACTCATTCACGTTGCCCGCAGTGAAAGTATGAAAACAGCTCAGGAGGTCTAGGTCAAGTCTTTTGGTTGGTTGGTTATTTTTGCTTCAGTGCAGCCTTGGTTCACAAAATATAGCTTATAGCATGAAACTAAGCCAAGATAGCCAGGAGGCCTCTCCGAGTGATCGGACTTTTGAGATTACATAATCTGTTTTTCTATTGTGGGGGGAGAGAAGAGAGAATGGGAGGCCAAGTACCCAAGTTCTCTTATAAAAGTAGGTATAAACCTGTAAAAGTACAAGGGGATTGAATCCCAGAACCATGACTTTTCAGTATTTCAGGCCATTGTTTCTAAAAGAATATTGTGTTCACAAACAGAACCAGAGAATACCCTGGAGGGTCAGTCCTGTATTTGATTCCAAACATTGTATTGGCTCAGTCTTCCCCTTTTCTGGCCTCTCCTGTTATCCTGTTGAATTCATTAGAAGGTTGTGGCTACCGGCCAAAAGAAATGGTCAATGCATCCCGGAGCCCACATTTATTGAAATATCTTCTGAGACAGGAATTTATAGCATTGCTATAATAAAACTCAGATTTCAACATTAAAGTATAGGTCTGTGTACTTGCCACACATACCAGAACTATACAGAAAATCTGAGCCATGAAACCCTGAGGAAACTAGGAAAATATGTGGTAACATCTAGGAAGAGGCCATTAGGACTTGGTTACACCTTTAAGAACAACCTTAAGCAAGAGATAAATCACGTATGGTGTTACACAGGTAGCAACAATGGACCAAAAAGAAATGTCATTGAATCACAAATACTTCGGTTTGGGCACACTGAATATAGCAATTTTAGACTGGTCTAGAGCAGTTACTGCCTTAGATAAGAAAAGATGAGAATGAGTCCTGACTCTGCCCTCATTTTGCCCCTCCATGCCTCTGCCCAGCTCTGAGAAGGTTAGTTTTTTGCTTTATGTAGCCATTTAGTGTGTTCTGTTCTATTCTCTTTTATATTATGTTTGTTATTATGCATTCAAACATTATGAAATATGTGCTTTCCATCCCAAAAGAGTACATATTAATCTTCTGCAGGAATTACACAGCATTGCTTTTATAGACAAGAAACTGTATAGCTTTTTCCTGTAAAAGAATAGAAGTATAGACTTTGCCTAAAACCTTGGAACAAACCTTCATTTACGAGACAAGGGAATCATTTTTATTCCACTACATGAATTCACTGGGCTGCCACAGGCCAGTCATAATCTGTTATTGTTTCCCTGCAACCTTGTACTATTAATTTTTCTTTTTAATGAACTGTCCAGTCTAGTTTAGCTATGGGAACTATGATGGAGCTGCAATATAAATGGTTTATGTCATGCCTTTGTCAAAAGCTTTCCCCTACAGCACTAGAATGTAATTGAAAAGCCATTTCAAAATAAAGTAACTGAATGGTTGCAAATGCAGGTTGTCAGGAATAAAGTGGGAAAATCCTTTGCATTACATTAGATTTTACCAATTACAACTTGTGTGACTTTATTAGTGTTTATACAGATTAGTAAAGCCACATAAACTGCTTATGTTTGTATGGTTATATTAGGAAGCATTCCTGAAAGATACTGAAGCCATTTTTAAAAAGTTTGGTTAAATATCTCAAAAGAATTAAATACACTAAATTTTGTTTTATTTTATAGCCTACAGAATCTGTCCATGTTTGAGACAGCAAGCTAGCTTCTGAGTAGAACTCAAGACAGTTTTTCTTGCATATGAAACCTTGAATGGCTGAGAACACAGTAATCTTTTTTATATATAGTATATATGTGCAAGACACATAATTCAGTTTTCTCTTATGTTTATTTTTTCTGCCCCCTTGTTCTTGCAGGCATGATGGTGTATGTTTTAGTATATGCTATTATCATTATTATTGAAGTCCAAAGAGAGCAACTATATGGAGCATTTATAGTTAAAACTGACAACAGTTTTTTCAACAAATTTCTATCAAAATTGTTTCTGAAAGACTTTGATTTACCTTTTGGTTCACAGTTCTCACCTTTAAAATAGCTATGGAAATTTTGTCAGAAATTAATTTTATCAGAACACATATTTCACAACTAAAGGCAAAACATTTGAAGTTGTTTGACTCACAGGCAGATTGGATTTTTGGTGAGTTTTTCAGTCAGTGTATCAATCTTTTAATGCCTTTTTCTCCTCTTATGGCCAGTCTCTCCTTTGCTTAGGCAAATCTCACGCCTTGGGGGAACCTCAGGAGTTTCCTGTGACTTAGCCCAGCCAGGCTGCTCCAGCCCACAAGGCAGAGCACACTGCTGCCCAAATAGGCCTGGGATTTCCCCGAAGGCTGGGAAAATGCAGAGATGAGTGTTTGACGACTCAGTTGTGTCAGCTTCTGAGCTGAAACAAACTTTTTGTCACTGAGACCTGAATTTCAGTTCAGGTACAAGTTAGTTGTTTCCAACAACCAACTACACATTTCAACACAGTCAGATTTTTTCAAGGCAACAATACTTCATAGAAATAATTTTCTATTAAAAAGCAGATATGAAAGTCTAAATTGTCCATATTACAAGGGATCGAGACTACAAGAGATAGGGCAATGTGAACGTATTTCCCCACTTGATGTCTTTTAGAAGTCTTTGTAAAATAATCATCAGTCTTTGGTATCTGACCAGGATATATGTCTTATAATTATTCTAACAATATTTCCAAAGGTGTTTTAGCTCAAGCAACAAAAAAGGAGAAGTAACAAATTCAGACTCTATCTCGTTACACAGGCTATGTGAAATAAGACTGACACAAGCAGATGACTCTTAACATTTCACTCTCAGGCCTTACTTCAAGAAGAACCTAAGGATTGGATGTATGCTGGAGCGTCATCCTACTAAAATCAAAGCTTTTGCCCTCGTATGTGAGCCTACTTCATTTAGACTGCTAATATCCATGCAAAAATATATGTAATAAGCTAATCCTGCAGATATACTAGGTGTTTGTTCTCAGTTGTAGTTCTGTGGGTTGAAGGTGAGAATTCAAAACTTCAGGTCTTAATACCTATATAAAAGGCTACTTGTATAGAAGCGAAGTGAGACGTGTAATACAGGATAAAGCAGGCAATTGGAGATGTAACACTTTCTGTTCAAATGTGTAGGCTTCATTAAACGTGCTAGCACTGTAGTAAGACAGGGTGATTCTAAGTAACTGAAAATTAATCTTCTTTCCACATGGCATTCATGCAGAAACAAAACTATACATTAATTTCCTTCCAAGATCCACATTGTATGTCAGGAATACCATTTTTTCCCATTGTAGTCCAGGCTTACTACATGAGAATTAAGAAAACAATAATAAAAAGGATGCTATATATGAAAGAGGCTGTCTTGGTTTGAAAGACAGGTGTCTGCCAAGGAAGGCAGGAGCCCGCCCTGGA
>JAVJGG010000088.1:33991614-34004075 GCA_035590195.1 Aviceda cuculoides | reverse complement strand
GGGGCAGGCGGCTGCGGCCGCCGCTTACCTGCGGGTCCAGCGGGGCTGGCCGCTTCCCTCGGCCGCCTCCGGAGGAGGGAGAGGAGGCAAGTCCCATTCACAACTAGACCCCGAGCGGGCACGGCGGCATCTTCAGCCTATTACACTCCACCGGCAGCGGCTGCTGAATGAGGCTCCGAGCTAGTGGCAGGAATTAGAAAGAGGGAGGGAGGGGAAAGGGGAGAGGAAAGGGGAGAGGGAGGGAGAGGGAGCAAGGGGGAGTGAAGCGCGAGTAGAGGAAGGGAGAAGCGGGAGGCTGTTGCTTCTTTTTCTCTCTTTTCTTCTCCCTTCCCCCCACCCCGAGAGGAAAGCAGACCCCAGCGCCTGCCCTCCCGCGGGGCCCCGCGTCCTGAGCGCCCTCTCATGCCTGCGGGGGAAGAACTTGGGGTCGGAAGGGCAAAGCGAGGGGGCCGAGGAGCCCGGGGCGCTCCCGGCCTCTGCCCCAGCCCCAGCCGGTCCTGGCGGCGGGCAGGGTACGCGCTCCCCACCCCGCGGGTCGCTCCTGCACCCCCTCAGCCACGCGGGCACCCACACGCACGTCTGCGGGGGGGCCGGGGACACCCGCCCTGCCGGGCTGCGGGGAGCCATGCCCCGTCCCTTCCCCGTCGCCACTCCTCTGCGGGCAGCCCAGGACCACCCCACGGCGGCGGCGGCGGCGCCGCGGGTGGGCTGAAACCCACGCCAGAGCCGCGGCCCACTGCCGCCGGAGGTCTCCTGCGTGGGGGGCTAACCCCTACCTCGTAGCCCAGAGAGAGAAATCGTCTGAGCTGGACAAACAGCGGGAGCGTTTTATACCGAATCCAGTCATGTTTCCTGTCATGAGCAGACATTTGTCCAGGAGGGGAAAAAAAAAAAAAAAAAAAAGAAGAAGAAAAAGTTCCCCAAGCATTTCTGGACATGGAAAATCGTGGTGTGATGTAGCTCACAGCCAGAGGCCAAGGCCAGGCCTCTCTGCCCAGGCAGGTGGAGGGGGTGACCCTTTCCTTCTCAAACACACCTGACTCAGGGGCTGCCGCTCACGCTCTCTCTGTTTTCCTTACCTAGAGTGAAAACCCCGGGTGTGATTCCCAGGTGGGGCTGAGCTCTATGAGCCCAGGGAGAAGTGCCAAGTACCCATCCCAACCCAGAGGCAGTCCCCTCCTGTCAGGCCCACAGGGGCACACACGAGCCTGCAGGTCCCCCCTCAGCCATCCGCTCTCCTCACAGCGGCCAAGACCTGCGCGCTCCGAGGTGGCTGTCGGCCCAGTCGGTGCCATCTGTGTAGCTGCGGAGCAGAGCAGCGCAGAGCAGAACGAGGAAGGATGCAATGCGCAGCCCCTCAAGAATAAGGATTGCATTCGCTGTTGGAAATGACTAGGTACCTCTTTGGGAAGATAATCCGCCCATCCTCAGGCAACCCATCCGACCGTTCACCCCCCACGCCACGAGGCAGCACTCACGCTGCTCTGCGACCACACCACTCGGCCCCAAAGAACAAGGCTTTTATAGTTTGTGGTTAATTAGCTCTGCCAATAACTTCAGGCAAAGAAAAAAAAAATGGCACAAAAGCTGCCACTGTACAAACAAAGAATTTGGAAGGAGGAAAGCTGATAAACAATGCATCCTAAGGAGGCCGAGGGACACCGAACTTAGCACAGTGGAGTAGCAAGTCCTGCCTGGTGTCAGCCCCAGGGAAAGAGCAGGAGCCTTCTGGCTGCAAAGCTGGGGGCCTTGGAGAGTTAAGGCTAAAATTTGCTTCAGAGAGATGTTGAGCGTTCACAGTTCGATTCACAAGTGCACCGGGGAAAGGCCTGCACCCACCGTGAGGTGGAAGGGCACAGGCCGGAGGGCTCCGGGGCGAACGCAGGGCGAGGCGGCCTGGAGCACTGACACAGCACCCGGGACCACACTGTGGGACCCCGCTGGAAGGAGCGGGCAGCCCTGGTGTGGAGAGCTCAGAGCTTGGGACAGACAGGGGAAACCAGTGAGCAAACCCAGAAACACCCTGGGATGAGCTGAAAGCATGAGGTAACAAGACAGCTAGTTAATTAGTACTGAAGTACTAAGGGCTTTATTTTGGTAGGAATAGGGCTGTGGTGCTAAGAAAAGTAGTTTTAGGAGTGGTTTTTGATAGAAAATTCAAGGAGTAATAAATTGCCATTGAGAAATAAAACATGTACAGGATCACTCAAGAATGTTTTTGGGGAGACGTAGCTGAGGGAGGGCAAGGCACACTAATTCGAAACAGTTTTGTCAAGAAATTGGTTCTGGACAGAAAACATGAGAGGAAGGGAACTACATCTCAAAATAGTTCCATACAGTCCCAGTCCAAACCTATTGCCTTTAGCGGACACCATCAGTCCCCTGTGATCATAGTAAGAGAATTGCCATTTGTTTTCTTTATGGATACACTGTAGTGAGTACTACTTAGTGCAGGTCTGCCAAAATTGCCACTAAGCTGAAGCCCAGAGCTGGGCAGTTGGCTGAGGATTTTTTCACTTTTTCCCTTCTCTTGCTGGCTTTAGCAGCAGGGTGGAGGGGATGACTTTTGTAATTCCCCTTTTTAAACTGCTGAGATCAGATTTTTTTGAATATAAAGGAAATGTGAAAGCAATTTCAATCTAATTAAGCATATACAATAGGTACCCATAATATTCTCTATTCAAAGAGCATATTGATCTATAATGAAAGGTTTCATTAATTCCATTCAAGGAGGCATGTTAACAAATGAGTGTAGTAACATCTGATCTGGTGAGTGGCTTGTTTCTTCCCTTCCTTCTGCATTGAAATCTCGGTGTAAACTAATCAGATTCTGCTATTATTTTTCTCTCATTTGTTCGTCTTCCTGTAAGATCTATAGATAGATGGTCATTATCTGCAAACAAAATTAAAGCAAAACTCCTGCTGAAATCTATGTGTTTGCACCTCTGGCTAAGTCCCAAATATGGCTACATTAATAACCACTGTGGAATTAATTTCACCTACCTTAAGCCATTTTAAAATTGAGTATCTAACAGGGTATCTATACTAAAAGTTCATTTAACGTCAATAAAAAGAAGTCTCTCTCACTGGGACGGGTCAGTAGCTGAAGGTGCCCCTCTATATACTGAAGCATTCTTAAAAACTTGCTCAGACTAGAAACCTACCTACAACCATCTACAAGTCAGATGAGGGGAGGCCTACTTTCTATGTTAGATAGAGAAAGTAAGAAATGGTCAAACCAAAACCAGTATGTGATGCTGATAAATTACAACATTTGGTATATTCCCTTTAGCCATTACAGTTTACATTCAGGCAATTCCGAACTACCTTGCCATCATTTCAGGAGAAATATTGCACAGAGTCCTTGCAGCACAAGAAATGACAATGGGTCACATAAAAGAGAAGCGTGCAGGGAGGAAGGCTACCCTGGAACACTTGCAGAAGTACTCCACTGAATTTCAACCAGTGCTCATGCGTGCATTCACAGCACATTAGATGGGAGATTTTCACAGCTTGCCCGAGTCAGACCTTACTATTCCTACCACACACAACACCAAGGAACAGAGGATATGCTACCGCAAATTTTTGCCTTTGCAGACTATTTCTACTGCTTGGTGACTCTTCATTTACAAAGCCTTAGGCTAGATGGTAACTTTATGAATGGCACGTTGAAGCCAATGTAAATTCAATGTGGACAGTATCAGATTAACTAGCGGGAACTCTTTCTAAATACAGTTGCCACCTCTTTTCACAAAATGTTAGATGCAAACCAAAACAGCAGACTTTAGCTATCCTGCTGCCATGGAAGTCATGGCAGAGCAGCAGGGGAGTACAGTGAGGTCTGGAGTTAGCATTTACAGCTGCTTGAAACCTGGTGTCAGAATGAAATCAGTGTCAGACATAAATAAAGGAAGTTTATACATATTTTAAACAGTATTTGCTTTTGCATATCCATATATTTAGGTTAAGAACATCTGTGATAACAAATCTGCAAAACCTAAAAAAAGGTTTCTTTATCTACTGTGGGCTTACAGAATCTGAAGTTTGTTAAAATTCTGCTCATTGCTTGGTAAATTAACCCATTTATCATTTGAAAATAAGCTGGCTGATTTGTTTTCTAAGCATCTGAAGGGGTACATGCACTTCTCCTAATTGAATCATTGTTCTAGGAAACACTGCAGCTGAGTTCATGAAATAAGCATAAGCAGGATATTATAAGTTTAAGCTGGACATTTGTATTACAGTGCATGCAAACACTTGAACTGTGAACTTTGGAAACTGAACTCCAAAAAGCCTTCTGCAATTCAAAAGAATTTATCAAAGACCCATTTACGTAATAGCTTGCGCATATCTATGCAGTAAGTATGAAAGAAGAAACTCCTTTCCATCTTTTGACTTTGTTTTCTCCAGGCCCTATAGGCCCTTTTCCCACATGGCTTCCAACAGACTCTCTTCCTTCTCAGCTACCTTTAATAGACCTGAAATTTCCTTCACTTTTCTTCTCACCTGGAAAGTATTAGAGATTTAAAAGGCACACGAACAGCATATTGCTATCCACAGGAGCTGGGAGTTTAGGAAGAAGCAAGAGAGACAGTGAAAGTAAAGAAGAGGTTTATAATAAAGGATATTACACATAGTCTGAGCAAAGTTTTCTTCCAAAAAGCCCTTCAATTTCAGTGTCATTTTGCTAATGAAACACAGCAAAATTTGATTCCTATGTGAAAATGTGAAGGGTAAGCAGGATTGAAGGAGAGAATAAAATTGTTCTTAATAACTCCAAAAAAGGAAAACTAATTAAAGCCACAATACCAGAACAATGAGAAGACAAGTGTGTAAGAAGAGTATAACTTAACAAAAGTGTGCATCTTATCGCAAGGAAACAAGGCTTTTACACAGTGAAGAACGGACACCTCAAAGCAGCAGGTATCTAAAGCTGCTTTTTCCAACATCTTCCTTGCAGAAATATAAGAATACAACAGCATGTGTTTACTTGAGAAAGGCTAAAACAAAGGCAAACCCACTGAGGTTCAAAAAAAAAAAACTACACAAAGCAACTGATACAGAAACTATCTCCACAAAGTTAGCAATGCAAAAATCTTTCTTTGGCTATACCAGTGGGTTATACTTGAAGCACTGAAACCTGGAAAGAGAAATTTTGAAGTGGTAAGAGAATTACAGTAAAAACCAAACTGAACTACAGAAATGCTACAATCTTATGAATACTGCTATGCAGGGTTTTGGTGGAGGGGGGGAGTGTTTTTTAAATTTCAGATGTGCACATGATGCTTCTTGTAAGTGCACTAGCTACACTGATGATCATCAGCTTGAATCACCAACTCCAAGTGGTGCCCAGGGTGGTCCTTTCAAATACGGGACTGATGTGCCTGGTATATCAAGGAGGAACCTGTATTTTTTGCTTAATTATCTCCTTTCCCTGTTCACTACAAAAAAAAAGCTCTTCTCATTTATCTGCTGATGGAGTCTGGCCTTGATGGCACTTCACATTTTAACTCATTTTCATGATGAAGATGAAAATCCTCATCTTCAGTCATACTCAAGTGGCCAGACTTAGGCCACAGAAGAAGCACCTGTCTACTCATAAAAGACAACAGAATTGAGTGCAATTTCATTTAGGCTGCAGTAGAACAGAAGTCTATTTTTCTCCAGTTTTCAGAGACCTTTTAAAGCTAGGTCTGTTTTTATTAAGACTTTGATGAGGGGAGCTACCTCGTTTTATAAAATCCAAGGAAGTGGTTTGGCATGTACTGAATATGGACAATTAGACATTTCTGTCACTGAGCTTTGAGACCATCTTACCCTGATACAGTCCTCAAAATCTTTTGGGACTATTTTATTCCGTTTTTAAAACTGTTGCTAAGTAAGGATGCAGCGGCATTCTGGCCAACATTCCATTTCCTCAGCTCCACTGTGATGTCCTGAAGACTAGTCAGGACTGGACTAGTCAGCTTCTATGTTCTGAAGGGTTCTCTCAAGGCTGGGAAATCTCCAGAGGCACTGAGACAGCCTTTTGGTTGCCCTGGGTTACAGATTTGACCCAATCAAGGATCAAGCCCTGGCTGGCTGGTTTTTACAATACCGAAGTAGATTATCAGAGAATAGTATTCATAAGGACATTAATTGAAAAATGCTCTATGCAAAGGGTCTGCTGACCAGTGTAGATTCACAACTATAGACTCTATTTATAGTTCCAACCCAGTATCCAAAAATTATAGCGCAAAAGAATTCAGGGGGAAAAAAGGCCTAAATGGTGAGTCAGCCAGACCTCATAAACTTTTTAATGTATCAATGTCTTTTGCTAATGGATTTTTAGAAATACAGATCAGAAAATTAAATTTCTCATTTAGACAAGGTATTATTTAGTTAGGAACTTGAGACTCATTTATTTCTGACATCGTGCATTAAAAGAAAGAAATGCATTTTTATATACACGTGTATGCACACACATCTGTGTGTATAGCACTGTCTGCATAAGTTGTCAAGCAGGATGAGGCCTCCAAATATATTCCTCTAATGTATTCAACTTATAGCTTATATAATTTATTTTATTAGAAAACAAGTTTGAAAAAAAGCACTGCGTCTTACTAGAGAGCATGCACAGCTTGTACACACATCATTTGATAGTAAGATCTAGCATAGCTAAATAGCTGGTAATAATTGCGTCTTTTAATGCCATTTCTGAGCATCGCTTATTTTGCGCAGGATGTGCTGTACAATTAATGATTATGCTTCTTCCAAAACCTAAGCAAAAATACATTAAGCCTTCACCATTTTGCTTTTTTTTTCAATTTTCCTGTGTTTTGTTTAAAGAATACACATTTGATTTGTTAGAATGTACTTCTGCTCTACCACAAATACTTTTTACATGTATATTGGGTATATCTAACATCAGTTTGCAAATAGCCCAAACTGTGCCCAAGAAGATTTAAAGGAGAATGATGCTCCTGTAATCTCAGCTGCTAACCCTTCTGTACTGATGAACACCAGGCAGTCATGCTTATCTAGCACAAAGATCTTTCTTCATTTAATGCCCGCAGCTTGAGATAGTCAATCTTGCCCAGCATGCGCCTCAAGTATTTCAGATTGTTATTTGTGATTTTTGTGCATGTCCCCATGCTATTCCAGGTGCTATGAGTTGGTAGCTACTTATCTATCCATACAAGGCCATAATCAAAAACATTTTTACATCAGTATATGAATAACCATGTCACACAGATCCAGGAGATCAATCACTATCATGATTGCAGAAGTATGGTAAACAATTATAAACTGAGAGGCTGTACATAGACTGGCAAAATAATGACAAAATTATAAATCTTTAGCCATAAATTCTATTTCTAAGCCATACATAATACTGCATCAAGTGATATGCTATCACTACGTTAACATCTATTTGCTACTGAAAAAAACCACTATGTGACTTTTCTCTAATGAGCTGGAGTTAAAAAGTTATAAAAAGAAATATAGGTTTGCTTGACTATTTAAAGTCCACAAGATTATAATTCTTTAATATTGCTTTTATCAGAAGATAAAAATATAACAGACGTCAGATGAGTCATAACTAAAAACATTAGATGATTCACACAATAATCAATCACAAAGCATGAAAACAATCTCAGTTATTAAACTTGTTGAAAAATGAAATGGCACTGCTTTGCTATAAATCTGCCACGTGATTTAAAATTTCACTGATCACTAAGATTTTTTTTTTTTAAATCCTATGTATAATAAGGTATCATTTTGTTTAAGTCCAGATAATTATTTAAAGAGTCTGGTGATATTTTTTTTCTGTATTTCCCAATAACATAAACCCAATATTGCATAGCAATTTTAGCTCCACATACAAGTAGGTCAGGGGTTATAAATCATACTCAGAGAAGTGATGAGAGGAGTTCTTGAAAATGATAGGCTTTACTTCAGGAAGCTCACATATATATTTAATTTGTGTCTAGGTAGATAATCTAACAAGCTGCTCTGAAAAAAAAAAATGGTGTCCTTTAGGCAACTACTAGAAATCAGTACAAACATTAAGGTTCTACATCTGAAGGAACATGAGATGGGAGATTTCAACAAGGCATGTCCAATGGCTACAGAAGTTGGGGAAGGCTTCGCACTGACTTCTGTGAGCTTTAGATCAGGCCCCGTAGCTTTGCAGCATCCACACATGGGAAAGGGCTGAATAAGCTCCTTTTAATCCTTTGACCAACCAGTAAGTGCTCATGAGAAGACTTGTCTTCAACTGCACAGCTCAACTCATCACACAGATACACTGCGTATCTAGAGTCAAACAGCCACTACAAATATACTACCACTGTTATAAGAATAATGTCACAGCAACAATCGCGTAAACTAACGTAAACAATTCTTATGTGACTTACATTTTGGGTGCCAGTTTAATCTTCAATATTTCCTTATTTAAAAAGTAAGATTTCTGTCCCTGCTCTATTTCATGACACCAGTGAGTAATACAGCTTTTTATAATTCATTTCTGTTGCTCGGTCATTTGATGCTTTTGGTTATTTGTTCTGTATATTTGGTGATGTTTTTTAGTTTTTGAGAAAAAAAAACCCACAAATCTTCTGTTGATTCAATAGCTGAGATGTGTTACTGTTTACCTTCCATTTTTCAAAATCAGAAGGTAGATTAACACAGATGCTTAATGCATCAAACAATGTCAGGTCTTTTCCGAGTGAAATATTGTGGGTACTAAGAAATTGTGGAAAACATGCCCAAACTATGCTGCCACACTGTCAAATACAACTAGAACAAAAACATATTCCATCTGAAAATCCAATACACCATCCCCATTAATTTAATCAACAAAGGAAGAAAAACTGTATATTTAAAAAAGAAACTAATGCAAATTTCCACATGGACTAGGCCTCTTCAGCCTACTTTCAGGTTATACAACACAAAGAAATGCTTCACATCAGCATTTCATACAATTTAACACATCTGAATGTCTCTTTTCTAGGAGTATTGGAGAAAATTACATATATTCTGGATCTGCAGAGCCCTTAATCCATGGAAAACGCTTTCATTTCCATAAGACCTACTCAGAGAAAGCCTCATCTTTCTCCATTTTCCACTGCTGCAGTCTAGGAATGTGCAAGTAGCCCTCACTAAACTGTTTAGCATCTAGATGAACTCATTTCCATGGAAAGCAGTACCTGCAACCCTCTCCTTCGTAGTAACCTCTAAGAGGTTCTCTGCAGTTGCTTTCTACTTTTAGGGATGTATTTATTACTTTGACTCTCCTTAGCTTTTCTAAGCCTCTTCTTGGAAAGGGGTTGCCTTCTGCAGCATTTCAGAAAGAAGTAGATATTCTCTTCCATTGCTGCCTACTCTTTATTCCACATCAGGCACCGAGACCTTTCCTGAATGGACCAAGATACTGGTTCACAATTTGAAGAGCATACCTACAAGATGCAAAAATGAATCAGTTAATAGATTCCTCAGACTTTAAAACTCAATTATTTCAATGGAGTCTCATCTAGCCTTATACAAACAAAGTCATGGACCTGCCTCTTACAACTTGATTTTTATGGTGCCATGCATAAAATGTCTACATTGTAGGCCTAGGTGTTTTCTTTTTCAGTTTGATGATGCAGTTTGGCATTGTTCTGAAGTTTTAATCGGATTGCACTTCTTTTGGTAGACCATAGTATTTGAAAATTTTTATTCAAGAATACGAGAAACAGAGAATTTAAGAACAGTATTGATAAATAACACCCGTATGTTCCCAAGAGTTACATATGCTCACGCATTTAAAAAAGACTGGATCCGTGGACCTTTTAGCCTTTTAATTGTAATACTAAAATTGATAATAATGATGGCTACAAGTGTCCAATAAAATCAAGATCAAAAAATATGCCCAAGTGTTTGAAATTCCTTATCATGCAGAGAAAAATGATTTTTTTTTTTTCTTTCATTGCAGCTATTCAGGCAATCAAATTAATACTGTTCCTATACCTCTTCAGTACCTGTTCTGTTGAAAAGTAACAGACAAAGATTCTCTGGAAGAATGACAAAATAAGAGGCAAACAGATGAGGTAAAGAAGCTAGAGAACATAATATCATTAGTCTTCAAATCAAGCTCAAATAAAGTAAACAAACCTTTTGGCTAGTAAAGATGAAGAAGGAAGAGCACATGATTGAGAAACCTTTATACTTCTGATTTCAATGAGCTAAAACATAAGGATGCTATGCCAGATTCTGTTCTCATGCCATAAATCCAAACTAACACCATTGGCTTACTCAGATTTTACATTGACTTCAGGAGAGTTACTTTGAATTTACATCACTGTAAGATCAGGATCAAACTGCTGAGAGGATATTAAAAGGAGATTAAACATGATCTTAAACAGTGATATCCCAGGAGATCCAAGGATTTTCAATTTGCAAGATTTTACAACTGTCTGAGAGTTGGATAAATTTCAGATGCAGTTGCTGATAAGAGCATTTGCAGCTGCCAAAAGAACCTGTTTTAAGGACCTGGAAGCTGGCAGAGAAACTGAACACCATGGAAGAGTGTAACAGAAGCAAGGCTGCAAGCAAGCAGAAGGGAACTCTGAGGGCACTTATGAGAGTGTATGTACATTACGGGATTCATTTGACTTCAGTTATTGGATAGGTTTATGCTATTCTTCTAGCTACTCATTCAGTAAAACTTTGAGTATAGGTTTAAAACACAGATATACGTATTTTGATATCAAGGTCCATGTTTGGCTACCTAATTCCTGTTCATGATAGACTCATACTGAAATCAACTCGGAAGACATTCAGTATCTTGGTCTGAGTTATTTTGCTTTTTCCTGGGCACAAGACTAATATTCAGCACTTCCATGTCTGAATACTGATTCCAATGGTGATGCGTCGTCTTGCTTTCCTTCATTCATTAAACGGTATCCCTATAGAATTTAAAGGAAAAATTTATTTTTGTCTGGATGCCTGTGCTCTTAGATCTTTGTAGCTGTTATTTGCAGGATACTCTAAGAGCATCAGTGAGAGGAGTGCAACAATCTAATCTGTAATTCTTGAGGCAGAGAATGATTTTCATTTCATTCAACTTAAGTTCTCATCTGGCATAAGAGGACACAATATCCATCTTCTGATACTCTGAAAGTCATAGGCTCAGTTGATAAATTTTCCTGAATAAATGAGAATCCCAAAGAACTGATTAACAAACAGTGAATTCTGTTTTGGTGCTGATCTACAGGTAAGGGATTTTGAGAAGAGATTAATGCTACATTCCCAAATGGCGCGTGCAATTTTGAGTATTGTGTGTCCTTTCAATTTGCTTATGCAGGCATGTACAAAATGAGTAGTCATGAAGTTGAGCAGATATATGTATGCTTTCTGAGTACAAGTATAATGGTTCTGTACACCAAAGTATTGAATAAAACCCATACAAAGTAGATGTACACACTTTTTTGAACCTTTAACCCTGAAAGTCAAGCACTGTAAATCATCCTCTTCATGGATGTGCTGCAGTAACTGAAGTATGCATAATTTAAAGATACCAAGAGAATAATTTTAAATAATGTAAACTACATATAGACTTTATACATTAAACATGAAACATTATATAATGGGCTAATTTGACGAAGTCCCCAAATTCTACTGCCCTTAAATTTGGCTGAGGAAAAACCTTAAAGAAAGCATCTTCTCCAATTCAGAAGTTATTTTTTTATTATTATTTGGATGATATCATGCAACAATGCTCTAGTTCACATTTCATACAATTATGTAGCAGTTTTTCTGAAATAAAATGGAACCATTTAACATCTGAAATAAAACGGAACTGTTTAACATCTTCATTGGCAACACAGGCAGTGGAATTGAGTGCAGCCTTAGCAAGTTTGCTGACAACACCAAGCAGCATGGTGCGGTCGACACGCTGGAGGGAAGGGATGTCATCCAGAGGGACCCTGACAGGCTTGAGAGGTGGGCCCGTGCAAACCTCGTGAAGTTCAGCAAGGCCAACTGCAAGGTCCTGCACATGGGTTGGGGCAATCCCAAGCACAAATACAGGCTGCGTGAGGAGTGGATTGAGAGCAGCCCTGCGGAGGAGGACTTGGAGGTGTTGGTTGATGAGAAGCTCAACATGACCCAGCAACATGCGTTTGCAGGCCAGAAAGCCAACTGTATCCTGGGCTGCAATAAAAAGAAGCATGACCAGCAGGTCAAGAGAGGTGATTCTCCCCCTCTACTCCACTCTCATGAGAGCCCAGCTGGAGTACTGCGTTCAGCTCCTGGGCCCCCAGTGTAAGAAGGACACGGACCTGTTGCGAGTCCAGAGGAGAGCCACGAAGATGATCAGGGAGCTGGAGCACCTCTCCTATGAAGACAGGCTGAGAGAGTTGGGGTTGTTCAGCCTGGAGAAGAGAAGGCTCCGCGGAGACCTTATAGCAGCCATCCAGTAGCGAAAGGGGACCTACAGG
>JAVJGG010000088.1:33971926-33991514 GCA_035590195.1 Aviceda cuculoides | reverse complement strand
CTGAACTCAAAACACAGCACTGTACCAGCTACTAGGAAGACAATTAACTCTATCCCAGCTGAAACCAGGACACAATGGTAGTCAAAACTGCAGCTTGCTCAGCACAATGAATTTCATGTACAAGCCATGTGTTCACCATCAGGAAAGTACATAATGCACTTGGGTCTGGTCCATACCCAGAGTTCGCAGAAAGCTGTTGACTGGCCTTAGTGATAGGATTGGGCACTTAAAGTCCTCTCCAGGTGTGTTGTTAACACACAACTCGATATAGACTCGTCTGTAATGAGATGCATCATCAACAAGAGGATTTGTAACCCAGATTTCCTCATATTAGTAAAAAAGCATAAATATATCAGTATTTCATGGACTGGGATGGATATATATTATGAAAATGCTCCTGGACATTTTTAATTAAGAAAAGAGAAGGTGGCATTATGTAGTCAAGTTTTTATTTGAGTTTGTTAGAAAGTAATTAATTCATCCTCACGTAATTAGAAGGGAATTACCCCTTACTTGTTTCAAGGGAAAAGGCATAATCTGCCCTTAAAACTTCATTTTAAAATTTGCATCATTCTTCTCTTCCTAACTCTGGAATCTTTTTTAAGGGGTTAACTAGTGCATCACTGATTTTCACCTGTTACACAGGTACACACACAACACACTAACACTATCCTAATGCTTCAGGTTCTTCTATTTTTTTTACCTATGCCTTGCAATGAAATTCCTCATTTATGAGGCAGACCCCATTTAATGAACTTAGGGACAGAATTTTCAGCTTTTATGACTCTTTTCCAAAACTGCTGGGTTCTAAGAAGCTCCAGCTCATTCTTTGAAAGTATGGAAGGATTTAAGCGACTTCTACAATCATTTATATATATCAATGCTTTAAAAAATGTAATGCACCTTACTCATCATGTGCTTCTTTGTCTATGTGACTGCAGGTGTTGTTTTTTTTCTTCTAAAAATACAAACATCATTAGGTGTTACAGGAGATTTTTGTGTGTATTGTTGATGTGCTCTGACATTTATTGATAAGTCAGTTTAAAAATTATTCATAATTAAACTATTATAGATTCATTTGCACACAACACAATTAATAAAGTGAACGTAATTTCAATTTAATAGAAACTTTCATATTCTCCATGGATAGGCTGATCCCACCTTTAATAATGGGAGTTATAGCTGCACAATGGGGAAGAGGAAAACCAAATATTCTGCATTATTATTCAGGGTAATGACAAATTGGGGCACAGATTTGATGTACCTGACAAAATGTCAGTACTTGGAACACTTTCAGAAAGCAGACAGACATGTCCATGGATGACAAAGGTTTCATTTATGATACAAGAATCATATAACTTGAAGCCTCTGGAGTAACTGTTGAAAGACATTACAGCTCACACTTCTCAGCTGCAGTTTCATAACCATATTCAAAGAGAATTAAAGCAATAATATCCCTAACACTTTCATTTAAGAGTGTAATCTCTGCTTTTCTCTGCCTCAGTTTCCTACCATGTCATTTGAGCATCTTTGATTCCAGATGGCTTCTTTTATGTTTCTGTTTATTCTTTGCTACTGCTTTTTTATTCTATTTGATTTGCTAATTTTGTCTCTGTTTATACTGCAACTGTGCACAAACTGCTTTTCATTGCTTACCTTTTGGTATCATCTTATGATACACTAGAGTGAACTGTTGTTTAAAAACTGGAGACAAGATTGGGATCTAACAATCTTTTTGTTCTAATTCACTGATTAAGACCAACTGATGCAAGAAAAGAGCTCAGGAATGGGACCGAATCTTGATCTAAGTCCCTTCTGTTTAGAGCACCATTGGTCCTTTCTATACGCATCCTGTATTGCCTTCCTTACCAGGCTGAATTAATAATTTTTAATATCTATATTCGCTCAATGTCTTGGGAGACAAAAGATAGCTATACTTGTTTTTACAGATGGGAGGAACAGAGGAAGATAGAAACCCATGATCAGTCTCACAAAGATCCATATTAGGAAAAAACATCCAGACTGTAAGACTACCCAAACCATTCCTAAATAGCTCTACACATTTATCTCCAGTTAATCACAGTATTAATTTTTGATTAGAAATGTTATCTGTTGCTGGTGTTGTTTCCCAGAAGTTGTTCCCCCTGCCAGGGGAACTCCCTAAGAGGGAGGAAACCATGCCCCCAGGTGCAAAGTCTTCCCCAAATCCACAATCACATGTTCATCTTCAGTGGTTGCAATGGCAACAAAGACAACGTAATTTGTTTCTACTCTTTGCTGTCTTCATTCCAAAGCATGGTCTCAGGTTGATCTTTCTGTATAAATTTCTTATATACCTTGCTTCTTCTGAATCCTTATGATAAGCCAGATGATAGCTAAAGCTTTCTGTTTTCCTGGTTCTGGCCTTGGCCCTTTCCATTTGGGAATACCATCTGTCTTCCCTTCTGTCCTGAGAACGGCGCCACCACATATGACCTGTGTCCTGCCGCAGCTTGGACTGCCGCTTTTAGTCACTGCTTTCTGCAGCTATTTAACGCCCAAATGTCCTGTGTCAAGTGGCCTCAGATGGCTGGCACCTTTTTGTAGTTGGCTTTCTGCCTAGCTTGGAGTTCATGTAACTATTTCTGAACCCAGACTGCTGTTCCTTTCTCGTGTTCCAGCAGACACCGCTCCTGTAAAAAGGTCTTGTTTTTTTAACCCAACCATTTCTGATACTTGGAAACATGCAATGGAATTGTGTCATGTTGCCAAAGACAAATCCTTTCCCATCTCATTTACGTCTCTGTTATTTCATCTACGGTGTACTGTGGTTCACCACAGGAGATCTGAAAGATGGGTATAGAGAGCCTCAAAAATTGCATGCAGTTTTACTCTTGTAAAACATAGTCCCTCTTCTGTGTCTTTATTGGGGAAAAAAAAAGTATCTGTCTGTCATCTCCTACTGTTTGGGGTCAAGCACTTACATTAACAATTCCAGTGCTTCAGGCATTATAATTAACAGTACCTCCTGCACTTGTCACTCTTTTCCCAACTCAGTAAAATAGCAGGAAAGCCATTTAACTCCCTCCTCCATCTTGTCAGCCTTGAACACAAACGACACTGTTGTTTCTACTACCTGTAAGACTGCGTGAAGTCTCCAAACATGACTTCAGAAGACTGCTCCCTTTTGACTGTCAATTTCTACTACCAGGAGAGTCTGTCTTGCTGTTCCTTCCTCAACATAGACAAAAGACGGGGAAGGCTGTGAAAAACCATAAGCCGTGGGAATTTCCCATTCAACGTGTTGGCCACTTCAGCAGTTCCTATATACCAAATCTTTCTCTTTTGTTCTTTTAATAATAATCATCTTATTCACACTGTTCTGAGCTTTTCTTCCATGTTGTTTGAGATGTATTTTTTCTTTCGTCTTTAAAAGCTTATTATAACTTGTTAGGCTTCATTCTCAGGCACAGAGTACATTGCACTTGAGCGCTAAGACCTCTTTGTGTTTTTGAAATTATTTTCTCAAGTGAATGTCAAAGCAATATCTTATAATACATACTCTTAGGATTGCAGAAGAGGAATAAAAAAGTTAATCACTACATACCCACAGCAGTAATTTGAAGGCTGCTTACAAAATCTGTCAAACTAGACAAGCTATAGCCTAGATCCACGAAGGCATAAAAAAGTATAATAGGCCAGTGTGGTCAAAGGTGACAGGATATTTCTATTTACTTAAGCATATTTAAGTTGTCATTATTTTACAATCCTTCAAGACTCTGCTTTCAGCTGCTTTTACCACCCTGGCTTCTGATCATGCTTTGCTCACAATGATTAGGAGGATCCCACTGATAATATATTTAACCCATCTTCCTTTTCAATAAAAGAATTTCAAATCCATGCAGAATGCATTCTGTTATTTAATGCATTCTGTTATTTAATAATATTTAATAAAACAAGCCTGAAAGTATTAAAATACCTTTTTTTGAAGGCAATTTTCAAACTCAAGATGACTGCTTAGCATACTGCAGTGTCTGAACATAAGGAAGTAAGTACTGTCTAAAACCGCATAATGTGTAAATCTGGCAGTGCAAATAGAAAGCTCTTTTCTTGCAATTGGCTGTCAAACACATCTACAGTGCAGAAATATAAACATGAGCTATGCAGCCAGCTTTGAGCTAAAATTGAAAACTGTTGAGAAGGTAACTGAGTGAAATAAAAAGAACTGAAAAATTAAATTGTGAGTACTTACATACTGATTATCTTATAAACTATCTGCTTACATGTGATAATATATCTTACTTTAGTGTACTTACACTAACCTGTGAACTGCGCACATGGGTACAGTATCAATTTTTTCCTACTAAAAATATTTTTCAAATTACTTGGAATGTGAAAATAAACACAGCTAGGAAATGCTACAAAGCAAGTTCCTTATGAGATGTCAAACAAAACATTAGTTCTTCAGAGCTACTATGTTTGCAGTTACATAGTAACATCAGTGTCATACATCAGAATAAGTAGATATAGGATAAGGGATAGATAGAGGATAATTTATTTTTTCCCCATTTTCTTGCAATTAGATGTTTATTAGGGATAACTTATGCAGAATTGTAAGTTATTCAGAAGAACCTGGTTGAAACTAGTTATCATGATTTCATGCAGTTTCACAAGAAATTATTTGCCACATCACTTGTGTGGTTTTCAAAGCTTCCTAATGTAATTTCCCATGCATTTCCACTATCATGCATTCCTGTGAGTTTCTTACAAACTGACTTGCAAAGGTTATGTGTCTCAATGTGATCAATTTGCAATAGCATTAGATTTGAAGTATTTTTTAAACCACTAAAGATAGATCATAGCTTCTGCCATTGTTAATGCTTTTCTGGAAAAATTGAGAGAGGAAAGGAGAACACAAACCATTACACATAGACAACGTTAAATAAGCAGAAATAAACAACTGTGCCCACTCCAGCAGCGTTTGATGTTTAGTAATGTATTATCTCTGATTCTCTAGCAACTTGTATTGAGTCCTGTAGTCTCCTTCTCAATACATACGGAGACTAAAGTCTCAGTGACAATTATTGCTTTCTTTGGCACATCAGAGAACCTGACCTGTTTCCAAGGAGGAAAAAATAGCAGTGCTATGATTATAAGTGTGGGCACTGTTTGGAGTATGTGTCATTTCCTGTAAACACCTTTCCTACCTGTGATTCAAAACATTCAAAATTTGGGGTCAATGTCCCATCAAAAAAAAAAGAAACACTGGCTCAGCATGAATACAGACAAATTGTATACAAATCAGTATCACAAAAGCTGTAAGTGTGTAACATATGTCAATCTCAAAACAGCCAGAATCCATACAGACTTAGCAATGATTTAGTCTAGACCTTAATCCAAGTCGTCTGAGCTCATGGTGAAGACTACTGTGGGAGGCTGTGGGAGACGTCTGTACTAATTTAATGATGATTGAATCACTGTCAGTTTTCTCTACCCACACAAGTTTGGTAGTGCTCATATCACTCTGTGAGCACAGAACAGCCAAAACCCCATATGGGGTTCATCCTATACTCTCCCCATTCAGCTGTTCGTTGCATTTCTCTACCAGGACTTTCTTCTTAGAAAGGACAGGTGACCAGCTATCCTGCACTAATATCTTTTGGAGCTGTGAGTAGCAGAGAAGATGCACAATACACACTAGACTGAAGTTAAGAGGCAAAGAAGCGTTATGATTTCTCAGGACCTCTTTTCAAATGATACATGTATTCCTCCTCCTTCAAAGAACTGATTTTTAAGTTGCCCACTGGAGAATGCAATGGCCATAAAAGGAACAGCAAAAGAGGGAAACGGCCACATAAGGGAGATCCTTGAAGATCTCCAAGGACTCTGCTGAGGTTTCTCTAATAAAATGAGTTCAGGTATCTACTGGAAGGGCTCAGGGAAAAAAAACCAAACAAAAAACCAAACAAACAACTTTAAGAAGATGAGAAAGAAGTATTATATTGAGAACTGAAATTTTCAAATGATCCAAATGATACCGTAGATACAAGAATGACACAAAATCCACATATCTTGCGTACATTCCTGCTATTTATCTGAAAGAACTCTACTAAGAGAACCAAATGACAGCTGGTTAGCCAGGCAGCTGACAACTGCAGAGTCAGTACTCATCTATAAATAATGATTATTAATTACTTGTATTACGATAACACATAGAGGTCCTTGTTGACACAAGGGCTCTGTTATACGCTGTGCTGCAACCTTCACTGAGCTTACTTCACTGTCCTCTGCTTATGGTGAAATATCAAATTATGTTTTTTCCCCTTCCCTTTTTCTGAAAGAGACAAGGAAGAATGAACCCAGAATACATACAATTTGAGAAATTATTTTCTAAGACATTGGATAATTTCTACAACTACTACCACCTATGGATGCAGTATGGCTCAAACTCATGGAAAAAAAGGGGCTGAATCCTTGCAGAAATTTCTAGTCCTAAGATGAATTTTTTTTTTTTTTTTTAACATGAATGGTTTTAGGATCTGATGTAAGACACAGGAACTCAGTAGGAGTCTCTGTCTCAAATTTCAAGGGACACTGAACAAAACTCTTTATTTGAAACTCAAGAAATGTAAAAGGACATTGATGGCAAAGTTAACTGAAAATATAGGACCTTGACAAGACCTAGATAGGACAAGGGGTAATGGCTTTAACCTGAAGGAGGGTAAATTTAGATGAGATGTAAGGAAGAAGTTCTTCACTGTGAGGGTGATGAGGCACTGGCACAGGTTGCCCAGAGAGGCTGTGATGCCCCATCCCTGGAAGTGTTCAGGGCCAGGTTGGATGGGGCTTGGAGCAACCTGGTCTAGCGGAAGGTGTCCCTGCCTGTGGCAGGGGGCTTGGAACTAGGTGATCTTTAAGGTCACTTCAAACCCAACCCATTCCATGATTCTATGATTCTACACACATACAAGTGAAATAGTTTATTTTTTATTGCCCAGAGCAATTGTGGCCTGAAATCAGACATAAAGGCTACAGAGCCTGATATAAAAGACCAAAGAAAGTATTCAAATTTCAATATAATTTCATTCTCTAGAAACAAAGTTGTCACTAGGAAATACAAACTGGTATTTTTCAGTCATTATAATAAAGAAACGAAAAAGTGTTTACCATCTGCTGAAGTATGTCCCACATGACATTCCTGAGTAGTCCATTAAATAAAATTATTTCTGCAATGCAGTATTCCTAGTCTGTGCAGCTTGAAGTTATATCCATGGCCTCCACGCATTTCACCTCTCTATCCTAAATCAAATAGCCCTCGTGGCACTCAATTTTTCACCTTTCAAAGCATTTAGCACTTCAGCTTTTGTAAAACTCCAATTAAAATCACAATTAACAAAAAGAATATTTCTTTTCATCACAAAAAATTCAGTGCCTTGTTTAATTTGGGCCTTAATTTGCATGTCTTTTTATCAGATACAGTTTAGAATGCTAATACCAATAATAGATTTACTTGAAGTTTTACTTGTTGTTAGTCAAAATATTAAACTGAAGTTTTAAAAACAAACTATTGGTAAATTGGCATTAAATCCAGTGAGCAGGTTTGACTGAGAGGAATTGGGGAAGGGAAACACTTTAGAAAAGTCAGAATATTTTTTTTCATATATTTTAAACAAAATGTGTGAAAATGTGATTTATAAATGTAAACCAAAATGAAATGCAGCTAAAATTAAATTTTCAAATCTAAATGTTTAAAACCCAGCTGCAACACCCTCTTTGAGCAGAATACAGCACTTAGTTCAACTGTAAAAATATTTAGTGAGTTTCATTTCAATGAGAAAAAATGTTTAAGTTGTTTCATTCAGCTAACAATGGAAAAAATCAGTTCTCAGTTTAAATAAGTTTTATGAGAACACCTGTGAGTGTTTATATCAAGAAATATGATAATGATGTACACAGAAATATTACACTGAACTTTCAAATTATGAAGTTCACTGGTTTGATAATAAAATACTTCTATGACTTTGTTCCCCAGGAGGTTATGGATGGGTTCTCATGATAATGTATCCAGTATAAATATCTTTTTACAATTTACATATTCCCAGAAAAAAAGAACAGCCTACTTTTATCAGTCTTCATACATATTAGATACGTAAAAGGCAATGAAATGTGAAAAGGCAGCAGTTAAAATGTGTAAAAACAAACATTTATAATGATATAATCAACTCTGAGCACAAGTGTCAACTTATTCATGGTGCAGATTACATGACATTTGATGATTGATGAAGATGGTTAAGTGAAGTTCTATTAAAAGCAGTGCAATGTTCAAGATAACGAGGTTATCACACCATTATGCATTTTCTGGATGGAATTAACAGGTAACCTCACTGACTATCAAAATATTGTATTGTAATCAAAGTCCTTGGAAGCACATATTTGAAAGCCTATGTATCTAAATGGCAAAGAGAGAGGATTAGGTAATCCATTGCCATAAACTGTTATATAACTAGAAAATCATGGAAATGCATAAAAATAAGAGCAAAATATGTGTATTGTGTTGTTCATAATTACATAATATAGTTCTTCCACAGAAAACAAGAGAGTTGTATTGTTCTGTAATCTTCATAAGGTGTAGTCAGAAAAAAAATAAATTTGATCCATATGTCAAAAATAGACCTTTTCCCCGATTACAGAAATAGGTATGCAAAACACAGGAAAGCCATTAAATACACTAGTGACCTGTGTTTTGTGTTACCAGCTCAAACTGGGGAAAAAAATGGAAGAGTTTCTGATGGTGGCTAAGATCTGGGAAGAAACTTCATCTCAGTGCATAGAAGAGTTACATGTGGCTTCTTTCCAAAGATGAAAACCTTGTGTTTGCAGTAAGAAGTGTTTCCGATATATTTTTTGGAAATATTTTGAAATACTAGCAGTGACAAGTGGAAAGAAAACAAGAGCAAATCTAATCAGATTCCTAACCATACTAATCTACGGAAAGATGATCCACATCAAGAAAAGGGAAGAATAAGTTAAAATGAAATGTCGTCTAAAGAATCTACAGACTTGCCAATATATTAAAACTTATGTACTGCCTTCTCAACAAACAAAATACCATAACTCCATTAAAAATAAATGCTAAAAATCTGTCTCCGTAACAAAGCGATTATAATGAGACTTGTCATTCATCTCCTTTACAAGGGTGTCGTGAGGCATGACTCATTACGTTTGTAAAACACTTTGAAATCCTGAGATGAAAGTTGCCAAAGACATGCAAAGTATTATCACCATGATACAAAGTATTATTATCATTGTCATCAAACAAAGTGCCTTAGGAAAGGACACTTTTCCACATGAATTCATTTGTGATTTTAACAGCTCACCTATTGCAACGTAAAGCTTCTGCTACTATTAGATCTAAACCTGGATCCAGGGAGTAAAACTATCAGGACTATATTCTTGCATTCCCAGCCCCAAGATGTCATTGCTATACAGAGAATTGCATCTGAATTACAGCTTAGCACAGTGCAGGCACATTTAGTCTATGTCTGTCAATTCAGCATCTACCTTGGCGAGCGGCAGCTGCAGCTCAGGAGCACTTCTCCTCCAGGACATCGTGCATATTAATTGTCTCTTTCGAGTTCATGCAAGTGCTGTTCTAAAGAATATTATGCAGAGAGAGTGCCAAAGTAAAAATGTATGCAGATGCACAAAATAAAAAAGAAAATTACATTTTTTTTAAAAATGACCTTTTTCCTCTGTATTTTAACACTCCACCCCCAATTCTGCAAGTAGCTTAACTTCACAGATACATTGAATTCCTCCAAAATTTCTTCAGCGTTAGCTGAAAACTGAGAAATTTTTTGCCATTCCAGGCAGCAACACTGACTCACTTTGAGATCTATGTCATTAAAATAATGGGGTTGTGCAACTTCTGTTGAAGGCCAGATTCTGGTTCCATACATCAACATCAGCTCATCCACTGTGACAGAGAAGCAGAATTGCTACAGTCAGCATCAGCATAAGCAGACGAATTTGTGGGAAGCATTGCAGAAGCTCCCCACCAGTGACAGAGCTCTAACAAACCCCTTCGCCAGGCAGGCTTTTGACCGTGTTATGGCTTTTGCCACCGATGTTTCTTACTGATTAAGTATTAATGATTCTTTACAAGGTTCAGCTATACCATGCTGGTAATCTGTCACTTTTACTCACTCACCTAAAAGTAAGCAAGTGACATCGAAGTTTAAAAGGTTACATTTTTTTACTGGTCTTAAACCATGATCTGACAGGTATTACTTTCTTTCCATAGGTGCTGGCTTTGGCAATGTTCCTCAGCTGAATAGCATTGAAATGAAATTCCTGCTTTGGTTCACTAGAATATTCAGCATGTCAATACATTTATAATTCAGAATTAACTACTCCTTTCTGTTTTGTTTCTCTCCTGAATTGTTTTGCATTTGTTTGTTACTGTTTTGGGGCAGAGAGGAAGTATGTATATTAAAGACTTTGGACCTCTCCTGGATAAAAGTAACTTTTACTGATTGCAGCTGAAGTAATTTGTTCCCGCTTGGGGAGGATCAAGCTCTCATTATTTTTCTCCAGTTAAACCTAAGCCAGTACACCAACTTCAACAGTGCTGTCCAGTCTTCACATACTGGGCCCGTTGCAACTTACACCTATGGCTGTTAAATTCTAGTATTAATTCACAAAACTGTTTTGAAGTCAATGGAGTTGTGCCAGTTTTCATGTACAGAATATTCTGCCCATTATTTCTGACATCGTACAATTACAGAAAAGCTCCACCAGACTCCTTGTTTTTATCAAGAAACAGTTTATTTAAATCAAGTGTATTGTATTGTACAACACTTTAGAAAAGGCTTAAAAAGCCAAGGGAGTATAAAGAATAGATACTGTATTACGATATGGGGGTGGAATAGCTTCTTTTTTATGTAAATTCCTCTAAGGAATGATGGGCTCATTTTGCCTTGATAATGTTCAAGGTAACAGTAATTCTTTGTGGAAACATTGTATCAGATATACAGAAAAGGTTTCCATTAGAGTGCACTGGAAACTAACATGCTTGTTACTTTTAATAGAATAATAGATAGATTAGTTTGGGAGCCATTTCTTTTACTTTTGCTTTTGCTGATGGCTTGGAAAATAATTATCAGCATTCTCAGCTCTTAGCGCAGAATAATTTGGGGTAATTAAAGGACACATGTGCCGTGTACAACGGGTGAAAAGCAGATGACATTGCTATTCATTCTGACCCTGACCAGCCATTAGAGCAAACGGGACATACATGCTCATCATTCAAAGGAATGATTAGCATAGTGCAAATCGTGTCTGCTAAATGGTGATCATAGCGCTAACCCTGCAGACCGAGAAAATCTAGGATTTTGTTCCTGGGATAGTTCAGCATCACATCTCCATGCCATAGACATACATCTGTCTACCACAATCTGGCCTCAACCTGTTTGCTTGCTAAAGTGTCTTTTCACAGAACAGTATCTGACTAATACTCTCTAAAGCATGATTTCCAAAGACAATACAAAAATTTAAAAACTTGTAAAATCAATCTACGCTCTCTCCCTTCCTCATAACAGGATAAATCAGGGAACAGATAAATCTCCGTGCTCTACAGCCATACAAACTCTATTCCCCACCTATAAGACCAGTGCAGAACACACAGGACATAGTCTATGGCTCAGAAGTCAGAGAAGACCAAACAACCAAAATTTCAGGAATCTCTGAGGCACCAACTCGAGAACTGCTTGTAGTTCCCATCTTTTTAGCAGTGTGTAAGAACAGCAGTCCACTGGTTCTTGGCTTACAGACTACCAGGTCTTTACAGAAAGGCCAGAGAGTACACAGGGAAGTTAACGTTGCTTAAAGTACCATTTGCTCTCCACAACTACTTATTTGCATCATTCCTCTGATTCAGAATACAATTTCTCTTCTTATGCTGCTATTCCTCAAGTCACCACTAAACTCATTTACATTTATGCCACTGGCAAAGAGAAATATTCTGTTTCTTTATTCATAAGCTGATCCTTGTCCCTCTCCAGTTCACAACATGATTATAAAAAAAATAAAGTGTTGATCCTCCAAGAAAACTTAGAGACATATGAAACCGTCCAGGAAGCCCATTAAAACAACATAAAGTGAAGGGAAAGGTACAGAAGGAAACTACATATTGCTGCTTCTGTTCAAAGCACAGAGTGCCTGAAAGAATCCAGTACGAATATAACATTGAAGTGACCTACAAAAATCATAAACACTTGATGTTTGAATCACAAGACAGAAAAAAACTAGCTAAGACATCAAATGTATAGTATAAAACTAGTATAAAACAGTGAGGATAATAGCTACAAGGCAATGTACAAAGGTGAAAGGAAAGAGATATTACAAAAATCCTAAAATAAAAAGGTCCTAATTGCCATTCATCTTAAAAGTATGCAATTTTCTAAAGCACTGTAACTAGCCATACTCTTCTGTTAGTATGGAAGAATAACATTTCAGGCAGAACACTTCAAATACAAAACAAAACAAAACAAAAACAAAACAAAACAAAAAAAAGCTAAATAAGAACCCTCCCCCCAGAATATTCTAAGTAAGTTGCACTGAAACTCATTTGATTTGTAAAAACAAAACACGAGAACCTTGTTCACTATCTTTTAATCATTACACCATCCTTTGTCGGTAATGTCTTAGTGAGCAGGTTAACATGATTATTTGTATCACTTAGCACAACCATCTGGAGATACACAGAATATTATTTTAGGAGTCCCTGGGCTTATTCCTTTATAATGCTTGTCATAGCTTTGCTAAAACTATCACTTTAAAAAAGTAAATGTTTGCTTTTTAAATAACTTATATTTACTGTTAAAGTAAACACATCAGAATGCACTTCTTGATTTTTCGGTATCACGTTCACTTAGTCAACAGAAATGTGCAGGAAAATATACTGTTAACTGTACAGGTTCCAGTCAAGGAAATATGGAGCATATGGAAGCCTTGGAGCTCTCCCTTTACGCTTAGAGCCCTGAGCGGCTGAAATCACTTCTTAGTCCAAAAAAACCCACTAGATAGGGTTCATTCTTAGTAGTCCCTTGGGGAACCTTTTGGGACCTAGTCAGACTCTACACTGCAGTCCCGTCATTATGGGTAGGAGTGCCTATACCCAACCAGGCTTTTTCAAAGTGTTCATACACTTCAGTGTCTTCTGGTTGGAAAATTATCTCTGTTTTCCTCCACTGATGCTTTGAACGTGGTAAGATGTCCATTAAGATAACGTTTAAAGTAAAACATTCCAAAAGATCAAGAACAGTAGAATTAATGGTCTACATTAGTAAATCCTAAATCACTACACTTTTTTCTCTAGCTAGATTAAAAATAATACAATATGTAATGCAGAAATAAACATGATCTCCTTCTATTGTTTTTTCTCAGTCAGTGTTTCACAGATTTTGGAATAAAAAAGTTATTGTTCTCGATTCTTACATAGCCATTACTCTTCTTATTTCTAACCTTTACTATGCTCTCCATTGCAGAAAAGGTGGGGTACACCTGACTCTGTCTTGCCTTTTGTGACCTGATCCTCATGAAATAGTTCTGTTTCAGGGATACTGAAGGAACTTGTCTTCACCTTGAAATGTCCATCCCATTTCAGCTGAAATATTTATTCCAGCTTTAGTCACTTATCCAGGGTTACAAAATTTCATTTTTCCTCAACCCTTTTGGTAGAGGCCATGCTAGGACCCAAGTCATATACAGTCTATGGAACTATAAAAGCTACACCATGGCCAATTTCCTCCTCTGAATTTTCTTGTATAAAATGACTCATTTATTAGTATGAGAATAAACAGCACATGCCCCACAAGTCATGATTAAAACCTTCTATATCATCTTGAGTGTTTGTAGTCATAAAAGTCTTAGCATTTACAGATCCCCTAGGGGAAGCCAAAGAAATCATCAAAGTTTCACAGTGCTAAGGGTTTTATATGGACTAAAATATCTACCAGAACATACTAAAAGATTCAGTGAAGAAATGTTTGGTTTAGACATTCTTATTACAATCTCCTGTTAGTCTAAATCCATCTGTGACCTGTTGATATTGACTTGCTCACTACAATATAGCAGTACCAACTAATTCAATCCAAACCCATCTATATGTTACACATCTTGGACTACTGCTACAGTGAGCAGTGCTTCCATCTGGGAAAATTCATTGGGGAAAACAGCAATGGAAATTTTATGAAAAAAAAGTAACACTGCCTCTATTTGAAAAGCATTTTGTTATGCCTTGAATGAAGAATACAACATAAAAATAAATTGGATTCTACATTGTAGATGCAGAACTGTCTGGCTGCTAGAAGAGAGAAAAAGCTATTGCGGTTGCAAGAGATAATTATGGATGATGATAGGACATCTCGTAAAGTCTCCCGGGGAAAAAAATAATTGATCCAGGCTATCGATAAGATAATTCCACTCTATCTTTCCATCTCTTCCTCTGCTGCTTTTTCTTCTTTCTTTCTACTTTACTACTACTCTTATTTAACCTTCAGCTAACAATTTAAGTAACCACTGAGCAGCAGTCATGACTGTATTAAATCAGTAGTGTGGCATATAATCTTCTTGCTTTTTGCATTAATGTCAGGAGGTTTTCTTCTTCTTAACATCACTTTGTTAACATTTCCAGTATAAGAATGCATTTTCTATTATTTGCAGTGCTTTCAAATGTTACCACAGCTGTACTTATTATTTTCCAAAATTTGAAAAATGCTTCAGTGACAGGAATTAAGATCCTTAGCTTAATTTCATCTTCCTGCCAATGACTTATTTTGGATCTGTGCAGAACTCTAGAGCTGATTGTATGACAGCAACTGCTCAGTCCATTGTATCCTTCAACATTTAAATAAGAATTACTTAAAAGTCCTTGGAATTCTTGCTGATAAGGTGACAGGAAGGTACTAGAATACTGGTGCTGACGTAGCCCTGCCAATAAGGGGAAGAAGCACAAGCTTAAAGAAAAAAAAACAACAAAACCCCATACCTACTTCACAGTTTTGTTGTAATTCTGGATATCCTATTATATAACCTATTACCAAGGACTTTTATGATTTCAGTTCTGCAGAGTATAAACATAATCTTAACAGAATTAATAACTGTAAGTATTATGGCTACTAAGAAAGTACTAGCAAAAATGTTGTAAAGCATTAAAAATATTAACACTAAATTCTAAAACAAACAGTGCATATAAATGAAACTGTGAAATTAAATAAGAATCTTTCTGCTGGCTCTTCATTTTAAGGAAATACTTCAGTTTCACTCACAGAAATGCTACTAGTAAAATCACTTAAGCTGACTATGCATGCCGAAAATGGTGTGGACTCCAGAAGATGAGGTAGCACAGAGATGACTTAGGAAACATTATTCCAACCAGACCCCCCCACACACACAAAGACACTAAAACATGCAAGCAAGACTAGAATTTAATGGTTTGATTTGTAGCTGGAACTGCACCAACTGTTACTTTGTCTCAGTAATGTCACAGTGACAATAGGAACTTTCAGTGACAAATGGAGCACATGCAAGTCCAAATGCTACTTTTTACAGAAGAACAGTATTAAATTCTTTAATTAATACAGTGAATAGATAGCAAACTTAGCTGGGGAAATCCTAAACATATCTGACATAAAACATACTGAAATCAGACAATCCAAACTGGGCATGTATTTGTGATGGATAATTGAACAGAGCAATAATTAAGGAAGGATGGTGCCTTCATCTTTTCCCATCTAGATGCTTTTCTTGTTAAAATGCTATTGCCGCACGTGCATCATGGGGCCCAGTCCAGTAAAGTAAAAGGGCAAGATTTATTGCACATAAAAGGTCAAAGCAGATAATCTAATGGTTCCATGCAGTCCTGAAATTAAAACCACTTTTTGATTACTTGCTCTCTAAGCTTTATACACATGCATGTCTTCATAAATGCCTGTACTACAGAAGGAATTTCCTTCATAGTGCTCCTTTACTTGCAGTTGCTATTGTTCTCTGCATTGATTTTTTTTTTTTTCTTTTAATGGAGAAGAAACAGGACAGCAGAAGAGGTCTGTTAACTTTTTGTTTGTTTGTTTTAATACAGGTTATAAAACTAGTCCTTTTATGGCTTTATGGCTGATATTTTCAACATTAATAGTCCTCACCAACAAATGGTGCGAAAGTTCTACAGTATGCACCAGGCAGGCAAAGGCTATTCACACTGAAAAAATGAACGTTGCTCAGATGAAAAGTTTAGATTACATTTTTTATGTTAATGAAAAATATCCCATTTTGACTTTTTTAATCAAAAATAGAATTTTTTTTGTGAACGAAAGAATGTACCACGATGCACTCAAGATATCTTCTTAGCACGAATAAAACTAAGATTTAAGTGCTGTCTACAGAAATGTCTAAGATGTGACTTGCCAAGATTAGTTAATATGGCATAAATGTAAATGGAAGAGACAAACAGTATAATTCTGAAACAAAACCCAACAAGCTACCATCAAACCAACAAAGCTAATTCTGAAATATCTAGTGAGTATCTTTGTATAGCAGACAAATACATCAAACAATTTACAGGTGTCTTCCATCTCAATTTTTATGACTGGAAAACCAACAGAAACAAGTATGAAAAGGGCAATATTCCCTGCATAAATATATGGAATAGATATTCACCAATACTATTTTTATGGTAAAAAAAAATTCTGCTTTCACAATGTATTTCTGTCTTTTTGTAGATCTCCATCCAAGCACATGCTGAAAGAATGCCAATTTGAGGGAAATAAAAATGTGTTCTGGATTAGAATTGCACATAATGAAGAAAGAATTCCAGTCAAAATAAAGCAAATCTCACATTACTTTCTTGGGTTGAAGAATCAGATACATTGTTTCTCCTTTTAACTTATGAATTTGAAAAATGTTTCCTCATTAGGATATAATCATGAACATGTGTGAGAAAGATCTAAACTGATGACACTCTCACAAAGCAATGAAAGATTTTCAGATAGGATCCTGATTTTGTAACTTATATACATAATTGCAACTATGAAGGTGAAAGCATAAATTGCTACAAACACCTGCATTCAATCCACTTTAAAAAGTAAACAGAACAGTTCCAAAATTCAATTTTAACCCCCAAAATATTTAAGTCACAATCCTGCAAACCCCCCTCCCCCCCTTTAAGATATATCTAAGTGGCTAAATATTTTTTTTTAATATCTTGCTTTAAAAAAATCCAACAACAAATGAACGAAAAAAAAAAACAAATCAAAAAACCAAACACACAAAAAATCTCCACTGGATCTGTGATTTGACTGAAACAATTTAAGGATCTTATAACTCTTCCATTTTAAAATGCAATTTGCATATTTTTCACCAACCACGTATTTTGTTTTTCCATCTAAAAGCCAGTAATGAGAAATCTCCCAGAGCATACAGACTTAGTATTTGTGTTGGATACAACATCCAAATAATCTCTGATATTTTCTTGGAAGGTTTGATTTTCCAAATTTTCCGACAAACCTCTGCTGAGAAATATGGACCTCAGACATAGATGGGATAAATTATCTTCCACATAGTACCTGGAATCCTGAGTGGAACAGGAGAAATAACATCACATAAGTGAAACAGAAGACAAGAAACCAGGGAACAGAGCTAAAGTATCTCAACTCATTTCTCTTCATATTCACCTACATCCCCTTCATTAAGCCATATTTTATGGCCAAATACCAGCATTCAGAAGCTTCTTGGGGGAGTTGGGGTCAGAGCACAAAGATGTGCAAGCACATGCTTTCTAGTATACAAACTTCTTCCAAACTTTTCTTCAAGTTCTTATCTGCAACATAAAGGAAGTCACATACTGGCCATTCTTCTCCCTCTTTCATGCATTTATTAGCTATCAGAATAAATAATTTTAGTCTCCCTTCTTCTCATCATTCTTTCAGAGCAAACTTGGGGTTTTGAAAGAAGCAAAGCAGATGTGATGAACATATGGATATTGGGAAACTTGGATTTAACTAATCATACTGAGGACAGGATTTTCCACCCTTCAATTTTTTAGGGGATATGTGTGAGATATAGCACAAAAACCACAATCATGCATCAGGTAAAGCTTAAGAAGGAAAAAACCCCTGGCTTCAAAGCAGTTGATATTAAGAATGCTGATATTTTGTGTCACTCCTTTGCCCAAATATTTCTGGAAATTTTCTGGACATAGATAAGATTCTGTTATGGTGCAATTGGAAGTCAGTAAATCTGAGCTAGCTTACTCTGGCAGAAGATGTGCCCTTATAAGACAAACTTGAAAAATCATACAAAAAATGAACACAGTATGAAGGATGAACACAATTCCAAATGTAACTATACTGATTTAAAAACAAACAATAGTTCTGTTAGAAATTGGCAACATTCCCAATAATAATATTTAAACAAGGAAAGACAGAATACAATATGCACAGGCATACTCCAACTATTTTAAAATGACATATTACTGTATACTTTATGAGAAAAGTTCAACCAGATCTGTCAAATAACTCAAGGTCTAGCTATTCAAATGCTCACTGCACAGAACAATTGCCTCTTTTTGCGAGATGAATTCTGCATAGTTATTAAAAACGTGCTTAGAAGCTCCCATCTGAGGGCTACCATCTTGATACCACCAGGAACATCATGCAAATTTTCTTGCACAGTTTCTTGTGACAGAAAGGGTTTTGAATAACCAATACAATACTACTATGACCCGACATACACAGTGAGCAGGCTGTGGACAAGCTGATTCCTGTCTGCCCATCTTCAGATATTTTGCTCTTCAGGGAGCAAATTTTTCTTTCCCTAGAACAAAACGTCTGCTCTGGCAAAAAGCCTCTGCAAGACTGCTCAAGGACCTTGAAGCTTCCTGGGAAGCTGCTAAAGACTCAGAACAGCTTGTCCCAATGAAAACTTTACCAGCACAATGTCTGTTAGATTTAACTGCTTGACACCATTTGAGCCTCATCTCATGGCATAATTGGAAATTTTTAGGCTGACACATATTTATAGGGTCTGTCTGATACTTAAAGATGTACAAGAGTTATGGCTCTGCACTGGGCTTTTCAAAGATTTATCAGCAAATAACAAAGTGAAACCCATCAGTACAGACCCATGGATGAGATTAGATATGGTTTTAGGTCGCAAGCTAAAAGCTTGCTAATGCTTACAGGCATTCCTTGTCTAGGAATGTTTGTTAATTTGAACTCCCCTCCCTTGCTGTGTTTCTTTAATCTCCCAACCAGCTGTCTCCCATAAAAAGATATTTCTGTTTTTAGTTACAAATCTGTTTAGAGATAAAACTTGCTCATAAATACACAACTGCATCCATGGTCTTTTTTTGCTGACAGTAGAAAACCAACTCCAGATGAAAAATCTTAAACTTTATTTAGGAACAGAAGTTGTATTCTACTTGCTTGAAGCAGGGCTCGTGATATAGACGCTCTGGGTTTTAGGTCTAGCATGACACTGTGAAAGAACTCACTGAAACAGCCATTTTTGTCACCTTTTCAGATTTAGAGCTCATGAGATGGGATAAATTGAA
>JAVJGG010000088.1:33927084-33971916 GCA_035590195.1 Aviceda cuculoides | reverse complement strand
TTACCTGCAGAACACCTGAACATATGAAATGGACTCCATGTAAACAACAAAAAAATCCTGTCCCAAACTCCACAACTTTTTCTTTTCTAATAATGGCAAAACAGTGGGTAATTTCTAACTTGTTTTGCCTTCCCTTGATTTCTAGATTTTCAATAAATAAATTACACCTGTTTCTTCATTGTATATTCACTACAGTTACATTAATCCAGAGTTCAACATTACTGGGAGCAACAGTTTTGAGTACAATTAAGGACTGTGAACCAGAACCTCTAGTTAAAATACACACACATTTAGACAGTTTTTAAGCATTTTTCACTAGAATGTGTTAAGAGTTCTTTAATTTACCTCTGCCCATACCATATTCCTCTTAAAATAACCTCTCTTTTTTGAATAGTTCTGGTTTCCACTAAAATTATTTTATTATGTTATTATGTTTTATTATATATTTTATTATATTTCTGCTGGTTTCACTGGGAATAACATCAGAATCAATGCAAGAAAAAAGGATGATTGCTGTTTTGCTTTGGTTCCTACATATTTAAAAAAAAAATAATTATTTTCTTCAAAAAATGGCTTGGTCTTTGTCTTACTGAGATCGATGAAATAAAATGAGTTGAATGTGATAAATAACTTTATTCATTAGATGCTCCTTAGTTTCAATGGAATTTTGAGTATTTAGAAAATTTTCAAACCTAAGATCAAATTTGGCACCTGAAATAAGTGGCCCAGCTCTATCTGCTTTGCTCCAAGTTCTGTGACAAGCAGGGAGTTGGACTCGGTGATCCTTACAGGTCCCTTCCAACTTGAGATATTCTATTCTATGATTCTATTAGAGATAAATTCAAATACTTCTCCCTGTAATTCAAGCTAAGTGTAAAAGATCAATAGATTTCTGATGCTGAATTTTACTGCTGCAGAAAGTACCATTTCAGTGGTACCCAGGCAACATTCTGCACAACGCTTCTACCCATCACCCTTCGTACCTACAGGAAAACATATACTGGCCAAAATCTATCATTCCGCCAGTTGTCATCTGCTAATTGAGGTTCTGGAAACTCATCTTGCAGTATTACTTCAGAATTTAGCCAAGTATATTTTTGTATATATAATACTCTGGTATTACACAGTATATCTTCATTATTAAAAGATTATGTCAAATGTATTTTCATTAATATTTACTTTACTCCTGCTGCAGTTCTGCACACAGTTCTGCGGAAAACTGATTAAAAATATAGTTGCATGAAATATATGAAAATTAAATTCTACTAGTCTCAAAATATCAAGATTTTATGGACAAGGTGGCAAAACTCCATTTTATACTGTAGAGTATAAATATTTACAATTGAGTTTAGATATTAGTAGTTAAATGTTGTGGGATGTATTCATTCTCCCAAGTGAATTCACATCTGAAGAGACTCTGCAGTCTGTCATTTAGTTATTTCACGTAGTTATTTTGTCTAACCGGCCTTCCGTAGGAGGCCAGTGCCATTTAGATCCTGAAGCAATAGGTGCCTTATAAATACCTGAGACAGATAAAGGTGACTGACAGGAGCTAAGAGGAAGCAGCGAACTACTTCAAGATGAAGAAATACTTCCTTGGTCTTCACCTCAGGACCATGCTCTTCAGACACAGGAACTGCCCTTTGCCTCTGCCAGGGCTCGTTCCATCAGATTTTCTAACACAGCTGGGTTTCCACTTATTTGTTTCTGTGCAATGGGTACAGGGTTTCAAGGGTCAGAGCCAGGAATGAGGAACTTCAGCTCTGGAGTAGATGTAAAATTGACCAAGCTTGGAAGGTTTGGGGCAAACAGCAATCTTTGTGGTCTGGCTTCACACAAGCCATGTGGTAGCCCTGGGATTCCAGCCCGCTCCGACAAGCCTTTGAAAGTACCTGGAATTCTACAGGAAGCCAAGCTGAAATTCAGTAGCAACAAAAGAAATGACACTGGCTACTACTACCCATCCGGTCATGTTATGCTCATACTCAAACCAGAGCAGAACCATATGACTCTCAGTTACCGCACAATCATAACAAGATTACTCAGTGCAGAATGCACCCTTTAATCAAAAAAAAAACAAAACCAAAAAAACAACTGACAAAATGAAGACTTATCCAAAACTTACTTTAAAAGTAATGATAATAATACTAGGTAACAAAATGGAGGTCCTAAGTGCCCCATCTATAAATTAATTAAAGAACATGTTACAGGGAGAATAAATATCACACACAGGCCTGTATGGCACAGTTGAAAAATGATCTGACAAACATGATGCCTCTAGAGGACTGAGCTAGCAGTTAAACAAGACAGGTTAATACCCTACTTACATCCAGAAGACATTCACAATGCTCCCTTGTAACTGCTGTGACTTGAGACTAAAAGCTTTAACCAATAAAAACCATTAAACCTAGGCAATAAAACAATGCCAACCACAACAGACCACATGATTATGGATCAATACACAGTATTTCCTTTAGAAATCGTGTCATAACATTTTCAGTCTGAAAATATTTTTTCCTGCTTTAAAAATGCAGAGAGAAAAAGAAAAGGTGATCAGGTCTGAGTTTAAAGAACTGAAATCAGAGGGCAACAAACAGAAGAGATTCGTGGTGTAATCATTCCCAAAATGATAAAAACAGAACATGGACAACTCACAACATTTGTTCTCAAGGGTATGTCTTTGTAGGGCCAATGGACCCATATATTCATCCGCAGCTACATTTAGTCTTTAAGAAGAGAGATATATATATATATAGTTATAGATATAGATATATATAATTAAATAACAACCCAGCAGATATTCTATAGAGCTTCTTTAACTGTTATCTAAGATTTAGTAGCAAGACTAATAACTAATGAGAGCTGGTATGAAGTAATTCCTTTCCAGGATTCAGGCATTACGTAAGAATCCCTAGGCCAGTACTGTATTACCTAGGAAGGCAAAACTACCTTGACATTAAGCAAGATTTCCCCTAGGAGTCAGGCCTTTCGGTTTTACACCACCGTGCTCTCAGCACGAGGCCGGGCAGCCAGGCACAGCTTTCTCAGCATATGAACTCCTCCGCGCCTATGAACAGTTGATCAGAGGTGGAGGGGTTTATCCTACACCAGATCTTCATCACTGTGGTGACTTTTATGCTTTCCAATACATTATTTAACACATTCATAAAGTAGTCTTTATATTTATATACTTCTTAAGTAGCGGGTAATATTCTGCAACAAAGGAGAGAGAGCTCAAGACAGAGGTTGAAGAATATCCACAGAAGGTTAAATAAAGACTTCTTCCTTGTACATTTTCTACCAAAACCCCTTCCCCTTCTCGCCCTTTTGCAAAGCCTCTGATAAAAGCAAAGCCTTCTAACTTGACTCTCTACATTCGAAGAAAATTGAGGATGAACTTGCCACACAAATCCTCTGTACCAAACCTCAGGAGGGCTTCCGAGCTAGCTTCCTAACTCTGCCAGGCTACTTCTGCGTCTTCAAGTAAAATGCACGCACTGACTTTTAGTTCCCGAGAATCACTCTGTTGTTCAGTTTTCCCTTCTGTAAAAGGAGGATGATCTGTACTTACCTCTGAAAGCTGTTGCAAAGCTTCATTTATGAAGTCTGACAGAGATGGGAAGATAACGCAGATCCCTGGACACTCCAGACCTGCGATTTTCCAGTTCTACAATCCTTCCTGTCCATGTTATTGTTAAAGGCATGGGGGTGTTGTATCTACGCAGTCAGTACATTTATCTTACCCAAACACTTGAGTCCAGCTAGGCAACACCGCATTTTGTTTCTTTATGAAAAAGAACAAAAAATGATATAAACCCATGATGAAACCTTAATTCTTAACTGAATGACCCATTTGACATGAAATTACTCTGATATTTCAATTCCTTGTGCCTTAACAGGGTAGCAGCTTTATCTCTCTCAATGTTAAAGGCCTTGGGAAGTTAGATCAGCAATCAAAGTAATAGAAAAAGCAATACAGAACATATATAAACTGAGCTGAATATCCTCAAATGTTTTCTCAGCATGTTGGCTGTTACAAGATCAGGCACCTGGATAGTAAATTACTGGAGTTTGATTTGTGTAACAGGTATTTTGTGTGTGGTTACCAAATTAGCAGAAACTATCCAAAAATTCCCCATAGTTACTGGCATCCATGTTCAGTTTTTGAAATGTCATTGCAAGTTTACTTGTGAAGATTTGAAGGGCAGTTTTCCAGAAACAACTTAAATACATTTTCATGGGTCAATTTCTGAAGAATATTATTGTTTCTATTCTGAATTGTTTGACCTTCATGTTATGAAAATCAAAGTCATGCAAAGCCTTTTTTATATAAACTGAAATTAGGAAAATGTCATTTCTTACATTGGTAAGAAAGGTTCAGAAGCATGCACACATGCATATACACACTGCATTTCAACTCCTAGCCAATTTTCTATTTTAGTAAATAGAGAAAAAGGGAAGATTTATGGCGAGAATAGTTTCCATTTCTTTCTCCATGATTTGATTTTTTTTCTCCGTTATCCACATATCAGAAAGAATACATTCAAGTAGAGTAACAACAACAACAAAAAGTTAAAACTTTATCAGATGTAGGAATAAATCTTCTGGACCTCCTACCTGTTTTGTTTTCTTTTTTTGTTTTTTTTTTTCTTTGTAGACAATATATTATTGGGAGGGTGGGGAGGGGGGGTGGAGGATGATTGTTAGAGCACTTATTTGGGGCAAGCAGGAAAAAGTGAGGTGAGGAATTTCTCCTGCTGAGAGAAAGCATCAGGTCAGAAAGAAGACAAGTCATGAGAGGAAAAATCCTCCTCCATGCTACCTTACCTCCTTGTAAAATCCAAAAGATTCAAAGTCAATAGATGCAAGAACATAATGACCAATTGACCTTAATGAGTAATAAAAGACTTGCACTGCTTTTTCCTGTCACTAACAAGTACCACAAACTCTTCATGCTTTAGTATACTTTCCCTCCATCTTTCACTGCTTATCTCGCAGTGTAACCGAAGGCGATCTGTATTAGAGATTGCTTCTGCCTATTTCTAGCTTGAAAATTGGAAGTCAGCTAACATTAAAAAAATTCTGCGATGACTGGTTGTTCTAGAACTACAGTCATAGACAGGTCAAACAAAATGTCATGGAAAGAGAGAGAGAGACCAAAAATAATGCAGAAACCAACGGTGAAGATAGGAAGCTACTTCCTAATCGCACAAATACTTCACAGTGGTTACTTTCCTAGAAAAGCTTGATTTTGCACATAGGACTATTGTTACTACAAGCCAAATGATGCGTAACTATAGATCTCAGTCTTTTTTTTTTTTTTAAGATATTTTAAATGTTTATTGATCTGTAAAGGCAGCATGACTGGAAACTCAGCTGACCTTGGAAAGGCTGGGCAGGCAGTCGTTTCAACATTTTTACAAAATGACCTCCGATAGCTACAATGAGCATTACCTCACTGACGCTATGCACCTGGGAGAGCCTGTGCAGCACACTCTCACATTTCCAACTTTTGATCACTCTCGGGATACGACATCAAACTCACTAATCCAGAATTGCACAGTGTCCAGATACTGAGAGTTTGGAAGAGATGAGCAAATGACACATCTAGGGAGAAGCAAAAAAGCATTTTGTGTCACAGAAGAGGAAGAGGGAAGGTGAAGGAAGAAATGCTGCTTCTTGTAAGGAAGTTTTTGTTTCAGTTGGCTAGATTAATGGTTGAAGCTCAGATATGGGAGTTTAAAAGCACTCAAAATGCGTGTGCACACACAGACGTTTCCAGACTGCAAAATTAGGAGTGAGAAATGCAGAACATTCCAAACCAGCACTGGTAAGACTTTTGTACCCTGAACCTTCTCATATATTCTGTCAAAAAAGTATTTATTGTAAGATAAAAAAGAGTTTTAAAATAGATTATTGAAAGTATTTTTGTAGCCTCTGCCCATAAGCCCAAGTTCCACAGTGAGTGGCAAGACTGAGGGCTCAGAGGGAGAGAAAAAATACGAACTAATAAATTCAGCTTTGCTTTTGTGAGTAAGGCACCCCCTCCCAGCCTCATGCTGATAAAACCTTTATGCCACTCCATCGCATATTCTCTCTCTCCCTCAATTTTAATTTGAGTTTTCCCACATCATATGTAACATATGCAGAATACATGATGGTGCTTGGTATAAAGGTTTCATTAGCACTCATTTGGGATGCAGCATAACTCCCTTATGATTTCACAACATGGAAGTGAGGGAGCCATTCCAAATACCTCCTGCTGAAACATTTATAATGCAACAAGCTATCACTCACTTTCTCTTTCACTCCATATCCACCCTCCACCCACACACACTGCCTACCCATTACAAACTCAATTTTGTTTAGTTTCTAAGACCTGAATAAACAGACCACTGCCATCTACATGTGCATCCAGTCCCCGTGTCTTGTTGCATATTAATATCATTTTAAATCCTCTATTTCTGTGTGGTTTTGGTGATGGATTGGAAGAAAATAACTAGAACAACTCTACTAAAAAAACTGATAAAAACCCCGCCCTTATTTAAACAGCCTTTCAATTTTTGCTTTTTCCATAGAAATGCTGTGGAGAGCTACTGCAAGCATTCAGTTAGCATTATATCTTTAAATACAATACTAATTCTGAGGAATCTGTATATTGGAAAAAGTTTCCAAAAAAGCTGAAAAACTTAATGTTTCAGCAAGATGCAATTGTCTTTATTTTGCTGGCCATGGAAATTAGAAGGAAACGTGTATTTATTTTAGCTAATCAGTAAGTAAAAATCTCAGCAGCATGTCTTTGAATGTACCTGTCATTTTAAAGTTAGGTACTATACATAGTCTCTAATTGTACTAGGGAAAACTGTGTTGGTACGAAAAGCTATTAGGAAGAGTAAGAAACTTTGGGTGGAATGTAGTGTTAATGAGAGCTCATTACTTTACTGCAAATTTTGACATACTGCATGTTTTTCTTATAGTCCCTGCTCCTCAAGCAAAGTAAGTTTTAATTCTCTAAAAAGGTAAAAGAAAAATATGCTTCCCTTCTGTCTCCAACAAAAAAAAAAAGCAGAATAAAAGGATAAATAATGTAGATCCCTATTACTTGAAACTACCCTAATTACTTAGGATAAAGCAATTTATGACTTCCAAAAAAGTATGGTTAGCAAAATAAAGAATATTTAATATCTGCCAACATAGGAAATGACAAGGAGCTGCCTATCAGGGGAAGATGAATCTGCCACTCCCTGGCACTGCAACCCTTCTGGCATGGCTTCGCCAGCCGATGCCACACAACTCATTTGTTCAGTGTTTAATTTTCTGCTTCACATACTGCAGGAAACATGAGATCACTACTTCTTCTGATTTCAAAACTAACAATGATTTAAGAATGTATGGTATTTTTATTAGTTTTACACAGTTTCTTAATAATATGATTTATACAAGTTATTTTGAAACGTTAGAAAAAGGTATACAGACTTCTATGTACAGATCCACTGGCCCTGAGTAGGATTTTAGTAACATGTTCTGTTAGAAGATGGGCCTTTCATACAGATTCAGTTATAAGTTGAAGCATTGTAAATAAAAAGGGTGAGTTTTCCTTATTCTTCTTAACTTTTCCAATATTAAATAGCACTGGAGCAAATGAGATTTTCTGTTCCATTCAAATGTCTGACTGAATTTGCCATGTAATAAAGTGGCAAAACTGTAAACAGAACAAAAATTATACCAGTGTGAAATTTTCTGATCTACATTTTTATCTACGGTGAACCTTTAGGGTAAATTAAAAAACAAACAAACAAACAAAACAAAACAACAAAAAAACAACCAACCAACCAAAAAAAGTAGCATCTCTTGTAGGATACAGCTTTAGACCAGACAGCACTTCTCTATTCACTTTCAAATATTCATACCACTTGCACAGACAATGCTGTATTGCCACCACAGATTACAGACAATTATGTTAGACTCTTTTTAGAAAGATACACGTCCTTTCTGCATCTGCTGGATGACTAAAGGAAATGATCTCATTGTTATAGTGGTAGCATCACAGTGACACAGTCAAGACTGTATCAATCTGATAAAAATTCTGTTCTTCCTTGTCTTACAGCTGGACAAGAAATGAGATCAGATCTGAATCCCAGCTTACAATGGTATTTTTCTGCCTGTTTGTATCCTTTAGCATATTTTACAGTCTTCCCAGAAAATTAAAAGTGATTTATTCCATTTCTTTTTTCTTTCAATATGCAATTTAAGGCATTCTTGTGTGCATAACTCCAGCATAAGTTTGTTTTGAAAACTTAAATTCACCACTCCGTACATTCTAAATTTAGTCTAATTACTGTTGCTGTCTAGCAGATGATGTATGACACAGAAAAATCCCAGCCCAGATACATATGTACTTCTCTGCTGTACAGAGGTGAACATAACAGCAGAAACAAACACTGCATGACATAGTTATGTATATTGTAAAGCAGGCCACACATTTTCCTGCATCGTCTGTGTTGCTTGGTATCCAGACTGTCTGCCTACACCATCCAATGTACTTACAAAGAGGATATACAGCTGAGGAAAAGCTGTAAAATTTATTCTAGTTTATATAGGGTCTAACACAAGAGTAGTCTAATTCTAACTGGTCTTCTTGGACACTACGTAAAACCGCTGAAGAATGTTAGTACTAGCAAACTGTACTTGTCCCCACCAGCTTTTATTCTATTATTTATTTCTTATGCCCTTCACTGAGAAGATAAAAAAAAATATTTTTGTTAGTAAACGAAAAGTTTGGTTTGTATTGCAAGTCTTTAGGAGGGGAGCTCTGATTGAAACTTCCTAAATTGAAATTCCTACATTTTGTGGGACTCGGGTGATGGTACAACTCAGTATCCCCTCTGGATACAGAGGTTTTCCACTTAGATGTAGGAATTGCTAATGCAACTAAAAAAAAACCCCAAATCCAAACCAAGAGAAGTCCCCACAAAATGCTTTGAGTAAATGAGTTTTCGGAAGGTTTAACAAGAACTGTCTTGTGAAGACACTCTTTAAAGTAATGTCACTGGCTTGGCATCACGGTGTTTCCTTCAATGGCTCCTACAAGTCTAAAAAGGCATCACAAATTTCACCACCTGTGCTCCAAATGCAAGGCACACTCCTGTCCAATATAAACAGAGACGGTTTGTATATAAAGCAAATCAAATGACAAACCCTACCAAAACAAAATGCTCCACTGCACACACCATTCTCCCTTAGGGAGAGAATCAAAGAATAAAACACACGAGACAGATGTAAGTCATGTTGCTTAATGCACTCCTGGAAGGCACTCATAAAAAGCCTGTTTTAAAAACAGAGTAATTTCCTGTTCCTACTCCTTTTTTTCCACACTACAACAATAACAACTCATTTTGAAATTGAGGATAAAGTTTAGTACAATTACACTAGGCTCATCCCATGTCAGAAAAATAAGAACCCAGTGTTTCCTAAAAGGGTCAAAAAAAATTCAGGTCAACCAAACCCATGAAAAGCCACAAGAGGTAAACAAGGTCTAGTGCTACCAGAAGGACGAAATGGAGGCCTCAAATACATCACACATTATATTCTGTTAAAGGAAGATAATTTGAAGGAAATATTTTGATTAAGTTTCTGCACAAACACAGCAAAGCTCTTATTTGCATAGTCTAAGTATACACTAGCACACATTTAATTAAATAAATACTACTTTTTAGAACAATTTTGTTTCTTTTTTTCTATTTTTTTTCCACTAATGAGCAGAGATGACAGCAAAGTAAGTGACTAATTTGACTTCAGGCCCACTTGCTTAAATGATAAAATACACTGATGTAGGTATTAGTTAGTTTCACCTATGGCTAATACATTTTTAAAATATCCTATATGTACCTTGGGTAACTATGAAAGCCATTCACTACTTCTTCATGTTTGTTGACAAATAATCAAATTACATTTTGGAAACACTATAGTAAATCTAAAAATCTTGGGCCTTTTTTTAGACTTAGTTAGATTTATAGTACTACAGGCTGGTACGGCTAAGGGTTGAATCCCTATTCTGTCCATTCATCACATGTCAAGTCGGTTTTCAAAGCATTTACCTGACATGGGATGAAAAAACAGGAGTGAATTGCCACACTGAATGGCTGCAGTGCGGTACAGTCATACCCAGCCCTCATTCTTGGCACAAATTACCTGCATTTAGCTCCCAATCTCCGCATTAATAATCAAGCCTTCCATTAAGAGGAGTTTTTAGAGGAACTCCTACATGTTGACGCATGTTTCAGAATTTCAGCCTAAAAAGGGAAAGCATGGAGAGAGAAGAAAAAAAACCTAGAATAAAAACAATATATAAATCGGCAAAGTTTCTGCTGCTAATTTAACTGGTACTATACATTACCGTATGCCAAGCTTCAAAATACTGCCTGCAAACAGACGTGATTATTGCAAATATCACGAGAGCCAGCAATCATCATTCGTGGCAGTGTGTTTGGGGAGGGATGGGACGAAAGGAAAACGCAGTCCATGAGGACCCTTTGTATTTTACCAGCATAATTAGCATGAACTATTTCTCTAGGGTGTGGGTTGCACAATCCCTGAATCTGATCCAGAAAATCATACATTTACTCAAACTGCATTAGTCAATACTAGCTACAGTGAACATTAACGTGCTGTGTAACATGCAAAATAAATGATGTGTTCCACTACCACAGTCAGTATTATTATGCTTTGTCTGTACAAAAAGCTTAAAACACAGTCTTTCCTAATTTGTATTGCATGCAGGCATGGCTTTGTGTTAAACAGTTCTTGACTTAGGGATTAAAAATCAGCTGGACAGGAATGTGGAAATTTCTCCTGCAAAGCATTCTGTTTTCTAAACAAATTAACATGCTTTTATTCCCTTCAGAGAAGAAGCCACAGAAACGGGTGTAAAATGTTGGCATTTCTGAAGGCATAAATTGAACAAACTTCATAAAAGTAAGGGGTTTAAGATGCAGATGACTGTTGTGCTGTTATTGTTCAGGGCCTTGTCATAAAAGCACATTTTTACTTTCCCTATGGCCATCCTCTGGGTAACCTGGGTTTTATCTTAATCATTAAACACAAGATTTGCAGATTGCATCCCATTCTCTCTCACACAGGTCTATTCTGCTGTCAGATAGAAATGTATCAAAAGTTAACTTCCATGTCATATTGTATTTATCAAAAAAATACAATTATTCACACTGGAACCACAGATCTGTATTTATATATAACCAGTTGAAGACCTCTGTTTTTTCCAGTGGCAGATGTAGATTTCTTGGGATATAGGACGATGAAGAAAAAATTCAATTCCAGAATATTCCCAGAGTAGCTACTGAGAGCTTATTAATATACCTAATTGTTTGTTCTCCTCGGGTGATCAACAATTTCAGATTTCTTTAGCCAGATGCGTCGTAGGCTTCCATCTTTCTCAGCTGTTAGAAAGGAAAATGTCAGGCCATGGAAACAAGACAGCATGGTGCATAAACTAAAACTGGCTGCGGAAGACCCAAATCCAAGTTTTCAGCAGAAATCAACCCTGAAAACCAATTTTCTGACTAGAAAAGAGAATAAACAAAAATTTTAAAAAAAAAAAAAAAATGTCATTTGAACATCTCCAGAAAGACCCCACTTTAATTTCATAGGCACTTGGAGGGTTAGTGACACGATGATTGCTTTGGAGAAGGCCTTTGCAACGAGACCTCATTAAAACGGGCAGACAGATCCAACTGTCTGTCATGACTATCAGTGATCATGTCACCAACTGAAAGCGTTAGTTACAGCACTATCAAAAAGGTAAAGACATCCTTAATCTGTCAATTATAATAAAGAAAATCTCTCCAGCTGCAGTTCTTAAAAACTTGCCAGTCTCTGTCTTAAACCTAACATATTTTAGATCACATTAGATATCTACCAGACACATAGATTCTATTAAAAGCAGAGTCCTGTCCTCAATTACTGCAGACCCTTGCAGTTTGTATGCAGTCCAGAAAATGACAGACACCCTCAATCCCACTACAAATTCAAGAGTCCGAAATGCTCAACACCTTGCCCAACCAGGCCATTCGTCATCCAAATGACTGCTTACCCGAGCAGCAGCTAAGTGACATGCGACTGGATAATGTGCATACCTTCATACCTTTCAAAGGCTATTTTAGGCTCACAAAACTCAACTGCCTTAGCAAGCTCTGCCTCTGGGTAATTCAAACCATTTTACCAGGCTGAGGTTTTTATATTGGTTTTATAAATGTCTTAAGGGATAGAAAAATATCTTCCACGAGCTAGAGATTCACTGAATATGCTATGATGGTACACAGCACACTTAGGCCCAGCTTAAAATAAAAGGGCTATAATTGGTCTCTTGTCCATATTTAAGGTAAAATAAGTGCCTAGGTTTTAAAGAGTGCAGAACTCAAATCACTCATACTAAATTTAGGAAGTGCTGAACAATTCTGAAAATAAGGACAAACGGGGGTTTTTTCAGCCTAAATATGAATAAGAATCTAACCTGAGGCTGCAGTTCTCTGAACATCCTATGGCCCTATATTTGTTTTTCACTTGTTTTCTGTTTTCACACCTATACAGAGGAAAAGGAGTTTTCTCCCTCTGGTCTCCATCCTGCTCTCTGCCAATTCTCTTCACAGTGGAAACTGAATATGAATATGAGTCAGCCTTCCAAAGCCGTGAAGTAGAGTAAAAATTTGTAACCACACAAATGGAGTTCACCCTTTCCTACCTAAAATGCAGGTAGGATTTTGCAGAAAAAGTCATGATAAAACAGGGTCCTCATATGAAATATCCATATCCAACAGTTACAGTTCAAAATTTTATTACTTCATATTCCCTTGGGAAGCACATCATATTCACCCTTATGTTTGTTATTTACTGCTGAAAGAAAAGATTAATATCTGCAATAAAGAAACATTATTTTCATTCTGTATTTAAAGCAACACCATTCACCAAGGAGTGACAGTGGCTGCCTTAAGTCTTCCGAGGTGGGAGTTCTAGAAACTTAAGTTTTCAATTAATAATTTCAGCTGAACAGGCACAACAAGCGAGAACTCTACAGCTTTTTAAGCTTGCCTGACCATAAGTACTTTATAATTGTTAGAAATAAAGATTCATCTGCATGGCAGATGAATCTGCAGCATTCCTGTGGTTCACAAACTCTCAACATATTTTATATAATCTCCTAAGAACCTTTAAATGCACATCTTGAGGGGGAAAGATACAGCTCTCCAAGCTGTCTGTGTACATAGTAGATTCACCTCTACTTTCAAACAGAAGATGAAAATCAGACCAGAAGTTTCCCTTTGCCACTTTTCAGATCATAAATCTTTGTCTTACCGTATTTATCAGAACCGCCCTTAGTTATCAATTTCTGTAAAATTTCTCCACAAACAAAAGAACACAGTTACTAACTTACATTCTTTTAGAGAGACAGAATGTGTCACGGACATGTAATTGTGCTACATTACTGTCACCATCGAAGGGCACAGAAGCACTTGGCAATAGGCACGACCTTATCCTTCTAATACTGGTTAGACAAGGCACATTTCTTCACACTAAATCTTGAATTTGCAATGTTATATAAGCCCATTCCTTTTATATTTTCTTCAGCATCTGATGTCACATCTTAAAAGGTCAGCTTTTTATGTTTGCTTACATAAACTCCTTGTTCCTATTTAAGTTGAATTAAGAACGCAAAAGATTACACATGCACCTTGCTGGTTAGAAATATGTAGGTTCTCATTTCCTGATATGAGCTGCCTTCTCTGTGTTGAGCAGAACATTAAAAGTACCCAGGAAGTCAATAAGGAATGGAAATGACATTGGACTGAAGTGAAAGGGCACTTGAAATGACAGAATAATTAAAGCAAATTATTTCATATCTGAAAATGCAGCAACGTAACATCAAACTGATTGGAATTTGGAAGCTTTGTCCCATAGAAAATTATAATTTTTCAACCCCTCCTCAAGAGGGATATGAAGGTTAAATATCAAGTAATTACGGAATCAAATATTAATAATGAAATGCCAATTCTAATATGGAATCAGATGTTCTAAAAATCACTAACATAAGGGGCACTCCCTTGAACTCCAGGAGGCTGGATTAGGCTCCAGTTACAGACCTCTGAATGTGGTTATTTCGAGCTATACTTGTGCATCACCACATATCGCTCTGGAAACAAAGTCAGTTAGGCAAATCACGTGAGTGTCCTGGACCGTTATAAATCTTGAAGCACGTAGAGTTTAAAAAGAAAACACAAATGTTGTACAGCCCTTAAGCAAATGTATGTTTTTTCACTACAACTCAAGGTATGTATAATTACCTTTAAACATTTCTAAATTTAAAGTGACAAGCATTGTTGAATACAGACTAGCAAGCACAAATTACTTTCTTTAAAAAAAAAAAAAAAATTCTACCATTATAATGAATTGCCTCTAATTACAATAAAAACATTATAGATACTATGTTTGGGAAATAATTAGAACTATTCAGGCAGGTTTACCATGCTATGAAATTGAGGTTATAGAACACTCAATACTATTCTTAATATTTTGAAGTCTTGGGGAAACTAAAAGAACATAGGATTGTGTTTTACACAGTAATAGAAATTAGTGTTTATAAGAAGGCAAGTATATGCGTAAACCTGCATTAATTCCCATTGAACTACTTATTTAGCAACTAAATATTTATGGGTTGAAGTTAGGTGGTGCAAAAATCTAAAGATTTTTAAACCTGTGAGGGTTTTAAATACCCTTCTGCTTAATACAGTTGTTGATCTCTACCAGGGCCTGTAGATTGTGATTAAAAAAAATATTAATCTAATAACTACTATATTGAAGTCAGTAATATTTAAGTGGGATTTGGGTTTAAAACACCAGTTACCATTTTGAGGGGGTTTGAAGGAGAGAGGAGGAAGGAAAGTTATACAATGACAGCTGATAAAACAATATTAAAGCTAGACATGAGTGAACTTCACCAAGCTCAGAGTCTGAGTTCAGGTCTGATAAGCATTCAGAAGTCCAGGGGCTTATGTGGGCTTATCAGAAATAGCTAGATCCTCTGGGTCTGCAAAACTGAGCTGTAAATCTTGCAAGAGATCTCAGTTTCTGGTTAGAAACACTTCACAGACAGATTATTTCATTGCGTTTTAGCATTTTCATTATCACTCTGATTGGGACTCAGTAGGCATATGAAAGTGAAAAGAAAAATGAGCACGCCATTCTTAGAATTTCCATAAAGATTCCTCAATCAAAGTTCAAATTTTCTACAAAAAAAAACACCTTAAATTTTGGAATTGGATCTGAGATGAAATGCAGGTTTTTGTTTGCTTGTTTGTTTTCTGTAACTATTTATTATCCAGACCTAGTCAAAGTAATGAACCACAAAAAAGGATATTAATTTCAGAACTCACCTAGCATTGTTCTGGGATCTGCTGAAAATGCCATCAATAATAGAAAACACGTATCTAGCGTGAAGGCAGCTTGTCAACAAGATGACTGAGTCCTGCACTCTTAAATTGGTTATTTTAGCTCACATAAGATCTTATTGACATGGATATATCTGAAACAATCCCCTCAGACATAGTCACGAGGTTTGGCAAGATCTAAAGCCAAGATAAACTATTGAGCCGCATATTTCCAAGGGTCAATATTATTTATTTCCTTCAAGAGAGGAGATGGTGATGAGGGGGAACTTGCTGAAATTTGTGTCCTGGACATATCACACAAGCTATCCAACAAGACAGCTTTTTATTTAGCACATCCAATATTTTGGTCAGAAATTTTAGTTGCTATTTGTTAATACTCGAGTTTGTTATTGAAGGGATTTCTCAAGGATGAAGATAAACAGGGTTTCTAAATCATATCACCTGCTTCTTAAGCAGGTTGCCTTTGAAACCCCTCAGAAGTTCTGCTTAGACAGAGCTACTGGTTTGACATCCCCTGCTTCATCAGACTCCGCATTAGAGATATGGACCCGACCTCTATCTGCCAGCACTGCCTGTTGCAAGACTTTTCTGTCAAGAGAGACGTACTGATATTACTGGAAGATGGAAAGCCTCACTGTTGCTACCGCTTGTTTTGAAGTCCTTCCATCAGACACTATTGCTGTTTTCTTTCTTCTAAAAGCTCTTCACTAGGCTTTACTTCACAGCAAACAACAATGCATAGCTTTCGTACGTATCTTGCCTTTCCCATCTACTGCCTTCTTCCCACAAGAAGAAAGTATAAACATTGTGGGTTCGCTGTGAAATTTCATTTAACAGCTGCTTCAATATTCACTGAAGCCAACAAAAAGTTCCTGTTAACCTCAGCATATTTTGATTTTTTTTTTTTTTTTATTCTGCAGTGTAACAAAGTTTTACAGGGAATGTTAGAAGACTCTCTTTTTGTTATTAGTCTTTTTAAAGACACAGAAAAGACTGAGGTGTTACCACTAATTCATAAGTCTGGCATATCTTGTAATCTTTTACACAGTCTGTTATCTACAAACAAAAGCATGATTGCAAAACTTTGTATCTCCCCTGCTACTAACTTTAATTGGCTTCATGCAAACATCTTCAGGTGTCCACACAAGTGTTATGCAGATTGGACGAATCTCAGGAATCACAGTATCTACCCCAAGCCTTGGACAGTGGAAGTCTGGGGGAACGGACCAGTCTCCTTATAACATTCCCAACACTCCCAACGCAAAAATAATTTTCTTACCGCCGTATACCACCAACCACTCTTGGGATTACAAAGATGAGAAGCAAAACTAAAAGAATTTTTAAACACAAGGGGATACTTTTAGGGGTCAGCACTGCCATCAACATTTTGGTAGTTAGTACCCCATTGATCAAGCCCAAACTACAAAATACACGTGATTTCAGACCACAGCACCAATTACTACATTCAGAACATTCTGACACTGTCACTTTTGAATACACTAGAAACCAGTGAACTGTCTCTGCATTCATATACAGGTGCTTAAATGTTCTGTCTTTCAGCATTTTTCTGCCAATGAACCTTAGCTAGGACTCTGAGGTCATTCTGGCATGCGAAGATAATTCACATAAAATACTGTTAATCATTTGAAGGAAGACAAATGATTGTATAGAACTGTGCTTTTCATAGGAATCCAAAAGGCACAGAATATGAGCTGAAATGTCCAACTCTGAGTTACTTACGTCTAATTCTATTCAATTTTCAGGATACAAAGGATATATTAAGCTAAAAAAACAAACCCAGTGGTTTTGCATGGGAACTGTGAAGATTTGCAAACAGCATGTTGGTATCAGCTGTAGATTTCTTTTTCTTACTAAAAAAAAAAAGTTCTTACAGTGATCTTAAAGTGACATTAGACATTTGCTTTTCCAGTCATAGCCAGGTGGTGTTTTCCCCTATGTGAGCCAATAGTGGGGGGAGTATTTTTTTATTTCTTATATATATGTATATACACACACATATATACATATATACATATATATTTATGCATATATACATGCACATATAATTATACTTATGAATACGTACATACAAATAAATGCAATATATAAAAATCACTTCACTTGAAAGCCCAAGCACTGAAAACCAGAAGTTGTCTATTGAACAGAAGCTAGACAGAGAGTGTGAGTAGGCACAATACCAACTCCCTTGTAGCATTTCAGTAAAGGCTGACCTGTAGACACTCTTCTGTATGAGTGGGAGGTAAATCTGCTTCTATGTTAACTTAATCTTTGGCCTTTCTCAAACAGACACTATGATTGCTTCGCTGTGCTGCATTTTTTTACATTTAGTATCTTCACAGGAAGAATACTGTTCCAGAAGGACCAAGCCTAAACCACCAAATAGATTTCACGCTGGACTGGACCACCGATTAGATGGAAACTTCAGTCCCAGGGGCACAAGTTTAGTGCTTTATTCATTCTTCTGTATCTATTATTTATCAGCAAGGAGAGACTGAAGAAGCGATGGAAAGCAAGCAAGATTTTGCAGTTTAATGCAAAGTCTTAATCCTTCAGATATCAGAGTTGAAAGTAAGCTGAAATGAGTGATTGAAAGGTGGTCAGTCATTTCATTATAGACCTCACTGGACAGCAGCATGACATCAGACTGCTCTTCCCTCCAAGGATCACTTCACCGGAGGAACATGAAAAATGAATTAGTCCCTTCTCAGTGGAGCACGGGTTACAAGGACACAGCCCAGACCCACTGAAAAAAACAGTATTGGCAAAAATGAACTTTAAAAGACTTGTTAGACAGAAAATTAATCTTGTTTTTACCTTGTCTTAACGAAGATCTTGTGAAAGAATAAGTAGAAACGGTTTAGTTTAAAAGCTTCCTCGACTGGAAGGATAAGCAGGTCAGAGAGGACGCAACAGATGGGAAGGAGTGTAACTTTCAAGCATGCTTGCTGGAGGAAGAGTACAACCCATGTACAGAACCGATGACACCTTGCTATTGGTATTCAGAGCTGTATTAAAGGACTAAGAGTCCAATAAAAAATCCAGGGTCCCATTACCTGCATCTATTCCTCCCGCTCTGCTACAGAAACAGATTGAATGTTATACTAACTGGAAGCGTGAAATTATTTCACTAGCTGGAGCAAAACTTTCTGCAACTGTTCCCCTGATAACTAATCAATTGAACTCCCGTGATGGCCACAAAGTATCCTTCAGATATCCGGGATGTTCATGCTCTTTATGAACGTCGTGAATTATACATGGAAGCAAATGGAAACACATCACAGTTCTCCAGCCGGTACAGTATATTCACATCAAACTAATACTACCAAACATATTGGCAGCCTTATTTTGCATCAAGTGAACTTCAAGTAGATTTCCATGTAGAGTGCAGGAAGGTAATTGGACTTGTCCCAACAAAACCATAGATCCATATGCAGAGGTGAAGATTTAATGGAGAAACTTGTAATTACCTAGCTGCATGCAAATTACAGTACATTTCCCCCCAGGCTACTGTTGCTGGCTATCTAATCTCAGCCACAGGGCGGATCCATAAATTCTGCAGTTCCCTAGTCTCTCTCTGAGAGAGGCATCTAACCCTTTTTTCACTCCCTTAGCAGAGATTCTCTTCAAGTAAATCTAGTCCAAGAGTCAGACTTTTAGAGTTATCACAAACTATAACATGCAAACATCTCTGGATCTGAAATGAATTCCAACTCCTACCCAACACTTCACCAGCTCAATCCCTCCACCCTCAAAAGAGTTTATTACCCTTCCCATCTGGCTCTGGAAACAGAAAACAGATTAATCTCCAAGAAAAAGTTTTCAGCAATTTCTCAGCAACATAAGGAATCCTGGAAAACAAAGTCCTTCTGGATGTGGATGACAGGAATACAAATTTCTTACCCAGAGAGCGACCTGCATCCCTACTGCCTAGCTGCACAGAACCTGCATCCATATGTTTATATAACCCCTACTGAGGTCAATAGGAATAACAGCAAAACAGAGAGTTACCATGTTTTAATACATAGTAATCTAGATATTACAACTAACATACCCTATTCTGTTTCTATTCTCACTTTGAATGCACAGTTACTCTGCATCTTACACTTTCCACAAGTCCCTACAAGAGTTTGCTGTTTCATATTAATATTAACAGTCACCCCTACCTCCTAGGATTTAGCATTCAGACTTCAAGATTCTGTCTTTGGGGTAACATCTTCACACATAAAAACCTTCTTCTTCAGCTGCATGAGCATGTCTACCATGTTCTCACACGTTTTAATCAAAAGCACCCTAACTTTATCACTTCTAAAACAATAACCACTTGCCATTTCTTCTGTCCCGCTGCCTGCAGGCTGCTGCTGCCTCTGAGGTGAAGCATCATGGCAGAACATCACAACATGAGAAACCTCCCGGTTCTCTGCAAGAAAACTTCATCCTTCAAACCACTCCTCATTCATCTTTACCTTTTCTGAATCTGGTGGCAGCCATTTAAATCTTCACCTATAGGCTAATCAGGCCTCGGATGAATGATTTCCAGCCTGACTGAGTGTATAATCCCTTTCACTCTTTGTAGCCTGGCGGCAAATTGAACCTGAATTGCCACAGAGTCTGGAAAAGGCAAAAATGCTTGCTTGGGGCAACAGTGTTTTCCCAAAATTTTGTAAAATAAAGCTACTTGTTATTTTCTTCAGAACAGATCCAGAAGACATATTCCTTGAGCCCTGTGACATCAAGTCAACTAACTGGAGCAGTTTAGCACATAAATATGTGGCTATGAAAGAATACAGTAACTGTCACATATTTGGTCCCCTGGCTTTCAAAAAAATTAAATCACTGTTGTTATTACGAATTGCAGCGTTGTATTTACGATGGGATATTGATCTCAATTTTCTCTCCTTCACATTGAAATAATGCAATTGCTTACTTCACTATGGGAAATCAGGGGACTTTAAATCCTTTTGAAGAATAGCTGTGAAATCTTCAGTTTTACGTAGTATTAATCAGGCCTGAAGTCAAGTGACAGAAAACCAATAGTGGTGTTTTAAAGTGAGGTGGGAAAAAATGAAAGTCTTATCAGATTCTCTGCTGTAACGTTGGTGATACATTTGTGCCCAGATTCTGGACGGGAGCACCGTCTTTTCTGGTAGAAAAGCCACCGGGAACGCCCGCATAGCAAACACCATTTCCCACGGGCTCCATCTGCAGTAAATACACGCGGAAGGGTAGGAGGACAAACACTGTCCACGGCAACACCTAGAGTGAAGACTAGTCCTCCCGCTCGCGGTCTCGTAGGAGGTAGCGCAGAGGGAGGATGACCGCTCTGCTCTCCGAGACCGCACCTGAGAGCGGTAGAAGGGAGCCTCTCTCAAGAGAAGTGCGGCTCTGGAAGCTTCACCTGGAAGGAAGGCAGGGGGAAGAGATCCTTCACTTCATCACGGAGCCGGGTGGCCTCAGAGACCTTAGTCCTGTAACTGTGGTGGAGGCTGTCCCCTGTGTGCCTCGTCATGCTCCATATCAGCCCAGCTTCTCAGAGCGCAACAGGCAAGACAAACCTATAAAGATTCATAGTTACATTCTTATCACCTAGCCCAGCGAGGTTTTGTTTCAGAAGATAGTAAATGTACCAAATTTATTACTGCCATTAGCATTTTCACATTGCATTAGCAAACAGTGCTTGCAAGGAGCAGAAAAGTACAGGGAATTCATTAAAACCTTCTGGGTTTGGAATACCAGGAAGTGAAAATAATAATAGATCCTGCAAGGAAGGGAACAAAATTTGCTACCCGAGACGCACAGAAATCTCAAACAAGGGGAGCAGGAGAGCAGAATTTTTTACATAGACATTCAGCTATATTGAAAATCACAAGTAGCCTTTGAATTTTCAAACCAGCAACAAAACTCCAAGGAATTTTTTCTTATGATATGTAGCAGCTGCAGTAGAGGGTTTTCATGCCCTTTAACTAGTTTTCTAGAGGAAAGAATGAGCATATGTGCTCTGATAGTGTGGTAAGAGAGCCGCAGCACCGTCAACAGCTGACACCGCAGAGCAGTTTTCATCATTTATTTAAACTGGTCTGAAAATCTTTTGAAAGCATATTCCATTCTCATAGATCCAGCTGTGAAGATACTTATCATAGTATTCAATGTACATGCTGCTTTGGTCAATTTATTCCCACACATCCTTACACCCACTCCTGCTTTTCTTCAGTGTTTACAGTCTTAAGATTTTTGGAGATTGTTATCACATCTATTAAGCTATACAACACAGAACTGCAGGCAAGAAAAACACTGAGCTGACCTTACAGGGGCTGTGTATGGCCTCTTGAACGACACAAAAACCGCACAGAGTAGGAAAGTCAAAAAGTTAAAGGGAAAAGACTACAGGGAAACAACAGTTTAGATAACTGTGAACTGCTTACTGAAAAGAGTCCTGTAAGACAGAGTCATTAATTTCATGGGTCTGGGGAAAGAGCAGAGAGAATTGGTGATCAAGTCAAGAAGCAAGTACTAGAGTTTATGAATAAGGCATTTATTTTGATTCAAATACAGTAGCTAAACAACAGGCCTATTGGATAATTTTGTCTTACAGCCTTACTTGCTAACCCTTACTAGACTTACGCACGCATTTAAAAGAAATTGTGATAATAAAACAAAGAAACAAAATGCTGTAGAACAGAAAGTTCCTGACTGCACTCGTAAGAATTTTTAAGACTAAAGCTCTGCTGTCCTTTCAGTCCTTCAAGCCCAGATGGCAGAGATTCTGTACTCGGTGAAACTCTGAGCACAGCTTCTTCTCTGCAACATAAAATCATAAAAAATAGGCCTGGAAGGGAACTCAATGTATCAGCTAGTCCATCCTCCTGCTCAAGGCAGGATCAACAATACCTACATAATTCCTGGCAGACATTTGCCTAATTCTCTCTGAAAACCATTAGCGATGGAGGTTCCACAAGCCCAAGGCAATCCATTCCAGTACTTCGCTCCCTTTTCCATTTGGGTGTCTTTCCTAACATCTAATCTAGTTCTTCTGTGTTGCAGTTCATAAATGTCTATTGCTTCTTTTCCAGTCAAGACCAGAGCGGCTTCCTCCTTTCCTCCCTGCAAGCACCTTTAGCAAACGTAAAACTGTGAAGATGTACTGCACAATCCAGGGGGAGACGCTTTGCGACAATACTGATGCCACCTGCTCGTGTGCTGAGAGAACGTGTATCTGGGGACAGGCAGAAAGGAACTTGTTTCAGCAAAAACTATCCTGCTATTGAATTTTGTATTTTTCCAAGGATGGGGAGATGGCAGGAAATTCCACAACAGAACAGACCAAGCAGTCGTCAAATCCCAGACCTCCCAAAACACTAAGAATAAAACCTAACACAGAAAACTTAACCAAGCATTAAGACAGAATATATAAATAGGGGTACTGGTTGTTCCTTTTGTGGATTTTTCCTGTGCTGAGAAAATAGGAAAGTAATTTTTCAAATACTAAGTAAGAGGAAGGGATTGTGCTTTGGGGAGAAGGGGAGGGGAGGAGTTGTGTATATATAGATATTAGGGACATTTTCTTCAGCATCTACAGATCCCTGTGTGAACTACAAGTCTCAATATATCAAGTCTGCAGTCTCTAGGCATATAGCTGTCTTGTAATTCCTATGCCAGGGAGTCTGCTGAGAAATCTGACAGTGATTTTAATAAGTAGGTACCAAGCCCTTCAGTAGTCTGTGTTTGTTCCTTCTTACCTTCAGAAGCCTGGGTATTTGATTTGGATGTGGGTCAGTCTTTAGCAGGATTTTAATTTCATTGTGTACGGCCCCTTTCATAGACTTTACTGCATTTCTGCCCCCTATTTAATAACCCATGTAATTAAGAAATGTACAGAAAGAGGAGTCTCTTGGGTTTAGAATTAGTGAGAGTTGACTGCTTTGTTCATCTGAAATCAAGCAAAAAGCAACTGTTAGGGGAGACCTTCATATAGAAACACTGGGAAGAGCAGAGGCTATAATTCTTTAAAAACAAAACCTTAAGACTGGAAAAAAGAATTTTCATCATGACTAAAGTAACAGGCCTTCAAAGTCAGTATTGTGCCGCTACAAGTAGTTAGCTGAACATCAGCACCTTAACTCCCTCGGCACATTCATTCCTCATTGCAGAATCAAATATCTTTCCAAAGAGAACACAGACGCTCAAGTGCACGATATTCAGTCTAACATCATAATGTTATAATCCAATCAATATTTTAGTAAAGAAGCCTGATCTTTGAACATTGTTGAAACCCTGCAAGGCCAGAAGAAGTTTTTCTCTATGAAGGAAGGGCACTTGAATAGCACATTTTTGAAGTTTTCTATGTTTTTAAATCATTGTGTTCATTATAACACTCCTGTTAGTTTTCTTTTTCTGCCTTCTACTAAGCTGCATTTTTAACTCATGTTTCCGTAAATGAAAGATGGAATAGTCTTACATTATAAGGTTGATTACCACTTGTTGCAATCAAGAAGATGATGGCCCCATTTTCATACTGATCGTGTTTTAAATTGGATATACAGAGCTTCAGCAAAATCTTAGCCATGATTTTCATTCCCACTGTAAGCCACATGGAGTCTTCTGGCTTAGAATAAAGACAATGGAGTAAAAAAATTGGCTTCCTAAAATATCTACATCCTTCTGCATCTAAATGTGCTGATAATTTCCAGCCACATTTCAACCTGTAAAGGTTATAATAACCAAGCACATCAGATAGGTTAGGGTTAAGCCACTTTATGGAGTGAGGAAAGAGGCCCAGCTGTGCAGAGATGACTTGCTCCACTATTGGATAATTAAAATCAGAATAAGAGGTGGGATGATCCTCAGCATTTCCCACTCCATTTCTCTCCCATCCCTCTGAAAAAGCTTCCAATTATATATTGAAATAATTGGCAATGTCAACTGTGAACTTCTGGACTGTTTCCTATTTTCTCTATGTCTCTTTAGCCCTGTTTTGTCCAACAATAGCGGCATACTATCCTGCCTCCCCATAATTTTTTTGCCATTTTCGCTCCCACCTTCAATTCTTAATCTCTTTTCTCCTGCCTGCCAAAAAGTATTATAGTCATTCTCCCTCCTGATCAACAGGCTACATACAGTTCATTTTTCTCCCAAAACCTCTTTGGTTTTTTTTGTTGGTTTGTTTGTTTGTTGAATGACAAAGACTGTCTCCAGTTCGTGCCACCTCATGCGCACACAGATATTTCACAGCCTCACTGCTTCTGACCCCAGGAGATCCTCTGCCTTCCACAGTGCCATCCTGCCCTTCTGCCTCTTCCACATTTCATACAGCTCTTCAATCACATTTTAACCATCCTCTGCCCTAGCTTTTGCATCCCTTTAATGTCAGAGTCAGTCCTCATACAAAACAGCACAGGTGGAGCATGGAAGAGAAAGAACAGCCCTACTCTGCAGCTCTTGTGTTGCCATGAAGTGCAGGACCCCTTCTAGCCAATGATGCTACTTTTTCTCTTCCAAACTATGAATCAGGACAGAGGCAGACATGAGGACTGGACTGGGCATGCAGTGATTTGCCTGTGCTGGTACATGAAAGTCTGTCCGTGCCAGCTGTGCAGTTCTGAGATGGAAAGGTTTAACTAAGCAGAGGATGGTGCACACTCAGGAAGCGGGGCCTGGAGATGCAGAAGTTAAAAGAGGAAAGAAGAAAGCATGTACGAGAAAGCAGAGACAGAGGCATGAATGCAACCTCCTGGTACCAGAAGGTGGTAGGTGGTTCCCAAAGGAAGAGCCCGGTACTATGCTGGAGGGAGGAACAGAGAACATTCGGCTGGCGTAGTTAGCCCCTGGAGCCAGAGGGGAGCAAGGCGGCAGAATAGCACAAAATGAGCTGCTGTAGGTGCTAAGGAGAGTTAATGGAGGGTTGGACTTGTGCCACAGACACAGGAAGCATTTGGGGAGAAGAAAACCCTCATCCCTCGCTTTTGCCACAGAGATTGTATTCACAATTCTGTTACGCAGTCTCGGGGTTTTCAGCTTTTAGGGTGCATGTCTCCATATCTGTACCACTAAAACACAGGCTTTTCTTTTCAAACATCATCCCCGGGACCTGGGGTTTTAAAGAGCACACCTTACATTGCATGCAATAAAAGTCACCTAAGAGAATTATAAAATCATGAGAGCTGGCTGCAGGCCAGCACCATATGTTGACAGCACTGCAGCGGCAATGCAGAGAACTGCTCTGGGAATTTGTCACCATGCATCCTTTGCTACGACTGCCACACAGTAGTTTCCTTTGGATTTAAAGGCCACTTTTGTTAACTGTACTAAATACAGTTTTATGGCACAGAAGTGACGTAACCGACTGGCAGTACAAGTTCTTGACGTGAACCCCATCTTTCCTATGGAACTGTTTTCTTAGCTACGTATTATTTTTTGGTGGTTGATGCAGCAGCCCTCGACAACAGTGATCACAATCATCTTCGACATAGCTGAAAATGTAGCTTGCCCTGAATGTCCTCTGCTTTCCAGATCCATTTGAAGAATGATTATTTCAGGGAAGCTTGGGTCACTTCAGTTGCCTCCCAGTGAAGTGTCTGGCCTTAGCTGGTTTACTAACAGACTCCCAAACATTGATCCTTCTTGTTGCACTGGATCAGTCTGAGCAATAACGCATGCTTTGCCTCCGAGCATGATCTGTACGTTAAGCTAAATAGAGGTTTTCACATTTTAGCACGTTTGTGCAGGTTTCAGCAGCTTCTCCACTGAAGTTGGCAAGGAATCCCATGGTGTTTGTAAAGTTTCAGTTTTGCTATGAAATGAAAATTGACATTTCAGCACAACACTAAATTCCAACAATTGGGCTTAAATTGAAGTTCTACTCTATTCCCTAGAACTAAGGTTTTCGAAACATAAAGGAAAGCAATATTATGCTAAATACCAATTCTGTCCTCTCTCATGCAATAATCAGTTTGTAATCATGCCATTCATTCTAATGGCTTTGCATACATTTCTTGTTAGAACTGTCACATAAAAGGCTTTCATTGGAAACCACGCAAGTTGGCTATTTCTCTCTAATTCCAAAGGTATTCAGAAACACTGGTATTAACTGCAATGTATTTTCAGGACTTGATGACACAGTTAATTTCATTACAATTGATCAGAGAATGAAATAGCACACACATAAACATAACATACACCCAGAGCTCACTATTAACGTTGTAACACCAAACGCTTAAAAGTTAGGGAATGCCGTTAAGATTACCATGTAACTTGAATATCTGTCCATTTTGTCCATACATACACATAACACATAAAGTTATAATTTACAATTACGCAATTTCACAATAGTTTCCCTGCAAGACCCCTGCCATATTGCCACAGTGCAATAGGCAGTGCCTACTTAATGAATAGCTATTTGATATTTTGTTTTCTCATCACTGCTCAATACATGACCTAAATCTTGTCTACTGCTCCCTCTTTAAACCTTGCTCTGCAGACAATTATTCTTGAGCCTTCCACTGTGCCTGTCAGTACAGTACTTAGCACCCACTATGGAAACTTTCAGACTGTGCAGTTAAAATTTTGGGAAAAATCTTACGCAATGAAAAACAATTATTAATGGAAAGCATCACTTGACTTTAACAGCAGACAGTGCTACTGGGGCAACTTCTAAAATGTGAGCTCTTGAATCACGCGGATGCACTTTTTCATACTCGGGGACTTCCATGCCTCAAGGAATATATACACTTTAAAGACAACCAATTTCTACTATAGCTTTGCACTGATTCAACACTACACAGATTAGGACAACTTCAATGCTGATCTATTCTACAAGAACCCATAACCACGCTATTATGTTTCAAAGAAAACCAGAAACTGCCATATGAGTATCTGTGCACATGGAGGAATGCAGCAGAGAAGAACAACAGGCGGGATCAGGGGAGGAGGGGGAGAGGGGACACAGAGGGGCTGCACATGGTGTAAAACACACAGCTTTTACTGCAGAGCAGCTCTGCATGCCTGTGTGGGGAGGGCTCAGCATCCCAGGAATGTCCTTTGGTCTTCCTTATTTTTGCAGGCAGACAAGTAAAATGTTCTGTGCAAACTTAACAAGGAAACAGAGAGAAAAGCAACTCCCAGAATATTAGTGTTACTAGGCACACCGATAGCAAACTGCAGCCACCCCATCTCCTCCCAGTCAAAAAACAAACCACAGCAGAAATATAGAATCATAGAATCATAGACTCACCTAGGTTGGAAAAGGCCTTCAAGATCATCGAGTCCAACTACCATCCATGCCCATATCTCATGTAGTGTCTCAGTACCCAAACTGCAGCAGTGGTATTAACATTTCATGCAGGCAAGCTCTTCTATCTAAGCTAAAAAAAAAAAAAAAAGAAAAAAATAGAGAAGTCAAATTCAACTCTCTCTCAGGACAAAGTTTCCTTGGCTAGAAAACTGTTATTTTTTTTACAAGACAGGTTGGAACACTTCTGCTTTATTCTAAGTTACATTCTAACACTCTGCAGGTCCTTTATTCAGTCACGGAATATTTCCAGACTCCTAGAGCTTCAGAGCTTGACATGTCAAAATACTTATTGTGTTTGGGTTTCTAGAGGCTAAGGATGATCCTACAGCTGAGACCCTGCACAACAAGACTGCTAATGCTTTTACAATGACTTTACAGTGCAGAACCTGCTGTGGGAAACTGAGGATAAATAATGGGATGTCTATTCCATATGACCATGTATGCAAGTGAATCCATCTGTTCATCTGCATGGGCAAGGTAGCAAATAAAATTTAGCTGCTTACCTATCATTACTATGAGGGTCAAAATCTTTTAAGAACAACAGTAAAAATCATATTGCAAACTATTTTAACTTCAACGACCACCAATAAGAAATTTGCTGAATAGAGGCACACAAAAGAAACAATTTTTGATGCACTGGAAAGGCTTCTGAAAATACAGATAATTTGTATATTTATCAAACATAATAGCCTTCTATATACTTTAGCATAAAATGTCAAAAACTCTACAAAAAGTTTCTAAAAAGCTTTGGAGCCTCCTATGGCTATACATAGTCCAATAGGAATAATTTGATCTACTTTGTGGAAACAATATTTGTATTTTGGAAACAATATTTGTAGAGGAATGTGTGGAAACGCATACGGTAAGCTAATTCACACGATAGCAGGGCTAACATACAAAGAGGATGGTTTTGCAATAAATATTGTGAAGAAAGAGTACAGGTTAATTGTTTCCTATGCTGCAAAGTGGAGATCTTAAAACCTAGTTCCACAACCAGCAATGATAATGGATGGCAAGGCTGCACTGATGACAGCAGCTCTGGGTTAGCTTTGCAAAGATTCAAAACTTTCAAAGGGCCAGAAACAGGTTGCATCAGACGAATCTATGATCAGCCATCTATGTTTGGATGGCTAGAGGCCAGTAGCAGTTTCATCTAGGTATGTGAAAACATGCAGAAGAACAGAATGAAAGAGAGCACAATGTACAGCCCCACTCTGCTCTTTCTGTATATACCCTTCTTGGAAGGTGCAAGGCTATTATACTTATTTTTTCTTGCCGTATGCCTTGGGGCAAAAGGTGACACCATCTGTTTCTGTTTAGGTTCCACATTTACTCTGAGGTTTTGGCTCCCTTCTGATCATGAGTCACATAGTGGGTGTCTGATATCTTTTCTCTGTGCTGTCACTTAGGCAGGGATGGGAAGAGCCTTGCTTTCCATTGAAAAGTCTGTCAGCCAGCCACCGCTATGGACTGACAAGTCATAGCACCTTTCAAGATGCACATTATACTGGTTAAATATAAATAAGTATAACAACAGCAAATGATGCTGTTGGAAATATGTCCGCTCCTTCATGTTAATGCATTAAGTCAATTTAGCATCTCCTCTACAAATATCACTTCCTCTTTCCACATCATCCTAACAAAACATCAGTATTTCCATATGATGATGAATAGTACCATAGGGAACTTCATAAGAAAGGAATTTTCTACATTATAGGATCACGTAAAACAAAGGGCACTTTATGCTGCAAAGGGCCAGCCAAAGAATAGATCTTAAGAATTGCACTCCCCTGACCACTGGATCTAAAAAGACAGCACTGTTCAAACTTGGAACCTTTTTTCTTTAGCATTGTAAAGTTTTTCTATTTTGCCTGTGGAAGGTATCCATCCCTCTGTTCCTCTGAATTTATCTTACAGTCAGTCTGATGAGTAGCCCAAAGAGAAGCCTTAGCTGATGCATCAGTTTGCTTTCCTCTCAGATGGATTAAAAGGGCTACAGAGGGGGGATGTGAGAATAGTGCTTCTGGAACAAAGCAGCAGAGAAAGGAAAACATTTCCAGAGTGAAAATTAAAAGAGAAATGCCATTGTAACAGACGAATTAGAAACAATTAGGCGGACCAAAAGACCAAGAAAGCAAAGGTCTGTTTCTACAATAAAGTTATGACGATATAAACCAGACCGACCAGATATGATGCAGAAAGAAGGCAGCAGTTCTAACGCACGTCAAGGTTCACCCATCAGCAAAACGCACTTGGCTAGTACTAGCCTTACTTTGCCTGAAAATTTTTCCTTGCAAAGCACGCTCATTTTTCTGATCGTTTAAGTCCTTTTCTCTTCCTGTTGTTAAGCTGCCTCCTCGAGAAATGCTAACATTTCATTTCCACAGCAGTCTGGAAATATTTCATTGCACTACAGCAGGGTTCTCTAGGAACTAGGAGTATGTGTGCCTTCCTCTTTTTTCTTTTTTTTTCCCTTCTCATTGAGGAAGGCCCTGAAGCCATGTTCTCATTAAATCTTTATGGCTTTTTAAAATAGGAAGCTATCGTCCTATATACCTCCTTAATTATGCACCAATCAAAAAGTTTAAAAGAACAGCTCTACCAGTGACAACTAGGAAGCAAGTGAAAGGAAAGGAACCTAACTTACTAATTACTGTTTATGTTTTTTCCCTGTAATACAGGAACATATGTAAGCATGAGGATGGCTTAGCACAGGAAAGGGACTAAACGCTATTCTATCTAAGAATCTATTTTTTGTCAAATTTGAATTCTTATTTAGAGAACATATATGCTATTATTTACTGCCTCAAGTAGGCATCACGATACTCATAAAACTAACAGATATTCAAACCAGATTTCTGAAAAGCTCTTTAACTTCAAGTGTCCATTTTGAGACCCCTGGCACTCAAGCATTAGAAGTGAGTGACTTTAGAAATAAAGCAGCTAAGTAATATTTAACTAGCTAAATTATGACACATGCTACACAATATTTAACTAGCTAAATTAGGATACATACTACATATGTGTTCAGTGACAGCTAGACAATACAAAAAACAAGAGAAGAAATTTCTAAAAGAATACCAACAATACAATCAGGAAAATTTCTATGTCTAATTCCAAATTGGGTTTGCATTGATTCACACATAAGATTTAGAAGCAACATTCCTGCTTCTCACAGGCTTTCCTAAAGAAGCTTGTAGGCAAATTGTAGAAACCTCCAGAAGATGACTTGTCTTTACCACCCTACCACCTTCCACCACAGAAGGAATAAATGCTAACGGTCTCCTGGTGTCAGTTTTGACATCATGAGCCGACACTCTGGGAGAAGTCGAAGATCCAAGGTCTTAAGCCTGCCCGACGAAGATCAGGAAAAAACCCACCTCATCCAGTTTTAGAACTGATGTGGAACTAACATCAAGAGTTTAGGTTTAGGCTTCTTAACTTGAAGTTTGAATAAAGGTTTGTAATAAAGAAAATTTCCATTTGTTCTCCCACAAACTGTGAGGCCACACCACAACACGAATGATACTAGCTATATCCAAACCTACAGCTCTGACGTTGGGCTGTCCAGAACTCAACCCTGAGATCTTTGAAACACCACTTGCTTTCTTTGCAGCTGTTCTCATATTTTATGAATGCACCCTGGGGCATGAAGCAAAGATTCTCTGGGGATTAAATGCTTTTCTAAACCTGATGCTATTAGAAATAAATTAACGTAATTATTCAAAGTTACTTTTTCATTAAACCACTAGCATTTACAATCAAATTAATATCAATTTTTTTGCATTTTTACCCATTTAAACAATGACTGGAGGCACTGTGTGAAGGGTTATCACTGACTACAGCACTGCTGAACACAGACACTTGTGGTGTGTTCCAGCATGAAAAAGAAGTGGTGAAAATGTGTGCTGCAGCCCTGGATGTGTAATCGAGCACAGTGAGAAGAACCACCGATCTTTGGTTCAGCTGCTAATCCAAGCTCTGGCCCTCTCTGTCCTCAGTCATCCAACTCTTCCAGCAGTCACAGTGACAGATGTTTTGCACGGGTAATCCTTCATCCTTCTAATCCCAACTGCAGGCTAGAATTGATGGGGACCGGGTACACACAAATAAAGAACTTGAAAATACGTAAGTTCAGGCCTGAACAAACAGTATTGAATAAACATATTAATAACAATACGGGCTTTAGAGGTAGATTAGCTGCTGACACAAATAACATTTATTCACACTACAGGGAGTGATTCTGAAGAAATAACAAGGAAGTGCACAGACAAGCATTCAATCAAAAAGGCTTTACACAAAGCAGCAAAAAAAGGAAAAAAGATATGACAAGGAAAGTGATGATGTTTTCTCCTTTTTAACAGCATAACAAAAAAATTAAACAGCTGTAATAGCTACAGGTGTGAAGTAGAAAATGGGGAGGATCAAATCAATGTTTCTTTTCAAATGTTCAGAAGTAACTTTTTCTAGTGTGAGACCCGAATAGAGAAGGCAACTCTTTGGTTATACACAATGCCATAGTTCATAACTAAAATCAGGTACCATTTCCCTTTGTGGCATGGAATTACTGCTTTAGAAATGTCACAACAGAAATAGAGTATCTACATTCTATTTTCTCTGTGTGTCTCTATTTCTCTATCCATCATGTTTACATCTGAACACATGCTTAAAATGCTCCAAATTTTTCATCTATTGTTCAACTAAACATGGTTGACTCAAAGTCAAGGCCTCAGTTACAGTTGGAATCATTGGCAGGTCTGATTTTTCTCAAGTTTGGCCCTTGAAAGATAAATTATCCAAAGGGGTCCCAGCATCTAAAATCTATTCCAGTGACTTGTAATTCATACAGGGCACTGCAACGTGATTTCACCTGAGATTTCTGCCCATAGACCACAAAGAAAAAAAAAAAAAAAAAGAGTAATTTATGGGTGGTCTGGAACAAAGAGTTGGGAAATGGTTGGTGCAGCAGGAGTATAACATATGTGATGGATACAGAGATGCCAACTGGGCGGAAGGGCCTGATGGAGCCATATGTTCTGAGAACTACTTAGTTTTTCTGCTTGAAATGAAAGAGACAGACGGATTATTTTGACCATAGGGATTAACCATTATGCAGGTAAGTATTTAAAAACATCAAAACCCCCAAATTCACCTTGAACTGTGAAACGTGTTCTGTTGCAACAGCACTGAAAAAAATACAGTTGGGTATGCTCAGCTAGGAAAGGAGGGACAGGAGGGTAACAATGGGAAACAATTATGAAGTTTGTTTTGGGGGAGGGGGTTGCACTTTCTGTTCCTAATTATGCTTTAACCAAGCATCTGCCATGCAATATAGTCTTCATATGCAACAGATACAGAATTCCAGGCATTTAAAGGACTAGTGTAGGGTTTCAGTGTCAAATCTCTGAGCAAAGCTTTTCACTATTTTCATCAAGGCACAGTCTGAGTCTTTGGGTGAAACCTGACTACTGACTCCATAGAGGTTACATATGAAGTTCTTAATTGCTTTACGGTCCTTCAACCTCACCTTATTTTCCATTGTTTTCCAAGGCAAAAAAAGAGACAGAATGAACATAGCAGTAAAATACCAAATACTCTATCCTTGGCACACCTTATGTTGTGACAAGTCAGGGAGATGATTGAGAGCCAGTGAAATTTCCCAGATTTAATGGAATATTCCATGCATTCAGCACAAAGCAAGGACTTTTTCTTCAGTGGTCCCTCAAGGTATAATGAAAGTGAGCTCTGGTTAATAAAGTGTTTGGATACTGTACAAGCAGAGTTGAGTAAACTTTCTTTCTCTGACAGATTTAGCCACAAGTCAATTGGAACCTTCTTACACCCCAAGAAATTGTTTTTGTTGGCATATTTCAATTTTTCATCATGGAAATGTATTCTCCCTGACATATAGGACATGAAATCTGAGTTTCCTTAGATAATTCCGGTCAACTCAAGACTGGCAACAACTTTCAAGATCAACCCGATCTATTTTAAAAAGGGCGAGGCACAGTCTCCTGCTGTCATTCGTTACTGGTGATGTGGTTGTTGTCAGGGAGTCACACAAAACTTGGGAGACCAGACTTCCATTCTATCCTTTGTCTACCAGCATCTTCATTTAATTTGGCTATGGCAGTGACTACCTCTGTGTTTAAAAAATGTAGCTATAAAATGGGAGTAGAAGTCCTTTTCAATTTCTCAGGGATACTGTAGGAAGGAGATGTACAATAAAAATTTACCAGACTCCCAGCTGTCAGTGATGAAGACTACACATCTGAGATTGAAAAAGTTCTGCCATATTCTGATTTGAGCTCTAGCACATCCCTAAGAAAATGTACTTATAAGGAAAACAGGAGCATAAAATTCCCTCACTTTTTGAGAGCTGAGGGCAAAATAATTCTCATCCCACAAACAAAAAAACACCTTCCCTTTGCAATGGGGTGGCATAACCTGCCTTCTGGCTTGACATTCAGAACTAGGTCCAAGTGTAATCCTCATTACACACAGAATGAATTTTCCACAAACTGCCAAAACCTGTCAGAAAAGAAGAAACACTTTAGTTCACCCACCATAGCTGGAGGAAAAGATAGTGGACTGGTTCCAGAGGAAAAAAGTTAAAATCCAGTAGTAAAAACTCCACTGAACTGCAGTTACTGGAGGGATTAGGAGAACTAGACTCTGCTGAAGTATGAACCAGTATGACAGTATTTTTCTTGTCAGAAACTATAATGCAAGGAGTGAAGACTCTGAGTTCCAGCAATGTGACAAAAAAGGATGCAATTTCAGCTGTGTACAGCACTGTACACATCATCTCTGCTAACCATCCATTTATGCCTTCAAGAACAATGGTAAAAAACACAATGAGATTTTCCAATAGTGGGTCTGTGAGATAATCTAATGAGGTTTTTTACATACAGCAGTGATCTGCTGCTATTTGTGCTCAAGTTCAAATTGGCATAGGAGGGAACAGAGCAGCTCTCTGCAGCAATGCCATGTGGAGGGGGAACTGCTTTTGCAGCAGTGTTGATTTCTGTAATATTTGCATTCCAAATAGGCCACATAACTTACTGCTAAATTACTCTTCCTATGTTCTCCAGGTCCTAATAGAATTAGTAAAAAAACATTTAATGAAGAAGAAACTGAATACTTTTATGGAAGGTCTCGGAGTTCAGATCAGAGAATGGCAAAACTCCTTTGATCTCTGGTATGAACCCTCCCTGTTCTCATCATCACTGCCCTCCTGCCAACTGAATACATGGTGAAAAGCAAATTGTGGTCCCTAACTAGCTGTGATACTGCTTTCCTTAAGATGCTAGCTTTTGTACAGTTTTTCACGAGCCCTGTACAAAGGTTATGGGCACAGTAGCAACAGCAGCAAAGTATAGCCTACTCTAAACCGAGAGTGCCTGATTAGTTTCCAGAGACCTTTGAACACAGAGTTTCCATGGTGTTTTGATTTTTCCCTCTGCAATTTTATTACTAACCTTCCTTTATCATCCAACAAGCTCATGACAATCTAAACTTTAAAAACAAGCAGAAGTACAAAACCTCTAAATGAGCCTAGCATTTCACATGGCTAGATCGTCAGGCACAATCCTTATGTAAGCACCTAAAAGTAAACCTTGTAATCTAATTTTTCCCCCTTATTTGTTAAGCAGTAACACTAATGATTTGATTGTGAAACACTTATGCATATGAATGAGCATTTATATAAGGCCTGATTGTAATTAAAAAACAAACCTAATCTTACTAACTTCAGAGCTAGAAATAGGGAAAAACTCAGCTGCAAGCGGGGCAGTAACAGTGCAGTTAGTACCAGCTATTGAACAGTGTTACGGCTGCTGTAATTTTATGAATTCTTTAAGAAACCACAAAGAAATATACATTACCTGCCAGAGGAAAGATAAACAAGATTGAGGTAAAAGTGGGAGTTCAAAGGTTACTGAGAAAAAGCGTTTCAAAGAAATTGGTTCCAGGGAAAGAAAGGTTTCAGGAGACAAGGGCAGGCAGCCTATGGCACGCGCAGGGGAAGGGCAAGACTGGAACGATACAGGTACTGGGAGGACTTGAGACAGAGCTTGAAAATGCTCTGAAAAGATGTCAAAAAGTGACAAGAGGAAGTTCTTCTGTAAACATAAAGACACTGATGCGGTTTCTCTTATGCCAAAATAAGCCAGCAGAAGGACACAAGTTGGCTCTTCATCTCATTGACAACTGACATTGACAGTTTCTTTAGGGGAAAGAAATATGGCCTCATACGTATCTATGTATTTCAAAAACTGGGTTTTAAATCGGGTTCCAGTTTGTACACATTATTGCAATATTTCTGATCCCAGTAACCTGCACTTTCTGCTTTCCTTATTAAGGCCTAGTAGAAACAGTTTATTACTTAGTTTCTAGTGAACAAATTCAAATACCTGAATATTTTTTCATAGTTTTTTTGTTTTTTAAATTAATGAAATACAAACAGAAGTCAAATAACTCTACATTGTTTGAAATTGTAGATCTCGATACTTAATGAGGCCAAATTAATAGTAGACATACCATTTCAAGCATTTAACTTTCTATGTCTTTAGAGAAAATTAAGAGTTCTATTAAAATTCTAATTAAGTCATTCCAGCCAGCAGTCAATGGTAGTAAAGCAAAGTCTAGTCTCTTGATAAAGATCCAAGTATTTGCTTACTATTATCTATGCCTTTAGCCCTCTGACTAGCCCATGCTGCAGTTGTTAGCTTTCCCATTTTTTTCTTCAGAAAAAGTGGCCATCGGTGCAAACATGTACAAAACCACCTGTTTATCTAATACACTTACTCAAGTATAGTTGGGCTACTTCAAAAGATGAAAGCAGCACAAACACAACTTTTATTTATTTCACTGTAACCCAATTCCCTGTTTAAAAAACCCTCTTTTTTAATTTCCCCACAGAGAAGGCTTGTGGCAATATCCTTCTCACAGGCCAAAAATATCATTGGGCTCAAGACTGTTAACTACTGCTGTATTGCCTTCCAGTTTGCTTCTGTGTATCACAGAGATGTGCTCCTCAACCAGTCTCATATCACTTTTACACCCTGATTCATGTTCCAAGTCCAGCAAGTTACTTAAGTGACTGCCTAGCAGTAAGTACACAAGCACTCCCATTGGTGAGTGAAACAGCAATGTATTTTCTTTATTTATTTACATTTTCCTCTAAGTCCATCACGGTGTTGGTCGATCAGCTCTGATCAATGCTAAGGTGTCAGTTTAGATGTAAACCCTTTAAAAAGCTAGACTTTGGGGCTTAACAATAATCAGGAGGCCTCCAACCAACATATTTATTGAGCCTGAAAGCATCGGCCTCAGACCAAATCTGTTTGACCCTTCATTCACATCACTGCAGCAGAACTTTAAGTGGTCTTGTGCACTAGAATACTCGTAAATATCACAGCTCCAGAAATGCACTCCTTGGTAATTTGATCATAATCTTCAGCTTTCAGGATTTTCCTGCTTCCTTGTATGCTGCAAGTTGGTCTGCTATGTAAACTACAGGGACCCTAGGGACCACCCTTTCCCCCCAGAGAAAACCCCAAAACCAGAAATCCCATAAAAAGTATTTTCATACAGTCCTTCAAGGCACACCTGCAAAACTTTATTTCCTTTAATGTTTAATTAATCACTTATCAGGTCATGAGCTTGGAGAACATTACAAAAAGAATTTTTCAGCTGCAGGTTTTTAGCTGCTCTTTGTGCTTTCAGTGCAAGTCTTTACTGACACCACTTTGCCCTAGAGTAGAACACATTTGATTCTACTTAGGTGAAAATCTGTCATGTCATAAGCAGTGTCATAGCCTTTCTGAATACTGATTTTTGGAAAACCAGTTTTATAAGTTCACTTCTTTATTTCTTTTAAGATGGAATCATAGATATTCATTTGGTACAATAAGGTCTCACTGATATGAAAAAACAGAAAAGAGATTGCAGATGATTACTGAGAACCTCTGCTAGATATCTCCTTTGCATTATACCAGTACCTGCATTAAAGAGGATTTGGCCACAGAGTGATGCAGAAATTCTACTCTAAATAAGCACTAAGTATCACCTACCTTCAAAAGCATGCAGAGCAAATTAGTCATCTAAAAGCTCACATTTTGGCATGGGGAGAGGTAAAGTGTTACACTGATTTCCCAAGTGTCTAAAAAGTAGATCAAGTAACACTAAAATGAAATTGTCAAACTGGAAAATTATTTTCACTGAGATAATCTTTATACTTAGGAAATAAATATTGCAGATGATTTCTACTGCAGTTCAACTCTGATGTGCAATACCCCTTTACCAATTCTTCTCTGTTGTCACATACTCATTTCTCCCCTTTTTTAAAGACGCTTGCAATCAGCCCATAAAGTGATATTCATTAGGGCCTGGTGAGGATTTGAGATGGCAAGATTTATGGTGAGTGAACCAATGAAGAGATGCAGAACATTTTGCTCCTGACTCTATCATCTTGAGCCTTCCCTGCACACTGCAGCCTATCTTAAATCAAATTTCCACTGATGTTCATCACAAGTTGTAGGAAGAGCCCACTCTGAAACGTACCTTGTTTCTCTGCTCCTATACGCTTCGTGTTCATTTGCTAAGTGGTACAAGAAGTACAAAATACTAGAGTACTGCAAAACAAGCTGACCTCTGTGTACTTAAATCCACTAGGAAAACCTTCTGGAAGGTCCTCCATTTGGACAAATGAGGTACTCAGACATAATCTGCACCATCAAACATCAGTTACCTAGTCCACTCCCAAACACAGAAAGCACGTGGTATCACGGCGAGAGAGATCTGGGCTGTATGGGAAAGCTTGCAGCCCGGTGAGATACGTGGGCTACCTGTAGCCTACAGAGGAACACAGCAACACATGATCTGCCCTTTACACTCTGGGTTTTAATGGTTATCTCCGAGATGTAAGCATCTTCTTCACTCTATTGTACGACTTAGGACACTGAAAAAGTAAGAATATATTTTCTTTCGTATCTCATGATACAACGATATAGCATCAATGCAATATCCTGGAATTTGACCAGTTGCAAACATGAACGTCCCACTTGCAGATTTCCACTTCTCCATGTCCTTCCTGGTACCTGCAATCTGGGAGACGCATTTGATTCCTAAGCACATGAAAATAGCATTACAATTTCTGAATGAACGACTGCAGCATTTTATCATTAAGAGAATACAGGGGGGCTGACACTTCTAAAATTATAACATACTGGGCATCACAATCTGAAAGAGAACATTATTTTAACATCAAAGCAAACACACACTAAAGTGGAAACTCTCCCCTTGAATCTACAGTGTTTCTCTGCACTTCACTTCTCACAGGATCCCACATGATAATTAGTGATGTTTCAGGTTACTGAAGCATTTCCTAGTCTCCCATTCTGCCACAAGAGGGAATGACAATCTGAATCACACGGTTAGAGAGAAGAGAGAGAAAAAAACCCTCTTCGTTTCAACCTTGTTCCTTCCACTCCAGAACACATGCAGATGCTGATCTAAAGACTGTACTGCTTTATTCTATCCAGTTACATGTTGATCCAACAAGAAAATGCTTCATAGCATCATATTCTATCTGTAGAGAAATTTTCAATGGGACTGCTCAGTGAACAAAGAAATTTACAGTCTGACCTGTTGCTTGTATCCTCTTGGAATTCTTTGCAAGATACTTAAGAGAAAGGTTGGTTTGGTTTTTTTTTTTTAATTGCACTGTGTGAAATACTCTCCTACTGCTTAAAAGATCACCTTACTGCTAACTTTGAAATGCTAGCAGAGAACAGCTATGGTGGCCCCAATTCTCAACCTGGTGCCCACTTTGCCAAGGCCAAGCACATCTGAGTGCTTTTTCAAGTCTGTTCCACTTCCCTGCAGATCAGGCTGTAGTCACATTACCCCTCCATCTCACTGAACATGGCTTGATTCTCAGGGAAAAATCAGGCTTTAGACTTCTGTAACCTAGAAAGAATCAAGACGGTTGTTGCAACATAGAGAAAAGAAAGGAGATGGGGCAGCATTTTCAGCATCAGATACATATTTTTATACTTCACTACAATTTTTCACTTGTGGTGCTCTTGAGTCAACACAAAAATAAGAGCTGCAGGGAGCCAAGGACCCTCAGTCCCCAAAAATCAGCAGATGAAAAAATAGTTTCCTTTCCTCACCCCACCAAGTCCTGTGTCAGAGAAACCTAACAGGATAAGCTGATGAGACAGGATGGGGGTGAATCAGTATGATGCTGAGAAATTGGATGGTTTACTACGGAATGTAGTACACCAGCCAAGCTCTATGGCACCAGTTCAGAAAAACAAATATAAACATTCCTAACTCCATCCCTCCTCAGGAAACAACTTAATAAGGTACTTCTCTTTAACAAATATACCGTGCACTGGGATGTATGTTTCCTGAATTGGGGACAGTGTCTAGAGATAAGATCCACGTGGAATAATGGGTCTCTCACCAGGTCTATAGAACAAAAAGTTTTTTTGGAAAGTGAAAGAAAAAATAAAATTAGTTAACATTCTTATATTCCTGGCAAAGGAACATAAGAACTGTGATACAAAGACAACAAAATAAGTAGCTTGTACAAATGCTTTTCAAAAACAGCCTTCAAAAAATTGTCAAACACAAACACTCTGGTGTAAGCCTGCACTTTGGTCTGTGCTGGCATGCATGTACTGGACAAGGTGGCCCCAAGCCTTTCTCCCTTTATGAACACCCTCACTCTGAGACCCATTTCAATCAGAAAGCAGAAAGGCGACGTATACCTTAATGACTGAAAGCAGCCCCTGAAACAGCCTGCAAAATCTGTACCAAGAGTGAGGCTGCGATATTGCACTGAGCCGTTTCTAGTGAAACACCAGGGTGATGTGCCCATCACACTGAGCTGCTTGGGAGAACACCACCAAACCAGTTTTGAGCCTCTTCAGATCTTTGCAGTTTATACATAGATAAATTCACTTCATGTGGTACAGCCTGCAGCTCCATCAAGCTGTATTTTACTGTGACCACATCTGTGAAGGACATGATGGCTCCTGGCCATTTTCATAAAATTTCTATTAATTGCAGATTTAGCAACAGAATTCCAAAAAGCTACAAAACAGCCAATGTGATATCATCTGTGGGCCCACTTTGTATTTTCAAAGGGCGCTAGGATTTTTGACATTCCCTGAGATACCAATGTTATTTCTACCTTGCCTGGATATAGGCATAACTAGTCACAAACTTTCACACAAAACTAAACTGATGAGGAGTAAAGAGGCATCCAGGGAGAGGTTCCCCTGCACCAAGTACTCGAGAGGAATGGTGAGAAAAGCAAGGAGAAAGGACTGAGGCACTTGGTACCCCACAACCAGCAGGTTCTTAGGTAGAGGCTGTAGGTAGAGGCTTCTCCTGAGCTGGGAAGGTCTCTGGCCGCACTGGCTACCTCTAAAGCAATCCAGTACCAACAGGTCCACTGAAGCAGGCTCAGCAGGCTGTTCTTTCTCTTTGCCTTATTTTATTCCTGCTTTCACAGAGACAGTCGCTCTCCTTTATCCAACAAGTCTGCTATCACTTCCAGTACAAGCAGAAGCACAGTGAATTCATCATGAGAAATGGCACTAACAATGCTTAGATCAGTTATCAGCTAACTCCTACCAAAAATAAGGACGTGAAACAGCAGAGAATGAAACAACGCTCAGAGGGACAGGTTTTTAAAGGGTCTAAGGACCTAGCTCCCACCTAAAGAAAAAGAGAATAAAGAATCCAAGCACTTTTGAAAGACCTCTGACCCTCATTTTCAGCTGCGTAAAGGAAAACATCTTGTAGTAGTAGCTCTGTGCACCTAAATGCACCATAACTCAGTGTCCTTTGATAACTGAGGATTTTGGAAAAGGCCAGTCCTGCTCCCTCAAATATAAACATCATTCCTCCCTTTAATATAATGTGTATACAAAACTAGGATTAGGACTGAATAGGCAGAACATACATGAAAGTCATTCAAGAATTTGCAGAGGCTACTGCTGTCTGTGTGGGTGGGGTGGGATATTTAAGCCAAAGAGAGTCTGTTTTGGAGTACACCAAAAAGAAAAAAAAAAAAAAAAAAAGAAAAAGCTGAGAACAACTGCAGCTCAGTGAACAGGCACAGGCTGTGGAAGAAGATTCAGCTAAAAATCCCAAACTCTTGAAAAGAATGTAAAAGTTTCATCAGACGGGGTGCACTTTCATGAAATACTGAACAGTAAAACAAAACAAGCAAGAATAAACATGCATTCTACAGTGTGCTTTTGCTTTTAACTGTAAAACAGAACTTCTGATCTGTCTTCTGCTCTGGCACATTTTGAGAACAAGCAAACAAAAGGAGGAAAACGGAAGTCAAAATGAGAAAGAAGGCTGACTTCAGCCTGCAAACTGAGCGCTACAAGAGACGGATGTGGTGTGGGCATGAAGTCAAATTGCAGCAGAATAACGAGACAGGATTTTCATCTGGATATAAACACTGAAGGAAGAAGTCGGGAGAAAAGAAAAGAAAAGAGAAAAGAAAAGAGAAAAGACATTTTACAGAACAGTTAGACAATGACTGAGATGAGACATTCCTGTAACAAGAAACGTTAAAACCCTAATAGCCTTTTATATACTTATAAAGTAAGCAACAGAAAAGTCCCAGTGTTGCATAAGGGAATACTCAACAGCTCTTATTAGCTGCATGTTTTCCCACACTACAGTCTTCAGGGGAATTAACACATTTCCTATTAAGAAAGACGAAAACAAGACAGTTCATTTATCTGAAGGAGAGTACCTATCTTATCGCAGTATCTGAGCAGATCAAAGCCTCCAGACCCTACCAGTACTACCACCAAAAACTGTGGAATGTCTGAAGAAACTCTTCATTCCCATATGTAAAAAAAATGGTAAAAAAAAAAAAAAAAAAAGTCATGGCATTGCTGCCTTTATCAATGTTTTGCTGACACAGTGGCAATGAATCTGGTCCACTGAATTAGGGTTATACTCTGGCCATGAGAAAAAGATAAGGGACTACATAGTCAAGTCTGAGTCTGTACCTCGTGCTTAAACCTGTGTGACATACTGTACTAAAAAATATGTGGTGATGCTTAAAATACCTGGTCCTGCTTGTCACTATGCTGTTCAATCTGTTCTAATAGATTGCATCTTGCTTGACAACTTTCAGCTGAAAGGGATTCCATAGCTTTTTATTTTCCATGTACGACTCATATATATATATATATAAAAATAAATATATATATATAAATGCTTTTTAAATTGTCTGGATTTTCAAGGAGTCCTAGGAGTGTCAAAGTCAATTTTTAGAATGAAATATAGGCTTTTCAATCACATGAGCACTTCCTAAAACATTACTCTGACTTTAACACTCTCTCTACAAAAATTCGCTGAATAAACTTCATTTTAAATAAAACCCCAAAATGCCCATAGGCTCACCTCCATAAAATGATAAAACCAGGTTTAGTTTACTCAGTTAGTTGCACGTTTGAGAGATTAAAGCCGTTATCAACATTGTAAAACACTCAGAACGAACAGCAAGGTGGGAGGTTTGACTACGTTGAATACATCTGGAAGGTACAATCTGACTCCTAGTATTTATGTATTACTTCAACTTAATAGGAATAGCAATAGTTAATTAACTTCTCCGATTCTTTGAAATCTGTAAACCCAGAGATTAAACCTGCAAAGTGCTAGGCATCTTCTACTCTGAGTGTAGTCAGGATAGAGTCCCAGAAGACCATTAGGTAAATTTGAAGTAATCTTACATAATTAATGGAAAAATCCCGTGACTTTCGGACAGTGGGTAGGTTTATGAAAAGGATCTCATACCACTACCAAAAGCCATCTGAGAGATTACAACTGCCATAATCTGCTGTAACATTCCTTCTTTAACTCCTGTGTGCTGAAATTCTAACCGGGGAATGAGATGGAGGTATGTCTTTATGTCTTTTAAATTGTCGTTTGATTAAAAGTAAGCAGCTGCATCATCTGACACAATACAGTGCTTCATGCTGGGAAGTCACGAATGTAAACTGCACTTTACTAAACCAGTTAGAAGCTGTTAAAATGCAGAATGCTGCTGGCACACCTTTTAGAGCAGATACTAAAATATGCATCATGTGGACACCTTAGATGAGTAATTTTTAAAAAAGATTTATTTTTCAATCATTCTATAAACAAGAATAAATCAAAACAATTCAGTCTTTCACCCCACTGAGATAAAGTAAATGCAAATGCTGTTTAAAAGTTAATTGGCTCTGAAATACTTAAGTCTAGGAAAATAATTTTGAATGAGGGAACTTTTGCAAAACTTCTGTATTTTTTCCATATCCATCATATTCCTTTACATTTGTAGCTCATGAGGCATAAAAATATTTTTAATAGGTTAGCACAACTACATGCAAATGCTCGGAAATGTATTATTCCTCATACAAAATCAGGTTAATATCTGTCCTTATTCTATTGCAGAAATAAAATGCAGAGGCATGAAAAAAAGTGAAATGTAAACGGTATAACTGCGGCTGGTGACAAAAATGAAAGCTTTGATCTACTGCAATTGAAATGGTTTTATCTAGGCTATTTTGGTTACGCTCGTGTGTACTGTAGGAGCTAAGTAGCAAAGCAGGAACTAAGCCGTCGCCTTCGAAGCAAATTCCGTAGGAACGTCGAACGTTGATGCAAAACGCGTAGAATGTAACGAAAGTCCTTCACGTAAAGCTACTGACGGAGAGGGCGGTTGGGGTGCGGTTTTGCTCCCCGGCCCCATCGTCCCGCAGGCCGCTTCTGCCGGCCTGCCCGGTTCAGCGGGCCGTGCTGCGCGGGGCACGGGAGGGCCACCGAGGCCCTGCCTGCCACCAGCACGGGCACTGGGAGGGGATCCCGCCGTCTGCCGCCCTCGGATTAAGGTCCCCCGCTCCCCGGCCGCCGAGGGGCCCTCTGGCAGCTGGGAAGCTCTGTCCCGCGGGGGCAAAGGCTGCCGGCAGCCGGCCCGCCGAGAGCAGTCGGCGGGGCTGTAGCTCAGGCCTTTAGTGCTCCCAAACGCAGAAAGCGCCTTGG
>JAVJGG010000088.1:33897093-33919277 GCA_035590195.1 Aviceda cuculoides | reverse complement strand
CCTCTTCTCCAGACTAAACAGCCCCAGCTCCCTCAGCCGCTCCTCATCAGACTTGTGCTCCAGGCCCCTCACCAACTGGGTTGCCCTTCTCTGGACACGCTCCAGCAACTCAAGGTCTTTCCTGTAGTGAGGGGCCCAAAACTGAACATAGTACTCGAGGTGCATAGACTTAACCACTAATACACCGTAAACGTGACATGGAGAAATCATCAGTGTCATAAACGTTTTGTGTTGATATTCCCAAGAGTAAATGAGAACTACAATGGTTTGTTAAATGGACTCTTCCCCATTAGGATCTAACCAAGCCTACCTACAACCCAATTAGCACAATTTCTTTGCAGATAAATAATGTGGTTCGCTTAGCTGTTTGTCCATTATAATAGTTATGAAAATGAGATCAGGGTTTTTTCCTTTTGCTTGAGAGTAGCAGCGCACTCTCCATTTTCGTGCTGATCTCCGCACAGGCCTCCATTCTAGCAGAACTTGATCTGTTTTACCTATTGCTCTCAGTCTGCCCAGTTGCATTTCACTAGCTCTTAATCAACTTCCGCATTAAATATAACATATGCACCATGATCTGGGAGATCCACATATATTTTTCCATAGTTTTCTATGCTGTTTTTCACTGGCTATTTCACAACTGTGCTCAAACATTGACATTTATTTCCCTATACTTCACCACAACCTTTCTTACCTTAGCTTCTTATTAATGTTTCTAAATTCCACCTCCTCCTGTTTTGAAGCCAGCCTCAAAAAAGCACATAGTTCCAACAGACACTATTGCCTGGCTCTAAAGCTGCATATGCTAGAATAACAACGCAAACAAACAAAACCCCCAAACAAATCCAACCGCCCCCCAGAAAAGGATATATCAAAAAATAGGTTGGCTTGGCATCAGCTGAAGATGAGCCCAAACCATAGCCTCCCCCATCTATCCACAGAAACTGCTGTTTACTCTCACCCCTCAGAGATCTGCCTGAATACAGAACTTGACTTTGCCATGCTTATTGACGCTGAATAATACTTCACTTTCTATATAGCCCTCTTAATTTCTGCATGGCAGGACTGAGGTTATAGAACTGGTCCTTCTAATCTTCATGGGAAAGGTTCATGAGATTTGATCATCTCTAAACTGCTGTGTTCACTCCAGGCAGTAGGATACTAGAAGTAATAACAACTTAAGGTTTCCAGAGCTAATAAAAAATACATTAAAGTTTCAAAATTAGAATCACAAACTGCAGAAATTTAGAAATAACATACAATTCATTCTAGCAAGAAATCTTTCTTAGATTTTAGTTTGTAAGAGGATAATATCTGAAAACATCGTTAAGACTTCTGCAGATTTCGAGATTAGATGTATTAATACAGAGCTTGGTAGATAAGCAAGCCTAAAAATCCTTTGAGATTCTGAATATCAGAGCTGGCTAGAGGTTTCATAACGGAAAAAATAAAAATATGTTTTATGTTACAGATATATTTCAGATTAAATATATTTAACTTTAAATATATTTAAAGTATTATAAATTAAACTCTACTTTTTAATAGAAAAGGTAAAACAAGCTATTTCTTCAGGTGCTATCGGGTTATTCACATTTTCTTGTGAAACTAACACATATCTACGCTCTTGAATCAGATTATCTTCCTTCTTTTTGAGGGATTGAGAGGTTAAGGCTTCTCTTCCAGGCTATTACAGCGTCCAGACAATGTCGGTAAGCATTTATAGGTATATGTAAAAGGTTCAAAGTCGTGTTTAATTTAGTTGCAGAAATAAACCAGCGGTATCCAAAAGTCTGCCAAAGGCCAAAGACGGGGCAAATTGTGCAGTGGTTGGCTCGTCATGTTTCCCATGGGTGCCTTGGTACCGATACCCAGTGCCCAGTTCTGCTAACCACAACTCATTATGAAAGATGATCAAGCACAGAGGCTCCAGAGGAGAGGCATGAGAATGGCTAAAAGACAAGTTATTGTAAAAGACCCAGGAGCACAAACTGTAAAGGGAAGGCTAAAGCCTGATTTACTCAGAGGCTATAAGCACATACACATGAAAACCAGAAAACTGCTAAAGGGTATTTCTTCTACCAAGTATATATAGCAAGAAAATTTCGAATTAAAATTAAGAAATACACATAACTTAACACAGGTGTGTAGTTAACCACTGGAACAATTCACCAAGAGCCATAGTGGATCACCGGTGGGGGGGGAAGAATTCAAACCTGCATGTCTCAAACAGTGACCTCTAGCTCAAATTTAGGACTTCTGCCATATAAAAAGCTGTAACAGACAGTCCAGCTGTCTTGTCCGGTCTTACAGTTTCTTCAACCAAACATGTTTATGTAGACTTTCTTATCTTATACCAGGTTGTTAAATGAAATTTAGATTAACTAGCAATATTTTTACTACAAAGAAGATGATCTCAGTGTCACTTCAGGTTGATAAAAATAAGGCCACAATATCAATCAGCTTTCTGGATTCAACACACATTATTAATTTTGACATAATCAGCTACAGTTCAGATATATTGATCCTAGGACACTGTAAAATCCATATGAAGGCAGTACTATAAAATTATGCAGATCATATGATACCATCTGTAGCAGAGGGTGAAGTAAAACAAAAAATAAAAAAAAGACTTCACTTATACACGTCGACCAGACTGCATATGGGGCACATGAAAAATTAAGCATATGCTGCACAGGCAGAGATATTTTTGTGACTTTAGCCATTATAAGAAATAGTTTAAGAAAATAAAACTGGTGTTTTTAAGACCTTTGTATCAAAGACAACATACCCACATGCAGAAAATAAAGTAACAGGCTGCTTACTAATAAAAGCTTAAATTTTATGCTCTGAGAAAAAACCCCAACAGCTATTAAAATGATGCAGTTCTTCAACTATCCCATAGGGCATACTCAGATTTAATGTGGATACCTGACCTAATGTACTGTACAGTTATGCCAGGTTGAAATAAAGTTGCTTTCTCTCTTTGCAAGATGCTCTATTGGAAGAGCTAAGTGAAGGAACCTTGCACACAAATCAAAGGCTTCTGAGGACATTATGGTAGCCAGAGGAGAAAAGCACCATTGCTTTGCCACATCGTAAGAAACTCACTCTGCCTAGGCACTAATATATATCACAAATGTCCACTACCTATTACATTCTAATAAGATAAAAACTGGCTATGAAAATACTAGGTTTTGTTTGATAGTGACAAAAGTCTGCCCTAAAGTATTAATCAATGTTTTCATTTACTTGCGAAGCTGGCTCCCGTGGGTCAGTACTGCATGCATGATGTAAACATTCAAGCACAATTAGTCATTTGAGGTACCAAATGCTGAACTAGAAAAGCAAAGATATGAAAACCATTCACATATGCCAAAGTACTGCAGCAGGCTTTAGAAAAAAAAGTCCCAGATTTCCCTAAGTGTGTTCAGCCATTACTTGTATAAACAATTATTCCAGTTGTGTGGGTCCACTTAATGTAAAAGTACCTTCAAGAAGCCAACTAAATACGTAATTGGTCTTTTGTACATACAATTACTGGGATGTGTACACTGAAGAACCTTTCTAAAATACAGATAGTTAATAGAAATTATAGGAGCAAATACTGTACACCAGGGTTTAAAAATGAGAATCCCATTTTAGAAATCCAAATGCCAATATGACTGTTCAGATACAAAGCAGGTTTATAACTACGATACTCAACTTTAAAAATGGAACTCAGAGTACTATTTAAAATAAAGCATAAAACAGCCTCGTACTCTATCAATATTTCTTGTTTTCATTTGTATTCTGCTCATTTGTGCAGCCCCATTTCATGTTGGCTTTCTTTCCATGCACATAGCCATGCTAATATCTTCATGGATTTGTTTATAATAACCTTTAAATCCTTTCCTTGTCATTCTGCTGCATAGCTGTTCTGTTGTATATACACTCTTTACTTCGGTTCATTGCCTACACATCGATTATTTCACATTTGTCTACGTTAAACACTGAACAGTATTTTCCACTTACTAGTCCAGCCATTTAAAAATACCCAAATCCATCTGAATAAAGTTGGTTGCTTTCCTCTTAGTTATTAGCTAGACATTTAATTTTGTCAGCATTAGCAAAACATCAAAGTCGGTCACAGAGAATTTGATATTCGTCAGAGAAGTGATCACATAACCAACCTCCTGCTTGAATACTATCATTTTCAGTAGTAACATTCACAAAATGGTAATGCTGAAACTGCTGACTGAGTTCTCTATGCTGACTTTAAAAGACGTTTCGCATCCTGTAAGAAGTGAGACTAAGAGGTATTAATATGAAGTAACAGTACGAGATTGCAGAACATCAGCTACTCTGCAATAACTCTGTATGCAGCTCTTGTCCTAACGTACTTCAAAGCAAACAGGGGCTAGCTTTCCCCTTTCATTCTTTAAATGGCATAAGGAACTGCTGGTTTTTTCAATATTTGATTCTATCTGCAATAATTAAAATATTACTAATCTCACAATTCCAGCAATAGGGAAATAAAACGACAACATGCGAAAACCCCTGTTGGTCTCTGGCAGTTCAGTACACTATCTCTGAGAATGCTGGGGCATGCTGGATTGACTGGTGCATGGATAAAACCTAGGCTAATCTGTATACCACTTTGCATATGAATTGAATAATACCGAAGTAGTGTATATGTGATGTCTGAGCGTGATACTAAGGTCCAGCTACTTTTCGACCTCCCATAGCTTTAATTTGCTGGTTGAAAACAGTCTCTTTCTAATCTTCCTGGGCTTTTCATAATCCTGAATGTGATGTGAATAAAGCCTGGTCAGCTGTGTTTATTTTTTTAAGTAACTGCTGCTATATTTAAGTTGCAACACCTTTTGAAACCAGTGAGGTAGTTAGCCTGGGTATAACATATTATCTACAATTTAAAGGCCAATCTAAACATCTCCCATCTATTTTCTCCCAGGCTTTCAGTATCAACTGGTTGAATTTTATCTCTCACTAGTAAAGTCACTGGCCACAGTATTTTTATAATCTTCCTTCTCTACTCCCACTTTCAGCAATATTAAAAGCAAAGGGAGGGACTATGAGAGAAATGAATTAAAGCCACCATAAGATGCTCTGAACAACCTGATTTTCTGTGGTGGTCCCAGTTATTTACTGCAGATACAAGGCAATTTTTAGGAGACAAATGTCCTCTTTAAGTGTGCTACCCTCAGGTTTTCCAGAATACCGGCCCCCATTTGCAACCTTCCCAGTTAATGAGCAAACACACCCACTTTGCAAACAGAATGCTCATAAACATATTGCTTCATCCATAAAAATTGGTATAATCTCAAAATTCCAAGTTCCTTGTGTCCATTCCCAATGTTACTTCAACATTAGCCCAAATCTTGCCAAACTTATGATAGCCTTTAAGTGTTTTTCTTTTCCGTTGTATCTCTGTACATTAACTACTATCTCTTCCACCTCAGCTGAGTAACTAGAAGTCAGGCAGTTCACTGAGGCAGTTTTACATCCCATCCTTTATCTGTTTGAAAGGCAAAACCAAACAAATGCAGCTGTGCTTTTATCAACCTTTAGAGAAGCGATTTTTCTCTTTAATAAAGGTAAGAATATGTGTGAAAAACACAAAGTTAAGTAATACAGAAAACGTAATTCTAACAGATTAAAAATTTAATTTGTAAACATTGCCTTTGGGCTGACAGCTTCTGTATGAGCACAATTTACAGTGAGGGTTACAGATAAGCCTTTGGAAATCAAAAGTCAGAATTGCTGCTGGAAGCATCATCATTTAGTAGTAACACTGCTACTACAGTGGTTAATTTTGTGCAGTCTGTGTCATCTAACATATTTCTAACACAGACCTGAAATTTTGGAGGACTGAGCAAACAGATTAAAGCAGTCAAAAAAAAAAAAGGGGGGGGGGGGGCCTTACAAATATTAAACCCCCCCTCCTTTAAAGATATCAGTTCTCTGACCTCCACAATTATTTCTTAATTTTCTTCTCTTCTCCACTCTTCTTTCACTATAAATATTCAAGTCAAATGCCCATCTTAAAGAACCACCTGTTCTCGGCAATATGTTCATTACAAAGTAATGCATTTGCCTTGGATGTAGTAATAGTGAAAAAAATACAACAAAATTTAGGAATCACTCATCTTGGAAGACTGGCAATCATCACACTGTATGCAGAAGCATTAAGCTATTACAAATTTAGTCACTGTGACAAAGATATAGAAAAACAGAATAGATAAAGTGAGAGGAAGAAAAGTAATGAGACAATGCAGGTGGATGTGGCATTTATCATTCGCCTTCTGCTGTTTTTATTTCAGGGTCTTGGCTGCTATTGCACCACACAGTATGCCCCAGATCCCCCCATTTATAAAAAAAAAATATTAAAAAAATCATTTTATACCATTTCCATTCTTGCTTTAGCTTTATGAATGTTCTCCACTGCCCCTTCAGCTCTCAGGAAAGCTTTAACCAGCCGTCAGTACCATCCATAGCATTTAGGTACTTAATCTTCGGATCATGGGCTGACCAGTCATTTGGAGCTTCACCACTCTATACGCACTCTGGTAATGCATGAACGAATGGGGTTCAAAGTCTGACAAAGGGAAAAGCTGACTAAATTCCACTCTGCTAGGGTAGAACACCATTTCCAAAGCTAGAATCATTTGTATTTTATTTATATTGCCAGCCAGAATGTTTACTGGGAACAGAGGTAGGAGGAAGGAATATTTTGCCAGTGATACAGGAAAATAGCAATTTATATTTTACAGCTCATGAATATTCACCCCTAGAGGTTATATGACAGTTGGGTGAGTTTTCTTTTAGGGAAAAATAAAATCAAAAGACAATTCGGCAATGAAAATATATTCCCACTGTGAATTATATTCACCTTGTAATACTCAAGAGAAAGCATTTCATTTTTTCAATTAATCTGACCTTTATCAAGAGCTAGCACTGAAGAAACACTCTCACGGAACTAGGTACTTGGAGCCAGAGTGCGAAGCACCGTAGGTCTGTACACAGTGTACTATACAAACTGATGTTTAAAAGATATTCCTGTATACTCTGTGGAACCGCTGCTTATTTACGAGGGTGTACACAGTTCTTGACCAAACTGTTCACCAGAATCTTTGTGCCCAAAAGCAAATGAGATGCCTTCAAGTGCCAGGGAGAAGTGCTGAGGAAGCCCTCCCTGGGTAGAACGCTCCTCAAAGTCATAATCTTTCTGGCAGGAGACACTCAAGCCTCAGCCCCAATTTTTTTCTTCCCACTGGTAGGGATGTGAATTACCAAAGTCTGCCCAAGGGCAAAGCCTGTCACTCACACAGTGGAGCCCTGGCTGGGGAACCAGACTTTGAACTGTTTGCAGAAAAAGCCTGTTCACTCAGAAACCCTACCTCTGGCTACACGGACTAGAATGTCAATATTAGGGGTTTTTTATTCCCTCCTAATAACAACCAAGAATGAAAAAGGGCTAAGTCTGAAGGTTGATGGCTTTCGCTAGCTAGAACCACACTCTCAACAGAATTGGAAAGTACTGGGCTGAGAGGTCTGAAAATTAAAGGAAGCTCTAGACACAGAAGGAAGGAAGGATTACTGGACCATCACAAACTCAGAATTGCTTCAAGCTAAAATACAGCTTACGATGTGTTCCGAGAACACCCTAATTGCTCTGAGAATAGAGGGACCAGCCCTGAGAAAAGGAAAAAGACTAGATACTGATTTTGCTGGAAATGACCCAACCTTGTGCTAACTCAGAGCACCTGGTTATTTTTTATTTAGTTATTTTCAAGTAAATCTTATCTTCCCTCTCCCCCAGCATCACCACGATGCCTTTTTCTCTGGTCTGCTGATGGGCAGCAACATGGACATCGACCTCAGCCATCAAAATGTTCACCTATTTGAAAACCCTATTATATTCCAAAAATGCTGTGAAGTCCTAAGTGTGAATTTCACATAACCCCATCTGTATTACATTAGCAAAGACAAAAGGGTTGAGTTTAATTAGGCTACTTTCCTTTAGGCCTGTTTTCTTAAAAAAGAGAGCGTATATTTCAGTTTCATTCATTCTTTGCGATTTTAGGAATATCAGTTTTCAGTACCAAACCATTTTTGAAGATTATGAGAACACAAAGTCTACTCAGTTTTATTGAGGGTATATACTCTGAAGTAACAGATCTTCCTTCCTCTTAGAGGCTGAAATGATCAATCTGAAAGCCAATTTTAAAAAGTGAAATTGGAAAATGAGAACTTCCACTAGAAATTCAGATTTTTTTTTTCTTCGTTAATTCTTAACTGCAACCTGTGTAACCGATTGCAAAAAAGAGAATGCCTAGTAGTGGAGCAGAGGCATATTGGAATCAAGCTATTAAGCAACAGGTCATGCTGCATGCTTTGTGTGAGTTTACTGCCTTCCATTCAATCTTACATTAAATTTACTTTACCATAAATTGAGACTACAGGATTCTGCAGGATCAACCCCTAACGGCAACTGTATAAAAGCATGTGCAAATGCTGTCGGTACCATAGTTGCCAAGTCTTTTTGGCTAGAAAGCCTAAATTGACTCATAAGTACTGCTATTCCCAGCCAAAAATAAGTGTGTATTGCCTTACATTTTCCTTTCCACATTTCTCATAGACATTTACATTTATATCAACACATAATGAGGAGAGGAAACACAAAGACATTTGAACAGAATTTTCTTTAGCTTGTCAAAAATGCCTTTTTCTCCCTTTTTCCTCACATTAACATTAATTGGAGCTGGGCAAAAATCCTCATGTTAATAGCAATAAAAGTAGCAGTAGTACTTAGGTTTAATTAGCATCTAAACTAAAGATCCTACACCCCGCAAGCAATTTCCACCCAGGAAACATTTTGTCCGACAACCAAACGCAGCCAGTTCTGACGTGGCAGGGGGCAGCTTTTCCAGATGAACAAGAATAAAGGGGCGAGGACACAAATGCAACCAGAGGGGCAAGGATCAGGTAAGTAGGTCACACTAACACTAACTAGGACAGCAGGGCAAACATTGCCCTCCTTATGAAAGCAGCCTTCCCTATGAATAAAATCAAAACATTCGTCAAAGGTAACTGAAATCATGTTTACTGCATAGATTCATAAATCTGAAACGTAGAGCTGCACAGACACTGTTCAATCCTGGTAACATCATAGGAAATCAAAAGACCAGTAACTTGAAAGTCTTTTATGCTTTTTAGAATAACCCAAGACTTATTCACAGCATTTGTTTTTTCTGGCCTCCTTTATTTTTCTGTCTTGTAGAATGTGTGTTGCCATCTATATTTAACAGCAAATGCAAAATACAGACAGTCTTACAGATCAAAAAGGCTAAAGTTTCTTCTTGTTCTTGTTCCCTTCAGCTCACTCCAATACCTCCACCCCCTCCCTGGCTCTTGTTTTTCTCATCTCCATGCTGTTTCATTTATCCTCCCTTCCTCACAGTCCCTGCAGTTCTCTGTTGTTCCTCATTCTCGTCTTTCAGCTCCACCTCATCTCATTCCAGCTCTTGTGTTCTGATCTCCTATTTTCAAAAATACAGGACAAGAAGGTACTAAAAAAAATATCAAAAGGTCTTGGTAAAGCTGCTGTTCTCTAAAGTACCTGACTGGACATCATGCTACTTTTATTTTAAGATTTTTTTTAGGACAAATCCAAGCAGCTCTCCTTTTTCTTCTAATGTGAAGATTTTTTTAATCTAAAGATTATCTAAGTTACAAAGCATTATTACTCTTTTTTAAAGAATATGGACGTTTGTATCTCTGCTGATGGAAGAAGATTGGCTAATTTAAAATAACACAAACTTATCAGTGATACATTACCTTTCCAGTTAAGCTATGCCCACTAGTCACATCCTTTTTTTTTTAATGTTATGGAACTACAGAGCTAATTTTGATACTAGGTCAAAACTGAAGAGGCTGATTTTCCCAGGTCACAGTTCAAGCCAGATCTCAGTCAAATAATTCTTCTAAACGTGGTTCTGTTTCATTTATGCTCTTGGTTTGACTTAGCCTCCCATTCTAGTTCTTAATGAATGATCTCAGAACCACCTCTTTGGCTCTCTCGGTAAGAAAAAAGGATGATGTAGCCCACCATAAAGGATTTCAAATGGACTTAGCACTCAGTTGTTTATAAGAAATACGAGCACATTTGCATGCCTGGTTTGGAAACGGCACTTGTCAGTTAAGGGCATCGGCCACTTCCACATACAAATGCCCAATTTGTGCGTGCAGTCCTGGTAACTGGATAGGTAACTTGCTTGAAAAACCTGGCTTAGCTTATAGTGCACCTAAAAGCCCATCTTTTAAAGCACATCTGCGTATGAAGTTTTAATGATTCTTTTTCGATACGGTTTAAAGGTTTGGGGTTTTTAAGTGGTTGCTTCCAGGGATATGTAAATTGTTATGTTCATTGTCACTGATTAGCATCACACAAGTATTAACCTCCATAGCCACACTAAATCACTGTGATCTAAGACAAACTTTATTTCCTATTAATTTCTGACTACCCCAAATAATGGACCTTGAGGGAGTCAAAGTAGTGCAAGAGGAGAGATAACAGAAGTTATGCTTAAAAAAATTAAAATATCTACATGGAGGAAAAATCCTAACAGTCTGCCTAAGCTTTTTAGAGATCTTGTGCATACCGTAATGTATATCATATATACCATCATTTTAAAAGGTACTAAACAGAAATAAGCAGCTAAACACAATTTCAGAGTATTTTTAAATGGACACTGAAGGTTTCTTAGATACATTGTACAGAATAAGGCTTTGGACTGTTTTTTCTTCAGCATCCTGAAGTGAAGGTTGCTTTTCCCAGGAGGGGGTGCAGGGAGAAAGTATGTTAAGGATCATCTCCAGCTGTAGAGCTGGCACTATATACTGCAGCTCTTTGTGTACTGTCACTTCGCTATGACAACTGATATCTTGGATGAGGACGAACCGTGTTTCCTCACTGACATTGTCAGACAGCAAGGACTTGAGTTTGCACAGACTTCTGCCACTGTTTGAGACTGATAAGATTAAAACTGTTGTGATTTTGTTTTGATGGGAGCTACTGTACAAGTACACTGCATTGTCTGCAGGGCACAGCTCTGCATTTCTGGGTACGATGGGGGAGGAGAGGAGGATGCGTTGTGGTACAGGGACACTGTTTTTCTAAAACTGAACTGAGAAGCGTTGAAGAGCTAGGGATATTATGAATGTAATACTTTTTAACGCATGGCATTAGAATTGCATACTGTCCAGTGAAATTTCAAAGTAGCCAGGTGAATGGGATAAGCAGATAAAGAAAAGCATAGGTAATACAAAACATATGTAAATTAGGATGTATATTATCTTAAGAGAACACAGCATGAGAACATCCAAGCATAACAAGGAAGGAAAGGTCCTGTTGACTGTGCACAGAGCAGAGACCCTCCAGTTAGTGCCAGCCTCAGCCAGGAGAGTCAAATACCACACCACGATAGGAATGTGGTTATCCTGTTTCTGGACATCCTGCAGTACCAGCTGGCTGCCTTCACATCGTGCAGCCCATTAATCCATAGTCTTGATACCCGAGTGTTGACAATGCATATATATCATTATGGCATATCGTATCTTACCGAAAACAAGCAAGCAAATGGGGAAAAAGAAAGCACTAACACTACCTAAGCTCTGGTTAATCTTTCACTAACAGTTGCAGTTGTCTGTTCTCAAAGAATCAGATCCAAAAGTTTGTGAAATGATTAGAAGAACTCCAGAGAAGTCAACAAGTCTTTGAATTAATTCATGATTATATATACTGCAAAATGTAGAGCAAGCTTCTTGGGACCACTAGGATTGGGCCGATTCCTGTTGGTTTAATGTTTCTCATTCCTTTGGCTATACTGTATGATCTTTCCCTTATTTATCTTTTTCAAAATGGAAAGAAATACAGGATTGGAGGGGATTTCCTGAGTAACCAAGTGTAATCTCCTGCCACCCATGGGAACAATAACATAGAAACCTTTTTATTCCCATTTAGTTCTTCAGGATAGGGACTGGCCCTTCTTTCTGAAGAACTCAGAAAACTCTTCAACACAAAAATGCACACAAATGCCGAAAAAGCCAAAGCTGATTATAAAAAAGGAGGGAGATAAGTAATACAGATGGTCCAGGCTGCCCACTCCAAACACATTATGACCTATGTCACTTGCTTATAGATTACTTCAAATCTCTTATCTCCATCTTTGTGGCTAATAGCATGGAATAAAAAATCCTCACGTTCAGGCATAAAGACAACAAGCAATCCTACAGAGAAAATTAGTAGTCATGCCTATAGCTTCTCCTCTGGACTTCCGTGCGTCAGGTCTGTAAGTTTTCTAGGTTTTTCTGTTGTTACAAGTGAACTCACAGCTGCCTAAGGAACAGCTGCCGTGATCCAGTCCGGCATTGTGGGAGCTCTTCCTAGTGAAGACCTATCAAAAAGGCAGCGCTGTACATCATCTTCGGCTGCTGACCTGCAAAAATAAGCGATTCTAATGAACAATACATAAGGCTGTCTGAAGACTCCTTTGGCACTTATTGAATAAATAAATGATAATTAGATCAGAAGCATTATTGCAGACCTCATAGTCACTAAACCAGAACATTTGTAACAGGCTAGTTAAACGTCATCTCTCTCTCTAGAAGCCTATGCGAAGAAAGGGCAAAAACTATTATTGCTCTCAATATTAGAAATAGTGCTGCTTGTTCAGGTGGCTGTAGCTAACATGTATGGTTTTGTTCCTATATGTCTTAGGTGGTTCTCCTGCTAATGATTTATAACAGGGGTTTTTATGTGGGCAGGAAACTACTCCCCATGACAGGAGATGTTCTAGATATGACTGCCCCAACTATGGCCCATTACGGTGTCAGTAACATTTCTCTGTATAGTCTACAGAAATCTTTTTTTCTGGCTATTTATTTATTTATTAGCTCCCAATACTACATCAGCGCCTAAGAAAACGAAATCTACGCTGAATCTATATGGCTAGATTTTTTGCTTGACAAATGGTCTGCAGTTGTTAGAAAAGCATGTTGATTTTTAAAGAATTGAGAAATCGGCTCTGGCAAACTGCGGTAAAAATACAGTTTCCTCTGTGTTGATTTTTCAATATTTAGTGTGTATTCAGAATACATCCTCAATGCCATGCTATGCTCTATAGACGTGATATATGATTATACAGCTGTGACTAAGAAATGATGTATGAAATAAAAATCCCTGAACAATGCATTGGGAATACAGAGTCTGTAAGCTACCGCATGCGCTGGTAGCTGCTGTTTGTTGCACTTGGAAGTTAAGAAAGGAGCCGGTGCATTTCAGTGAGCATCCAAACACCAACTATATTAAAAACCTTTCAGAATATACAAACGTCTCTCTTTAATGTGCATTATGCATTGTAAGATAAGGCTGAACAAGAGAGCCAGTTGGGATCTTTGTTCGACCTGGGAAGGCAGGATGCTGAGTATCTATTCTAATCCCCTGTAAAGGGCTGAGAGCCGGCGGCTCCGTGCCAGCAGTGCTCCCAGGCCAAGCCCAGCCCCTCCATCTTGTACCGGCATTTTTGCCCATTTGCAGCAGTAATCAAATCAGAATGACAATGCTTCACATAGTTCTAGTATAAGCCTAAAATACAGAGTAATAAGAAATTAATTTCACTGTGACTGCAGGCACATTACTGCAAGTTTTCCAAATTAAGCTGTTGGAAAAAAAGGGGGAGGGGGTGGGTGGGCAAAAAAAAACCCAAAAAACAAACTCCTTGTCTCCTGGTCTCCATCTTCCCAAATACCAAAATGAAGCTGACATAGCAGAGCCTGCTCTTTAGGTATCAAAACAACAGCCTCACCAGCCAGCATCCAACTTGTTTCTCCCAACCACAGGAAAGAAAATATGGAGCTTCTAAAATTTTTCATCGTATTTTAGTTGGAGTAATCAGACGAGACATAATTGAAGCTGCCTATGCAAGTTTTGACCTCCTTGAAAAGTTCCCTAGAAGTCGCTCTTCTGAGACCCATATACCTTCTCCTGCATTGTCAGCAAAACACTGCCCAGACCTTGGGACTACGCTGTTAAAGTTTACCTGCCTTTGCATTATCGCCGGGTTTCTTTTAACAAATGCAGCAGCAATTTCTGCCGTCAGCTTCAGTTTATACATTTCTTTCTACTGAGGAAACACCTACTTGCTTCCGTATGCTTATAACACCTGTGGAAACGCTGGAACGTTTTCACTTCGGTGAAACAAGCCGATCTTCCTGCCTCTGCCCTCCGCCAGCCCCCAAACGTCAAAGCCTTACCCTTCCACCTCCCTTCGCACGCTTACCCAGCAGCACCCAGCTCAGAGCACGGCCAGAGCTCTACCAACAGCCCCACCGGCAGCCTGGGTGGGTCGAGTGCAAGTGAGGTGACGAGTTGGGTGCCGGGTGGGTGAGGGAGCTCCAGGTGCCGGGCAGGGAGCAGGGCCGGGGACGCTCCGGGTCAGGGATGGCAGGGAAGGACTGGCAGTGCGCCCGCAGCTACCATGGCGCGTTTTCTCCGTGTCAGCAGAAAATGCTAAAAATAAGTGTCTACCTAGTAAGAACAAACTTGAATTGTTCTATTGGCATTATTTAATGGATGCGATTCTAAAGCAGAAAGAGAAATAAAAATTATTAGGTATATTTACTGTACAGACAAGAAATTACTTTTGTCTAAGTGGGGCTGGAAGGGGCTAAGAAAATCCAGAGTGCTGCTTTTATATGCTGGTGGAAACGTGGCTGGAAGTTCAGCAGTGATAAAAATACCAAACTTCATTTACAGCTGCTTTTGTGAATGAAGAGTTTGTGTATAATTGTTTTACAAAAAAAACTAGCACCAGCAGACAGCATTGGAGAGGACTCTGAAAAAAGATTAAATCAGGAGGCCAATCAGCATGCGGGCATTAAAGCAGAGTCTCTGATAATCTGTTGTGTATTGACCCCCACTGCAATCCTTCACATGGTCCTGCTGGAAGAGCATAGTTTATCGTCTATGTCCTTTTTTGGAAAGACTGCCTACTGGAGCGACTGCGTCCGCCCATGCTCTGAACATGCTACAGCGATTCAGGATCAGAAACACAGAGTGTCCTTATTATTGTTGTTATTCTTTTAATGAAAACTTCTCAGGATGCTACTAATAACTAAAATAATAGAATCATATCACATAGTCCTCCCAGCAGCTGTGTACTGGGATCACTCCAGTAATGGCCCAGCAGTGCATCGTGCAAAACGAGCCCAATACAGAGCAAGGGAAGTCACAGCCTGAGTTCTGCCAAAATGCCCACCTTCACCATTGCCCCGAACGCAGCCACCCAAAATGCAGAGTAGAAAAAAGCACACCTAGTATTTCAACAGACCACTGCAAACTTGAAAACAGATTCAAACTTTCTGCCTGCAGACTGGCAGGGAAAAACAAACCAGTTGTAAAGCTTTTGTCTTTTGCTAATGGTATTCCCCGAGCTCTCGCATAGCTCAGCAAATGGCCAAGATTCTCGGCTTTCTTTCTCCATAAAAGATCTATTAAATCGAAATCAGAGTAGACAACACTAATTCTGTGCCGCCTTATGAAGGGAGTTTGGCTAACCCTTTTCTTTACAGATTCCAGACAATGACATGCAGATTTTTATTCTTCTGCCTCAGTAGGTCCAAGTCCTCTTGGCTATTCTCTTTAAGTTTCTGTAAAAGGTTTACATCTTCTTTCTCTCAACTCTACCTGAATTTCTCACATCCGCTTCCTCTCACAGTAAAGCACAGATCGTGCAGCGGCACTGTGTGGAATACATTTCTAATTTTGTCTTCAGATGAATACTGCTAAGCTGATGAGAACTTCTTAGACACTGGCAGCTTCCACTGACGTCAACTGGAATTGCAAGTTTGCAGTCAATTTAGTCCACTGCAACTAAAAGTGCCCTTGGGCCACTGATCTCTAATCTTCTTCCTCCCTTACCATTTTCCTTCTCAAATTGCACAGTGCATTCTGCATTTCGGGCACAATAACTCCAGATGGTAACGTGACTCATATTACATATGCCGATTGGCAAAATTTGTTTTTTAAACACTTGTCCATTACAAATTGTGACGTTGTAAAGATAAATTACAAATATCGGTAAAAGGATTGGTAAAAGACCAGTCATTGTTATTTAATTATTTTAATATCAGTCAGAATTAGGCTTCCAAATTCTGACAAGTTATGGAATAATAGCCATTAGTTACTCCATTAGGAAGCTATTACTGCATGCTGTTGTTGCATTCTAATTCCCTAAAAGCTCTAATACAGTGTCTGTATGCATGCAGAGAGAGCAAGGATATGTGAAAGAGCAGCACAGTAGTCAGAAAGAATATTAAATTAACATACAATGTTGGGCACCTATGTTTATGGACAATAGCTTGGAATGTGAAAAATCAAAAATTTAAATTCTTCTTTTGGTAGTATCAGGATGTACATGACTGAAAAGTCCCAAATGAAACAATCCATTAAAATAAAAAGAAAGATCAAGTAATCTGTGCAGGAAACTTGACCTTTTAATTCTCTGAGAAAATTGTGCACACAATATATAGACTACAAAGCAGCACAATGAGATTCACAATCCAGAAATTATACGGCAAACATGATGCCACTGAGATGAGAAGGAAAATGATAATTCACTAGGCGGTTTCCACAGAAATAGAATGATATATATTTTTAATGAAACTCCATGAAGCAACTTGGCATTAAGACTGAAAATTGCCATTCAGTGGAATGATAAAGAAATATAAAACAGAGAACTAATTCAAAATATGCATAGGGTTTGGGAACATGGCTTTGTGATGGGTATGATGTGTGAATGGAAAAGAAATACCAAAGTAGTAATGGGAGCTGAGGCTTAAGATTTCTCAGTATGTCCATTTTAGTTACAAACGATTTTTATGCTTCATTTCAGTCATTATTTAAACATTGTTATTTCTGCAAACATGCCACACTGAGATAAGGTTTCATGCTGTACCACATCAAAATGCAGATTGGTGCAGAACGTCAGAAAGTGCCTTTATTGAGGTAACTGTTTATTAAGCCGTAGAGGAATCGAAATTGCAAATTCTTTAAGAAAGGGAGGCAGAGGGAGAAGAGGGAGAGATACATTACGTTCTCTTTAATCATGGGATTTGCAAAACATCAGTACAGTTATGATCTAAATAAAGTTTCTAGAGTCATCAGGCTATTATACTGTAGCTGCTTCATTTAATCTAATGGTTTCCATCTAGGTAATTTTCATGCATTTTAATGTATTTAATGATCACCTTCCCTTGGCTGATTTACTATCTCTGAAACTATATTGTACTTTGTCTGCAAGATTTGGGATTCCAGACAATGACATGCAGAGAAAGACCTAGCAAGTTTAGTAAAGATGCTATTTTGCATTTTAAATTCCCATTAATCATGCTATTTTACTAATACAGAAAAGCCTGAATATAATTTCAACCTGTAGAAGAGCAATACTCAAGAGACTTACAGAGAATTAACTTGACCTAGATTTTGGATTATTTCACTCTAACGGAAACCGATAAAATTTCAGACCTTGACAGCACATGAAAAGGAGCAGGAACTGCAATCCTACATTCAATATTTGGCAAATACGAAGCCTCGCTAAGCTGGCTGCCCACCCCCCCAGCAGGCTGAAAAGCAGCCCGTCCTCTGAACGTGCCGTGGCTTAGCCAGGGAGGGGAGCACGTTCTAGGTGTGCTAAGAACCAGCGCGCAGATTGTCACGCCACCGTTAGCGCGTTGCCTCCGAGCTGCGGCTCGGCACAAACACGTCTCTGTCATACGAGCGCAAGCAGTGCAGCCTTCCCGCAACAGGCTGGAAATACCTCGGAGGCTCAACAAGGAGAAAACATCTTCCTCAGCAGAGATCCTCCTTCCTCCCCTGGCGACATGGGATTCTGGATTGGCCGTTATCCCCTAACCACGAAACACCAGCCAGCTCTCCAAAACCGTTTTATCACTATAATACACAAAAGTCTTGTCTGAATACACAAAGTGAGGGAATAGCATTGCACCAGACATTTTAAAACTAATTAGAATGCAGGGCTGCCATGAGTGCATGTGCAAATGAGGCAATTACGAATGCAAACGACTAATTACGTTCACCTGCTTGTGCAGTTACCCTCTTCTTGTTGGGCAGTTGAAATAATTGTGTGTGCAAATTAGACACACAGCTGGATGCAGACTTTACACTAGTAATTATGCACTGAAAGTTGGGTGAAGATTCAAAGGGGGGTTGAGTTATGGGTTTGTATTTTAAAAATACAACTCTGGATTTCAATATGATATAATTTCACACGTACTTGAAAAAAACGTCTGAGTAGTTCAGTAACCTGAAGGATACAAGGAAGTAGCAGATACACATTTCATATATACACACTTTAGGAAAGAAAAAATTTTGCTAAAATTATGAATGGGCAAAAGGGAGAAAACAACACTAAATTTCGAATGTCTGGATAGATTTAGCTAGCAGATAAAAAGATTGTGAAATTCACACTACAAAATGTATGATAATTAGAAAACACAAAATGTCTTAGAGAAGTTTTACAGTCCAAATAACTCTACTGTGGGACTATAGATCTGAACAATATACACTAAGATACCAACAGCATGAAGGCTCAAACATACTCGGGCGGGTGATTTACAGGACCAAGAGTAAAAGAAAAAAAAATGTTGTCTGTCATATGCATAACATATGGTCAAACGTTTGCTGGTTCGTGGGGGTTTTTTGGGAGGGGGAGGTTAAATTAAATGCAGGGTGTGGTTTTAGACTTGTAAAAAGGGGACTGGATTTAGCAGTAACTGAAACCATCATTCAGCTTTGTGTTTAAAGAGGAAGTCCTTCTAGATGCTCCCTCCACTGCTTGTTCAGACTTTGCAGTAGTTCCTGCAAATGTTTTTCTTTATTCTCAACCCTTTGGTATTTATAATTCTCATATGCTAATCGTTGGTTATTTTAAGTCCAGCTAATCATTCAGCATGTGTGTACCACAAATATTTACAGCCCTCTAAGTATAAAAACAAAAACTCTTTAAGGCACATGCAAAGTTCAGTTCATGGTGAGGTTTTGATTGTAACTGGAAATATGCAATCTGGATAATTTCTGGATTATCAGTAATAAAATAGCTCCCTTGTTGAAACAACCAAAAAGTTCCTGTTTTCTTTCAGTTCCTGATGATATCCAGTCTCTGACAGCAACAGTAGCTACAGCACATTAATGTTTTAATCTAATGTGGTTCAGAGAAGTAACTTAAATGAAAACAAACAAACAAACAAAAACACCAAAAAAACCCAAACAGCACCATTAGATCTTTTTCCTTAGTCCAAAGCCTGGCATCAGCATATGGAAGACAACAGAAGTCAGAATCTCCTACTAGCACCTCTAGCAGCCTGCCAACAGAAAAGTCAATTAAAACGTACGACAGCATACACCCTACAGGTGCCTAAATTGCCGGAGCAAGAGAGCACATGGACCTGCTGAAAAAGAGCCTTGGGAGTAGCTGAACAACTGCCTAACACAGTCCTTGAAGAGGCAGCAGCGGAGCCGCTGTCCGTCCATACCGTATCCCACCGACGACTCTGCGATGTTTTGCAATCAACAGCCTCCAACATTGCTTGTTATCTCAGCAGCTTCTTTAAAATTAGTAGCTTGTGTCTTGAGGAGAGCGCTGTGTTACGTATACGTGTTTGAAAACGGGCTTGCAATCTGGGATTTTGCTCAGCTCTAATGTCTGCTTCGTGTTCTCTCGCACACAGGCGCGCCCGCTACCGAAGAGAACCCACCTCCCTCGAAGATAAGGGGTACCGCACGAAGCGGCCGAGGGCTGGCCGCGGGGGTATGTTCCTTCCAGCCTGCACGCGAAGCCCCGGAGCGCTGCTGCAGGTCTCGGAGCTTTGTGCAGCACGCGGAGAATGTACAAGGCAAGGCGGATACCAGTTACCAGCAGCTCGCTTGTTTCGGAGAGCGTCTCCAATGGAAATGCAACGCCAGCACGTGTTGCAAGCATGTCGTGTTATTCCTTTCCCGCAAGGAAATTTTTATTTATGTATTTGTATTTGTTTTTAAAATGTAATATAAACAGACTAAATGGACTTGATTTATCCTTAGCTTCATTGTAATAAAATTTAACTTATTGATAAAATAATGCTGGGTGATTAGTCCTTTGGTAAGCAAACTTATTGGTAAATTAGTTGCAAAACAGATGCAACATTTTGGGAGAAAAAAATTAATTCTTTGGAAGAAAATTCAACTCACTATCACTCAGAGAACTGATTAGATCAAAAAATTTCGCTTGTCACCAGAACAGATTTATTCTGAGTTTATGAATTCCTAATAAGGCTGCTTTTCATAATGATTAATGATCATTATCTTTTTAAAGTTTAATCATTTACCTGAGTACTTCCTGTCTATTAGATACCATGAGTAAGAAAGAATACCTCTTGTGGTGAAGGTCTCCTAACTGTCTCTTAACCGGCCACAGCAAAGACACAGCAATTAATCTTGGAAATACGAAAAAAAAAAAAAAAATTAAACCATACTTGCAGGTGTTAAATATAAAAGAATGGACAAGATTCCTTCACAACCTGCATTCTACCAAATAATAACAGTTAGAGAATGAAACGGAAAGGAACCTTTTCCAACACAAAATCCAAAACAGATCCCTCGTATAAGTCTGTAGGAAGATGATCTACTTCGGAGAGGAATCCATGTGAGCAGCAATCCCATGCATTCACCTCAATCCTGCACCCTCTTCTGTTGTGCTGCAGCCCAAACCAAGCTAAGGACTGCAGAAACAGGGAAAAGAGGAGTGCATACTTGGAAGCTGTTCTTTTGTTCCCAGTAAAGCCATCCCTTCTGCTCACAGTGACAGCAAAACTGCTTTCAGTTAGGAATGAGAACAACAACAAAAAAAACCCAATTCAAAATTAATTTAACACTGGTTTAGTTCATTGCATTCAGACATTCGTCTCTTCCAAACATGATAATGTGATTAGTACAAACGATATCAGGCCTGTTATAGGACATTTATGAATACGAGACAGTATTTATTTCACACAGTGCAATGTATCTTTCTGTTTTTGTTATCCCCAAGCAGGGCTGTTTTGGTTGCAAAAACATCTCAAAAATGTGCTCTGCAGTCTTCCATTCCTTCTAAAAGTCTATATATAATTTTATGGTGTTATTTTTTTGGTTTTGATTTTTTTTTTTTTTTTCACGTGACAGCACTTTAGGAAACAGGGGTATGTTTTAATAGTGAAACGAGACGTGTATTCTCATGGAATAAACCATATTTTTGGTGTTTTTCTTTGCCCCCAGTGTTTGAAAGGAGAACTATTTGATCTCTGCATATCCTTGAGTTTTGCAGTAGGTTTTGTTTTGGGGTTTTTTGTTGTTTTTGTTTTGGTTTGGTTGTTTTTCTTTTTCAAAAATTGCAGAAGAGCTGGAACTAGGAGATATCTGATTTAAGGCAAATAATTTTCAAAGACATTACTCCTATACTCACAGTGGTAACTCCCTGAGTGACTCTTTAAGCGTAACAACAGCAATACATACTCATGCCTTTCCAAGATCAATTCTAAGATTCTTAATCATACGTATTTCCTTGTTTTAACTGCGATGTGCTGGACACACACTTCTTTACAGCTTGTATACATCAAAACCATACCGAAATTCCTAATAGTATAGCAAAAGAATTTGCACACTAAGTGATCCAGTGGGATCAGAGTATAAATAGATGTGGTCAAAGTATTCAGATGCAGTATTTATCCAAGCTGCCTGAGAATAAAACTGAATGCTTAAGTTTAGGTCATCAAAAATACAGGAATGCTTTAAAAATACCAATTACATCTAAAAATGGAAAGAGATATTGTCTTAACAGAAAAATATCCTTCCTACTTAAAAGACTTTAACAGATTAGATGTACTTGGGCATTTTACTTTTTTGAAAATTGGGCTAATCTTCAGAGTCACTTGTTTCTCAAATAAAAAATTCTTTCAGAATAGTGAAGTGGTTTAATTTTATTCTTAAACTGTCTGATGAATGACAGAAAAGCAAGTCAGAGAGATGTGTTAGATTTCCTGCGTGTATCTCGGGGCGGGGGGGGGGGGGGGGAAATAACTGTTAATAGTTTTTG
>JAVJGG010000088.1:33875006-33896446 GCA_035590195.1 Aviceda cuculoides | reverse complement strand
CGGCGCCCCCATCAAACCAACCCCTAAGAGAGATTCTGAATTGCATTAATTAAGTCAGATAAAGAAATATGGTAACACTATTGAACCAAGAAATGACATACCTTCACCCCACTCTGCATCACAGGTGAACCAAAGTAACATCAAGAGCAGGAAAAATTCATCCCTGTCTGATTTAACATCTTAGAAATCTCATGTTTCCCGTGCTCAGCAGCTACATGGGAGGGTTTTGACACAGGCAGAGCAACAAGTGTGAGCCCTCTGCTACTGAGAGGATGAGACTGAGGTTCTGGCAAACTCGGATGAAAAGTAGTGTTCTGGGAAAAAGTACCTCCTTGACCTCAGTATAGTTTGGATCAGGTCCAGGTAGGACAAAGAAAGGAAGAGTGGCACAGCCCATGGCACAATAAATTCAGCATGCATTCCTGCCAGTGACTGATTAGTTCTAAATTGCTATGCGAAAATAAGAAAGTTTGCTGTCTTTCCACTTCTTTAGTATGAAAAAGGCTGAGTATAGACCTCAAAGGCTCTAAGTAAGTCCTCACTACTCGGAGATTTTGGAGTCTTGCAGTAAGGAACATTACAGTAAAAAACGCCTTGCAGTAAGGAAGTGCTAACCATCCAACCATATGCTAGATTTGCTCTTTTATATTTCTTCCTTTCTCAAATATTACTTTAAAAAGATTATGCATATAGCATCTTTTTAAAGTTCAGTGACTGTCCAGACATTCCGTTAAATATCTTTCCCAAAACTATTCTAGAAATCCCCTTGTCATATCAATTTGTGTTCAAAAGCACCTTTCCCTTATTCTGAGTAATTGAAAGCATCCCTTCAAGCTTCACTTTTTAGAAATAAACATTCTACTCTAGCTTTTTCCCACATCTTTCCCAGGATGTGACTCTTTATGACAAGCAGGAGTTTCTTTCTACTGAAGATAATTTGTCAGAACAGAATGATACTCTGCAAAATAGGTAATAAAGCTGAAGAATTAAACCAAAAAAAGATAATCTATCATCCAAACTTAAGAAGGAGAAAAGAAAAAGTAGCACAAATCATTTCAGCACTACTGAAATAGTACTTTATTTCAGGGGGGTTGAACTACCGTCTTATATGAGGCACTGGGTGCCTTCTCACCCATTTCAGCAATATTGCCCTAACATACTATGCCCTTTAAGAGCGCATCAAGGACATATAGATATAAATAAGTGTCTTCAGACAATTCTGCTACATTATTATGAATTCACAAGGGCTTGGGCCCTCTTGCCTGAAGCCACACTGTTGTACAGTGTTATCATACAGACAGAGTTCTGAGAGGGGTCTTTAATCTCATTTTCTTGAGAGGTAAAGCCACAGGTTACTATACTACACTGCTGACCTTTTTTGAAAGCCCACACTGGTTATGCCACCACTTTATCCCATTCCCATTTAAATTCTCCAAAACCCTAACGTAGTGCTAAGCCTAGCCTTATTTTATGCTTACTGCTTCGTTTCTTCATATTGATCTCGCTTTTCGACATTCCTTCCTATTCAGCAAAGAGGAGCACACTGGCATGTATTCTTTTGAGTCTATGTATAATATACAGACTATATATAGACATGCATATAGACATTTTGGAAAGCAGCCTGTCCACTTAATGAGCATAACTGCTGAGCATTTGGAATAAATATGATGTAGACCTGAGTGATCTTACAGTGCTGCAGCTACACAGTTTTTACCAGTATGAAGCATATGAACTCAGTACGTATCTGGCTTAAATAATCCTTTAGCTGTTGAAAGGCTACTCATGATAGAGTATCAGTATGGCTCTCTCCCAGCAACATGGGTTGTGTGAGAAGACTGAAGTAGTTAGCTCTACGGTCATGTGAAATCAATTAATTTATAGCTACAAACAGATCAGTCACAGACTTCTTGATCCAGTAACTTGTATTGCATTGCATTATATTGGAAGTTTACCTTCCTGCAGTGGTGCTTTTATGAAAAATAACATATTCTTGTAGAACACTAGTTAAAGGTCTGTTGTCCCTACAGTCTATTGCCTTGCTTTTCACAGTAACCCTTGATCAAGGGAAGCCCTAAAACAACTGCTCCGTGCCTCTACAGGCTTAAGCAACATACTGGAGCCTTGCCTTGTAACCTTGATGTTGTTCTGTCTTAAAAGAGTAGCTCCATGGAAGTCATTACTCTAAGTGCTGGAGTACTAGTGGGCTCACTGATTGCACCATTGTGCTCCTCCTTGTTCTGTTCTTCATTAGTAAGGGACCAATTACAAAACAAATAAATCCTTTACAACAGTGTCTTAAACCATCAAAAAGTCTGTCTTGCTTTTGTGTAATTCAAGTTGCAATAGCTAATGCGGAGACATGTTAACAGGCAGACTCCAGGCTTCTAAATACACCAGGATAATTGAAACATCTCACAACTAATTAGCTAGTCAAATTACTTTTCTGCAAGGTGACCTAATAACGCAATCTGTCAAGACAGCAATATGTCCCATCCCAATCTTTGGCCCAAACTCAAAGTTGGTAAGACCACTGCCACGTATCATTGAACATCTTAGGTTGTTCTTCTCACTCTTCCCTTCTTTGTCTAAACTAATATGCCAACAGATATGAAAAGTGTTTAAACAATGTCACAGAACAAAATTCTGGCTAACATTTAATTAAAATTACAGTTTATCATAGCTTATCATCAAGGTGCACAGTGCCTTTAAATACCATGATTACTGTGCCGGATGAATTAATCTCAGCTTTTTAGTGTAAACATGAGTCTATAGAATGCGTGACTTAAAGATAAAAGCACTGTACAACCCAAAGATACATCATCTGAATGAGAATAAGCAATACCCCAAGCTGAAAAATCTGTAGCAGTGTTACCAGATGCAGGTTAGGATAATGACAAGGATGGAATGCAAAGAAAGGGAAAACTAATCTTAAGTCTGGCTCAGGAGCTTTTGGGTTTGTTTTTATCTTTTTAAACACATGATGCCTTTTAAATAGGATATCAATTTGCAGTATTGAAAGCTGCCCTCAGAAACAGAGAGGAATAACTGAACAGACTGATGAAGAGTATCGAAAATACTGAGAGCAATCCCAAGAGTCTGCTAGACATCCAATAATTTGTGGTACTGCAATAAGCATCCATTAACATAACAAAGTACATGTACACATTGATCCTCTCTAATTTTCAGAGAGGCATCCTCTTTGAATTGCAGTTCAGAATGCTTTGAACTCCACCTATTTTTTATTATTTCAGAATATTAACCATGCCTATTTTAAAAATATATCAAATCAGTTCCTAAATATAAATGAACAGTATATTCAGACTAGCAGACTTAAAAAATACTCATCCAAAATTATCACACTGTTAGATCTGCAGAAACAGCAATAGCATAAATGATAAACCTAATGCTATTCCACAGTTTGTTTGCTCTGCCAATGTTTATTTTTATTTTCCTTTCTGAAGAAAATACCAGAATTTTCATCGAAAGGTATAGTAGATTTATACCACAGTAATAATATTCTTGGTATATACCTCCCAAATACATTTTAATGGCTTAGTGTGACTTATAAGAAATGTATTGAATTTCCCATAAAAGAGCCATATTTATGAATCTGTTTTCAATACAGAGTATAAAGGGATTTGTCAAGAAACAGTTGCAGTATCGGTGGTGCAGAAAAACTGCAGTGCTACTTGCTGAGCTAGTTCTATGACCAAGTCAAGGATACAGCTATGATTTTTCCACCACATTGGTTATGACCACCTCAAACTTTGCTCCCTCATCAGCACACAACCGCGGCTTCCCCCTCTCTTGATTACCAGCACTGTTACTGTTTTAACCTGAAAAAAGTGAGAACTGGGCACATGAGCTTTGTAACCTATTTAACAAATCTTAAAGCTGCGCTATCAGAATGTATGTGCTAAAGGGTTTTTTGAAAGTCTATGTGAAGTATAGAGCCAGATTAGACCATCTGATAGAGATTTAGATCACAGCATACAGCTAGCATCTGTGTTTCAATCTGCACAACACTAATGGAAAAAATTCGACATATTTCATTGTAGAATTCCCTGAACAAACCAGAAGATCCAGCTAAATAAAGATTTAAATCCACTCAGGGCATTCACAGCATACTGATGTCATACACATTTGAAAGGGGATAGGCAGGAAAAAAATAATATACTGAACTCTTAAAATCTAGGAGTCTGTTAATTCATCTCTATAATAAATCCAGGCTCTAGTTCACCATACCCATATGTTAACCAATATTTTGAGTATTACTGACAGGTATTGAAACAAATCTGCTACCCACAAACAAGTAAAACTGATTACTGTTTGCACCAGCACAAACAGTACTGCATTCCTTTATTAGCCGAGTGGAGCAATATTCCTTCAGAGCCTGTTTGCAATTGTCTTGTGAAACTGAACCTCCTCCTCTCCATACAAATACAGACACACAGCACCACTTCTATCACCCCTCTGATGCAGACAGAGACTGCCTTTATTTCCTTTGTCACCAAATATACCTTGACACACAACATACCTCGGCTAAAATCTGAATTATTTGACAACTCATGGTATGGTGCTGTGTGAAAAACATGCACAAGCCACATTCAGCATTTCTCTGACAAAAGCACTGTTGTTGGTTTCAATTTGTGCTCATTAATTCAATGTTAAATTGCTTTGTATGTTAACCACTCACAGCTAAGTCCAACCTTTTGAAAAGAGCCAAAACTTTGATCTCATTTAATAGATGATCATATTGCATTCTGCAGGGCAGTGGAGAAAAAAAATTAAGAAAATTCTAAAGAAGCTGTTTCAGGTACCAGTGGTAGTCCATCTGAGGTAGGAAGAACAATTTGATTTCTTTGCAGGGAAGGTGAATCTGGTTTTCCATGTTTTAGCCTGAGAACACTAGGATGAAGGAGGCAAAAAAGTAATGAATAAGAAAAAATAAACAGGGAAGGACTGAAAATTAATTTGTCGGTGCGGGCAAGAGAGGAGCCACACTGTAAAAATACAGAGACCAACAACTGCAGAAGAGACAGCAAAGAAGGTAGGATAATACTAAAGGTAATAACAGATTGTGGAATAAAGACAAATGTCTTGAGGGCTTGAAACAATAAAGTAATTCTTGAAGACATTTTATAATGCTACAAAACTTAACATAAGGAAAAATACAGAAGCTATAAAAGCAAGAGAAATTGTAACAGAGAGGATAAAGATGAGACAACATAAAGATCAAAGAACATGATGCTTCAAGCAATAGACAGCAATGTCAAAGATTTTCCAAGCTCTGAATAAGTAAGAAAAAAAGTTAAAGCTTGTCTCTGAACTGACCTGTGCTCCTCTGAACACTACTAACTATTTTTCTTTGGATGAGTTTACAGCTATAGGAAAATGGATTGCAAGTCAACTCTTACAGTTGCCTACAGTTTTAAGGTATGAGGAGTTGAAGTCAACTCAAAAGCTTCCTGAAATCTATGACTACAGGAGGATGTAGCACGACTCAAAAGGAGCGGATGTCTCGAGCAAATAAATCACTTGGTGCTAAGTATCCAACTTAGACCACTCCACTGTGTGAACCAAAGTATCTCAATAATGACTCTCAAGAGATTCCTTCAAAATCACATTTCCAGTCTGAGATACAATACTGATAAATGCAACCATTGCAAGGTGTGCCTACATGAGCTTTAACACCGCTGAAGAGGCAAAGAAGTCCATTTTACTCAGCTAACTCCACTGCATTTTTCTGTCTCTATGCACACTTTCTTATTTAGTGCAGTACAAAGATTCACAGAGTTACAAAATATATATTCTAGCTGATTACATTAATTTATAATGCATAATAGTTTTGGGGTTTGCTTTTTGGGGTTGGGGGTTTTTTTTTTTAGAAAGGACAAAACTTCACAACAGACAAGACTCAGATAGTGACAGCTGTAAATCTACCCATTCAATCAAATAAGAAGTGCTCTCTTAAAGATTTTTCTGTGACACTGTCTTTCAGAAAGGAGACCTTGTTATCATTCCTCCAAAAGGTTATCAGGATCTTAATTTCATCTTTAGTTTTACAAAAGAGAATACCTTCACACAGAAAGAGAAAGAGGCCAGATGAAGTGCCCTGGCATTAAGATAAAATCAGTTTGTACAATAACTGCCTCAGAGTATGTGCTTCTGAGAGAATATTTTATTGAATACTATTCCAGTCTACTGTACAAACGCTACCACCTTCAAGAGTTACAAAACAAAAGGTTAAAGAAGTGAATTAGTGTATGCCCAGCAGTTCCTGAACAGTGAGGAAGATGTCTTACACACTTGGGCTAAAATCCTGCAAGAAAATCCCTGGTATGTACTCAGTATCTATATGATGCTACAAATAAGTCAGCAACAAATTTTGTAATGATCTGGTAAACTGTCCAGCTCCTTTACTTGTAGGTTTATATTGCAGATTAAATGCAAACACATTGCATGTAACAATGTCATAGCTGTTACTCCATGCAATACATGTATCAGAAAAAAAAAAAAAAGGCTCTTGATCAAGATCCTTATTTTCTGATATCAAAAACGTGCTTTATTTTGAACTTCACATATTCATCAGAAAAGCATCACTAGGCAACGCAGAGAACAATACCTTTCCTGCAGAATTTCAAGTGAGTCTGTTTTAAACAAACTCTGGAAAGGACCCTCTAAAGGGCTGGAGACATGTCGTGCCTCAGACCTCCTTTTCTTCTCTCAAATAGCAATCACGACAAATCTACAAAGGAAGACAAAGTCCTGCAAGTTTACATTCCTGTAAGAATGCATTTTACAAGACCTAAAACTATACTGCAGTCCAATAAAAGGGGGGTGGGTGGGATCCTTTTCTCCCATACACCAGAAAAATCAGCAGGAATCTCCTTACATCTTTCAGATACGTCTCTTTCCAGAACCATTAAGTTATCTGTTGGACATAGGAGGAACAGTGGCATCGGCCGTAGAGATATCACATGATACTTGGCCATACCTGATGTCAGTGCTGGGCTGATGATTAATCACACTTGAGTTAGGCTCAATTTCCCTTAAAAGGCAAACCAAACACTTTATCAGTTTTAATAATGTTTGTAGAAACTTTGGACTGGTATGACAAAGCCACCGTATCTCTGGTACACAGCCTGAATTTGAATGGGTTTCTCTGGAAGCAAGAAACTGAGGCCGAAAGCTATGCTTATCATAACTGAAGTTTAAAAATATGTAAAGATGACAAAAATTTTTGAAATTTCAAAATATTGGAGATATATTGGTTTTAATATTGGAGATCTTGCATAGAGGAACACTACACACCCACACAGGCATAGTACTCAAACTGGACCATTATCCTGTGATAAACAGTATTGGTTCCAAACTCTGAATTTCAAACTGATACAGCAGCGATTTCTTTTTCAGTCATGTGCCGAGAAAATTGATTGCATCCCAATATATTTGTTTTTTCTACTGAGCACCCATTTTCTCCCACAATGATTACTGCATAAGCCTTCTCTTTCCTAGTATCAGTCACAGTACTGCACTACTAAATTTTAGGCACTGAAAATATCAGTGGATTGAAATCTTTTAGATCATGTGTTAACTGTTATCTTGATGAATCAAAATACTAATGTATATGCATAAATCCTGCTATGGATTAGCCCGTAGACTTCTAGTATTTGTCCACTTGCTTTAGTCGAAGTTTTGGGCATTTTACACTGGAAATAAATCAAAAGGAAGACATATACAAAATACTCAATTGGACCACAGGAAAGCTACATGAAATCCATACTGTTTATGCAACACCGCATAACTTTGCATGTTAAAATTTGTAGTTATCATTATACTTTGATCTTTTGAAGAATTGCTACTGTTTCATTATAATTTAAGTTTTCCTTGCCTTATCTACAAAAGACATAAGAGATAATTATTTGATTACATACACAGAAGCACCCATGCAAAGCCAACACGGATAAAGATAACTTGTAAGTTAAAAGGCAGGAAAAACTACTGACATGTACTAGGCAGACTTGTTGGCATGAATTAAAAAAAAAAAGGGGGGGACAGAGTAGGAGGGCAAAACAGTACTGATATTCAGCCACAGTTCCGCAACTTTATTTTATAGGAAATTACTCAGAGACTCAGCATATATAGCTGATATCTTTGTAAATTTTCAGTCTTGAGCTGCAGAGAACTACATTTCTATTAATATAGAAATTGTTTTTTATTAGTAACACTCTAGACATAGAATAAGCCAGTATGTTTGTGGTATCAGTGGATTTCACTTGCAGTTGTGTAAAAGATTTCAGGACTAACCTGATAGCTTCATCTTCTCCTTCAGCATCTCTTCCCAGAGCTTTTATAAAAACAGCATCCTCAGGAACAAGAGACGCGCGTGCTTCTGCCAACAATGGCAGGCCCAAGGTTAGTTTTCTTTGTTCTCCCCACTGCCAGGCTATTCAGTGACTGCTCATATTTTATAATCCACGACCTCAACATTCTGGAATGTTTTAAATACCACATTAAGCTGCACTCAGATGATCTTTTGTTTCAAAACCATATTTAGAAGTATTTCTTCAAACTACAGTAATTCAAAACACTTGAAGTACACAGGTTTTGACTACAAATATTGGTGTCTAAGCTTCTGGCCTTCTCTCACTAAGGGTGGATTCTGAAACTCTTTTTCTTCAAATACTGTAAAATCAATATTTTGTTGCAAAAGTTTACAGCAGTTCTCATAAAAGGTCAAACTTTTTTATTTAATTATTATCTATGGCTACTGGTCTAAGTACTTGATGAGAAACTGACTTTGTATTAGAAAAAAACCTATTCACCAGATAATATAAAATTCAATGGGAAGAGGTTTATCAGAATGTGGCTTTCTAGGAGAAGCTGTTGTACTACTGACTTGATAGAGAGCAATGCCATCACAGTGGCACTGATTCATTTTAAATGTCACTGCTTTAAAATGCCATCAGTTGAGAGCACCTCTGGACAGATTCTCCGCTAGCGTAAATCAGCTTAGCTTGGTTGACTTCAGTAGAACTACAGTGATCTAAACCAATTGAAAATCTAGTCCTTTGTGCTGAGCCTTCATTCTCAACAGGGAGAAAGGAAAAAAAAAAGAGCCAGCACTGCACAGCCCAGTAAGTTTTTGCAGATTCTCGTACTACTTATTATCTATGAGTGCAGTTCTACTGCTGTTAGCAACAATGAGAACGACAGTACAAACCAGAGTCATGACTTTCCTGCACCATGTTAAAAGCCCCACTCAAAGAGGAGTTTGATGACACAGCAGTGAAATCCCTCTGGCTGGCACAGACTGCAGCAATTGTTAACACCGATGCATCTCCAGTCATTGCTAATAACAAGTAAAAACCTGCTGGAGTAGACAAGGCCAAAATGGGTCTTTAATCAGGACTGCTGTCAGGTCTGTATTACTGGAGGCTCCCATGGTACCCAACTCTGTAAAAGATAACATAATGAATTTTTGATGTGAAGAGTACTGGAGAAGTGGAAGTAGCATTAAGAATACTCCCTTTAAGTGCTGGATCCTCCCAGCATCCCCTGCTGGAACCTTTATTCATAGTACAGCCAAACTATTCCAACTTGAAGCCAGTAGACTTTTAACCTAGAGATATTTTCAACTCAAGGAAATTTAAATAAGCCCAGTGGAAAAACTAGATTCATTTACACCTCAAAATGGCATCAACTAATTGTAACCTGCAAACCAAGAACAATAAAGCAGAAAAAATTAAGGTTGGCTCAGAAACTAACAATAATATTTTCCCAGCTTCCCTTTTAGCATTTAAGCCCTGTGGTTCAAAACTTCACTCATCCTATGGAATTCTATTTTGGGCTTTATTATCTGTACACAAAGAAAAGTCAAAGAGATAGCTATTATATTCCTATCAATTATGGTTCATATTTATTTGTTTATATGAAGTTCCTTTATTAATCTTTGTGTAAATAATGTTACAACTGAAAGGTGCTTTCTATGTAAAAAAAAGTAAGGAGGGATCCAATTCCAGAAAATTCTACCAAAGAGCACTATGCTTTTAAATGCAAAAGTGACTAGAATTTGTCACAACATCCACTTTTCTACAAAATCCCAAAATGTTTTCCAGATGATTGTCCTATATTCAGCCGCGAACAATCATGTTTAAAATATATATAAAATTGGTCATTTAAACCCTTAATCCTGCATTAAGGTCCCTAGTTTAAATAACTGAAGGCCATCGGTAGTGAACTTCACGACAGATACAGAAATTAAAGTTCTCAAGTATGCTAAGTTCACGTACCACATTGTTTTTCAAATAGATCTAATATATGGGTCGCACTATACCACACTGCCAATAACCATAGGATTTAGCTTAGCTTTTCAGCCCTGCCACAACCGCTTTTCTCCAAAAGAGAGAGAGAGGGGGAATACCTTTCCAGACCTCATCACGTCAACCTTCCTTGCGCAGACACAGCAATATTGCCTCCTCTGCTTTTAGGAGCTGGCTCTGTGGCCTTTTACCTACACAAATTACTAGCTGTAACCTACCATGAACTAAGCTGAATGTAGCATTTTTAATTTCGTTTCTAATTAACCTATTTGCCTGCATTTCAGTAATTATACAGCTTTGCATACCTAACAAGAAATATCCCACTGTGCAATGCTAACAGTCGATATAGCACAGTAATTTGTCTTCACCAGTGACACAGGAGATGATATTTAGGGAGAACACAAAAACTTGCCCATTACTGTGGCTATTTCACTCATACTCCCCCCAGCAGCCACAAGCTCTGGATGAAGGTGTCAGGGGGAACATTCCTGCTCATTCCCGAAAGTGTCTACTTTGAATCTTGTCCACAAGTTTGCCTAATCTCTTTCCAAAACTGATGTTACTGTTAATCTCCCTCCTATGGCTTCATCAAGTACTCCCAGATCTCTCACCGCGGAAGCTGATCTTTATTCACCTCGGCTTCTGCGACTTCATAAAGTTCAGTCATGCTCACCCCCTCAGCCTTCTTCCCTTAAACCCAAAAAGTCCCAGCCTTTCCAGCATCTCTTTGTATAGCGAAAGCTTTCTATCCTTGACCATTTCACTTGCCCTTCTCTGCTCCTTCGCTAACTCCAATATATCCTTCTTGAGATCTGGAGATCAGAACTGCATACAGCACTCAGAATGAGAGCGCACTGAAGTCTTACATGCTAGAAAAATAATGCCCTCTGACTTGCTCTTACAGTACCCTTTCTCAGAATGCTTGACATTTTGTTGGCCTTTTTTTTGGCTACCACTACATGTTGAATTGAGGATTTAAGGAAGCTGCCAATGACTCAAAGATCACTTTCCTGAACTGTAACTGTCGGTTACTAATTCAACATCATGTTATCCTAGTTTGGGTTATTCTTTCATAGAGTACAGTCATCTACACTAAACCTTCTTTGCCACCTTTTTGTCCAGTGATGCTGTTAGTTTTACAAGATCTTCCTAGAGTTCCTCACCATCAGCATAACATTTAACTCCCTGAAAGAGCTCAATACTTTGCAGGTGAAGATTTCACACCGGTGCTACACATCCCTTCTCCAGGTCATTGATGAAGATGTTGATTAAAATTTGTTCTCAGCACTGTACCCTTGGGAACTGATTTTCATGCATGATATCCCCCAAAACCAGCAACAGAGTACACAGCTTTTCTTTTACAACTAGACAGAATTTATTCTGCCCTAATTCCTCCACCATTGCCTCTCACCCAAGAGATGCATGATCAATTGACCTAAAATCAGCCACTGCACACCTAATCGAAGTGACCCTGTGTCAATAAGGAAACTCCATCAGGACCATACGTGTCTGTGCTGTTTCATACTTGGCTCCATTAGCCTCACTAGCAGACACCAAGCACTTCTCTGAGAAGATAGGATATTCATTGACAGCCAAGTATTCCCTCCGAGATCCTCAGGAACTTACCTCAGACAGAGCTCGATGTTGGTATGTCAAAACTGCTTCTAAGGCCTGATGTAGCTCACATAGAGTACAATTAGTCATGCAGTCTGAAGACAGATAAGTGCAGAGCAATGGAGTCCATTCACTTTTATTACAAAAAAATTACTACTATCTACCTCCCAGTCTCCAGCCTGAAACACTAAGCAAGTAAGTCTTCCTACCTTTTTATTGACAAATCGCATGATTTTTTTCCTTTTTCAAATGTATCACTATGCCAATACAGCTACTTCAGGTGCGTCTAGATACACTGCATATAGTAGGGACATATGTCAAGAATACAGAAGATGAACATTGGGAAACATTTGACAAAATGCCTGGGGTACAGATAAGGCTTCAGAGAGAACTTTCACTCCAGCAGCTCCTTCGAGCTGCAGCATTTGTTTCTTAGCAGCTACACACAACGTGTTGCAATCCAAAGGGATTTCGGCTCCTTTTGCAGAGCTAAAGCCTACAAAAAACTGGGAAAAGAGGGTGGGAGGGGAACGAAAGAAAGGAGATGTGCAACAGCAATATGCTGTGCTGGTACACTTTTGCTGCATTGCAGACTAACTTCAGTGCATGAAGGCTTAAAACAGGCTACACGCTTCTTTCCAACATTCGGCAGGGCAGAGACTAAAAGGCTGAGAGCCGGCAAGATCACACTCGATTCCCAAAGGAATGGAAACCAGAAATTTTTTTTTTATGATGATTCTTGCATCAAACAAACATTTTGCTGTTAATCATTTTGACCCTTATGAATTAACCTCTAGTTTGACCTCCTTTCTGAAACACTTTGTTTGCTCTATTATGGGGATTTCTGATCAAAAATTTTAGAACTGATGACTGAAATGCATGACAGACTGTATAGTATTTAGCAGTTACTATTGATTGTTCTGAAAAAATGACCTTACTGAAAGTTCATTTGTTTTATTCTTTACACAATCAAAATTAAACAAAAATGGGAGGTCTGTAAAGGCTTAATCTGCTCTCAATAACCATAGTGCAAACAGTCTCGCTTCTTAATTTGGGAATCCTACATTTCAGCATGCTGAAACTTAAGTAACACTGTGGAGATGGCCAGTGTGTACGAAATAGCCAGGCAGGACTTTGTTTTGTCATTTCTGAAAGTATAATAATAATAATAAAAAGAAACCCTGCTAACAAGGTGCTACTTTGATACGGATACGCACCCTCCAGTCTGACTGTCCATTATTGCATTGCTTTTACGGCAAGCAAGCTATGCCTTTTAAGACTTTCCAATGACAGCCTGCTGCTGCCAGTTTTAATTCTGCGGGACAGGGTTATGAATATACTATTGGGAGTTCCTCTCAGGAGGTTATGGGGCGTTGATCTCAAGTCATTCAGCAAAGTAGGACCAAAGCAAGCAGCATGAAGGCAACAGTTTCTGCTCACGACTTCTACATCAATCTAAATGGTGACCCAGGACCATGAGACCTTATCCCACAAGGCAGCAACTGTAGCAGTACATTCACAACTTCGCTATTAGGAATCAAAACACCAAATGCTTGAGTTATAGTAGTAAATGGCTAAGCCTGAATGATCTTGTATAGCATGGAACAACAGAAAATAAAGAACTGAACTGGTTAGAAGAGAATAAAGACAGAGCAATTAAATATAAAACTCTTTAGGATATGACTAATTTCACATATGCTAATTATAATACCAGAAAATAACATAAGCAAAATATTTAATGGGAATCTTCTTAGTGGATTCATTGAAGAGAAGGCTCTATGTTGACCTTATAGCAGTCTTCCAGTACTTAAAGGGAGCCTACAGCAAAGACGGGGACCCTTTATCAGGGAGTGTAGTGACAGGACGACAGGTAATGTTTTTAAACTGAAAGAGGGTGATTTAGATGAGATGTAAGGAGAAGTTCTTCACTATGAGGGTGGTGAGGCACTAGAACAGGTTGCCCAGGGAGGTTGTAGATATCCCCTCCCTGGAAGTGTTCAGGGCCAGGTTGGATGGGGCTTGGAGCAACCTGGTGCAGTGGAAGGTGTCCCTGCCTGTGGCAGGGGGCTTGGAACTAGGTGATCTTTAAGGTCACTTCCAACCCAAACCATTCCATGATTCTATGAACATTCTGTTAGTACACTAGCTGAACTAGCTCCGCATCAACTGAGCTTTTGATCTGCAGTTTTCAAATTTTTACACATTTGTTTTTCAATGAAATATGAATGAAGGAAAATTCCCAAGTCTTTTTTAGTTTAAGATGAAGCTGCCCTTGTACTTACTGTAGTCCTGTCCACATTGCAGACACTGAGGTTTTAACCTGTAACATGAATGACTACAAAGTTGTTTGTTTTTTTTTTTAAATAATGCCGACATACAGAATTTGAGAAATTACAATTTAATTTTGCATATGTAAATCCTTATTAATACATTTTGACACAGAGAAAATATCATTTTGAGAAAAAATGATTCTTAAGAATCTGTTTGAACATAACTACAGGGCTGGACAAAGCAATCACAGTCATATTAACATCCTTTAAGTGTTACCTTCCTTCAGAAGGCACCAATGGGATTTAGGTATAAATATCGAGTGAGAAATAGAGCTCATGGAGAATGAAGGCAAAAAGAAATATTGTTATGAGAGTAATATGGCTGACAAAAATATGCAATAATGTGATTGAAGATGTATTAGCAAACAATGTATCTGGTGGCATATGTAAGTTTTTAAAATTATTATGCTAAGTAGTGATAAGGCACTCTATAGCATGGCAAATTGAAAATACTTTTTATCATGTGACATCAAGCATATGGTACATTGCTGACTGGTGAATGACAAACTTTAAAAGGTTATTATTACCCTAATGAGAAAAATGTGACATAAAGGAATTAATTAGCTTTTAATTTATTTAGTATTAAGAAATAGCACAGACTCCAGATGGTATTTTCGAAGGGTTGGGGGGAGGCAGGGGGGGGCAGGGGGTAGTCTTCTATTTTTTTCTGTATCTTGGTACTTCACTTTAGGATGGCAAAACAGAAGAAGTTACACAATTCCTCCAATTCTTATTTTGCTATGGGAAAAAATTGCAATAGATCTACTAGATTAAGGCTTTAATCCTGATAGGGTATTAGAATATTTTTAAGGACAAGTTGCTCATTCAGTAAAAATTATGCCTGGTTCTTCTCTGTTGGAAGCAGCTCATAATACTTGCATAAACGTGACTTTCCAAGCCTCCAGTAGATTTCAGACATGCACAGACTCAGTCATATCTCTTTGCAAAGGATCAGCCCACTGAACGATCAAGGAGCTTGGTTACGTTTTCTTTCTGAAATATACACCAATACTATACTGGAAAGCCTCATAATTTTTGAAACTTTATATAATTTGAGCATAAAAAATTATTTATAATAATGTATAGACAGGTAGTACTGCGAGTATATTCTTTACAATTGGCATTATCATAGAGAACATAGTCCACAGCTGACCCTCATGACATCTCCAGGCACATCATTCTGTATCTGAAACACATACCGGCTTACCTTTCCTAACGCATCTGAAAATGAGTACAACCAGAGAACACCGGATTAGCTGGCTGAGCAAGCTCTCCAAAGGATACAGATTAAGACAGATTTATTAAAAAAGAGCATAGCCATAAAAACCAGTATACAACTAAGCGTATAGTAAAACAGACTTTAAGCAGTGAAAAGTGACTGTTCACTCTGTAGACGGATGGGGACAAAAGGCATATGAGGACAAATTAAACTATCCAATAGCACAACACTTTGAAGGTCAGTATTTTCTGTAGCACTAACTACAGAGACGCACTCATACAATCACAAAAGAAAAAACACCCCTAATTCTTTTCTCCGTACAAGTCTGCAGTCTCAAAATCAATTATGTTTTTACAGCAAACAGTTTTGGAAGTTTTTATATCCTTGGGAGGTTGAAGGTTAGGTACAAGGTTTCATAACTACAACTTCCCCCAAACTTCATTTTGCTATCACAAAGAGCTCAGCTTTGCCTTGGTTCCATTTCTGACTAAAATACCTCATGACAGGTTTATAGTATTAATTTCCTTTTCTACTGCACTCCTTATAAATGTTTTCTTTATAGCATAAATCACATTCCCAGCACTAGATAAGTAAAGACTCATATAGATCACTTTCCTGGATTTTATATCACAAGCATCCTGTAACAGATTAGTGTTCTTTATTGATTATTCACAATGATAGGCCTTAATGACCTGAGCCATTCTAATGACCAGAGAAATGAAATGGTGATAAAAGCTAAAGAACTTGAAGTTAAATTATTTCTTAGGACAATTACTAATACACTCACAGAGATTCCTAAAGGATATTGCTGGTTTTCAAAAGGAAGTTAAACCTGATAGTAACATTTGTTTTCTTTTGCTTCTAGTAATGTACTTTCAGACACATAGATGAGCCCAAGGTCTATTTGTTTTTCTGAATGACTGTATCTCCTGGGCTCTTAAATAAGAGGTACTAGTTTTGTGGATCTGGGAAGAAAAATTCTGCAGAGTCTGAAATCAGTCCACCCTACCTACAGCTTTGTTCAGCCTGTGCTACAACCCAGATTGTTGCTTCAAGGACCCTGAGATTAAACAGCACCATCACTCACCCTTGTCATCAGCACAGTGCTCAAATATAAATCCAGGCTCTGCAGGAATCCCTAGGCAGCTGTGCCGGGGAGCTCAGCTGCACAGAGCGAGCCATGAATCCCATCCACCCCCACGACACACAGCACCCAGCAGGTGAGCGAGACCCATGGACCTAAGGTGGGAGTCAGGACCGTTGTTCCAGATATTCAACCAGATCAGCAGCTGAACACCTCCTGTTTCCAGGACACCCATGCTTTGCGTCTACTCAATGCCCTCTCTGCCTTACTCTACACGTTCTTCAAATATTCAGCCCTGGTGCATCGGCACAAATGCAGAAGTCTCCCAGACACTGAAGACCACACGTCGAATTCAAAGTGCTTCTTTAGCCAAAAATATTTTATTTGTAATTGTTCCTACTGAGGTAAAAGCACATGACTTCTGGGTGAAAACCATGGGACTTGATAATAAAATATATGTAAACCAAGACTGTGGCTGTACTAATAAGAAAGGGTAAGTTTTATTGCCTTTGCATGAAGCAGACCCAGACTCCTCTCACTGACCACTTAGAGCCAACCAGGAAATCGTAATTAGGTGGAAAGAATTTGTTTAGCTTGTTCTTTCAACTCCCTGAAAATGTTGAGGAAGAGACAGCACTCTAAAGTATATAATTTAGTGCTTCATTTGCAAGTTGTTATTGCTCTTTTTCCTTTTTATTTCTTTTTCCCTTTTTTTTTTCTTTTCCCTCTCCTTCTTTTCTCTTTTGCAAATTCAAATGGATTCCTGAGATGGGGACCAGAGTCTTCACTGGTGACCTCCTCAAACAAAGAATGTCACGCAGTTCCCAGAAGTGCGAGATGCCAGTTCAGTCCTTGTTCCCCAGCCAGCACAGCCAGCAAACAGCTCTGCTTTCATCGCTGCCTTGGTGCTGCTCTTTGAACAGGTCATTAGGAATTCCATGACCCATAAGCCGACATACATGATCTCCACGACCTTTTTACTTTTTCCTGAGACATAAATCGTGAAGCTTGAATCTTCGTCTAGACCTAAATTTCCCACGTGGCCAAGCAAGCTCCATTTATTCAGACTTTTAGAGGATAAAGCAGGCATATCAGCCTCAGGCTATGAGAAAGTAACATTACAGAAATATGAAAATAAAATGTTCCATTAAAAAAATAATTTCATTACAACTCAAACGTATTCCCTGTTTCAACTTGGGCCTAAGATGATAATGTTTACTTTGCATACTGCTCTGCTGAACTGAAAACTTTTATTAACGATGTGCTTCCGTTTTTTAAAATTATCATAACAGATGGATTTATAGATCTAAAATAGTAACCAAATTCTAATAATGAAGCCATTTAATATATACCTCAGCTTCTGACAACTTAATACTTGCTTTGAAAGCAGCAGTCCCCAAACTAATATGTTTATATCCCAACATAAGTTGCACGTATGTGCTCCCTTGCTAGCTGCACATTGTGTTGTCCTGACAGTTAAAGCTGTTCTGCAGATTTTGTTTCTTTACTCCATTTTGCAAAGGAATGCTTAAATTATGAAATAAAGTAATGATCAAGATGATCCTAAGACATTTGTAATAAATAACAGAAAAAGATTTTTAAAATGTGCTCTGATTCCTTGAAAAAACTGTGGGGTTGATGAGATGCAAGTCTATATTTACATATAAATAGAAATACACATACATGCATATCCATGCATACACACCCAAGATATTTATAAGATATCCCACATTTATTCTTCATCAGATTGAACCTTAAGAAATTCAATGAACTTTTAAATAACTCTTTATTCTAACTGGATATTCTCAAACTATTTATAGCATGTTCTGTCCCAAAACAGCTTTTACTCATGTATTTGCCAAAGACAACACTACGAAGAGTCAGGAAATGGCAAGATAGTGGAAAATACAGCAGTTCAGAACAGGTTAGCTTTACCAAAGTATTTTTCATCATGGAAATATAAAACAATCATTAAATTAAACCGTTAACAGCTTCAGAGCAGAGAGAAAGGACTGAAATCTGCTTTCTGTCTCGGTACTACGATTCTCATTTATTTCAGGGACTACACAGCTGCAGCCAAGCATCACTGTGAGCCAGGTAGACAAAACAAATCAGTAGAGAAAAAAAATCCATTTCTGGACACATTCATCTCCTTCAAATGGTCTCTCACCTGAGCTGCTTCACAGCTCTACGAGCTGGGAGATCTCTCACAGAGATGGAAGCAGAGCAGTCATTTTGGGACATGGCAATGGAAAAAATTAGAGAATTCAGCTGAATGGGGAACAGCCACTTAAAGACATTAAGACTGATTTCATGGAAGTAATCAGCTGGCTTTGGATGCTGTGTTTAGGCTGCTCTCGTTGTGGACCAGATACACTATTGAATATCATGAACTTTATGAAACAAGCAAGGTCTGTGCAGGCAGTATCCTTTCTACAACCAACTAAGGCAGCAAAAAAACCCCAAACCCAAACCAACCAAACAAACGAAAAAGAAAAACCAACTAACCAAATCCAAACTAAACCCCCCACAACAAAAAAACCACCAACCCAGACTGATCTTGAGCATGCGAGCGTATCCAGTTTCTTCCACCAGGCTATGCCTCGGTCTATTCCGAACACTTTCTTTCCCAAGATCTGAAGATCAGCACCACACACTGTCACGAGAAAACAGGCAATCTGTCAGTCTCAACATTGTCCAACACTAACATCCATTTTTAAGCAACTTTTTCAATTATTCACCAGAATTACTGACATAGGTCCATTTTAATTTGGAGCTGAGGGCATCAGAACAGATAGTTACATCCCCCAAACCTTCATGTGACACACAGATCAAGACATTACATACAAAAAAACTCCCAAGAAAATGTGAAGTGCGTGATTTCTATTAACTATCTTGCCAAATTTGCAGGCACTTTTGGAGCTCACAAGTAATTGCACACAGAATTCAATTCTGGCACGCAACAGCCAGTGGAATAAAAATATTTTAAGGCAATTCCAAAAAAAGTATTTCAAGACAGGTCTACAATGATCACTTTCATTTCACCGTATGTTTCTGCTCCTCATTTAAAACTTTTATGAATAGTCTTATTTCCATTTTAAAATTATTACAGATGTGTGAAATTAAAAAGATGTGCGGGTGTGCCTTTTAGCAGTTAAATACCTAACAATCATTACCAAAGTTTACTATCATAATTAGATTTTTATGTCTCAACACCCATTTGCAGGACTAAACTTTTGCTTCTCTCATCTGCCAGAAAAACCTTGGCTCTGGAACCTGGAGCATGACAGCGCGGGTACGATTAGAAGTAGAGATTGGCACAAATAAGTGTTCTCAAAAGCATAAAGGTGGAAGTCTTGATCCTTCTCCCTCTCATTCCTGTGCTACAAAGCAATTCCACTCCACCAGAAGCCTGAACGGATAGGCAAATATTGGAAAGCAGCATCTCTTACATCAGCCAGACGTGGTTTCCATTCCAAATAGTAACCGCTTTAATTTATTTTCAGTTTAAAGTAATAGACTGTCAGGACACAATTAATTGTCCTGTGTTCTGTCAGCGGGGTATCGACATGGATATCCGCACAGTTCTGCCCATTGCCAGGGATGAGCGTGTGTGAATAAGTGACATGGGAACTTCCAAAGCTGAATCAATGCACGTTTCAGCTACATTTGGTGCTGTTTCAAAGCTACAGAAGTTTTTACTGTATTCCAAAGCTAGCAACAGCTTTCATCATTGTCAGAGTCAGAAAATAAAGATAGCTGTTGTCATAAAGAATAATTTGACTGATACACACACACAAAAACATACATACAAAATACATACATACGCTCACAGAAACTATGCAGGAAAAGTCGAATTGAGAGTTTCTACTCATAGGAATATTGATATATTAATTGATAACAGGTTTTTATAGTTTACAATAATTACTTTTGCTTTTAAAAACCCCAAAAGAAATAGTTCCCTAAAAGGCTCATTTTCTGGTATCCTCCTTTAATATATTTCTCTACTTTCATGATTACCTAACAAGACATAGTACTATTGATCTCGTATGCTTGGCTGAGTTGTAGATTATGATGTACTGGAGAAAAATTCTGCTTCTGAGGCATTTTGCTTTATCCTGGAAAACATTTCACAAGCCAAACGTTGATTCACATTGTAATAAAAGAGAAATTGGGACTTCTCTCTCTTTTTTTTTTTTTTTTTTTTTTTTTTGTTTTTTTGTTTATTTTTTTTTATTCTTTCAAGAAACAATATCCTAGTCTCTTGAACTGTCTAATAGCACAGTTCAGGTGAAAAATACCTTATTTAAGACTTCAGCCCTTCTTTATCCATTTTAATACTCCTAAACTATAATAATAAAAAAATAGAAGCATAAATTAATTTTCACTTAAATAATAGAAAAAAAACAAGCCACCACAAACAAAAAAAGCCATATTTACTTCATTATCTTCCAAAGGAATTCTTTGAATTCAGGAATACTGTAGACTTCATTTTCCCAGAAGTCATTACATTACTTGAGGCACGAGGTCTCTACCTGATCGCTACTATGGACAATAAGTCTTTCACAGATAAGTTATGTGTTTCATCCTACATTTAGATTTCAAAACTTCTCTCAGTTTAATATTCTACAATATGAGAAAACCTATGCATATTTCACCTCAGGTTCTCAAAATCGAGAACATATACACTTGAAATACACTAAAAAATTGCATTTTATTTCAGATTCATTATTTCCTATAAAATATTCCTGAACATCAGAATATATATTTATAAATAAAAAAAAAAAAAAATGAATTAATTTGATTTTTAGCTCCTTAACCATTAAAACAAAAAAAAAATACACAACTTTCATTAAACAAAATAAATT
>JAVJGG010000088.1:33850732-33874906 GCA_035590195.1 Aviceda cuculoides | reverse complement strand
TAAATAAAAAAAAAAAAAATGAAGTAACTTGATTTTTAGCTCCTGAAGCATTCAAACATAAAAAAAATACACCACTTTCATTATACATAATAAAGTTCAGTGATGAGGAGATAATTAGGAGTATATGCAAATCACTACAAGTTTGATACACATACATCAAACTCAGGCACAGCTGAAGGGCTAATTCTGCTTACGTGGCAAGCAAACCTTTTTTTTCTGTTTAGAGGACAATCAAGTTATGGATGTTGCCAAATGAATCAAGAGATTGCACAGTGAACCCAGTAAACCTTGAATCAGATTCTTAAACCTGATTCAGACTATAGCCCTGAAGTGTCAATCAGTGGTGTTCTTCATAACAAATCAATATGGATGGCAAGCACGAGAGAGATGCATATGGATTAAATGTTCTGAGAGTTTCTCCTTATCTGCACTTACCTCTGGGTTTGGTTTTTTAAACCAAAAAACCACCCCATCCTCTAAAACCTCTAAGCTACTTTTTGCAGGTGTGTTTTTTCCTCCATTCTAATAATTCAACTCTGTGCTAATATAATATAAAATATCCTTTAAAAAGATATTTGAGCTTTAAGCATTTAATGCATTACTTTAGTCATAACAAAAGAATCCATTTTCTTTCTAAGAACTTTCTAGAAAAAATATTTTTAATGTAACACCTCATTTACCAATATATACTACTCGGCATCCCAGATCTTCAACCTCTGTGATGTTTTCATTGGGGTCTCAAACCTCACAATAAAATCACTCTGCTTTTAACCATTCATAATACCCTTTTGTTCTGTAATTTATACTCTATTACTCTGTCTTGTCTTTTCCTGTAAATTGAACAAGAGCCTTACATTGCAGCTTTCACTTTCATTCCAACTATGAAAATGAAGACTCTGCTATTGGACAAGCCTCTAGCAAAACACAGGAGACGTTCAAGCTGTGCTCAGTGGAGAAGTATCATGAATTAAGCTGTACTATACAAGGAAGAGGTAGTTACACAAATTCCTTTCATCTGTTAATTAGAAAAAATATGTCTGATGATGAATTAGAGCAATTGTATACTCATTAGGAGCCAGCAGTGAACTGATGGCCCAATGGAAATCAACAGCAAAATTTCAATTAGGTCATGAATCTACCTCAAATCTTTGCACCCTTCACAATTCTAAGTAAACCTGATCTGCTTATATAAAATCTGAAGGAAGGAAGTTCCCAAAATCTGCCATTACCAACAGGGTACAGGGCACTGAAGAAACAAGATAGTGGGTCCTAGGTCAATATGCTGAGTACCCAACTCCGGAGCATTTACGGCCTCATCCTACGAGTTACAGGTGAGCAAGTGGCAACAGCACCTTGGCCAGGCAGATCTAGCCAGGTCTCAATTGCTGCCCTGGGCTGCAATGGAAATCTTTATACATTATGGCCGCACTTGTGAGATCCTGCCTCCGTGGTGCAGCTGGACTGTCTCCAGACACACACAGATGTTTCCAATAGCGTCTCAACCTTTTGCAGAGATCACTAGGGGAGCTATGCACAGCTAGGATCCCACTTAGTTCTTAACAACTTCATGATTTTTCACTGTCCTTACACACAGAGGTGAATGTTAACCCTAATGAAAACTTCCTACATTGATAAAATAGCAGAAATTATTTAGGGACGTTTCTCCTTCCAGATTAGTTATTTTAAGATACTGTATTTTGCATAGTAAAAAGAAACAGTTCTCAGTATAAAGTACCTCTGATAGGTGAGGAAAATATATTTTCTTACAGGTGATAACGAATGTCAAGGTGATTCTGTGCATTACTGCTTAAGCTTTCTGGTTTTGAAACATCACTTTTCTGAGCTCCATATGCACTTGTTCAACATTTGTCAGAAAATAAGTATATGCTTTTAACATCCACATATTCAAGAATAGTCACAGAAAACTTATTTTTGTGTGTTTAAAAGCACATGCTTATTAATGCTAATAAGTATCAGTCTGAACAAACTCAAGACCTCTTTGCACTTGGTATGTCATACTTTGTCTTGTGCCAGCTCCTTTCTATTCTGCCAGAAGTGTGCAGTTGTTCTTTAAAAAAAATATTTCCCAAAATGTTCTTCCTTTATTTCAAAAATTAAAAGCTTCTTTCAGGAATGTAAGCTCAGAATATATTAAAAAATGTCACATTGAATCTTACAGCAACAGAGGCAGCGATCAGCAGTTTGATATATGTTGTATATTCCTGAGAAGGTCTGAAGCACTTGAAGGACATTAGGATAGCAATCTACAAATGGCACTGTGTGTCAGGAATGCTTAAGGGTTAATCTACATGGAATGCCAGGTGATAACAACTCTCAGTTGCAGTCAGCATATGGAATCTGATTTCATAGGATTGCAGTATTTCCCAAGTATTTTAAAAGCAGCTGGAACTATAGCACTTCGGTAATTTCCCTAAATTTGGGGACAGGTGCTTACAACCCTGCTACTGAGCTTACTGCTCATGGCATGTAGTTATTTGATTTGACCACGTTAAGAGGTTTCATAATCTTTATTAACTTTTCCCTGCATGTATGTTTACTCAGCTCCTTTCATTGTAGTGTATAATAAAGTCTTTGCAAGAGCTCGGTTATGGTTTTTTACAGTATTTCCTCTCAGCCCATTCAATTACCAACAGTAAAATCGTATGACTTGACATAAATTTAACTAGTCAAATTGTTCATTGACAATTCCATTGCTTCAGCTAAATAAATCAAAATGTTTAAGACAGCGTAGGAGTTCCCTGGTTTTTAGGCAGTGATAATTTGCAGGAAGGAAAGGCCCGTTGTCACCATGGTTAAACGATGGGTATCTGAACTCCTCTAATTTGTTCAGTGCAGGTGCAGAGAAAGAGGCACGTGGGCAATGTGACCACTGGGCACCCAAAACACTCCTGCTGAAGCTGAAGCAGGAGGTTCTTGGTCCCAGTGGTGATGGGGCCATGGCAAGTGCAAATGGCCCAATGGATGACTGAGTGGAAAAGCGCAGAAACACACATTGGACACCAAATAGCTTAAAATTTCAGGAATTGCCACATCTGTCTTCTATACACGCTCTTGCTGGAGGAAAAGAAAATGAGAAGTAAAGGTATATGGATATTGGAATAATTAAATGCATTCCCTAACAGGCAGAAGCATATTTTCCCTCTAGCATGTTTTAGAACAGTTAGAGTTGTTCAGTGCCACCAATTGCACTCTGAAAAGGCAACACCTCTATGAATTTTACATTGCATCCAAAAGGGACAATGACGACATGAGTCATGCAGAGATGCACATAAAAAATGAACAAACTTCACATTATTTAAAAAAGAAAGGCTACCAAAATCACAAATCACTGTCAGCTAGAAAAAGCTTCAAGAATGGCTCTGGATACACCAGATAAACTTCTTTTAATTACACTTGCAACTTGTCATAATTTTGTGTGTTATGTATCTGAAATCAATGTACCTGCCATAACGCATTAAGAGCTACATCCTCAGAGGGAACATCACAACACTAAGCACTGCATCACCTAATTCTTCAGTGAATCCACAGCATCTGAGTAGATGGCCACGCTGCTGTACAAACAACAGGGAGACAGGCATCTAAGAATGAAACCTACAGAAGCCATTCATTATATCTGTGCAGACACAGTAAGTGAAGTAAAAGTAAATCTTAAGGAAATAAGTGCATCCTAAGCTATGCTCTCCAATGACATCAAGGCTATTTCAGGGATTTTTTTAGATACTGAAGGCATCACAGGAATGGAGAGAAATATCTCCTTCCTATCTTCTGTGGGACCAATCCAGTAAGCAGAATCTGAGAAAGTTTCCTAGACCAGATAATCAAGGGATGCTCATTTTGTGGTTCTGAATGGACTTAGGCACTTATGTTTCACTCTGTCAACACTTTGGAAGTGCTGGGTATGAACCGTAGCAAAGCTTTTACACCTAGACAACTTTCTTGGCAAAAAACACAGACTCCTCCAGAAAGCGACTGAAAGGACACACAAGGGAAAGAGTTGCTCAGGATTTGTAATTTGGCCTTAGATACCTAAAAGAGAAACTGTGCTGTGCAATCAAGAAAGCTGCAAAAAGAACTGAGCAATTAAACTAAGCTAATCTCCATGCTGGGTCAACTAGACTATGACCAATATCCAAGTTAGCCAATTTCAAGCTGACTCGGAAATCTCTGTTCTGCTGTAACTGCACTGTAAACAGCCCCTGGAGGCCCTTTGTTTTTGTAGCCTCAGACAAGGAATACATAAGCAATAACATTTCTAGGTAAACTAGGAGCAATAGTATAGCCAGATCCTATTTTTATATACTTATGATTTAAATTCTGCCTTTCAAGTTGGTCCTTTAAAACATCCATAAACCTTCCAAAATAGTTAACTTGGATTTGAGCAGTGTAAGCAATACTTTGAGAATCCATTGTTTAGGCTGTATCAGCAGTTACGTTTAGAAACATCACGGAATACTACATTATTGATTCTGAATTAATTTCTTTAACTCAAGGAATATGTGGTATTTAGCTAGATTTTTCTTTTAATTTACTTTCAAAAATGGGCTTAGATAGGACTGAGATCCAAAGGTGGAAAAAACAAGTCATTCGTGGACTTGCTTACAAATAGTTTTTGAACAAACCAGCATTTAGAAAGTAGTTTTTACAATAATATTCACTGAGATAGCTACCATGTGAACTATAGCATCTAGCCTCCTTTCAGAAGTCAAGGCAGTCTGAAAGTTTTCAAACCTTTGGCCTAAACGTGACAAGTATTGCAACATTTCTTGCTTCTTGTTCAAGGAAATCTCACTGGAAAATAAACAGTAGAGAAGATAAGCTATTAAGCTGGGCCCCTGATGCTGCTAGCTCTTTCATCAGGTCTTATATCTGTTAACCTTTCATAAATGTCAGTCTGAAAAGGAGTTTCAACTACATCCCAATGCCAAAAATTCCCATACTCATTCTGCTAGACCACAGGCTTCAAACACAGCTGCATCACTCCCGCAAAGAACTGAGATATGCAGAAAGAATAAGTAGTACTATGGTGTAGCTTCATTTCCCACAATGAAATTTAGGTTGCAAGTTGCTTTGTCTTTGCAGGTGTAATATCATAGTTACTGAAAGTGCATGAGGAACAGAGTCTTCACTCAATGACAAAACGAAAAAGTGTTACTACGAATAACAAAAGCTACTTCAATCTACTAAAAATCACTGCCATTGTTTACTGTCTCCCAAAATTTTCTTATCGATTTTCATCTCTCTTAGCTACAATAAACTTAATAAAACTTCTCAAAAATAAAATATTTGCACATGCAATATAATGGACCTACTGCAGTTACTGTTTTATTATTAGTGTAATTTATAAGTTAAGTTGAAATGAAGAGAGTCTACCAACATTTTAATTATTTATTATAAAGATGGTTTTAATGAACTGTTAGTTCCCCACACTTGTTACTACTTACCTGCTCTCAGAAATAGTCTGCCTCGCTCATCAGTAAGAATTTTTTAGTGTCTATGGACTACAGTAAAATCACCATCATTTACAGTTAAGCTTCTATCCTTTCTCTCTTCAGCAATAAAGTCAATTTTCTCTTCTTCTTTCAGAAACAGCAAAAACTGCTCATGCTAAAGGCCCTTCTGAACTATCATGTCCACAGAAGCAAAATAGCATAGGTAACAACTAAACTACAATCTGCATGTAAATGGCTCCACAGTCCCCATTTCGTAACTTCAGAGAAAGAAGAGAACATCAGATAAGAATGTGGTTATTTCCCCAAAGCAGTGGCAGGAATTAGATATACCTTCTCCTTATCTTTGAATAATCAAGTATTAGACATTTTAAACCCCACTTTTAAGTAACAAGTGAAAAACAAAGCAAGCAAATTTCAGAACTGTAGTGATATCCCATCCATTTTTTATTAGAGCAGACACATAAGCTTTCCCTAGGTTATCATGTCTGCAGTATACTTAACAGAACACTAGTATCAGAATCCTTTCTGGGTTGAAGTATAACAAACGAAACTTAATATTCAGGAAACTCAAATTATGAGAGGAGTACATGCCTGTGAATCAGGAAGAATTTTTCTCTCTGCCGCTCCTCTCCCCTCCCCTTGTAAGTCTTTTTAAGGATCAAGATATTACAGAAAAGGTCAACTGATTTTAGGGCTGATGTATCCATGTGGTTTAAATTCAACTCCTTGAGGAGATGGTCAACACCAAAGTAACACAGTTCTTGGTTAAAAAAAAACAAAAACAAAAAACCAAAAAAACCCCAACAACAACAAAACCCCCAAACAAACAAACAACAACAAAAAAACCCCAACCAACCCCAAAACTCACAGATGGAGTCCATTTATGTATCAACCTGGATTTCTAACACTGCCATTACCTCCTTCCCTGAAACACTGAAGAAGTTAGGAAGACAATGTAGGGAACTGCACTGATTTGAAATGGAGATTTAATACCTAACTGTTACCCTGGCCTACTACAGAGTTAATAGTAGGTATATGCAACTCTGTGCTATTCAATACCTTAGAGCTAAAATAACGATGTCTTGGTATTTCATGAGATCCAACTCCTCAGAACCTTACAGCTTTCATCACAGTTTGAGGATTTTGTTTATTTCATGTGGATATCACCTGCTCTAAGTTGTTCTCAGGAAATAATATCCACCAGAAAATCATTCCTTGGGCAGCAATTTACCCTAATAACAGTTCTACTTTGCACATTCCTTTTGCTGATCGGGTTTTGCTGTGTTGCTCGAGTGCTACAGTACCAAGAGTAGCAGAGCTCACCTTGAACACTGAGAAGAGTCTGAAATTGATTTTGTTGGTTATTACAATGGTGGCAGGAGCTGACCTCACGTCCAGCACTGTGCACAGTGTAATTTTTGCACACAGTGTTGAATTTGTCCTTGTTATGGGATTCTACTGCTTTGTAGGAATCAATGACATTTGGAAATGACAGTCCTGTGTTACCACAAGAGCAGGACAGTTTGGTTTTATAACATGGATGGTAATAGCATATTACTGCTGTTTATATAACCAGATCATGTCCTTCAATGTCCCTGAGTCCATGGAGTGACTTGTAATAGTCATAGCCCAGAAATTACTATATGTATGTATTTGTGGCAGCACATCCATGAGAACTCCTACGGAAGTGACTACAGCAGCTCATGCAACTTCAGGCAACAGTACAGCATATGTAAGAAAAGGAGGTTTCATCAGCCATTATCAGTCTGTGTTCCCTGTAGAAAAGCCCATGAAGGGTGGTCAACTACTCCAGCAAAATGAAGTAACAAGGAGGGGGGGAATAAAACATAAAATTATTCTAGAACTGTAAAATTAAAGACATACATTCCCAAAAGGGAATCTCCGTCTCATCAAAATACTTTCTCCCTGCTTAAGTTCATCAGAAAATGTTAATCAAGAAACAAAAACATTTTTGTTTGACTGAAACACACTGGGGAAATACCAGATTTCTAGCTAGCGCTGAGCATACTTCAAACATTTACCACATTAAATAGCTCAGAACTTGATTACAATAGTCAAGCAAAACAGGCAGCGTACACCAGTGCTCTTTCCTTGAGAAAAATGTCTAGATGAACACTGTAGTTCAAAATGTCTTTACTAGTTTCTCCCAAGAATACGAGTTATTAATAAAAAAAGACTTTAACTATAGTAATAACAATGAGCTCAGTTCAATTTGAATAACAATCTTACACGGTGCTACTTAATGGTAATTACTAACTCTGTTGTCATTATTTTTGTTTAAATATTCATTCTATTGTTATTTTGTAGTAAGGAAAAATATAGTCATTATTACAACCTTTTAACTTTATACTCTTGGTGTGATTTTAGACAGAACAAAAAATTGATTTATGCATATATAACTGGCCAGCAACTATCTTGAAAAACACAACAAAGTAAAAGGATGTATTTCCCCCCCCCAAGACTTCAATGCTGAACTATTTCATACTTCTGGCTCTGTACTCAAATTTGATGACGTGAAGAACTCTGTACTGCTCCCACACACAGACAACAAAGACATAGATTAAATACAGAAATCTCTGCTTTATTTTGGTTAACTGGAATCTGACACACTGCCAGCTACACCCACCTCTTCACAGGCAGTTACCACTTGGGATCTCCTAGCCTGGAACTCAAATTGCTCACGAGCCCTGAAGCAGCCCAGTAATTCCCACCACATCCTTGGTACCATGTGTTGGGATAGTCAAAAGTTATTATCATCTTATCATTATTAAAATCACTATTTACTGGACACAAAGTCACACCCCAACAAATTATATCACTCCCTAAAAATTTACCACTGAAAACTAATTTTTGCAAAAGAAGATGAAGCAAGTAGTCTGACAAGCAGGCAAATCGAAGAGAGAGAAGATAAGATTAATCTTGATAAGAACAGGTTATGATAAAAGTGAACTCAGTGCTTAACTTATCTACAGACATCTCAGAAGATGAGGTAGACAAACAGCAGTCTGAGGCCAAGAGTCTTTTTTTTCATACAGTGAGATAAATATCCATGTATTTGTTCAATACCCTAAATAAATGCAAATGTCAGTAAATGTAGATAATTCTCTGACTCCTCAGAAATACTAGCAGCTTACTTTATATATCCCATGTGCCAGTGGTTCCTGAGGGATAACAAAAGGAGAAAGAGGATACGATGGCTTCTCAGCTCCTCTGAGAGCTTATATAGAGAAGACACTGTGGTGTTAATTGTATCCAGTTATACCTAGAAGATCTAGAAATTACATTTTGTAGGCTTTCTCAAAGCTAGAGCATTGCAGATATTCTTAGCTGCAGAAAATGCCAGAATTTTGACATGTTTAAAAACCTCCTGGCAGACAAGGCAGAACCAGGAAAATTTTTTAAAATACAACCTCAGATTTAATATTGCCTTTCCATTTTTAGGGTGTCTCAGATTCAAAAAATCTACAAACTAATAGTTAAGTAGGAATCTTTCAGTTATTTTTAGGTTCTTCACCTCTCACTTGGTTCCACAAATACACGTATGATTTTTACTTTATGTCAGAAATTTGATACACTGGTTATTCCATTAGCAAGTTGCTCTTTTCTTGCACATTAGCCATTGAGTAGGTATCGGACTGAAATACATTTAATCAAATGGTTCGTGAAAATGGCCAAGCAGAATGTTTCTATACAGTTCACTGAGCAAAGAAGTGAAAAGGCAGGAGGAAAAAGATTAAGTTGGACTTGATATACAGAAATAATCACCATAGCACGTACATGCATCGAGCTAAGTGCTGTACAGCTGAATTTGTCTTCCCACACAATGACCTCCTCCACATCATCCCCCATAATCTTTGCAGGTCACCTTTGAACCATTTTTATCAGGACTGTACAATTGGCAGCTGAGTACGATTAAGTTAGTATCACTGGGATTTTGCAGTGTTACTGCCATTATCATATGTCTAAAACTAATGATAACCATCAATTTATTGCATGAAAAATATTTTAAAGAATTTTCTGGAAGAATATTCCACCCGAAAAGAAATTCATTCTGGTTCCTGTTCACACTCCAAAGCAGAGCTGTCCAGTGACAGCTTGGCCCACCGGTTACGTGCCTATGCTGCCTGTATTCCTCTTGCCTTGTACCAGAAAGTGCCATTTCTCCACACTGACCTTTGGGCACAAAGCACTCTACAGGGCTCTGGAACAAAAAGAGGAACCTTTTCACAATTAGATGCCAGCAAAATCTTTGCAATTGCAGCGATCTGCTACAGGAAGGTTTTCATCCCTCTTGGTATAGCAATTCCCAGATTCTCTCTGCCTCCTCCATCGGCTGCTGAAACCACCTTTGGCAAGCTCGTAAAAGAACTCAAAACCAAAACCAACCTACTGTCCTCCTCTTCAACTTCCCAGCCATAGCCGTGCCTCCATACAATTAAACCACAAACTGTGCAGTAATTACAGTAAGTTAACTCCTCACAGACACAGAATTCCTGAGTTGTGGCTGAAGCCACATCCTTAACTCACCAGGGGCATTGATGGGTATTAAAAAATAACAATAATCTAAAACAGCTTTAAAGAGCTGTCTTATGCTTGTCAGATGCTCAGCCAATATTTCTTTCCATTTACAAATGCAGCCCTTAAATTTTCACTGTTGCTCCACCACTGAAGCTGGAGTACAAGAAAGGGTTTTTTTTCTGCACTGCTCACCCAGGAAGGCACTGTAGTTTTTATCTTGTAAAGGCAGCTCCCATTTAGGAAAGGGGGAAAAGGAGAGAATGGGCCTGACCTCCCACTCATTAACTCTAGGCATTTATGCTTTGTCCTCACAAGGACTTTATAGTGAGATTCCATCTTTGATTTTAAAATAATAATAATAATAATAATAATAATAATAATAATAATAATAATTTAAACAGAAACCCAAACTTAAGATTGCTTCTAAGGAGTCTTTCCCAGGATACCCAGGACATTTTAGTCTCTTGGACCATGAAATACAACTGTTCTTTTAAGCAATTCTAGACAGAAGTCACCGTAGAAAGGTCAGGATCAGCCAGGAAAGGGAAAATGGAGCTTGCAAGGTCAGTCAGTATGTAGGCAGTGGTAATTTTAACCATGATTGCAGCGAACTGGTGTAACCTTTTACAGCTGATGGAGATTACATCCGCATGCTGCAGCAGAGATACTTGTTTCATCCACTTTTGATAAAAAATACCCAAGTTACAATATTAGGGGTTTGCACAAAACGGTATGCCTAAGCTAGGAAAGACCTCTGACATTAACTTCGGCCTGGTTTGGGTGTCATTAAATTTTCCATCTGCCAGCAAACACCACCTGCTCGTCTTGTAAGGAAGCCTTATTATTCATAATGTTAGAATGGTCATCTAAGATGGGATTTTGGGAAACAGGCCTTCATCTTATTTCCTGTCATCCTCACAAAGTTTGAGAAAGGGGTTTTGTTTGGTTTGTTGGGTTTTTTTTTATTTTATATTATTATGTGATTACACAAGTCATTCCTCCAATGCTTACTACTTATATTAAGGTAGGAGAAATGGATGTCACCAGACTGGGTGATTTGTCTTTCACAGAATGTCTTTTCCAGGCATCTTATTATTGTTCTTGTTTTGTAGCACAATTATTATTTTTAAATAGAGTCACTTCTGGGTGCAATAATCTCACCCCTTAATTGATCTGTAAAGAATACACTTGCATGGATAATGCAGCAACTCAATGAATTAAGGAGAACAGTATTTCTCCTGTCCTGTCTCTGAAAACTAGTTTACTTTAAGAGCTTTTTTAATTTAATGTGCCCAAACAATATATGAGATGTGTACAACTAATGTGATGGTAAGAAGAACATGAAGATTTGATGGAGAAAACTATACAACATTTTTGTAAACTGTAGCTTTTACACAGCTTGAATTAATAGATTTATTTCATTGTTTTCCATTTCAAAAGCCCAGAACTGGCTCTTATTAAATAACATTATTGGCTTCTCTGGTATAAACACTATGGCAGGGAAAAATGAACACTAAACTCAGTTGAATTCATATGGTCAGTAAATATTGACACTTTGTTTGATCTGTTCTTCATCCTGTATACATTTTTGTTTAATCCTTTTCTTGGAACCCATTTTGTTTCCATTTTCCACATCTGATTTTTGTATTGAAATTTGCAAGACAAAATAATTTGCCAGCTAAATGAGAATTTATGAGAAGTGCATGTCCTCACCTATGCTACATCAGGCTACACATACTTGAATGGGTGCTCAACTAGGAAAAACATTCCAGGATTGCAACAGGATTGCCAATATGTCTGCACTTAGACATGAACAGAAACTTATCACTGAACAGGGGCCACATTTCCTTTTAGACTTGTTAATTGTTCTATTTCTAAAAGTTTTATCACAGCACTGAGAATTTGGTTCCTCCCCTTTGCAATAGATTATAGGTTTTATGACTAACCATAACTTTATATTCACTGGTGCCAAGATATACACTGCACCAATTTTCTTTCATTTTTGTTTCTCAAACACTACACACAAAGACAACACTATAAATATGTGACACGACTAAATGATGAAACAGCAGCTTCCTGCTGAAATTTTAAAGCGAGATAGACATTGTTTTAGCTGAGGAAGCCATTTAGATACCAGCTGTTCCCACTGAAAAGATGTGGCAGCCATCAGCAGAAATAAGAAATGCTCTCTCCGTACATATTGAAATGAGTTTTATCTTCCTTTCCATTCTCTTTTGTGTTCCTGCTGGTGAAAAAGACAAAATTCATTTCACACTTACATTTCCTCGCAAGCACAAATGTTAAATGAGAGGAATCTGTATCTTTGCACCCATACACGCACTTAGGTAAGATCAAAACCAGGAGTTACAAAGCATATTACTTCTGCACAGTAATAAACCGATGAACAGTCTCAAAGCTGGACTTGAAAGTAAAAGGAGAATCTTGTGTGCACCTCCCAAAATTAATCTTCCATATTTATTTGTTTCTAGGTGGTATTTATGTTTTATATTCTAATTAGAAGAAAATAACATAGTATGTGTCAGATACCACTGTGTGAAATCACAGAATGAATATGGATAGTTTAGTGACACCTGAAAACAATCTTTCTTTCACTGTGTCTTAGAATTAAGATTAGCGCTAATCACTACAGTCACATTTTAGAAAGTAGCATATAGTTACTCAAGTGTTCTAGCTTGAAAAATATCATAGACTATATATATCAATAAACTTCTCATATGGCCATATCTGTTCAGAATACAATCTTCTAATGATTGTGACAAAATACATGTTGTGTTTGCATCCAAAAAAGAGGTTATGAAGTTGACAGAACTAATATCGCTCCCTGGAGATGGTATAAAAATCATTATATCATATTAAAGATTTTGCTTCTTTTGCCACAGGCAATCAATTCCAAAAATTTGATTAAAAAAGCATTGCATTAGTGTGGTATTCTCAAGCTGCTTCTTATTAACATTTTATTGTAGCATACTCTAATGACAACCAGTATCAGCTCTCATTATTCTAAATAAAGAGTATAGTCATTTTCTTCTTAATGACTGAAGTGAAATGCGCCCATAGGGACATGTTAGTTTACTCTCTCTTAGCATGTAATATTGTCATTATTCATAGTTCTTGAAGACAACTTGTAGACTAAAGTTATCTTTGCAGAGTCACCAGATTGTAATTTTTAAATACATGTAATCTCAGTCACATGCAGAATGTTAGATTCCTTCAAATACAAATAACACCAGCCATTCATACAACATACATTTAGTTCCTTGAAATGTTTTAGTGCAGCAATAAAACAATTCACATTATGATGCCTGCAACAAAAGACCATAGGAAAAAGTAGCAAATTAAATTTCACATACTTGTGAAGCAGGTAATTGCTGCAAAACACAGGTAAAAGAGAGATTACATGATTTGTCCCTTGCTATGCTAACCAGCATGTCAGATATAAAAGGAGAACAAAAGTTACTCAGACTATTAACTGCTTGAAGACAGGAACCTATGTTTTGGTCAGTGCTGAAGGCAGTGAAATCCTGAAACAGTTAGGATGCCTCTGCATATATACACTTCGGTATAAACAAACAAGGACAAATACAGTTATTTTTCTACACTTCCAAAGCAATGCAAGAAAAATACTTATCACCTCAGGTATTAACCAAAGATCTGGTTTTACAAGACAATTAGAGCAATGCAGCAGTCACCAAAGGGGCTGTCCCAGTTCTACCAAGTGTCCAGCCAAAACTCTTGCCCTTCTTTGTAGGGCTTGTTCTCCCTCTGAACCAGGTCACTTAGAGGCAGACGTATCACTTGCACCCTAATGGGTGGATTGTCAAATTAACTGGCTATGCTTACTTTTTCAAAGGCACTTTAGAGCCAAAGGATGCAGAGATATGCTTGGGGGCAAAAGGGAGTGCTTAAAGGAGGCTGGCATTAAGCCCAATTGATTTCCAATCTAGGCAGGTACCTGCCCAATACCTCTGCATCCAAAATAAATCTCACCTTGCACCTATTTCCATCTTGGGTACGTGACTAGCACTAAAAATCCCTTCACTATAAATTTTCACAAAATCAATGGTTGCTCAGGACTTTGGTAAACATCAGTTAAAAGCGTACATCCAGAAACTTAAGTAGAGAGTTATGAGTCTGGCCCCCTGTTTGGTTATTATTCTTGTTCTTTGTTCTGAGCCGCTCACCAATATTTGCAAGAGCAGACGCTGGTTATTTACACCATAGGCTACTGGTGCAGTCATTAGCTTCTTACAAGGATTATACATACAGGTAGAAACAAATAAATGACTAATAGCACCCAAATTTCAAAAGCCACCTTCTCGGCCAGTTGCCTGTCTTTCTGCTAAGTGTCCTCCTGTATTTTAGTTCTTGGTCAGACACAGTAGCCCTGCAAAAGCTGTCTTGGCTGGTGGCTTTAGTAGTCTCCAGCTGTCTTTCCCCATTTACCCACTTCAATTGCTGCTTTCATTAGCCCTGACTGATATGCACAAAGTCTGTCATTCTCTCTAGATCATACATGCTTCACAGTAGCTGTTACCGCCAGCTCCTATAACAATAACTTTGCTCAAGGCCTCGCATTTTGTACCAAATCCTAGATTTCTAGGGGTCATGACTCCTTTTGCTAGTATTTAAATTTAAAAAAACCCTTTGCATTCCCTGAGCAAGCAAGTTTTAAGTTTTGCAAAAAAAATTAGGAACCCGTAGTTTGAATGGTAGGAGATGGCACTCCCTTCCTTCATGTTATCCCATGGTCTCCAGTGTGTTAACCATCACTTTATTTACAGGGTTTGTTTACATTTTTAAGACTTCTTTTAGGGGTTATTATTGTGCTACTACTACAAGAGTAATTAAACTCAATACACAGTTTTATGAAACTCGACAACATATGAAGTACATCTACTGTAACACTGAAAAGGACGCAGGGTATGCAACAAAATAAAGAAGGTTGAGCTGGAAAGCAAAATAAAAAAAATGTGAAGACTACATGAGAAACAAAGAGGGTCAGAAATTGCAAAAAGATGCTAGAGGAAGCAGTGTATTATATTTTCTGATGCCAGATTAAATGTATTTTATTATCAAATATTAGAGCTTTTAAGTATCTAAACCCTAATCTGGGAATCACTAGCTGAAAGAAAGCTTCTTTAAGCCCTGAGCCTACAAGATTAATTTTGATTCCTGTTGAGTAAACAAGTGTATATTCTCATCAACCACCATACTGTACCAGTATAAAATAGAAAACCTCCCTTTGGGTTTAGAGAAATGTCTACAATTACAGGGTAGAAAACTGTTGCAAATAATGAGACTCTAACACCTTACACCAAAGGATCCCAGCCTCGGGCCTTATCCTAATCGCATAAATCAATGAGACTTGCACAAATTTATACGGCAGCAGTGTTAGGCATTGCATCTTTGAATACCAGCACTCTAAATAGCTTTGTGTTTTTCGGGTTTATTTTAATTTTAAAACCATGTGCCCCCACTGACCAGCTAGACATCTGGAAATGAGTAAGTGTGGCAGAAACCATGGTTGAGTTCTGAGATTTTGTACTGCTTTTACTGTGTCTGAAGTGAGACTCTAATTTGGTTTTAATAAAAACTAATTGAAAGTAATTTAATACCAATTGATTGTTAAGGGGATACATTTTGCAGTTTATCAAGTCTATAGAAATTCAGTATAATTAACTAGAACTGCATAGGCAATAACGTAATTATAATCTCAACAACTTTAAACTTCCAAGCAATGTTTAAACAGTTAATTAAAATTATAAAAGATAGTGCTATATGACATGTCTATAATGTTAATTACTAAAAAATGCTAATCGATATTTGTTAAGTAATCCAACTGAGTAATCTATTTCCTAGCATCTCTGAGGCTAAATAAATATAGCTTCATAAATCTGACTTACAATCTATATAAATATCCAGATACTCATTTAATATAAATTAATAATCAATTACATATTAAATTATTCCATGTTATTTATTAGGTATAGACACAGGGTCAACTCGAAAGCAATCAGATTAAGGTTTTATAGTTTTATCATTTTTCAACACACTGTACAAATACAAATCTCAGCTAACTGCTCTAACATCCTACTTTGGAGTACGCCGAGTGAAAAGGTCTTTCTTTTGGTCACTTTGGTATGTTGGATGTGCAGCTGCAAACTCGGAGTAGAAAGTTCTGAAGCAAACTTCAGAACATGTTAACTGTGCTGAAGCACAGAACTGGTATTCCTTAAAATGAATAGACACAGGGGCCACGTTTCCAGGGCTGCTGATAGCAGGGGAATCCTTGGTGTCCAGGACCTCCTAGCGCTTTGCATTTTAACAAGACTCTATTTTTCAGGTCCCACTCCTGTTCCTCCTTGCCACCAGAGAGCTCCGAGTTACACAAAGGAACCTTCCCAGCGCAGCAAAAGATTGCAAAAGCTACTTTGGAAATCTCTACTTTTCTACTCTGTAGTGTTGAATCTTCACTATGGAAGAGAAAACATTCCTTTGCTTGCTATAAAGATACATTCTGAGATGGTAATTTATGAATGTTAAAAAGCTTTATCCTAAATGAGATATGAACTTGTGTTCACTAGTAAGCATTGGTAGCTGTTACTGACTGCTATTTTAACATACTTCCAATGAACTATGATTAAATTATTGAACTCTTCCTGGTTTTTTTTTCCTCTTATCACTAAATTCTGTGCTTGTAACACACTGAACACAGCTAAAATAACCTCTTTATCTGCTACCCCAATTAGGTATTTGCTCATTATACCTACGTCAGCTCTAGATTGAAAACTCACCAGGACAGAGACTATCTCATCAGCTATGTTTGCAGTTCTCAGCATAATGTCAATATTTTCAGAAAACTATGGTTTCTAAATAGCATTGCACAACTCAGTTTTAATGGATTTGACAAAGTAGTGCATCAGCACAAGAAGGAGTCAGGAGATATTTTGCCAGATCAATTTTGGAAGAAATATGTTGTATAGGAGAAATAGAGCTGCATGGATAAAGATAGTAACACAGTAAGAGGTGTCATTTTATTTCTGGATTTCAAAATTTTACAGTCTAGCCACATTCACTATTCACATACTTCTCTCGAGGTTCGGTACTCAAGGAGAGAAATTTATGTCATCACAGTCTCTTCATACAAACAAGACAGATAAAATTGAAGGGTCAAAGTGCACATGATGGCAAGCTTGCCAAAGATGCCCCAAAGTTTCCATACTTTAATTTTATTTAAAAGGAAAATAGGAAAAAAAAATATTTCTAACCCTTGGGCTTGTTCCAGAGGCAAGACAATAAATAGAATACTGTAACACCTGGGCTTACTGATTCCTTTTTTATTATTATCATTCATTTTTAAACTCCTCTTTAATGTCTAGGAGGTTAAAAAAAAAAATAAATCAAGAAGGGTGGGAAATGAAGTGGAAAAATCAAAGAGTACCAAGGTGCAGCATTTAACGCTGTGCACCGCACAGGACACTTCAAAGTGTGTGTTGTCCACTTTGTATCAGAACTATGGCTCTTTGACAGGCTTTTCTAAAAACTGTGTGACAGTTTTCACTGTAAGCAACACTGAAGGACAGGAACTTGATTCCATCATTTCATGGTTGTCAGCTCTACAGACAAGAAGGTATATTTTAGGACAATACACTTTTCAGCAGCTGCTTGCATGAATAAGAACACACTTCCATCATTAGTCATTTAACCCATATAATGTGACAACAACATTTATTATAGAAGCTTGGAGATTCATGACAGTAGCAAGAATTCAGAATTGTTCTTTATATAATTCGCATGTGTTGAGTGCTTCAAGGAGACAATGTATTTCAACATCAATAACATTTGTCTTCCTCCCACCCGAATTTACCAGGTGAAGAAGTGCTGAGTTAGGATAGCTTTCCAAGGCTTCAGAACCTTGCGAGAAGCCACCACTGGGTCAAATCCCCCACTGTGAATGCTACAGGCTGGCAGTGGGTGACTTGCGGTGCTATTTCCTTTCAAAAGTTAAGTCAAAGAGGGCACTGCTTTTAGCATACATCTGAAAAACCACAGCCAGAGATCATAAACATTTAACTAGTTTTATTTACGACATGGGAACAATTCTGGTGATAAACAAACTATCCCTCATTCCACCCTTACAAAGACCATTCTGCAGCAGCTACCACCCAGCCTTCCCCGAGTGCCTCACAGTGATAACCGGCTTGCAGCAAGCTCACATCCGTAGCCGTGCTCCTATGGTTTCTCTTCCCATTGCACATCTGTATGGAAGAGGAATGACTCAACTCTAAATGTATACTGAAATCAAATTGCTTTGCTGAAGTCTCGATTCCATTACATCGAATACATGAATATGTTGTTTGGGTTGATCCTGTAATATCAGAACACTGCAGCCGAAAGAAGTTTTGATGAAAAAAAAGCCTTGAGTAAGAACTGAATGCTGCGGAACTAAGGTATTAATTAAAGTTTATAGACTTGTCAGTATTTACCTTGCAGCTTCATGGCATTCATCATGAGTTTATGATAACCTGATAAATACAGACCAAGCCCTGGGAGATTCTCGGGTTTGACAGTCATCAAAAAAGATAATAACAAAAGCAAAATTTAAAGTGCCACTTGGATCACTGGCACTTTGCAGACTACTAGCCAAATAAATGGTAAGAAGATGGTTCAGCGTTGCACAGACAAACTTTAGGTTGGGTCTGAGAAACAGTATCTCCTTTTAACATCCACAGCTCCTTTGCACATAATGCTTGCACACACGAAATCTATATCTGTTTCCCTAAGTTGGATAGCTAAGCAACTAATTGAAATGACTGTATATTAAAAAAAAAAAAACACACAAGAGAAAAAAACCACCCAGATTACTCTGAACAAACACAATATTTTAACAATGAGGAAAATCCTTGAGTCCACATCCATGTTGTCCAAGCCTGACATTGTCTGCTCACACCATTCGATTAGGTAAGAGATGACTTTTAAAGGCATAATTTATAACAGAATTAATATACTTCCTTTAGAAGTCAATTTCTACCTAAATCTCAGTTGTGCCTGTGAGCTCAATCAGTGCCAAAGCTCTGATAAATTTACGTTGCATCTATATACAATTCAAAATATGAGTCCGAAAACAAACCACACTGCTTGCCACATGCTACATGGTTTTCTGTTTGTTTATTTTCCAACCAGTTATGCCAGAGATGCCTCGGGCCTACCAGAAATTTCTCAACATCTGATGCATAATGAAAATACTTAATGCAGCATAAACACTCCTCTTTTCTTCCCCTCCTCCATTCCTTAAGTGATAACCAAAGCACTGTTTTACTGTATATACATGAACAAGGACTGGTTCCAGCCAATTCCTTTCTAACAGATCTTGAAACCAGCTCCAGAGACTTCCTACCTAAAAGCAGAGAAAGCTGACACAGTTCAGCAGAAGGACACCAGGTGTTGGTGCAGGACTTCCGAGTATTTCACAGAAGTACAAGCCATAATCACTACAACAGTTGGAACTCTAGAATTTCCTCTCTGGACTGCTGATGTCCAGATTATAGACATCCCACCTAACTGCAATGTCAAAGTTGCAGTCCCAGGTGATTGCTGCCTTCATCCCAACTGTGAAGCAGAAGGAGCAGTAGCTGAGGAGAGATAAATACCTTATTTCCAAGCCTCAGAACCTCTCCAAAGGGCACACAACAGAATCCTACGTATATTTTGCACAGAAACTACCACAGTGATTAGCTGCATTTATAGAAAATTCGAGACTCTCTGTGCAGTGTACAGCCTAAAAAAGTCAGACTCACTTTCTAATTTTGTTCTGAATTTCTTAATGGCTTTTTACTGCACAGTAATTCCCATCCTAAGTGTTTCATAAGATAAGAGATCTCTAGCTACACAGCTTCATTAAACATTACAGTGCCCCTCAAAGACAAGCAGCACGAGTTTTGGCAAAATAGGTAACAATGCCGTTTACAATTTGGATTTCACACTTTGTCCCTCAAAAAAATGCACTTAAAGATAAAGCAGACGATTGAGAATACCTCAGCAGAAATTCCTCAGGAACATGTACATACAGAACACTGTACCACTGTTGAAGAGTGCACCCCAAAGATAACAGATACAAACAGAGATGTCAGGAAACCAACACTCCATCCCTGCTGCAGCTAGCCCACTTAAGAACCACACCAGCCACTGCTGCAGCCTGAAGGTTTGAGGTAACAGTAAGCAGCACATCACAAAAAAAAAAAAAAAGATAATCTACTGGTCAGAGCTCTAAACAGCCTTACAAGAGTCTGAGGTTCAGTCTTGTGAACATGCGTGACAATTACTTTTCACTGGGTTTAGGACTTCAGGACCCAAGTGGACTGATGGATACCTTCCCCACGATGCCCTAGCGGTTCCGCTTCAGAGGCAGGACTAGGTTCCCATGCCCCAAAATGGTGCACATTTCTCTTCTAGAGAAAAACCCTCCTAATCTTCATAGGACTGCTTCCAAATGAAGTCCTGCAAGACCAGGCTGCCTTTTCAATATCACATGCCACATGATTTAAAAATAGCTCACTGAGGTTTTTCATGCCTGTGACCATCACATTAAAAAGTAATTTAAAAAATTCAAGGTTCCAGTGACTTATATATTGTCTTCTTTTGAGAAGGCATAAGAAGAAACATTACAGAAACAGCTATGTAAATATAGTTCATTTAATAGAAATGTAAATAAGATTCATAGAACTGACTTGGAAACCTTGAAATATTTATTTTAAATGAAAGAGATTAAGTCCTCAAGGTAAGATTTGTTTCTAAATTTGTAACTCCAGTATTGTAGGGCTATTGTGTATTATTTTATTTTGTTTATTAAAGGGACAGTTCTTATAAGACAAATACTTTAACCTACTCTAGCATGCATACTTAGTGGTACTTTTTATTTACTTTTAAGGACTTGTGATTGTTGCCACCCCGGTCTGGATTCAAACCAGCACATTGCAGAAGAAATGTTCAATATCTCATTACTCGTGTTTTCCAGCCTTAATCATTTCCACAAATACATTTGTCCCTTTGCATTCATACTTGGTTTGGCTTGATAGCATCTGACAATGAAAACCTGACTGAAGATGAAGAAAAAAAGAAAAGTCTAAATAACCACCATACAGAATTTATTTATAGGAAAACAAAGGGAAAAAAATTGACATGTTCTTTTGAACTTTATCTGCAAAACAGAAGCAAATAGTGAAGATCTGAGCCCTTGATTTAATGGTAACACGTAACAAAACTTGTTTTGCAACATCAGCAGAACTTAAATGGCATATTAATTGTACTTTCAACAATGGACCAAACAGTGAAATTGGTTTTGTACACTTCTATCTATGAAAAGAAGCTGGTGCTTTTAGGAAATATATGTTGAGTATATGAGGTTATTGTTATGAATTCATTTTTAATAACACCATCTGACATGGAAGTCAACTGCACTTCCTGCCAAAGATTTATGCAAAAGAGAGATTGATATCTGTCTTCTAACGTCAAAGCTTCATTGAAGATTTGGGAAAAATAAAGGACTGATAGGATAATTCAAAGAAACGGATGAGGTAGATTCTACCCAACACATAAACATACCTTGTGAAGATTTCTCAATTATAGTAAAATTTTACTACTTTTTATCCCTCAAAATACATTGTGGATAGATGCAAGTAAGCAGCGAGATATAATAATAAGGTGTGCTATAAAAAGATGTGCCAGATTTGTAATATCATGTAATTAAAGTCAACAAATGGGTGCATATTCATTATGATAAACTCATCCTTATGACCTTCATTTCCTAAATCTTACCAACCTATTCAGATATGCAACTGTAAAAAAAACTCTTATGCAACAAAACCTTAAGATCAATACAGCATTTAGCTCAAAGCCTTTGTAGCACTGCAAACGCCGGAGCAATGTGCTGATGAACTCAAGTTTGGAAATCACTTTTGCAGCATATCTCCACACCAGTTCGAGTCTATTCCTAATAGAAGTGGGTAAGCAAGGAAAGAGAGAATTGTAATCATTAATCCCAGAAAAGAAAAAGACTTGAATCAGAACTTCAGGATCAGCAGGAGACACAACTAATGCTGCAACTTAGAAGCTATGTTTCTCCGATGGTAATGAGAGACCTTAGACACTTCAGGTACACGAAGCTTGAAGGCTGAGTCAAAAATAACCTGAAGCTTGTCATTAGCTGCATCGGCGTAAACTGCTGGCTATCAAAACCAGGGTTTGTGGAGTGGATTTTAAAAAAAAGCATAGTACTGAGACCGAACTATCATGAGCATTGTTTCCCCAGAACTGCACTGCAAGTAATTACACTCTTTACTCTAGATGCAATGCAAGCACAAAGACTGTAGTAGAAAATGCACAGAAGCTTTAAAATATTTACAGCAGCAGTACCATTTATGTATATCATGATAGTTAAGTTAATGCTAGATTTTTAATTAGAAATGGTGTTTTCTGGAGAAGAATTTATTAGCTATAGGAAATTAAAAGTAATTATGAGCAGGTAAAGAAAAAGAGAATATTAAAACCCACAAATAACTACCAGTGACAAAAGTCCCTAACTCCTTTGTGCAAAAGGAGAAATTCAGCTGGCTTCAGGAGACAAATGCTTCAGGTAAACTTTTCTTATACTCCCCATTTAGGTTATAAAAGGACACCTCAATTCGCAATATGCATTTGTTTCTTAGCTTCCTTCCTCAGAGTATCATCAAGGTTGCCAATTTATACAATTTTTGTTGAAAATTCGTATTGTGGTAAATTAGGACTACCTAGTTCAACTGCAGCACTTGTTGGTTCATGGCGCAAGTAATCAATCCTGACTCAATCCAATTCAGAAAATACTACACATTACCAAAGGAACCAAAACACAAAAACTTTAAGTTCATTGAGTCAAATTCATCTGATAGAATGTTTGATCACCAGCTGCCTATCAGATTACATTTAGCTAGATATATGCAACTATTAGTTAATAAAGTTCATGGCTGCCTGCAACTGGCAGGGAACGGCACACACCGCCCAGCAAGAGAGTCTTCTGCACAATTTACAGCCCTGCCCCTGTCACCTGTTCTGGGTAAGGGTGAAGTAGCAACCAACTAACAGGACAATCAGAACCTGGAATTAAATGGAGATTCCAGCTAGATCCCTGGACTGGATCACTTCTAAACGCCTGCTGTTGTTGGGGTAACTGTTGTCAAATTTCCCACCCCTCAAGAAGCTCAAGGCTACACCATTACAGTTAATTTTGCACCTAGTATAACCCCAGGCACAGAGGGGAAAAAAGGACTAAAAATCTCATCTCGTGCAAAGCTACAGACTTCTGTCAGCTCTCTTGAAGTCTTTACAGTCTGTGCCAGATGAAACACTGGACCACGCTCCAAGAAAAGTGTAATTCAGATTTATGAGAAGACATTTTGTATCCAATATAATTGATTACCTACTGTAAAGTGAACAGAACCTAATTTGTACTAATGAACCCTATGCATAATACAGCAAAGCGTTTAATAATAAGGAGACCACAAAACACCAAGCCAGATGTCATTGATGGTGATAACAATTTTCCCAGAACGCTGTTTCCTCTCGCTCTTTGCAGCCACCAGGTTTGAGAAGATGGCATTTAACTCAGGAGATAGCTCTGATATTCCATGTCTTAATCTTGTGCCATCACGGTCTGTGTACTATATCAAGACACTACCCTATTACAGTTATTGTTATAGTATGGAAATGCTTGTCTGCTCTGGCAAATGTTGATAAATGTAACATCAGATTAAATATAATATAACCATACATGGAGAATCTAATCAAGATTGAAGCTAACACATCTCTTGGGGTCTTTTACGGAAGAAAACCACAATTAAAACTCTTTAAGCCTTAAAACATTCAGTTATGGAATTGGTGTGGAAATGAAACAACACATATATATTATACTAATAAAAATGTGCTTTAGTGGGAGAAAAAAAAGCCTGTGTACTTTTAAAATTATTCCATTTATTCGCTTGTTTTTTGGGGGGGTTGTTTTGTGGTTGTTTTGGTTGTTTGGGGGGGGGGTTGGGTTTTGGTTTGTTTTGGTTTTTTGTTGTTTTTTGTTTTTGTTTGGTTTTTTGTTTGTTGTTGTTTGTTTTTTTACATA
>JAVJGG010000088.1:33826994-33843626 GCA_035590195.1 Aviceda cuculoides | reverse complement strand
AGCACCTTAAAATGAGAAATATTCTGATATACCAGATAAAATAAATAAAATGCACTATGTTTCCACTTCTCTAAATAAAACGTTGATAATAATATATTAATCTTACCTTATAATATCAGTGTTAAGAAGGCCTCAGAGCCTATTCAATCACTGTTGAATATGGCAAATTAACAAAAATGTCGATCCATCTATTTTCATCATCATTATAACTGTTTCCGAGTAAAGCACATTTTATGTTTTAGTTGTAACACAAGGCTATTTACCAGATTTTTTTTTTTTTTTTTTTTTTTTTTTTTTTACTTTGCTTATACTCTACAGAATGCTAAAGGAACATAAGAATGAAAACAAAACAGATTCTGGATTAGTTTAATTTATACATAATATTTTCATGGTGTTATGCTAGATGAATTTAGCATTAAAATAGGAGAGCTCATGCACTTATGCAATAAGGCACAGGGAAATACTTTTGATTAGCTCACAGCTATCCAAAGGAAATTCCCAAGCTGAGTTTTTGATCTTCTGTCCATCACCTGTATTCTTGAAGTTTTAACATGTCATAAGAAACAGTCTAATAAATAATCACTGACTTGTAGCTCACTCCGTCCCCAGCCCTTTATAAATCATTGTCGATAATAAGTAGTGAAACATATTTAGAGAAACACACAGATTATGGTATCGATTCTCCTCTCACACTGGATCACAAACATCTCTCTCTTCTACCTAGATAATCTTTCAAGTTGAAATGTGCTTAAATTCACTTCTGTATGTTCCTTCGGTGACTTCACTGAAAGGCCAGAAAGCATAAAAAAAAGCCGTGTTATTTCAATAATACCCTGGTAATATTTTTTCCAAACATTTGCATTGAATGTGACTGCGTTCACAGAAAAATCAATGAACGCCAAAGTAATCTACATACAACAGCAATATTAGTGCTGTAGCACCCCTACAATACCAGGTGTCTGATCAGCAATTACAAATTACTTCAATTCTTCCCAAATTTTTTCCCAGAGTTCTTACCAATTCAAGTAAACCTGCCTGTATATTGTGACTGGAAAGGAAGACACCTGTATTTCTCTGACAAGACTTATACTAAAAATATATACACATATATATGTATATGTTAGGATAACTATATGTTCATAGCCAATAGGCTGGATTAGCAAAAAAGGTTCTGAAGACCTCTGTTACAATGCTGTATTAGAGGTAAATGAAATAATAAGAAATTACTGGGTCTAGCTAGCATTTACTTCTGAATCCTAATAAAAGAAGTTGAACTACTGACTACAATGGGAAATTTATTGTTTCAGCCATCAACAATATTTAAGAAATGGTGTCAGACAACACCAAACTTTAACAAGGCCTCCAAGAACCCTGAAAGGCTAATAAAACGTATTTTTTGCAGGCTATGTAAGATGGTCAAGTGTAGACTGCAAACAAAAAGACATACATATAAAAAAAGATGTACAGAAAAGTCAGCATTGCTTTGTAAAAAGAAAAAGGGAAAAAACCTGTGTAGGTTTTACCGTTAAAGTGAAGATATTAGTGAGATACTGAATAACCTGTACTACGATATTTGCTGTTTGACGTATTCATAAGTGATCAGGAAAAGAGTATATAACAATATGACAGAGCTTGCAAACAAAGAAATGTTTATGCTCTGTATATGAAAATTATGTTATTTAAATTTTTGTGTATTAGGATTTTTAAACTTACGACTGTCACCTCACTGAAGATCTACGACAAGAAATATGACTTTACAATACAATGGCAGGTGAAGATTAATGTAAATAAACACAGTCTAATTGCTTTGTAAAGAACCAACTTCTAATTTTTAATAAAAAGTGATGGACCCTTAATACATTTTTGAAAAAAGAATCAAGAGTCACTTACAAATTGAGTGGCTGTCAAAACGTCACACATTATATTGGGAATTATTAGGAAAGGAATAGGGAATAAAATACAAAGTATCATTAGGCTTCTAACCATGGTGTACCCACATTTCAAATACTGCACATAGTTTATGTCATTGCCACTCAAAGATCACGGCGTAGAAGAGCAGAGTACAGAAGAACACAGAACAATGGATTTGATCAAAGGAATGGAATGGATTTCATAGAAAGAAAACTACATGCAGTAATTTTGGAAAATAAGCGGCTGAGAAGAAATATGATAGAGGTCTATAAAACGATGAGTAGTATAGAGATAGTGAATAGGCAATGATTTTTCATTATTTGCCATTATTCAAGACATAAGTGGTATAAAATGAAATTATGAACAAGCAGTTCAAAACAACCAAGAAGAAGGACTTTTTCTTCACAACTCATAATTAAATCATACAGCTCATTACCCCGGCATGATGCTTCTGCCAAGAGTATAAATTTTTTCAAAAGGAATTCGATAAATTCCTGGAGGGCATGTCCACCCTCAAAGCACTAGAAGCAGCTACTCCATGTATTACTGGAGCTGAAGGAATAGCATGAAAAAGGCCCAGCCTGCAGGTACACCTACAGACGTATCATACCCCGTCATCTGCTGCCGTCCGCACCGCAGACGGGATGCCGCGCTACACCGGGGCTAACCCATTGATGCAGATCTCACGTTCTCCTCAAGTAATCCTACAGTCACATGGCAGGCCCTTAAGTGCCTTGTCTTATAAAAAGTAGGGTAGGGAGAGTAAGCAAGACTCGTAGTGATATGATTAATTTCTAAGGCTCTTAAACTCAGATTGTCTTACATACACAGAAAATATGGGTTTTGCTCAGAGTTATGTCACCTTTCCAAACAATACAATGCCACCAACCTGCTAGGATACAGAAGTTTCTTCAGCAGATTTAAGATGACTTCAAGTTCACAAGTGGTTCAACACGTAACCTAAAACTTTTTTTTTTTTATTTAAATTAAATATCTTTGTACTAAATATCTCAAGTATAATAGGATGTTTGTGGCAACCGGAATAAAACACTTTGTAAAAATTAAAAAGGGCTTGCAAAGGTATGAAAAATCCCTACGTTCAGTGTTACCACATTAAGTTTCATAGAGAGAACTCTCCCAGAAAGATTCTCTCAGCTTGCAGTGGGACTGTTCTTGTTCTGATCAAGAGTACAGAAGTGGACCATCTATGCACTAATATGAGAAAACCCTACCAGTAGTACAAGACAATAAAATAATTTGCTACAGTTATAGACCAGAAGCCTAGACTGCAGAGCTATCAATCTCAAGACAAATCCAGCACAGGATGAAATTGATGGATCTATAACCAATAATATTTCACTCGGTTTTAGCTCCTGCTGCCACTTCGGCACCGATAATCACCTCCCAAAACATCAGCTGCTGGAATACTGTGCATCTAATGATGCACTGTTGAATCACAAGTACATCAAACACATGGAAAGGCTGACTGGGCTGTCAACTTCTGCCCTGTGAATGAACAGAAAAAGGAGAAGAAACACAATGGAGAAAGGAAGCAAAAAGTGTTTGCTTCAACAAGGTCTCTGTAGCACTTTTCTTTAGAGGCTTTTATTATGATGACCCATTTATTGATAGCAAATCTTGGGAGCTCAGGAAATGTAGATTAATTCTGGGAATTGTCTGCCTCAGATTTCTTGTTCTATTTTCTCTTCCTTTCCCCCACATTTCTAGTCAACTACTTTGGTGTTTCTGTCAACGACAAAAAGATTAAAGTAAACTAGAGTGTCTATTTTCCAAATTCACTTTGATTCAAGAGGATAGTAAGTACTCCCAGAAAGAGAAATCTACCAGATTGATTAATTAATGTTCTTATTCATTAACTGACTGATGGCTCCAACAAAGAAAAGATTTATACTATCATCAAGTAGTAATATTCCCTGCAGTTAGCCTGCTGTCGAGGAAACTCACCAAGACTAAGAATATATGCATAAAATATAGTTAACATCCACCCAAGAATAAGACTAACAGAAAAAACAATGATATCACTGATTCCCAATACACTCTTTAATTCTATAGCATCTAAGACTCTAAGAACACCCTTTAACAGCTTTATTACTTCTTATGTTAGCTCAACACGAGCAATATTTTAAATTCACACATGGTAAATTCAACATGGAATATTAAGGAAGAAGAGTGTATAGAAAGTATAATTATGCATTTAAAAAATAATTTTAGATGTGCTTTTATGATCAAACAATGCAGTATAAAACAAATATTTAAAACTTATCTTAAAACATAGCTACCCTGATAAGCATAATTTGGAAATCTTTAATGAATTCACCTCAATTAGCCTTTAATTAAATAGCTCATTAAAAGCTATTTTGAATATTGCTCAAGAAGAAATCCTTGTTCATTTGTTATGATAGAATAGGAAGTCAATGAAGGTAAGGTTAAACACACATTTTGGAACAGTCTGAAAGTCATATTTGTTACAAGGCAAAAAGCTCTCAACTTCTTATGACATCCAGCACAAGATAAACTAAACTCATGACAGATAAGCACTGGAAAATGTAGGGGTTGGTTTGTTTTGTTTTAATTCTGTTCAGAAGGAAAACAGAACTAGTAATGAGCTAATCCATCTTGAATATGTGTCAGCTGTCTTCAAAACTGCTTACTATCAAACCTGTCCTAGCCTATACTTTCAGAAATACAACAGTTAATTTTAACTTCTCTTTTCAGTGAAAACATCACCTTACAAATTCCCATATGCACAAATACAGATGCATGGAGACATTTTAAAAAGCAAACACATTCAAGGGTGCTTGAAAAATATTGCATAACACTGAATGCAACTTACATGCAGAAGTAGCACTGCAGTAGCCTTTGTGGCTTAAGGATCTGGGGAAGGAAAGTTTAGTGCAGAGGCACAATTTTTTTATTAAACTAATTGATTGGATCAGTGGAAAAATTGCCCTAATTGCCTACATGTTACTTCAGCTGACCTAACAAAAGATTTTTTTCCTCTATGATCTTCACTTCAAATACAGCTCAAGGCTTTAAACTGTTTCAGGTCAAGTCAACATAAAAACTTCAGTTAGCTTGAAGTGGGACAGAATCAAGACCCAGAGAAAGGAACATAAAAGAGTAGGGCCAGGCTGGAGGCAGAAAAGATAAAAAGTAAAAACATACCTTTATATGCTACTTTAACAAGTGTACATCATGGAAGTACTTTTTTTTTTTTTTCTTCTGAGAAGGAAACTAATGCAGGGACAAGATTAGGTTGTATTGGCATGGCCTTGCGTTGAGAATGATATTTTGGTGCATCACCTGGAAGAGGTCACTGAACAGCTGGACTTGCAAATGTCTAAATCTAAGTCACATTCTGTCATTCATGCATGTTGCAAAGTGTACAGAGACAACAAAATCACTCTCCATCCACAGAAAAATAGCTTAGGAGCAGTTTTTGCCTGTAAGCTCCTGCATGGTGCCTTGAGGCAAGGTCTTTACTTCCCACTGTACTGCTATGCTCCTACAGAAAGGTCAGGAAGATACTAGCCTCAAAACAAGAGTTGACAGCAATTCAAACTCTTCACATGCGTGAAGTAGCAGTATTATTAGCATATAAATCCGATACAATGCAAGAGTAAACACTAAAAATATTGTTGCAAATATTAATAATTTAAATCCAATAGAACAAGCATCTCAAGAATGCATACATATGTTATGAACACCACTAATTCAGCTGAGTCTAAAAATACATTTTTGAATTATTGTGTTTTGTTCCATCAATGATTAATACATATGGATAGACACTTAACAACTTATTCATATGGAAATAAAAGGTGACATTCCAGGCCCTCCAAGCGATCAATAACTTTTAACCAATATGTGCTCTTTCTTCTTTGTATATCAGAATTCACAAGGGCTCTCAGAGGCACTCAGAGACTAGGGAAACAAATGTATTATAACTATCAAAGACTGTTAAGCACAAACATATCACCTCTGACTCAGAAAATCCATGGATCCTAGCGGACTCATGAAAAAAGCTGAGGAAGTGTCGATGCATTACTCTTATACTACTCCCTACAACTCTCCTCATCACTGTAGACAGATATATTGGTCCGATACAGTCCAGTGGTCTCATTTGCTGTTTGGAATATAAACAAATGCTAAATACTGGTTTTGAGCAGAGACAAATAAAAATAATCAATTGACAGCATGCCTTATTTCAAGAAGGTCAGTGCTACATGGCAGACTAACCCATCCCCTACGTAACGGGCTCTGCACATTTCTTGCATCCGCAGGAAACATTGCTAAAACTCCAGCTCAGTGCTGGAGCAGGACTGTCTCAATTGTATGCTGTTCCCATGAAAGACACTCACACATATTTCTCTTCTTGTCAAGGCCCAGATTGGCAGAAACGAGATATCACACTGCTCACAAAATTCACCTTCTCTGTCCTTTCCTCCTCTCTTCTCCCCGACCACTGCATTCAGAGAACATCCAAGAGCACGCAAAAGTGCTCGCAGGCAGCACCATTTCACAGCAATTGAACCTCAACACTACAACAGTCTTGCAGATTTCACTTCCCACCCCCCCGCCACGAGGGGTTCATTATTTTAAAATACTTCATAGGTATTTGGTATTTCCCTCTTTTAAAAGACCTTCAGGTAGATATGTCAACAGCTTCTGTTGGAAGCAGGAAAGGAAGTAGACTGTTAATATTAGAAAATTACCTGCCATCTGGATAAGCTTGACAGAATAAGATGTAAAGTTCAGAAAGAAATTCACAGTGCTTGATCATGAGATTGAGCACAGTCATTCAGACATAGGCACGGATTTCTTTATCTTCTGATGACTTCACAAATCATATTACCATAAATCACTGAAGTTTCATCAACAATGAAACACCTTATGAAAAGTAATACAAAGCACAGGCCAGTCAAACTGATTCTAATAAATATTACTTTTCCCAGTAATAAAAACCTTAAATTACAACACGGCCTTCTCTGAGTGCACTTCAGGTAAAGGAGGCAGTTACATGACTGAAGAACACCACCATTGGCTACAATGAACACCTTCAAAATTGTGTACATGCTTAATTAGTTATTTTAATTCATATTTCATTCTCCTTGCAATTCTGAAGGCCTGTAGTCAGCTGTGCTGATAGCAAATTCACGCTGAGGAGCTTTTTAAGACACAGACACACATCCATCCCCAAAATCCCCACTCACAACAATAAAAGGCTAAAGAGATTATGGAAAAAAAAAAAAAAAAAAATCACAGCACGGAAATGACTTTAAGACAAAAATGGAAAAGCAAAGGAATATTCTTGACTCTTCTATGCCATAGAATAATAGACAGTAATCTTATTTTGCAACCGTAACAGTGAATAAGCGAGATCACAATCAAAATACCTGAAAAAGCAAAGAGAGGCATAGATCAATAACCAGACACTAAGAGAGAATCTATATTAACCTTTGGAACCAAGACAAAACCTCCATCTACAGCTCTCCAAACACAAATCTATGGGGAAAAAATAGGCAGAAAACACAGCAAGTTTCAGTACCCTTAAATCCACCATATCTTTCCTTTTCATGATTCTGTATAATAATTAGTTTTAAAATATTTTAAATCTGTAAATTAGTTTTAATTTATCACATACTCTTTTCATCCAATGCACTCAAATACATCTGCTGCTCTGTTTATATAGTGTGACCATTTGACTCCATACCTTCCCCAAAAATACCCTCTTCTGTCAGAGTTTTGTGCGTGAGGATTTTGGATACTTTAAGTTTGCATTCAGGTGTTTTAAATCCTGAACAGGAACAGTAGCTTCTGCAAGGGAAGATGCTTTCATGACGGCATTTCACTTCCATCTGTTATGTGAATGAGCCCATGCCCAGAATAGATGCTGGTATGGGGTGGGTGGCATTTGGGATGGGAGGATTGTAGGTGTAATGTTGGAAAAAAACAGACAGAAAAAAAAAAAAAAAGAAAAAAAAAAAAAAAGGAAAATGGTTTCAGGCCAGGGTGGAACTCGGGAGGTTGCCACAACACAGTGCGGGGCACATACTTTGGGGTGGAATTGCTGCTTCTATTGTCATTTCCCCTCTGCTTCCACTTCTTAAGTGTCCAATATGCAGAAAAAAACCCCAAACAAACAAACAAAAAAACCACCACACCAAAAAAAAAAAAAAGAAAACAAACCATGCTACACTAAATCTATTTGCTCTATGTGGCTACATTGTTATGCTTCTGAATTAATGAACAGCCTATATCTGTTTAGCAGTACAAATTGACACAGGTCTTGGATACTCCTTTCCTTACAAGCCAGCTCTGCTTGGAAGGAAAAGTTAACAAGTAACAGCAAGACAGCCTAAGTAGGAGTTGTGCCCATCATTAAAAAAAAAAAAAAAAGTAGTGAGCGTTTTAGGAGGAGACGTATAACTGGACTGGGAACTCACTAAAGGTTATGAGTTCTCCTGCGCTTTCTGATAATATACTACATGTACAGCTCAAGAAGCGACCTAAGTGACACAAAATATAATTTGATGGATAGAAGGGAGCACACGAGAAGTGTGCTTCATGGTTGTAAGTCTCCCATTATGGGAGAAATCATGCATAATCTCCCTATTATCACTACTTTTCTCTGTCTTAAAAAAAAAAAAAAAAGCAGCCTTCCACTTACGTCTATTAAGGGCAAGACCCAAGAAGTCCAGGCTTCATTCTTCCGATACTATTTAAAAATATCTTGACAAATTTTATATGTGCTCCTCAGATAGGGGACTTACTTTCCAAAACTGCAGATAAAAGCGAGCTGAATTTCTTTGAACATTTGTGAGGAATCACTACACTGACTCATGCAATTCCTTCAACCGTTTCAAACCAAATCCAAATCATGCCCCCACCGGCAGCTCTGAGGTGATGCTGGAGAGTGATTTTCTTTTCCATTTCATTCTCATTTTTCATGTTATCATACATACACTGAAAATACATAACATTGTATTCCTATGTGACACTGAAAATAGAGGACCACATTCAAGTATTTCCGGCTGAATTTATTAGTGGAAGTTGAAATTTTCCTGCTAATATCTTCTTTTATAACTGTTTTTCATTCAGGTTTGTTCTGGTTTTGTGGGTTGGTTTTTTTTTTTTTTTTTTTTTTTGCTTTTAATCTTCATGTAACTCAGGAGAAAGATGAAGAAGCATCCAACGATTACAATTCCTAATGGTAATCCAAACTAAATGGGACCCACGTAACCTGAAGTATGAAGTTGCCTCCTTGGGCGTATAAGTGAATTTTCATTGGCATGAGTGGAGGTATGTTACCTATATTCGAGTTCAGAATTTGGTCATGCATTTTTTTTTAGAGCAGTGCAACTAAGCCTGTTTTTTATGAAGCTTGTATACATGAGGCAGTTGCCATTTTGCGAGGCAAAAAAATCAATACAGCACGGAACAAACAGACTTCCACATTCTCTAGTTATTGAGGTTTTATACCTCTCCTCTTTTCTACTTCTTTTGCTATTGGTCCCACTTGCATCATAATATTCTTCATGACACAAAAAATTATCTTGCTTTTCCCCAAAGTTCTGTTTAGTAGTAAACACCTCCAACAGTTCTTCAGTTTTGAAGAAAATACAGTGCCTAACTGACACATCTTGGTTAAAATATGTCATGATCAAAGATTAAGTCCTCATCATGAAAAAAGCAGTTCTTTGTAAGATGCTTAAGAGGATAAAACTTTTTGTGCGACAGATATCACAATAAAACAAAGTAAAACTGTAGCATCCAGGAAAATATAACAGTATTTTATTCTTCTAGTCACTGATGATAAATGGGGGGAGGAAAGGGAAATAACTTATATGCATTAATCTTGACACATCAGGTTTGGTGCATACAACACTTGAAGCACTGAATTTTTATTTTTTTTTAAATCTTATCAGGCCTGTATCAAACGGATTTGTCAATGCTTAGTTGAGTTATATTACAGATTACTGTTGCATATTAACATGTCTCTTGAGAGTTAGTTGTGTATCTGCAAGCCTCAAGGAGTGAAATATTTTACGCTCAGCATCGTTCAACTCACGGCATAACAATGCTACTTTTGTGACACTTCACTACCCCCAACTTTTACTGTCTAACACTACATTGATATAGTTTTTCATATCAACACAGTAAGGCTATTGAGATTAAAAAGAAGGTGAGATAGTGAGTGGAACCACCATCACCTGAACATAGCCTTGAAGGATTCTCTGTTCATTGTCCCCATCCCACCAAATTTCCCATTCTCTGCTCTTCCCTTCTCTTGCTTCCAGCAGGGTCAGATGCTCAGAGGAGTGAGAGATGCAATGCTTGGTCAGACACCTTTTGCATTTTCAAAATCTGTCTTAAGAGAGCATTGGACTAAGAAAGTCTAAAGAGATGGAAACAAAATGTGTGTTCGGTAGGCAGGCAAATTGCCTTGAAACAGCCATTAGACAAACCCAAGTCAAGCACTCTGCCAGACTGCAGGTATTCAGTTCTTCTTTCTTTACGTGGAAGTGAAAGCTTTAGACATAAACTTAACGAGTTAATTTCTAACGCACAAAATTGTAGTTACAAAAATATTAGCCAAGTCCCTACAGGTTATGATACCTGTGTGCAAACAAGAAAAAAAATAGTATTAATTTCCTAAACTATATACTTTAAACACTCTTTTATATATCTTCTTCTAAGATTAGGGAAAAAAAGTTCCAGTAATAGCAACAAAAGCATGTGATTCCAGTGCAATACATTAACAACAGTTGTGTCTGACATTTTAAAGCCTAACTTATTGTTTGCATATCTTTCAGTTTTGCAGAATAAAGTATTATAGTATTCTTACATCTCATTTCCTATAATGGGACCACTGGCCTTGCCTGTTTTGCAGAAAGATGCAAGATGCTCTTTCATCAGACAAAACATAAACTGATCTTTCTCATACATGTATCATCATGAAAATGTAGCACCTGGAGAATAATCAACGGATTTCTCACCACACAACCCCTGAGAAGAAAATGGTCTTAGCTGAATACCACAAAAATTACAAAACAATTAAGTTTTTTGCCATTATAGCAACAGTCCACATAGAAATGCCAAAGGCAGAAGAAATGCATTATTTGATTTACACGCAGAAATCATCAGCTCCACAATGGAAGGAAAAAAACTCCTATAAGCCCTGTCCCCCAACCTTAAACCCTGCCCCAGGCACCCCTGGAGCTAACACTTGCATGAAGGCTTTTTTCAGACAGCCCACAACATCTTTAATGTTCAGCTTCTTAAAATAAAAACTACCTGGCACAGATCTGCAAAATTTCTGTATTCAGCTCACAGCAAACCAGACAGATGCAAAGAAGTATCTTTCCTTGGGAAAATCTGTTCATTCACAAAGCAACACTACGTTTTTTTGCTCTCTGCCTAGCATATGCATAAATTGCATAACTAAACAATTCTTCACCCAAGGAGTTTTTCCTCCAGTCAGATGAAACATTTAAAGCAATTTATTGCATGAAGGCATACATGACCACAGTAAGGGAGAGAATCTGACCCTAACCCTTTAAAAACCTAACCCAAGATAATATGGTTTATTGCCACTCCAGAATTAGAGAAATTTCCATTCATTGCACATGCATAATTTTATTTGCATTTTTGTATTTCATGACATAACACAAGGTGACTTTTCTACTTGCTGAACGGTGCCTTTCTTCTCTGTGTTCAGTAACTATGTGTGTGTAACAGGATTTCAGGAGGATTACTTAAAGAATAGAGGACAAGACAGGGTGTCTACGGTTAGAGGATCTTGCCCCACCAGGGATCACATAATGGCTAGATTTCAGACTGTTCCACTAGAGTATATCAGTGTACAAAGTGTTTAATACACCCTACAACAGCACAATCAACGTCAGCTAGCGATCTATAACAGATCCATATGAGAAGGCTGAAGGCAATGGGAGACTGTCAGTTACTAATGTGTTGGTAATCTCATGAACAACGGTGCAAAGCCAAAGCTCAGACCTCACAGAATTTTCATTTTTTGCAATCACGAAAAATATACTTTTAGGGACAGCTCTACCAGAAATTCTAGCATATTAAAGTAGATCTACTAGCAAGCATTAAAGGCCCCGTGTATGCTTTAAAACACCACACCTAAGAAGCAGGAGAGAGGTGGTGTTCATTTTCAATCCTATTGACTGCAGCCTTTTAATTCATCTGTCTCCGATCAACTGAACGCGTTTCTCTCTTGAAGTGTTTTCTCATTCCTAGCCCAAGAACGTGAACAGTGAACTTGTCAGGGACAGGGAATACATCACTGAAGAGTATGAATAGCATTTGTTTTCCTATGAAATACCCAAAATCATGTCATCCACAGACAGGCAACGTGCAAACAGATCCAAGCGCTCCTCAGATTTGAGAAAAAAATTGAGATTCACGGAGATTCAGATCATCAGTTACAGTATAAGTATTAATAATACAACACTTCTAAACCATGCACAAAAATATGTTGATCCACTGCTGAAACAGTTGAAATACAGCCTGTATTTATCTACAGTTTAGGATAGGAAAAGAAAGATTTGTCTGTCAGTCTGAAGGGCAAATTTTTAAGAAGTCAGAATTTAACTAGAAGAATTATTCTGTTTCTGCTAAAGTTCTTGAAATTATGAATACACAAGGCTTCCTGCCTTCAAAAAAACCCTCAGCCCCGCCCAAACAAACACCAAAACCCTTTTGTCTTCATACACAATTCACCTTTTGAGTATAAAACAAACATTTTCCATTTTTCAGCAGTTGAACAGCTTTTTTTCCCACCTCTCATTGAGACCTTTCCTGTATTTTGAAAGCCTTGAAATGCAGCTTTGGTCAACTTCCCATTTTGAGTGATTTACACATATTTCATTTCCTGATGTGCATTATTCCTGGCGCTCATCTGAGGTGAGGCAAGATAGATGTACAATAGTTTCTCTCTTTTCAAATATTGATAGCGATTAACTGAAGGATTAGATTTCTGTTTCTGTAATGATTTCATTTTAAATATCTATTTGTATGTTCAGACCCCATGCTTGGGGAATGGTTTTACTTGCTAGGAAACAGATGTGAAAAGAGAACACTGACAACCCACTTTATTAATATTAATGGGCCACGTGCATAGTCGCTACGTTCCTCAAGTACAGCTAAACTGCATTTTTCACTAAACTCTATAGATCAGAAAATTAAAAACAAATAACATTTTGTGCTCTTTTAACTTCAGCCAAAGGTAGAGCAGCCTCAGAGCCCCCAGCATTTGCCAAGCTGCTGCAAAGCAGGGCTCAGTGGACTATTAAAAGCCTTGTCAGAAGCCCCTCTTCTGAGTTTGTCTCATAAATTGGCCCAGGACAGTCTCAAGAATTACTCCACCAGCATGGTAATATTTCATTATCTGGTGTAGGAACTTCCGGTACATTCTTATCCTAACATGAGCAAAGACTAAAGCATAACACCACTTGGCCCACGGTATTTGAGAAGCATGTGAAATGGCATTCACCAGTGCCACAAGCACATCAGAGACTTCATCCAGCAGTTAGCGCTTCAGAGCAAGACTTCCTTAGATTTGTACCTCTTTACAAGAAACCAGCAATTTCAATTTAGCAAGAGGCAAACATCTTCTTAAAACTTACTAGAGTAATAAAACACTTACTATCCAGTAACATGTTTTTCAACATCTTACCTTTAACATCACCAGTTTTCCAAGCTAGGCAAAACAATAATTTCCATTCCTCAGAGCAGGCTGTTTCCCCTCCTCTCCCGTGCAATGAAAGGCACACATGTAGCTCCTAGAAAATTTTACAGGAAAATACAGTTCAGAGAAATTATAGTTTATAACACTTTCTGACATTCCATGTAAGAAAAGGTAAGTGATCTTCCTCAAATCTAGGACAAACTTACATAAACCAGGATGGTTTCCCTGAAATCCAAACTGCATGAATTTACATTCGTAGACAGGACCACAATTCTGATTTCAAATATAATTGCTAACACGCAAAACTAGCTTTGCCGTTAGTTTGAAAGTAACAATTACAAGATCTAATTCAATTTTTTTTTAACAAATCATAACACAACACAAACAAGGTTTAATAAACAAGGAAATTTTTGAAACAGTGCACACTTTCCTTACTGAGAAGGCTGCAATACCATTATGTCAGAGATAATGCTGTTTGCTCAGTTATGGAAGTTAGATGTAAGTAATATAAAGCAACCAATACACAGAAAAAAAATATACTTTTCTGCATAGAACACACACAAACTTATTTATGATATAAATAAATAAACCCCAGAAGGTAATCTTGGTGAATTATATATATACATAATATACATAATGTGAAATGAAAAACATGAATCAACATTTAATAAGCCTTAGATATCTCTTCACAAAACAGCTGATAAACATTCTCCTCTCCTTCCCTCCCACAAAGCCATTAAGCTTGAAGTGAGTAAAATATTTTTGGACACTTGGTGGTTTGATCAAAATCTCCTGAAAGGTTCTTTTGTGTCTCCTCCATTTCCTGTACTTTACATCCAGCACAACAACAAAAATATAAATTTCTGTTATTTCAGCTGGTAATAATTGAACAGCCTTGCTGTAAATTCTGTGAAAACTTTGAGAAACTATTTTTTCCTTTAGCATGCCACAGTCACCAACCATCTTTTGTATTTGTCAAAGCCTCTATTGTTTCTAATAATAAATAATAGTAATGTTATAGTCGCACAATAGTTAATGACCAAAATAAATCCAAGAAAGTAAGAATCCAGCATACTTTTTATTGTGTTTAATCCCTAGCCTATAAGAGCTAAGTATCGTATTACCTACAAAATATGACCGATTTGAGCCCAATCCAACAGAAAACTTCTCTAAGCTCTTTGTCTGTGGAAACAGAACAGCTGGCTCAAAAGAGGTCCATTTTCTTCAGAGGAAGGGTCATGGTTGCAGATATCAAGGTGTAGGCCCATGGAGCAGCCAAAATCTGCGGAGCAGATCAGGTACAAGAAGGGATAAAAGTTCACAGAAATTCTGATTCACTTCCATCCATGGCCAGATCCCCAGCATAACATGAAAAAATTATATTGCTAGGCCCCACAGTGTGCAGAAAACAGAAACAATTATTTTACATGCTTCTGTCCTTACATGTTTCTAAATTAAGATCTATGACCTAATGTATTTCTTAGATTTTTTTATGCACTCTTCTTCAGTTCCATTTTCCCCACTTAACCAAGTCACTTAAAATTTTCAGCTACAGCCATTAAATATATTAACAGTTCTCTTCTAGTCCCCCAATCTCAAGACTACCAGACTCTTTTTCTTTGGACCACACAGCTGCAGCTATTAGATGAAGGTCAGTTATAATGTTGTCTTATCTACAAGCTACAAAAATCAAGGAAAGCAAAATATGACATCATTTCCCAGAAAAGTATTCTAGCCAAATAACCTGCAGAGACAGGAGAAAATGCAATACATTCTCTGTCAGGTAATTTGGGATTTGAAAGGGAGTGTTGACATAATTCTTATGATAGTGTTATCTCCAGGTTTTTAAAATTGAACTTGATAAATACAGTAAAACTTTGTGATGCGATAGCAAAATAGCACCAGACCTCCTAACCTACCACATAACCCCCAAATATTCTAGTCTCTGGTTCTATATTTTCATTTATTATCTTTAACTGGTCACCCTAGAAATAACCTAGAAAAATGCTTGCAAATAAATTCTCTGGCAAGAAAGAACAAACAAACAAACTAAAAACCCATACTGGTTGGAAGAGGCTGTGTTTTGGAGATCTGTTATGATCTCATCTACTGATAAAATCAGATTTTGAACTGCCAGCGGTAGGAAGTCATACATCATGGGAAAAACTTTTTTAATTTTGAATGCGCTCATTTAGCTATATTCTAAGATATAGACCAAGCATTGCTAATGATTTAAATCCTTGAGCAACTTTTAAATACACTGATTTAGTTATGAGGCCAAAGTCTAGGAATGTTTTCCAAAAAATGCACCTGAGATTTGAGATTGCTGTCTCACTCTAATTGCAAAATAATGTGTAAACACACACCCATGATGGGAGCCAAAAAAATCACGCATGCAAGAAATCTGAAAGACACAGAGTTGTTTCTACTAAAATAATGCAGCCTGCAAAGTTTCATAAAACTTCAGCTTCATACTTTTGATAGAAGTAATTCTAACTAATGAAAAGCAGCACAGAAAATTTGCACACAAAATAATCAGCAAAAAAATGTACAGAGAGATTACAACAGGTAAAATAAAATACCCTTTTAGTTTCAACTATATATTAATTAAACTCTGCATTACAAAAATATCCAACACTATTATTAAACAACGATGACGTATGTGAAGACTGAAAGAAAGAAGTATATGTAAAGACTAAGGAGAGCATGCTGGACTCCCACACACTACACAGGTAACTGCAGCAGTTCTTCAGTGTGGAAGGAAGGTTGTTTTGGCTCTTGAGAGAGTACCAGCAAGTTCAACCCTTTTGGGAGGAACCTAAGCAGAGATGCTGTAGCTCTGCTGCAGGATCTGCAGTCAGGCTTTGGAACAGCTGTGCTTGAGCTGTGACTCAACCAGCTGGCTCCTATGGCCATGACAAGAAAAAAAAAACCCGAACCAAAACAACCAAAAAAACCCACCACCACCACCCCCCCCAAAAAAACCC
>JAVJGG010000088.1:33797868-33821669 GCA_035590195.1 Aviceda cuculoides | reverse complement strand
CCCCCCCCCCCCCCCCCCCCCCCCTAAAATAAAAGGCTGCCTTTTCAGGTTTTCATTCCTTTTGATTTCAAGCTATTCCTTGCAGACAAATAACAATAGTTGTTTAGGATTCTTTCAGAAAAATGGAAGAACATTTTTTGCCAGCAGTACTTCTCTCCTGTTGTTTCTTACAAATCTCAACAGAGAACAATATCACTAGTCAAACTACTCCACACCATTTGGCTGACTTGTGAGAATGCACAGAAGGAGGCGGCGAAGGCTTACTGTAATTAAAATGTGCTGCTACTAATGGGACACAACAAAGGGAACTGGGAAAGAAGAAACACTTGCGTACACGCTGCTGTATCTGCAAGGAAGCTATAGTTTAACCGACAGCGTGAACACCTCGGTACCACCTAACTGCCAATAACAAGTTGTCTGTTTTTCAGCAGGGCTGAGCACAGTTAAGACAGCGGGGTTTTAAGTGACCCGAATTCAAGGTTAGAAGACCTAGTATTCCTTATAGTATTTCAAATAAGTGCAAGTTACTCTGTGAAATATTCGACATGTCTAACTTCAGCCTCCAGCAGCTTATGGCAACTTTCAGGAAGACACATGACACTTGATGACTCTGCTTCCAGCATAACCTCTACAACTATATACAGATGGGAAGGAACGAGAGGTTTAGCGTGATTTAGTTGCTCCTGTGCCACCTCCTTCCATATTCATAAGTTACACTTTTTAAATGATGTATTTTTATCAAGGAGACCTTGTGTGGCACAATGTGCCTAAGAACTTAGGCACACTCCTGTTACTGTAATAATTTACAAATTATTTTGAGCATGCAGTTGAAAACAAATGGCAAGTTACATTTGTTAAGCTTGCAGACTCTTGATATGAGAAATAAGGAAAACTGATTAAGTCTAGCGGGTTGTTTTTTTTTTTTTTTAATTCTTTAATTATAGTATTCAACTGATTTTTAACTTTCTTAGTACTCCCATCCTTTCTACTACAGCTTTCAGGCAAAGTGGCACAGATCTTTTTTATTAGACCAGACCAAGTTATTAGGTTATACTTTCTTCTTTTGCTCGGCTCTCTAGAGGAGCATTGTAATACAGTTAGCTAGGTTTACTAGCCAATGCTGCCATTGTTTCTAGGTTCAAAACTATCTTGGGCCATTTTGCATTGCTTACCCTCCCCAAGAATTATTTAATGGGTCAGCAAATTGCTCTGAACACCTAGAAGTCCTCTCTTTATTGTTTGAAAGTTTTCTTTTACAGCCTGGGATTTGCCAAGAATAAATTTATTGGGTTATAAGATTTTTAGAACTGGCTAAGCTGCCATCAGACTGGCTGCATATACCCATCTCACCACAGTGGTGAGAACGCAGAGGATGTTAGATCCCATATAGTAGACTGCCGAGCTGACGTGAACCATAGCATCCCAGCCATCTGCTCAACAAGTATGTTACATTTTGTGTTGCCAAAATAATCCTAAGTAGGATACATATGCCTCCAGAAGAGTCTAATGCAAAACAGTACTGAGCTCTTGCTTTCCAGTGTCTTCAGCTGTAGCTGAGCACATTTCAAGCTCAGCCCTCAAATTTTAAAATTACTTTTTTTACTATTTACCCAGTTAAACAATGGAAATTCTCTAGGGAAAAAAAGAACACAAACAAAACCCAACAAACGTGTGCACATTTGAGCCCACCTCTTGGAGGCAGGAGGAGAATTTCACATTTCTACTAGGAATTGGAACAATACCAAAAACTGGCCTCAGGTGTCCAGTGCAGGTTATTGTTAATGCAGAACACTGGTCTACATAGAGAAATGTGTGCTAACACATACAGGCACGTTTTATGTTCACAAAGGATTTTTGAGTTTCTACCTCATCATTAAAAACGTGGCAGAAAGAGCATCTCTATTTAAAGAAACTAGTAATGTCTTCAGTCTAAAACATAGCCATGACAAAAGAAAAACTATCTAGGGCAGTTACAGAGTTATGAGTTATAACCTATCAAACAGGCCTTACTTTCTTCTGTTGCCTTGTTCTTGGGTTGCCCCAATTCAAGGGATTGACTTTTGTTCTGCTGTTTTCTTGATTTGATATCACCTGAAATTCTTCTTTATAAAGGACTTAAAGGCCATCTTCAAATAGTACAAAACTGAAAAAGTGCTTTCTGATCCAAGAATCAATACCAACTAACACTTACACAACTGAGTCTAGAGAACACCATAAGTAAGCCAAGATTATGCTAGAACATGGACTTTCAAAGCTATGGGTAAAAGGCATAGCAGATTTTTCTGTAAAATAATGATTTAATTAGAGAGAGACGAGCTTTTTCCGAGTACAATGAGAAAGATTTGAAGAATTGGCCTTCAGCATGACAAAGAGCTGAAATACATCATATACCCAGAGTACAAACAACTGAATTGTTCCCAGAAATTTCTTTCCAGAAGATAATACTAAGGCTGCAAGACAGAGGTTTTCCTTTGGTTTCACTCAGAGTAGTTAGACTGATGTCAGGCTGCCCAGATGGCAGGCTCAACTACCAATTTATTTTCACAGGGTTTCATACACTAAGAACACATACAATCAATTAATTGCAGGTCTGAATGTCCTGTGAAGTCAACGGAAAGGTATCTGCTGACTTCACTGAGCTTTACAGCTGATTCTTCAATTCCATTGCTGTTGCATAATGAATGCTGTTTAAGAGGCAGGATATATTTTTGGTTTATAAATGCCGCTCTTCTCAAAACTACAAAATTTTGTAACATTTACATAGAAAAAAAAACCCATGAGCTAGACAAATCACTGCAACATTCACATAGAAGAAAAAGATGGACATCACAAAATGTTCCCCTTATCTTGATTTTATAATAATGTTTCATTTCAAACATGACATTCATTCTTAGAAAACATTTTGCACTGTGGTTAATGAAATTAGACTCAAACTTTTTGCACTGTAAATATGCCAAATGAGCATGCTCTGTTTTATTTCACATACACAAATTGGTCCAACCCAGCTTCTCCAACCTTTATAGAATGGCTATACTTATTAGAAAAAAGTTGCTGCATTCAGAAGAATCTGATGACAACCTCCACAGACAGCATGGGTTACATGCTATCATCTAGAGAACTATTCTTTACAATCCTGGAAGACAAAGTTTACAGCCAGCTTGAAAGGAAAATTGAGAAGTCTCCCTGAGCCTATTCCTTTCATAGTGAAGGTATCTCACCATGAAACCAGCACACAGGAGCAGAGGATCAGAGGATCAGAGCTATTAACTGGGAAAAAACTTAAGTTTTGTTTGGTTTTTTTTTTCTATTAAAGTAAACCAAATCACTTACTTTTTGGAGTTACATGATGAGAGGCCACGCTTTTTTCACTGTTGCACTAGTGAAAATCCAAGGCAGCTCTACTGACATCAACATAGAGTTAAACCAAATTTATACTAACATATAAGAAGAAAAACAGCTCGAAGTGTTTGCTGATTAACTGCCTTACTAGTTACTCACTCCTCTTTTTTGTTTCTCTTTAATCACAGGGTGATGTGGGTTGGAAAAACGTAGGTTGCATCATTCTCTACCACACACAAGAGCTTGGAGAGTCTGAAACATTTTTAAGACACAAAAGATTTTTGCAAAGTCTAAAGCAGATGGCATTTTGAAGCCAGGATGACAGAGTACATAATTTGGAAATAACACATTAATTAGTGATTACATTGGGCCTTAGAAATTGTTAAAAACTTATGGTAACATCATAAGACATAATCACAATCTTCCCTTCTTTCCATACAAGAGATTAAGTGTCTTACTCTTGAACCTTTGAAGACACATTTTGCACTAAATTTCAAGGGGGGGGGGGGGGTGTCACAGCAATAAAACAACAGTGCAAAGGATCCCACAGTGCTTCACTATTAAATATTTTGAGTATTCTAAGGGAGTCTAGTGCACAGAAAGACAGAGAGAAGATTTGAGGTAGGTCAGAGAAGGAAAAGGTGATTACCAGTCCATTTTCTGCTCCACGCTGGGCATTTGGCATACCATTGAGACAGCTGTCACTTTCTGCGTACATGCAGTTACAGAAAATCCATTCACTACACTACAGTTTTATGCTGGACACAAAGCCCTGGCCCACTGGAGTTAAATAGGTCTTGCTATGGATATCATTTGACTCAGTTCAGTTTTAGGGACCTGATATTTTGACCAGTACTTTAAGAACTTAAGTCAGCTCCTCACATGTAATTCTGTTCCTTCACAGCACAGGTAGGCACGTGTGTTACAGGTGATCAGTAACTGCTTTGCTACCCACTCCTCTACTGGAGCCTTCTACCTGTATTTACTGTACTTTGCTTGCCATTTGATATTTCTGTAGGTATAAGCAAAGAGAGGGCTGCTGTTCCAACTTCAACATCTGGATCATCCTTTGACCAGTGTTTTCAAGCCATTAGGAAGCATTTCTTTACCAAGAGTGTGGTCAAGTGTTGCAACAGGCTTCCTAGAGAGGTAGTCGATGCCCCAAGCCTGACAGTGTTTAAGAGGCATTTGGAGGATGACCTTAAGAATGTTCTTTAGCTTTTGGTCAGCACTGAAGTGGTCAGGCAGTTGGACTAAGTGAGCATTGTAGGACCCTTCCAACTGAAATAGTCTATTGTGTCATGAGTGTTTAATTTTCTTTGCAAATACCATTTTTGACCTTGCATAGTGGTATGATCAAGCAAACCTAAGTCGTGTCCTAGCTGTTGATCATACTTACCTGTAGATTATATAATTACTTTAATGATCTTAATTCACAGTTGCATGCGAATTGTAACTGTTCCCTGTTATCTTTTAGTTCAGAGTCAGCCTTCCCCTCTCTAGTGCCAGGATGTTCGCAAGCCCTTCTCTGTTCTTGTTACCTAGTAATTGTCACTATTCTCACACAGATATCTAACAAAAGCTGCAAGCAGATTAGGTAGCTTTGAGCTGGAGGAGTGGTACAGGTGCTCTGCTACAGAGTATGTACCAAGTGCTTGCGGAATAGTAGAATAGTCATTGGCTTGAAAACACTGGTCAAAGAATGATCCAGATGTTGAAGTTGGAAAAACAGCCCTCTCTTTGCACAGCTTTGAACCATTCCCACGTGTCGTATCACAGCATTCGAGTGCCTGAACAGCCGCCTTAAATTCTGGGGCCCAGAACCACACACAGACCTCAAGGTGAGGCCACACCAACACTGAATACAGTGGGATAATCGTGATCTCATAATACTTTTAAAAGAGAAAGTGTTATTTTGATTGCAATGGATGGTTATTAAAGCATGTATTTTCATGGCCAGTTTCATCAGTCATCTCATTTGTCTCATACATTTGTGTGTAAAAGAATTATATATCTTATTACAAACAGTGTGAAAGACTGACAGTTTGAAAAATCCTAAAAGCTTCACTTCGTATATTACTTCTGTATGAGAATTTTAGTGATATTTATCTGAGTTTTTGACAAGATTATCAACTCTTTTAGCCTGCTTTCATTCTATTCACAGATAAACTGAGAAATTTATTCATTGAACTCTTTTGCAATACTCGGATAAAAGTTATTGTAACAAGGGAAATATTTTAAATAGAAAAAGCAATTGTACATAGTAAACAACCATATTGAGGCCTAGTAGTCACCTTTCTTAAGGTGAAAGTGCCACGCACAATAACAGCCTCAATCCTGTTTCAGTTCACGTGTGCTCCCTCCCCCATAAACCACTGACATTTATCATCAGATGAATTTAAACAATCCTTGTTATCAAAAGTCATAATGTCTTAAAAAGGCTCTTTGCTGCTCATTGTTTCTGCCCACACATACTCCATATTTCTAACGTGTGTGTAACCACCGCATCTTTCAAGTGGGCCCATGCCTACGTTGCACAAACTCCAGCCCGTTGCTGGGTGGGCTGCCTTTCCAACTACACAGACTGAACAATAAGCCATTTTTTCCCTTTACCAACCCAGACTTCTAATAGAATTCATTTGAATTACTGTGTAAAATGTAATCAGATTGGTAACAGGTCACTTACAGAAATATGATTTTGCTTTCAGGATCTCTTTCCATTGCACATTATTAGACCACACTTTTTATTTCTGTAATGCTGTGCAGTAGGGCGTTAAAGAAAGTATTAGCTACTACTGTGAATGTGGTGAAGTTACAAAACTAAAAAAGCACTTCTAATAATGTCATAATGATCAAAATGCTGGTCATGACTGTAGACCTCGAGCAGTTATTAGAGCAGCATCAAGCCATTCACCAAAGCTTTACTTTTTTTTCATCTCTCTGCCCCTGTGTTGTTTTTGTTTGGGTTTTTTGTTTTCTTTTTTCTTTTAATGAACCTGAAATTTCTTGCTAAGCTTGCATTATGTAAAGAAATTGAGTTTAGTTATATTCTTGGCCTTTAAATAAGTAACATTCAAATTACTGAAAAACAGGCTTCAAGATAACATTCCCACAAAAAAAGTAAATTCTCTGGGTTTTAAATTCTCTCTGACAGAAACTTAGCCCATTTCTTCTTAAAATAAAACATTTGCTTAAGCTTGCATTCTATATCAGACAGTGACATAAGAGAATTCTGCAAGAATACAGTTTGTCTCTCATCCAGGGCTACTTTCAGGATTAGAGGCCTAAATTAGCAACTACAATATCAGAGTTACAGTTGTTCAGTCAATTATGTTTATACAATAGTTACTAATCTAAAGCAAAAATGTATACTGGGGAAACAGCTTCAATGGAGGAACGTCCACTAGTGCCTGTAGCTTCACCGAGTCATAAAAAACTAGGACAGACAGGCTGATGTAAGAAATGTGTCTCCACAGAAAAAGTGCCTGTTTTCCTCATTAGACAAAGATTTGTGTAATCTTGAAAAATGTGAAAATAACCTAATGAATTGTGATGTATTCTTCTGGGATTTAGCTATTCAGAAGTGGTAAAATATCAATTAATATTTTCAGGACTGATTGTGTGTGCTGGCCCTTTGTTCCCCTCTGCTGGCCTAAGGCAATCCGAAGGCAAGAAGAATTTCCCAAGTTAGGAAGAGGGATGGAGCGTATTAATAATAAGGTCAAGATTAGAAAAGAAAAAAAAAAAAAAAAAAAAAAAATCGCAGAGAGCTTGCAAAAAAACCCACACCAAATGTCTCCATTGTTTTTTGAACAGAAGAACGTACTGATTAGATTGGGTTACAGAATTCTGATTTGTTGTGTGTGATGGTGAATTGTAAAGGGATACATAAAAATACAATGCTTTTAAAAGGAATCAAGAAAGGGAATTATACAGATCAGCCTGTGGCATCTCAAGAATTTATCTTGGATACAGAAATTTATTTAATTAGAGTGGCACCAGCTGTATCCCAATGTGACATGAGGTGAGAAATTGAAAAAAAGAAGAAAAAAAGTCAAGTTCACTTCCAGTTTGACTGCAACATTTTCTAAACTAAATTAATAGAAAGAGGGGACAAAGCCCTTGGATAAGTTCAGATTTCAGAGTAGGTATTTGTACATCTTATGAAGGAGTTTATCTCCCGGAAGACATATCTACCTCCAAAACCTGATAGCTACCTACTGTGTCTTCTCAGAGTTCTCCAGCATGGAGGTCTTAAGAACATACCCTTCCTTTCAGATGCACAATTCACCAACATAACGAAACACTCAGCACTTGTACCACCTTTGATGGTTTAGTGAGCTGAATGATTGGAAAACTGCGTTCAGGATACATGCCTGTGCCTAAACCAGCCCACACATACAACATACAAGTGATCATCCTGACCAGGAACAGCATCCTGAGTTCAGTGCGTCAGAAATACAGAAATCACGTATGTCACTGTCACCTCCTATACTCCTACCAGCCAGAACTAATCCTGCCTGCTTTTCTTACTCCAAACCGAGAAAGCACTAACTAAAGGGGGCAAAAAGCCCTAAACAAAACATGATTTAAAAAAAAAAAAAAAAAATTACATAGGGAACAACCAGGCTCATCAGTGCTACATGTCTAAAATTGATATACTGTGTTGTATTTTGAACATTAACAGAATCATAAAAACTAAATTTATGAACAACTCTCTGCAATTGCTGCAAAAGACCATACCCCACACGCTGTAAATCACTCATTCTTGCTGGAAAAGAACATTACATTATCATATTAGGCCCAAAGAGGTGGGTATAAGGAGCATTACAGCCTAACTGCAGAAGCACACTGTCTCCTGAAACCCATGGTCTTAGCTGGCACCTACCTTTCCTTTGACGTAATTTTACTTTACTCATCTGATTTTGATAGAGTAAATGAATGCTTCAATCTTTTGGAAAAAAAAAAAAACAAAAACAAAGTATACATAAGTATGTTTTGGCCTGGCTTCGGCATCTTTTCAGGGATGCTTTCCCTATTACATCTGAAGAGACCAGCACTTCTAGGCAGGGCATTAAAACTACTTTTTTTCCTCCCCTGTGATATCATGATCTCTAATAAGGACTCATCCAGGAATGAATTTGCTAAACATATAATCAAGGTAATCTCATACAATAAAATCCCAGAGGACATATATACTATCCAGACTATTAAAAACTGATTTTGCTTGGGCTCCCTTCCTCACTGCTAAAGTGTTCATATGATAAGCTCTTCCTTGCCAATAACACTGAAAACCAATTATGAACACAACCACTAAAGATGTTTCTCCCTGCTATTTTACAATTTTTTTTAAAACCCCACAAATTTACATAGTTGTCCTTGTAAAGATAAAGTGGCAGAATGAATAGGTGAGACTATTGTTTTTGTTCAAGAAAATAAAAATCACTAAACTCCACACACGTAATGAAAGAATAAGTGAAATTACAAAGCTTCAAATAAAGATGTAAAGAGACAGGGGAGAAAGGGAAGCTTTAGGTTAGAAACACTGATTCAAGTTGGAAGAAAGGTATTTGCATGCAAGTATTTGACACCTTTCATGGCACTACACTTCCTGAAGAACATATGGGGGTTTTACAGTTTGGGGTTGGTTTTTTTATTTATAATAAATTTACTGTTTATAGACATTGTCTGACAGGTTTCTAACAGCAGTCTTTCAGCTTAATATATACTCAATAGCAACCTATCTTGACAATACATATTTTAATCTTCCCTATCCATTCTTCTAGAAATAAGAGTCTTGACATTTTGCTTACACAGAAACTTTTTGTCCTGAAAACTCTGGAAGCACTCAGCTAATTAGCATTTATGTATGCCTGCCTTGTTGCTGTAAGTGAATTACAAGATGTGCTCTGATTGTTCTTTAGTACCTGATGTATTATTTTCTAACTGACCATATTTAATGCATTTAAATAAAGACATGAAATAATATCACAAGGAATGTGACTCAGCTATCAACTGTCACACACTGTAACACTGAAATTTTTGCTCCATTCTGCACTGGTTAATTAGAAATATTTCTTTTCTAATGGATGCATTTTTGAGACTAATGAACAGAAAAGATTCATTTTTCATATAGGGTGACAGCAATCATTAGATGGTAAGCAGGCATCTAAAACCAGTTATCAACAATAGGACTATTAAAAGTTTACAGGATATGCTTTTTTTCAAATTAGTATCTGTCATAGCTGCATGTTTAAAATATTCCCCATTTCAAATGTATTATAGGCAGCCTTTTGAATTCAGATAGTTTTTCTCATTGTCACAAATATGCAGATCATAGTGGTCCTGTCTTAAGATAGCACGCAACTTCCTGGCTAACATATGTAGCAAAAGATATTGTGGCAGATGTGACCCTTTGAAACAGTGAACAGCTTAAAAGAAACCATCCTAAAAGCAGATTTGATGATTGTGGACAGATGTAAAATGGCAGGCTGTCTCCTGATGCTGAAGGATCACTTTTGTCAGAGATGGGGGGCGGAGGGAGGCTCAAAAAATACAGATAAGTTAAAGAAAAAAAAACTCCTGTAGGCAAGCTCTCTTCTACCATCATAAAGAAACTGTTCATATTTTTGTGTATCTTGTACCTATAACCAAGCTTAAGCTCAAGTGATTGCTGCAAAGAGCATTTTCCTGCTGGAGCCAGCAGAAATGCTGGCAACATGTGAACTGAATTTTCCCAAGGTGAGGCTTTGGTTACTAGCATTGGTTTGGACAACTGCTCTAACCAAGACTGTTGTTAACAGGTCTAAAATCCAGAAGGATACAAGGAGTAACCAACTCCCTATTTTAAAAATGGCTGAGCAGAACTAAAAATTTTAGACCAGAAAAAATGTGGGGTTTTAAATCTAGTTTGACCCATTCTAGAATTATGATTATCAAAGTTACATTTTCTCCAGATTGCCAAAGACAATAGTGGTTTATACCCTATGCCTGTGTCCCCCAAAATCCAAAACTAAGCCTTATACCATGCCTGCTCCTGGTTTACCAGCAAGGAGCATGCTTCCGAATTACATTTATTTACCCAAATCTGAAACTGTCATCACCAGCAGATCTTCTCTCTGCCAGAAAAACAATGCAGTTTTTACAGTGAGAAGATTTCTGAAGCATAAACCTGTATCATGTTTCTTAGGCAATCCATAGATGAGCTAGTAAAAGAAAGAAAAGACATCTAGGATTACGCATCCAGTACTAGGTCAGTACCACCTTACATTCAATAACTGCTGTTTTACATGTACAGATCATGTTGGTGACAAAACCCACAGTTATATAGTTTTTGAAATGTCTTCAACAGGTTGCATTTATCAAGGCATCTCCTTTCCACTTACAAGTACTTAAAATCAGTGGCTTATATCATGGTAATGACCAACCACTGCATGTAAAGCAGTAAACATCCAGCTGTAACAACCAGGTTTCAAATCTCCAAGAACTCCATAGAGTTGATGGATTTTGTAGGTAAGGCTGCATTAGCAGAAATCAGGGAACAAGACAAACCTAAAATCCTAGAGTCTACCCTGCAGTAGTCCTAGAGCCTTACTGGCGGCATGATCCGAAAGCAACATAGCCACAGTCATGCTCCACAGAAACAAGAGTCCTTTAGTAGAAACAAGGTTTAGCAGAAGCAAATAACTATTGCTTCTTCTACAACACATTTGAGCCTTTCGTGCCTGCAGACAGTGCACGGTGGCACAGCTAATACACAAGTTTTGAGAAAGTACAGAAAGACAAAGAGACATCAGCTTCATTTACACCCCCACGATCCCCAAACCTAACAATTACCACTGAGCATGACCAACAGGAAAACAGTAACACCAGTCATTAATAAAATAGCGCACATGTTGTTCCCTGCACTGCAACTGGAAATAATCTATTCTGAAGTTATACCTACAGTCTCAAATACATATTTATGAAGTTAAGAAAATAATACATCATCAGTTTTTTAAGTGGTTTTATACCAACTATTTATCCCACTAACCTCTGGTAATTTATAACAAGCTGTCATATCATTAACAGAATAAGTCAATAATTGCTGTCACTACATTTTCAACCCTATGCTCACAATGTTCTCTGACTTCAGCAAGAGATATGATTAATGAAGCTTTTTCTTAGGCAGTAACACTTATATACGCTTTATCTTTCAGCAAATATTAAGTTTGGTTGATCACAGTACACATTAAATTTCTTTCTTTTGCATCCATTGCAAAGAGAACCAGGATGACCATACTTGGAAAGTTATTTCATTTCATAGTATAATGGAAAAGGGATAATAAGAATCAAATGCTTGCCAAGATCTTTTTAAACTAGCATTTTGTTCATATATCCATTTTCTGTCAAAACAAACCTTCATTCAAAAACAAAACCAGCTCTCTTCACTGTAGAAATAACCTTCACAATGCAAATAAATTCACTTTTCCAACCTTGCAAACAAATGCTTCCAGAAGCAACAAAAATAGTGATAATCTTATTACCAGCTTTCCTGCTCCTTGCAGCAAGCTGGAGGCTTCATCACCTAAAACTCTAAATAGCTGCAACATAACCATCAGGAACAACAGAGTTAGCCAGCGTTGAGCACTTCTGAAAGCCAAGGTGGCATCAATTTTCTAGCTTAAATCATTCAATACTTAATTTTAATTTAAAAGCTAAGAGAGTCAAAGTTTGTCGTCATTTCACTGTCCCAAAAAGAAAGGGAAAGAGATTTAGATAATTTTTTTTAAAAAAAAAAAGCAAAGCTAAAGAAATACTGAGATTTCCTTACTACAGTACTCCCTCTTGCTGCTCTTTCAGGATCTGAATTTATAACAGACAGTCAACTGAGACACAGATCTGTTTTTCATAAAGATGTCATTACTTTTTTATTAGGGGGGTATTTTATATTGTTATGAAATTTGAGAGATTCACTGCTCCAGTGGAATAATGCAGTATTTTTAAATGAAAATTCTTATCTATCATGTTAAATTAGTAACCCTGCCATGAACCAGCTTATGTCAGTGCTTTAAGCAAAGCAATCCTCCAGAACAAGTACTTAATAGATGAATTTACATATTAAATTCAGAATACATCATTATGCTTTGTTGCAAAGGACTTAGGTGCAGAATAAAGAACGAAATCCATCAATGCTATGAACTACACTGTCATCACGGAGAGCAAGAAAAGCATGCAGATACATGCCTATATACTACTATATTTACTAGCAGACCAGGTTTTTATGCAACAGGAAAGGTCAGCTCAAAAAAAAAAAAATAGTTGCAATAATTTCTGACTGGTAGGTTCCTTCTTTATCGAGACACATAGTATTTAAAGATACTTTGTACATGCAACAGTTATATTAAATGGCCTTATGTCCTAAGACTGTGAAGACCCAGAATAAACAAATTCAGTTTTAAAAATCTAATCATGACTTTTACTATGCAGGTGCTGGTTAAATGTAGAGCTTTGAAGAATATCACCTACACGTATATATTTTTTTACCTGGTTTGACTGTTCTTTCTTCAGTGACTTGCTATGAAGTTTTCATTCAAACTTGTATGGAACACTAATGTTAACTGGTGTAATAAAAAACAAACAACAACAAAAAAAACCATAAACCAAAAAACCAAAACACCCAACTAAGAATTAGTGGTTCAAAATTCCTGTATAAAAGCCCAAATTTTATTTATCTATTTAGAGAGAGCATGCACGCATACACACAAGCATTGCAGAAGATCCTTTCCTAAAGCGTGAAATACAGTGTCTTATATTTGAGGATTTCTTTGGCAGACTTTAAAAATACATCACATTTACATCCTGAAAATGTTATTAGACTATTCAAAGTAACTATGACATTTCTGCAGACACATGTTAATGAAATAGTCCAGAGACCGTGCTTTATGTTAAATTTATCTCCTCAAAGAAAATCCTACACTAATATATAACAAATATTTTCTCACACAGAACATAAAAAAAGCAATGCTTATTAAATGCAGAGCTTTTTATTAATATGCTTTCAAAACCATCTTCTGAACATTTGTATTAGTAACATTTTACACCACCCCACTGTGAATAAAAGCTGCATGTTATTGTTTATTCAAAGGTAATTTTTGAAAACTTCTGATCATCCTTGGAAGGCCCTCACAGCAGTCCTAACAGAAGTCTGTCTTAGGGCGCCAAAGGTGACAGGACACACTGGGAGGACAGAGGAATAGCGCTGACACACCGCAAGGTATAAATTCAAAACTGAGACTTCGTTGAGGCCCTGGACAGCGAGCAAAGTGCACTTACCGGTCAGAACCTGTTCAGCCTTATTCGCTTCGCTGGGCACCACAGCAAAACCCGCCCTCGTGCTGAGCCGAGACCCAAGCAGCACGGCAAAAACCAGGAAGGCAGCGGAGGAGCGCCAAGCGGCCCGACTACACCCTGCTGCAGGTGAGGGATTTCTAATCGCTCTCATTTCCAAACAGAAACAACAGATTAATCTGACATTAGAGGCACACGCTTCTGATAGTAGGGACCGAGCAGTTATTTCTGACCCCACAGAAGTGAGGTACCAAAAACACCCCAAACCAACCCGCGGAGCTCGGCACTGGAAGTGCTTATTCACACAGAGCTCTCGCCAAGAAGCGCAGCGGTGCGCGCGCGGTGCGCGCTCTCTTCTCGCAATCCGCTGGAAGTACGCTGGGCCCCCCCCAACTCCTGCTGTCAGGCGGCACACCTCCTTTATAAAGCCGGCTTTATAAGCTACAAGTAGACCTGGGTCACTTGCTGGTCTAAGAAACGCTCTCCAGCCAACATGTGGACCAGCAAGTTCACAGTGAATTGCACGTGGAGATCTGTTAATGGACAACTTCTAGTCATGTTTTCTGATCGCCTCTGGACAAGGAAGAATCAATAATGTTTTCCTGTTTGCATGGAAAATTCACTTAAATATCCCTGAAAGTCCTAGCCTAAGCAGGGGAAGAATATTTTGTTTCCAAAGTAATTTCGAACCATTTATGTATCTGACGTGTGTGTGCATCTGTAGCTATCAGCTTTCTTTCGCTTATACTTGGGCAAATAAAAGAAAATAATATGATCTGTCAGGTACTGACTGTGAGTTTGTCAGAAGAAAATTAGAATGTTTTCCCATATACGAGGAAGATATTTTAAACAAATTATATCTCAATTAGCTAGACAATTCTGATTCCCATAACATATCTGGCACGTAGATGACAACAGTCTGTTTTCCCATTGGAAGGGGAGTACTTTCACCAACATTACCTGCACAGTACAGAACGCATGTTGACTTTCATTTCAAAGTACATGCAGAGAAGTTGGTTTCTTATTCTTAAAAATGTTTCCAAGCACTCACGTTTAATTTTTCATATAAAAATAGCATCTCTAAACAACTTTTCACTGCCTAGGAGTAGAAGAGCACATGAAAAAAAAATCAGTAGGTATGAAAAAAAAACAAAAACACAAAAAAACAAGCATCATGCATCACAACCTGTACCCCCATTCTGTCAGTTCCACTGCTCCAACCAGTCTGTTTCATAAAGGTAGCCCTCAGTGAAAGACCCAGTGGGAAGGTACACCAATGCCTACCACGAGACTGGGGGCAGAGATTTTTTTTTTTTTTTTTTGATGAAAGAAGTAATTTTAGTAAAGATGCTTAGATGTTACAAAATTCAATTTCTCTAAACTTTGAAATCTGGTTATTTTGTGTTGTTTTAAAGTCACTGTAACACATCTATTTTGAGAAAGAAAAGGAAAGTCCCAGAAATTACTTAATGCAGTCATCCCATAAATCAAAGCAATAGAAGCGCCCCTTTTACCTAGCTAGAGTACTTAACTCTTCTCCACACCTCACCTTCCAGTCCTCTTCTAAGCCCTACAAGATAAATGCCTTCTCTGCAGCAAGACTGAAAGTTATTGAATTCACAGTATTTTGGAAGGAAGGACATTATCGTCCATGGTCCTGAGGCTCTCCCAGGGAACGTGCTGCTACTGCCTTCTCTGTTGTGGTTGGGATTATCAGATCCGAGCCACCCTGCCAAGAGTGACCTCGAGGTATGGGCAGAGGTTGTAGAAGTGTTTCTCAAGAACAAAGAATCACCTTATTAAAAGATCTTTTCCTGAAGATTTTGTTATTTTGTAACACTATAATGAAGCTGCTCTCCCCCCCAATTTTTTGTTACCATTTTACATGCCTCCTTTTTGGACTAAGGACACCAGGGGACTGCCTTAATTATCCACCAGACACTCAGAACTAGGATGTCCACCTACATATTGCACTTTAAACCACAAACGCGGTGCCATGGGATTTTTGTTTCGCTTTTTAGGTTTATAAAGCAAAACAGCATTAGCCCTTGTACCTTCCAAATACTATAACCTGATATAGAATATCCCTCAGATTGCAGCTGTCAGTTTTTCTCCCCTGAACATCTACCACAGTCATACTTTTGAACCAACTTTAGAAAATACTGTATGTTTGTGTGGATGATGTTTTCATATAATAACCACAATAAGTGTGCTTATGCAAAAAGAAGAAATTTGCCCTGTAAAGGTAAAAGAATAACATCAGAAGTTTGATACAGAGGGGTGCCTATTTCTGTCTTTTACACAGGGCATAACAATAACGAAAGCCCATGTTTCCTGTGCAGAATGATAGCTTCCTTTAATACAACCCAGCTCTAGTTCTTAATGGCAAACTGTAATAGTGGTTAACCTTTAGGTCATCTTACATGCATACAATCCATAAACTGCTTTCTAAAATAATAAAATCATGCTCGAACAGGATGTGTACTCAACATATCAATGTGATGATATAAAATAACTGCTAGTTAAAAAAGACTCTTTATTTCACCCCACTATTAATTACTTAATTATAAATATTTAGTGTTTCACTTCAGGGCAACAAAACTCAAAACCTAAGAGATCATTTGAGAGGGGCATTACCCTGCAGTTATTTTGGGTAAAATCTACTTACTGAATGAAAAAGATTTTCTTTTTCTTTTCTCTTTATCACTGTTTCCCTTTCAGATATCATATGCAGGAAGCTTGCAAAAAGGCACAGTATGTGAATTATCTTGAAAAGAGGCTGTCGTCTTAGGTTTATGGAAATGGAATAAATCTCAAGCTTAAATAGAACCAGAATAATGACTTCCTTTATATTCTTTCAGCATAGCCTCCACAGCAAACACAAATCATCCGGGTGATATTAAAAAATCAAACTGAAATAAAGGGGTATATGTTGCAGTCTTCGTATAGTTGAGAGGCTTGCACTGTTCTTTGAAAATATGATTAATCAAGTTCAACAAGTGAGCCAGTTAAATAAATACAACTTTCCCAACAAGTAATACTTGCTCAACTAGACTATTTATAACACGTATTAAAATCGCTGTTTTCATCCCCACAAGGATTGATATGACCACCATTTAGCAAAGGCACCAGACTTTCAGTGTAGGCACAGCAAATGGGGTTCCAGAATAATTCAGGACTTGACTGATGTTATTAAAGCCATTAAAGACGCCCCCTTCTTTATAGGGAACACCACATAAGGCACTTTACAAAGCATACGCCAACATGAATCCAAACCATAGGAACCATGTTTTATTGATGTCGATGACAGAACTACACTTCACTTAGTGGAGTCAGGATTGCACCCAGGAGCCACCTGTACAAAGGCTCTTGTGACAGAGCACGTCTGTCCTACAACAAAGGACTTTCCCTTTAGGAGGTCCCAGTCCTTAACAGAACTAAAATCTTCAAAACAAGCTGCGTACTGAGCAAGTAGCAGCAGTAAGGATCAGTGTGTTGTGCTGCTTTTCCAGAAAAACTTGTTACTGCAGTTTAGTAAGCACACAATTTACAGAATAAAATCTTTGGGTTGACTACTGCTATTAGGAACAAATCTTTATCTTTAGGAAACTAAAAAGCTGCCGTACGCAAAAATATGCATAATGAGATGTTTGCCAGCCAGTGATGCCTCCCTGGCCCACAGGGCTGAGCATGGTCTCTGGACAGGCATCCTATCACCAAGCATTCAGGGCAAAAGGGAGGCAACACAAATTCTGTCACTGAAGTCCCTTTTGTAGTCATACAAGCACAACTTTTGGTCCCTGAGAAGTTGGAGTTGTTGCTTCTAAAATAAATCTAAATAATGTATCTGTTGCTGTTGCAAATATAAAAGAATTGACAAATAGTTCCTAAATGAAATGTATGCAACAGTTTATAATCCCTTATTAAGAGTTTAATAAAAAACCCACTCATCTTGAAGTACTGTTTGGTACCACAGTCTCCTGCTACAGATAGAACCAGAAGTCCTCTGGTTAACTTGAAAGCTATGCCACCCTCAAGGTATCCTACAGTAGTGGGATTGTACATACAGCACCAATTCTTAAAAATGCCATTTTAAAAATATTTTCAAGTGAACACTTACTGCCACTTTAAAGATTACACATGGAAGTGTTCTCACTCAGTGATTTCCCATGCACTGAGAGAATTTGCATTGCTTGAGGTGATTTCCACTTTGAAGAACTTTTAAATCACAGAGGAGCTGTCCCTGACAAAGATTTTTACATCTTTGGGTAACTGCTTTCCCTTTGAGAGTTTTCTTGTTATTGTGTAATTCCCCTTTTGAAGATTTGCATATTGATGAAGAAGCGCCTTTGAAGATTTTCACATTGTTGGGATGGGAGCAACCCTTTGAAAAATGCTCACATCATGGAAGATCTACCTTCAGAATAATATGTATCGACAGGGTATCACCCTTCTCAAAAATACCTTCACTGCTGTCTTAAATTAGTGAGATAGCCTGTCCTTTCTTAATGCACAGAATTCTCTCACTTTTTAAAGCTCTTGGAAAATACATTACAAAAAATTTAGTTCTTTCTCTCCAGAAGTTCTAAAAAGAGTTACCAAATAGGAAACAGGAGAGCTGATAAAAACATTACAAATTTTTACATGAGAAACAAGTAACCTGTCTCATTCCTATAACAGAGGAATGCAGTGTAAGAGAAAACGTCTCATGAGAGAAAGACACAAGGCCAACTACCTGTGGCGATACTAACTAGAGCATTTGTGATCTGATCCTTCAGGACATCAGCACTAAACTGCCACTTACTTGTTCAATTTTGTCTTGCAACAACCAAGTGGTTTTATTTAGACACTTGCATTTTACTTAGTTATACCAACCTATTCTAAAACATCAGGTTTAACATAAATACAACAAAATAAGTTTGCAAGCCTGACTTAATAACCAATTTACACCCAAAACACTATTCACAAGATGTTTTCCATTTCCGATTAAGACCGAGTGTCCACTAGCACTTCCAAGTGAAAGAGCAGCCAGAAGAACCCTATTTTTCAATACTTCATAATGTAACTAATATTCTGCACGCAGCAGTTAAATCTCCTGGCTTGTTTTACATGCAGACAAATAGAACAGTTACTTGTGTAAGAAACATTTTTATATACTGTTGTGGAATTCTAAAGTCTTCATTTAAGAAAGCATAACAGAATTCCCAAGAAATTTCAAAAAGATTCATCCTCCCCACAATGTACAATGCATTACACCAGTCTGAAGTTAGTAATGCCTGAAATAAGACAAAGATAGCAACTGGAGAATCCTCCGAAGAATCCTCACGTATCTTGATATCAGAAAAAGCACAGTTGATGTCAGAGAGTCATATTTTCAAAGCTTCTCAATAAATCTGGGTGTTTTCTTTAGCAGAAATTAGGTGTTTGCAGTCATTAGATGTGTTTGATAATGAGAACCTACAACAAGTTTGTGCTTCTACATTTCCTTAAGTAGCAAAGAGCACTTCAATGTAATAGAGGAAAAACTACTTGCTGGAGATCTCTTATTGGGCTTTTGCCAGAAATTCTTGCTACAAGTTGTTATATTTCAATAATAGCTGACAAACCAAAAAAAGTATCAAGATATAAAATTATGGAAACTAATTTGGAAATGAGCAAGTCTAACGCCAAGATTTATCCAAATGCTACTCAAAATTCTGCCACTGTTTTTTGAGTGGGGAAAAAGGACAAAAGCCCATTAGTGCAGCAGTGTGGTGGGGACGCAGTGTCAGATGGGGAATAACTTCATTAAGAAAAGGAGAGATTGGAAAAGTTTTGTCTGTTGATTCAGCAGAAAATAAGGATTATTACATCAACTGCAGTAAATATCCTGGGCAGGTTTTTTCATAGTGATTTTTCATAAATCACCATCAGGTGTGACTAAATTAATTATTATGAAAAATAAAATCATTTTCATATGCATGGCTATGAGATCACTTTGTTTCTGCAAGCACAAGCTTTGCAGTCAGGTATCATTTCCTGAAGGCTTCCCATTGCAATACCCAAGAAGTCATTCTTACAGAGCAAGGGAGAGCGAGAGAAGTTAGAGAAATGAGCATTAACAATCTCCATTCATTAGCAGGAAGCTGTTAAAGGTTTGTGGTGATTAATCATACTAAGTAACTATTGACCAGCCACAATTAAAAAAAAATTTAGTTGCTTATTCTAGAAAGCTGTAAATAGATACTTCATTTATTCTCATATAAACAATTTTGCTTGGTTAAAACCAACTAGATTTTGACCTTTAAGCCTATAAATCTAAACTTTTTAGTGCTATCTCCTCAAATTCTCCCCAATTTAATTAACTACCTTTATTTGAAGACCCCAACCCCATCACAACCTTGAAATTATCTCTTTGAACAGAGATGCACCTCCATGAAGTTTTAGTCTCTTTTTTCCCCAGCACGTCGCACTACCAGCTCCCACTATTTCTCATCCAGATATTTCTGAATATTTCAAACTGAAACACCATCTAACGTTAGTTTCAACTGGTTGCCCACCAAAGCTATGACCCCTACATAATTTCTGACCAAAAAAAAAAAAAAAAAAGTCTGTAATAAAGCCTCAACATAAGGTAAAGCACAACAAGAACTTCTGGAAATGCTTCACAGAACTCCAGTTTCTCTTGCTTGGATCCCATCAGTCAATTAGAAAGCAGATTTCTGTTTTCTAACCAAAAGCTTCCCCACTCCCCCACCCCCCCCAAAAACCCACAACAAAAAGCAAAACACAAAACAACCCACCAAACTTCTTAAAATGAACTTTTAAAAATATATTACAGGTAGCTTTGGCCCCAGTAGCCAGTTGAGGTGGCAAAAAGAACTCAGCTCTTTCATTATGCTTCAAGTCAAACTTTAGTTCAGGCACATTTCCCCAGAGGGGCATGTACCTTTTCTGGACAAGCTGAGGTTCTATTGCAGCCCTATAGTCCATATGGCAAAGCTTCTCAAAAAGCAGGGAAACTGCCATCAGCAAGTCCTTACAATTCCTGGGCGGAGAGTGGAGGAGGAAAAAAACCCAAACCTAAACCAACCCAACAAACGCACACACAAAAAAAGAGGTGGATCTGGAAGAAAAGGCTTCTTATGACCCTGCATAATGTAAGCTGATCACCATTCCCCAGTCTTATTCAACCATTTTATACTCTCTACCTATTTCAGAGGAAGAAGAAAAGCACTCTCATACTTGCTCTCCTAATGAAACCTAAACACTCCTTTCCCCTCACTCCCCAAATCCAAATGATTATCCCTAGTTCAGCAACATCTTACGTAAGTCATTGTTCGCGGCAGTTCTGTCTCTCACTTCAGACCAAACCAAGCCTCCCAGAAATAGCTTGCTCTTCAATAAACTTCAGTTGCGTCGTGTATAGCATGCTGACCTCCGAGGATAGCAAGCGCATCTCATCTCCCTAGAGACAAAGCACTGCAGCCACTTCTAGCATTAAATACTAGAGCCTTCAAAATTTACTAGTTTATGCTTTAAACATTAGTTCAGCATTTAAATTGCAATAGCTTCAAAAGTGGCTGCCCCCTCACAGAAGCTCATAATGAGATCTTAGGGCTCTTGATTGCTATTAGTCACCTTCAAGGCAGAACACATCACTCACATCAGGTGCCAGAGAGACTGCAATAAGTGAAATTAAGCTTCACTCACTCCAGCAAGGTTTGTAATGGTTTGTTTGTTTGTTGGTTTTTTTAAGATGTAACAGTTGCCTAGTTCAGACACTGTACTTTTAAAGCATAGGTTATGGTTTAAAGCATGCAGCGGCTGACACTGCCCTTAGATGTTACCAGAACATGTAAGTTGCTTCATAATTAACAATAAATATGCAAATACAGGGACAGATTTCAACTTCCCAAAGAAATGTCCTCACTGCATCTGTATCACCAAGAGTCCCTGCTACAGGCAGACTGCACAGACTATCCCTACTAACAGTATCATCCTCTGTGCAAAGAGAAAGCAAGCAGCTGGCTTTAGTTATGTTACGGGTCAGCAGTACAATAACCCTTCTCACTTCTTATTCGGATGCCATCAGGTCAGGTATACTGTAGATTTCTATCTTCTTTTTAAAGTACAACTTCACGATGCCCTTGATACTTTCAGACATCTTTGTGTACACGTGTATGACAAGATGTTGTGGATGTAACAGCTCTGTGTTTTGGTTTAGGTATTGTCAAAGAGAATATTTCAAATGAACAAAACCCTAGAAACAGTTTTATGATTTGTTATCATGGACAGATATGGAAATTTTGCCGTAACGTTCATAGCTTTCCTCCGATATTCAGCATTGTTTTGACAAAACCAAAACTTTGTGTGCATTTTGCTTAGTTTTGAGTGAAACACTTTCCAGGAACTCTTCTTAGGGTCACAGTGAAACTTATGCAGGGATAAGTGACAGAGAATCCCTATGAGGAAACTGCTCCACTGCTGGGAACAAGAAAACCTGAGGTTTCTCAGGTTTTTGTCCATCCTGGAACAAATAACTGGACTAAGAGTACACAACAGTAGACATTCAGCTACAAAGTGTTGACGAGTTTGTAGGTATGTTCCACACAAATACATTTTTAATGAAATTGAAATATTTTTGACTCTTTTATTTTACTAAAGAAACCCAAACAAACTGCATGAAAGGCTTCGATTCCAACAGATGTAGCAGCCAGTGAGCCAAAATCAACCTTAGTTCATGTCTGAAAAAAAAAAACCCAGAACAACCCAAAACACCCTTTAGTGTAAATACACATTTAATTGTTTTCACCTTGCTTCCTTATCCCTACCCTTTAGAAAATATAAGGCCATGAAAGTAATTAAGTATTTACATACCCACCACCTCTCCACACAATTACATAAACAGGATAATAGAGAATTCCAGGTTTACTCACATATTTGCCTTTTACAGAACTTACATACCAGTAAGAAGTGAAAATATTTGAAGTGAAATAAGTTTTGTGCTAACAACTCATATAAATTATGGGACTTCAATTTGAGTTTGTTTGGGTGATAGAGAACAGCACCTAACCTTTCAGCTCTCCTGTTCCAAGACAGAATCATCCCAAAAATATAGCCAGAGCAATGAACTGCCCCTTTCACTGAAAAGAAGGTTATTCACATTACTTGGGACCGAGGCACAGCTTAACAAACTATTACAGAATGGTATCTTCGATTTAAATTAAATGTCAAGCATAGTTATACAGTGGTGAAGTATCCTCAGCTGTCTGGCAAAAGTGTAATGTATTGCATGCAAAACTTAAGGAGATAAGATAGGAAAAAACCAACCAACCAGAAAACCTGAACTGCAGAAGGAATGATCCCAGAATAGAGACAGACACGCATTGTGACTCCAATTTACTTCGATGCCTTGCTGTAACGGGGCTGGTCTGCTTCCAGGGAGCCCGCACTGGTACAAAAGGGAGAGAGGGCACGAGTTCAGAGTTTGCATGAGAACGGAAAGATTTACAAACATAAGCAAGAACCTTCAAATTTGTGTTACTGAACAATTCTTAAAAAAAAAAAAAAAAAAGAAACAAACAAACAAACAAAAAAACCCAAAACCAGAAAAATTAATTTGCCTGTAACTCACCTAATTTAGCTAATCAGTTCCAACACCTAAACATTTCTGTAGGGTACGTGGTACATTCAGCGTAAGGAAAGAAAAGTCACAAGTACACTTGTCTACAGGTATGAACATGATCTTTAAAAGCCAAAAATGTATTATGCTGCTTCACGAAGTCACTGCCAGAATCACAATGCCACTGAGGTAGTTCAACGCTGAACCCCAGCGTACCACTGGGCTGTACTGGGGGTCCGTGCCCAGGTGTCAGCCATGGGGCTGCAGGGGCCTCTGTGAGGCGAGAGCAGGGCTGCCCAGTTCCCCAGTGGCCCCACCACTGGGCACAGCTGAGTCCCTCAGCACCTCTGGGGAAATATACTTAAGAATAGCAAAAGACTGCATGGCAGTGAGGAAAAAAAAAAAAACAAAAAACAAAACAACAAACCAGGAAGCAACCCTGAAACCACCAAAACAACTGAAAACATCAGGGTGTTATCAACATTCTTCCCATACTGAACTCAAAACACAGCACTGTACCAGCTACTAG
>JAVJGG010000088.1:33769392-33789178 GCA_035590195.1 Aviceda cuculoides | reverse complement strand
TGCAGGGGAATCTCTGCTCCGGCACCTGGAGCATCTCCTCCCCCTCCTTCTGCACTGACCTGGGGGTCTGCAGGGTTTTTTCACATCCTCTCACTGCTCTCTCCAGCTGCAGTTTCTGTTGCACAGCAACTTTTCCCCTTCTTAAATCCGTTATCCCAGAGGCGCTACCACCATCACTGATGGGCTCAGCCTTGGCCAGCAGTGGGTCCGTCTTGGAGCCGGCTGGTATTGGCTGTCGGACACAGGGGAAGCTTCTGGTAGCTTCTTACAGAAGCCACCTCTGTAGCCCCCCAGCTACCAAAACCTTGCCACGCAAACCCAGTATAATAGGTTATGTTCAGTAGGTTGAAACAAACAGATTTCTAAACATTACTACCAATGAACTACACATACTCTTGAGACATGTTCACCAGGTTGTATTTAGACATGACTTAATATCTAAATGGTATAGAAATAACTTTTATCTCAAAGCAACTAAGGAAAAAAAATATTTTAAAAAAATCACTATTAGGTGCCATATACAAAAGCAACACTTTAATATTTAAAGTATTCTACCTCTTAAATTAAGAAAATATTTGCAGCCATGAGTAGAGAGTTTAGTGTGAAACTACTTTAGATGTTTTTGTCTTCTACCTACTCCGAAGTGATTGCATGCCAAGGTGTTCTTTGCTTCAAAATTTCTTAATTGTTAAAAGCGCAGTTTAGAAAATAAAGGTTTGTAAAAGCAATTTTAAAATTTGCAGCAGGAATAATTTTCAAGTAGTATCTAAAATAATACAGAACAACAGTGATTTTTAGAAATATTGTTTTCTCTCTGCTTGCCTGTCGTATTATAAGGAACAGGGAGAAAAGGGTAGATCCAAAAAATCAAAAGCATTAGTCACCATATGCAGCATTCAGCTGATTAAGAACATAAGAAGCCCTAACCATTTTCTGAAACCTTTCCATTTCTTTGGTTTCTTTCATCCTTGCAAGCTAAATCCAGAACTTCTCTGAGGTTAAAATAATCCTGCCAAAACATCTTGAGCCAAATAATGCCTCAGACTTTAGCAAGAGCTGCACATGTATGTTTAAGAGCAGAAAGCACACTGCAGCATTTATAGCATCCTGCGTGACTAGAAAATGAGTTCAGTTCTGAAACCCTATTGCAATGTGTGCTCTGAGTGCAAGTGTGCAACAGGTAAGGCTTCAAGTCCCTCACGATTCCTTCCCTGTAGATCCTTCTGCAACACTTTTCATTTACTAGAGTGCAATGTAAAACACATTCTTCCCCATACACTTGCAGGCATAATAATAGAAGCACAATAAACTGCATAATTTATACTATTACTAGTACAAAGAAGGTAACTCACCATGCTACCTGACTTTAGCTATAAGAAAGTTTTCCCTGTTTTGTGAAGAAAGTAAGATTGTTTGATATCATTTCTATTCTTTAGTCTTTAAGAATGCATACATCAAAGATGGTTTGTAATTATTCTTTTAAAATCCTAGCACTCAAGGGAAGAGTTACTAAAGATGCTGACTCTTCAGAGTCAGCATTCATACTGCTACACTTAAGACACCTCAGAAGAGGATTTACACAGTTTAAGATTCTTTCTCGTCATACAAAGGGCTGTTCCTCAGAACCTTATAACCTAAACATGTAGCTTAGTGTAGAGTAGTTGGATCACCTAATGTTTGCTACATTGATCCCAACTGTTTCCAAGGTGGAGCTACAGCACGTATGCTGCCATTCCACTCTCCTCTGCCTGGTACTGCATCTGCAGCTTCCAAAAACATTACCTGCGACAAACCGTTAACGAATAAAGGAACTGTGAAACATATGGTTAAAGAGGCATTGTTTCAGAGCAGATACAGGAATTTAAGATGGGAAGCATTAATGTAAACATATTTTCCTGTGGCTACATAGTTATTTAGATCAAAGCCAGTAAGAAAGATTCAAGAGAGCAGGATGGAGATGATTGAGCACCCAATACCAATGCATAACCTGTAGTTCGAATTCTCCCCAGGATGGATTACTAATGCTTACTCCTCAAGGAGTTATATTCAGAGATTCCTATTCAATTTGAAACACCACAAGAAGGAAATTCCTTTCAAAAAGTGAGTCTGGAAAGGTTTAGCTCTAGAGCTCACCAGCAGCAAATGCAAAGCGGCCCAGTCAGAGAAAGACAGCAACAGACAGGTTAAGCTTTCTTTATTCCTCCGCTGTGGATCACGCGTGCTACCCAGAGAAGTAAGAAGGTAATGACAAGTACTGGCGATGTACACCTCTGATGGTATGATACAGGGAGAAAGTTGGATGTTTTGGACCTTGTTAGAGAAGATTAAATCTTTACAATGTTTTATCTGGAAAACTACATTTAGTGATGTGCAAAGAAACCAATGCTTTTAGAATCACTGTATTTCAGAATTTCAGAAAAGATCAGATCTCATTAGGTATTTCATTTTATTTTGGGGGAAGACTCCAATACCTGACACTCTAAGTTGTGCTGAAAGTTTGGCTGTGTGCATGTAAAATCTGACCTTCTTCACACTGTATCTGATCTCCATAAGGATTACATAAAAGACTGCTTCCCTTTTGTCAAGGCACTTCAACTCCTCGCTTTATCCCTACACTGAAAAAATCCAGTTTAAAAAGCAGAAAAACTTTTTACTATCTATGAAGTAAAAAAATTTCTTATAAAAGACTATTTATCATTTATAAATCTTCATTTTACATATTTAGATGCAATTTCATCAAAATATTTTCTGAAAACATAAGCCAAATATGAGAATAGATAGAAAACCACATTTGTGCTCATTTTCCCAGAAATTGTCAAAATAAAATTATCTTGATTTCAACAAAAATTGCTCTGGTTTAGAAGTAAACAGAATATAGATAATAGTGGCTCAAGCGTGAGCTAAGTCTAAAAAAAAATTTAAAAAAACAACAAAAAAAAACAAACCCAAAACATCTATTGTTTATATGGTCCTGTGCATAACACTGAACACAGCAGGTATAATGGGAGAAGAACAAAAACACAGAATTTTTTTTAATCCAGCCTTAATTAAAAATAAGGTTTAGACCAACAGTTATTTTTAATTTCTTCCGGCTAAACACAACACAAGATGGCTAGATTTTAACACGTACTTATTTCAACTTGGAACTAGTTTAAAATGTATCAAAATTATACAAAAACTGAAATTATTTTACTATAGCCACAAAAATTGCATTTTAAAATAAAAATAAAATTTCATTTAAAAATCAGTACAAATTCTGAGATGTCTTTTTTTTGCCATTCGTTCAAGCCAAAGTAAAAATTTAGCCCACATCCTTCAAAAGAAGGATTTTCTGTGTACATATCAGCTGCAATCAAAAGGTTTCACACAGAAATTCATTAAAAATTTGTACAGTTTGGTCTAATGGTGGTTCTTCCAAATAAAATTCAACATAATTTCTAAATAAGATCAGGATGCAATGTTAGCACAACCAGCCACTAATTCCCACCTATCCTGCATTCCTAGAACCAAGATTCTGGAGGGCTGAAATAAAAAAAGCAACCAGGATGAAGGAGAACCTGGTTTTACCTGATAAAGAAAGAAGACAATGAAAAATTATGGTAAGCTATTAAATAAAACCTTAGGCAGGATACTATAAAAAGTGTAATAAGGGTAGCTGCTTTTCATTCTTGTAAAAACGGCCATCTATTTTCTGTACATGAATATATATATAAAGAGATACTTCCTCCCACCATCTCATCTAATCTGCTTAAAATAGTAAATCAACAGTTTATCAGTCTCTGTTGAAAAAAAAAAAAAAGTTGTACATCAAAGTTGTCATGAAATAAGTAGAAACAACAATTTAGCTGCACTTTTTACAAAAACTAGGCATATGCTTATGACTGGTACCACTGGCAACCAACAGGCTAAAAGGCAGGTGCGATTTTTCCATACCTCGCTGTTGGTTAAAATGACTTGTCTGATATAACTGAGCCTTTGGAGAGTGGCTGTTCTACTGCGCGTGGACGCAGCCCTGCAGAGGGCACATCCAGCACAAGACACTGGAGTCCTTGCTCTCACAGCCACTAACAACCCCATGAAGCCTATAGGGCCGTCTCGGGGTCCATGCTTTTTTCTAGCTTATAAACTGCTCACCTCCTTGAGCACAGCCTGGAAAAGTTTTACAGCTCCAGTCACACGTGTTTCCAAGCACACTACTGGTTTCTATTACCACTTTTTTTTTTTTTTTCCAAGGGATGCAAAAATGGAAACTTGTTCTTTCATTACCAATATCCTCCTCTCAAAAATTGCCTGTTTTCTTTTAAATGCCTAGTCCCACTTGTTCATCAACAGCTCCAAGTCTCAAATATTTCATATGCAGAAAACAATAGCTAACAGTGTCTAGAAATAAATAAATCATAGCATGCTAAAGCTGAGAAATTTTCCCTAAAATATAACAGAAATCCCTAGTGGAGGGAATCAAACAGTCTTTGGAGCATGTCTGCTCATTTCCACCCTCTGCAAGTCATGCCAGTATAATTCCAAAGCAGAGTTTTCTCCAGCTACTCAGTTTAACTTCTCTTAATAAGTAAGATATCCTAGAGCATGGGAATCCGCAGTTCCCAAGGGAGGAATAAAAAGGGGGATGGGAAGGGAAAGAAAAGATCAGTTACATACAACACATTTTGTAAGTCGCATAACCTGGTTTTTATTTGCTAAAAATAGAAAGCTGAAGCTGCTTTTGAGACTGTTATAAAAATATAATGTATTGGTTTCCCTTGGCTCTCTTTTTCATTGAAGGTTGGGTTTTTTTCCCCTCCCTTTCCTTTAAGAAAACTGCCCTGCTGCAAACGGCATTAGAACCAAGGATTGTATTTCAGCTGAAGACAGAGCAAGCAAAAAAGCTTTCCTAATTACGTTGGTGATTACTTGAACAGTCCTCCATTTGACAATACAATTATACTGAGAGAGAGGAGAATGTCTTCATTACACTGAAAAAAAGGAGAAAGTGTGTTTTTTCTGCTTTAAAATTTATGGGCTATGAGCTGGACATATAAACTTCACTTGAACTCCAAAAGGTCAGATAAACTTTCTGAAAATATCCATTCTTCCCCTGCGCAATTATCTGTGCTACATAATTCTATTTTATATTCTTTCCAGGAACTCCTTCACCTACCAGGGACAAGCTAACCTCAAACTGTAGCAGTAACAGTGTGCTCTGTTACTGGTTCTATTTCAATGTCTGCTCCGTTGTATTTCTATTTATATTACACAGAAGTCAGCAAAAAGTCATAATGATCCTGACACATCTGGCAGCGCCAGAGGTGCAATATAGCTCAATAGCGCAGGAACACTTAAGCAGCTTAAAAGCAAAGGAAAAGAAACTACCACAGCAAGCCCCAGCTGTAAAAGGTAACTCCATAAAAAGCTGCTGTGCTAACAACAGAATGGTGATGATTGCCACCCTGATAATAAATCATCATCATCTCAGGTTTAACCTTCAAAATAATTTCAATATTCATTCTTCAACCACTCTTTTTAACCCTGTTTTCCAGACGGGTGACTCAGGGAGGTTGAGAGCCAGTTCCCCCTTTCCTGATGGCAGTGGAAAACCCCAGCTGGCTTCACTTCCACAGCTAACTGGGTTCATCTGGTTATCAAGCACACTGAGCTGGCTACAGTCACGACCCCATTCTTGAACTGATACTCCCAGACACTTTCCAGTGTCTGGCTAGATTTGGGTATGTGCCTGGGAACTTAGCACAAGACAAGAATAATCAACTTTTGAACACTGGGAAATAAGGGAAACAGAGAATTCATCAAAAAGTCAGCCAGAATCGGCCGTTTCCTTGTAGTACTGCTTTTCTAGTGCAGAAGACCAGTGTATTAAACCACAGTCAGTGGCTCAGTTACATTCATGAGTTTGAGATTTATCTGGTTTCATGGAGCATTAAGTTCCTCTATTTATACAGAGTATAAAAAGTCCACTTGCTCTGCGTCACGTAGGCCTGCTCCACCAAAGCATAGACAGATTTTCTTCTTTACATTTCCCATCACAACCGCAGGCGTGCCGGGAGCCCACCGGCTGGCACTGCAAGGGCACCACAGCCTGGGGTCCAGCACCCCAGCAGGCACCCTGTGCTTCCTAATGAAACTCGTTGCTTTTAGACACGTCATTCCAGCTAACCGCTCTACGCGATGCAATGGAAACAGAAAAAGAGCTCAGCTCATGTACTCCAAGTGACCCTATTCAATAAATGTCAGGTGGCTGGAGATAGGACAAGAGGAAACGGCCTCAAGTTAAGGCAAGGGAGATTTAGGTTGGATATTAGGAAACATTTCTTTACTGAGAGGGTTGTCAGACATTGGAATAGGCTGCCCAGGGAGGTGGTCGAGTCACCATCCCTGGAGGTGTTCAAAAAGCGCATAGACGAGGTACTCTGTAACATGGTCTAGAGGGCAGGGATGATGGTTAGACTCGATGATCTTGAAGGTGTTTTCCAACCTAAATGATTCTATGAATTCTGACTTAAAACCTTTGACGTGAACCAGCAGCAGAGATACCTTTAATGAATTAGCTACCTAATCATACCATTCACGTTTCAAACTACTATGTCTTTCCACACCAACTTATTTGATTATTTTAAGATGAAAAGCTCAATAATAAACTGCCATTTAGTGACTTCAATTAATAGTATTTTATGAACAATGGTATATATGGGTAGTGGGACTCAGGTACAATTAACCTTGCTCAATACAGAGCATTGCAAGCTTATTTACTGTAACAGCATTAAGTATTTTTTCCCTTCTGTTTTAAAAATAGAAGGCCTCATTTACATCATCACCAATGGCCCAATTTCAACCATAGTTTTTAAGGCTAAGGTTTCAACGAAGAAAGCACATATTGTGCTAACAGTCATATGACTCTGATTATACAAAATAACCTGAACATTTTTCTATAACAAGGTGGACAGGCATATTTCCACCATAATTACTATCAACAGCACAAATAGTCTAATAGTCTTACTTCAGGAAAATACCATTTTGCTTTCTTTTTCTGCTTTAGGTCTACATTGGGGGGGGGGGGGCGGCTCAAATTCTACCATCTAGCCCTCTTAAGCAGCTCAAAGCAGTAAGTGCAAGAATCTCAAGCCCTACAGCAGACAAAATTCACCTTGAGTTGCTCTCCATTACACAGCACCCATTATTCATCCCCATAACACCTTCTTAAATACACATATATAAATGTACATATACATTTATAAAAGATACGTGTATACATGAACATCACAATATTAGAGAGCAAGGACAGGCATTTTTAATTCTTAAGAGAAAACAACTTACCTGGAGGAGCTCCTTTCTTCATGAGCAAACCTCCACAAGAACACACACCCCTTGCTCTCTCAGCTTTTTAAAGGAAACACCTGGGACCATTCCCACCCAGGTGAGCCTCCTAACACCAGCACCTGATCTCACCCTGTCTTCAGTTGTAAGGTGGGGGGGGGGGGGGGCCCCCCCACGAGGGGTAGCAATCTCTGCTGATTTCACTGGATTAAACTCAAAATCTAAGTTAAACTTGTCATGCCAAAATATTTCTACCTAAAAGGCTTCCACTATTCAGAAAATTCAAACTGAAAGTTCTCTGTAATGCTTTTACCAGTGCAGATTGTGCAAGTAATTTCTTAGTTCTTGTGTAATACTCAAGATTTCATAAACTAGCAGAGAACCACATATGCTCTCTCTACATGGAAAGTGAAATGTGTCTTCCACTATCATCACAATCAATGCTCCATCTCTGTATGTATTCACAGAAAGGGGCAGCCACTCCATCTCCTATTAAAACTAATCTGCTTTTAATGAAAAAAAAACCCTACACACATTTATGAGACTAAAAGAAGTATGGCTTAGTAGCCTTGTGGTTACTCTATTCTGTGAAATGTGAAGCCTGAGTTTCCAGCTACATCATAAATATCTTTCTTTGTACCCGTTGACATCTTCCATAAAGCATATCTAGGGCTTTACAGCAATAAGGTGTGGTGGAACCCTACAAATTGCCTCCCAGCAAAATGCCCTTCAGGTTGCAGTCAGCATTGTCCTCCTCCTTATACTATTTGCATTGATTTCTGCACAATAACAAGGCTTCAGGAGGTCTTCATATGGAGACACCCTTCAACGCTGCAGTAGGAAAGAAAATTTAATGCAAATGTCCTACTCCCCAGAATGAAGATTATAACCAGTAGGAATTTACACAAAATGTGGTAGCAGCACCATTTTCTATGATGTCATCACTTGTTGGGTGGTTGTTCTTTTTTTTTTTTTTTTTTTTAAGACACTGCTCTTCTAAAGAACTATATATCCACACCTATTTTTATCCTACCTGCTGGTGCCTGAATCTCCTTTAGATTCATCTTAGCTGTAGCCCAGTTCAGATCTCTGTGTTCTGAGTGTGGCGAGAATTCAGTGACTCCTCCTGGCTAGTTCTAAAAAGCCTGTTTTGATTAAACATTTGGAGTACCTATCTACCTCCCCATATCCGTGTATTCGGGAAGCAAAAAAGTCTCCTAACTTTGACAGATTTTCTTCTTGGCAAGGCCAAGAGTTCAGCTAAAACTGTAGGAGTCAACATCCATTAATCAGCTTAGTACTTTGTCAGAAATTGATGTTAGAGGTCCAACTGCCACCGAAAAAAAGCAACTGAAATAAATGGGATGGAATCGGCTCATTTTCAGAAGACTGAACTCCAGTTTGTCTGTACCTTCAGACCAGTGAGATTCAGAATAAACAGTTAAAATAAATGCTGAAATTTCAGCATATTTAAAAGGACAGATTCTCCAGCCTACTGTAATTGAGGAACTATAGACTTATAACACTGGGCTAGAACTGGTGCAATACTGAGGTAAATCCAGGGTAATAAACTGGGCCTTTACATCACATCTTCTTGCTGTATATCAACACATTGAAACAGCTCTATTGCTCATTGTTCATAAAGAAAACTTTCTAAAAATGCAAAAAGTACTTCATTTTTTTAGTTTGGAACTGTTAGGGTGATATATTACAATGAACGTACAAACGGAGAGTGAACACACAAGCTGAGAGTAAGAACAAAGGTACGCTTCTCTCTTTAGTCTGCTGTCCATGCTGCGTAGCCTGATCTTGCAGATCCAAAAGAAAGATGGGTAACATTAGGGAATGTTTGCAACACTCTGTAATTCTTTCTTTACTTACAGATACAATACACCCTTGGTGTGCATATATTAAAGCTCATTAACTATGACAGAGATAGACACAAAGAACATATCGTATATACCACACCCTATTCAGAGAAGAGCCGCCAGAAAACCTCATAAATGCAAAAGCTCTAGCCATATTCGCTATTGCAGAGCAGACCATTTCAGATTCTTTGGCTGTTAATCTAGGCAGTTCTTCACATTTTCTGTTTGTCAGATACTTTCCGTGCTTAAGAGTACCTCATATGCTGTCCCACAGTTTTACACTGACATTTTATTAGTCAATACCTTACAAATTTGTTCTAACAATTTTGATCGTACTGAGCAAGATCTCACCCTTATATTCAATGGCATTGCTCTGCCCCCAGCCTGGCTTGGCACGACTACTCCCTTGTTGTCCATCATTTTGAGCCAATAAAGCAAGGAAATGGAATTTAATAGAATACCTGATCAGATTATTCATTGAGCTCTTTTCAGCAGTGAGAGAATGAGAGCCTGCAAAGACACTAGAGCATCCATTACATTTTAGATATTTCAAAGGTGTTCTACAATTTATCATGCTTTAGATGTTTTTGAGGTATTTTTCCGTACCATTTTGTAATTTCCTAACTCTAAAACCTACCTATATATTATATAATGCTCCTTTTACAATAAAACAAAACAATTGAAATTTTGTATTTACATGAACAAAAGTGACCTGAAGTTGGTTTAGAGAAATCTAAAATTTATTAGTAAAGGCTAAATTCTCTGCTTCTGTACTTGGCTCTTTAGGGCTCAAGTTTGCTAATGGATTGCACAAACCTGCTCAGTTTTCAGCACTTACCATGATGATTTAAAATCAATGGCATTTCTTATGAGACGACATGAGCAAATGTTTGCAAGATGAGGGTTTATGGCTGCCAGTTTTCAAATGAAAAGGTTTTTTGCTTTGTTTTTAACTCTTTCAAATATTTAGATAGTTTTCTGGTAAAGATATATAGCATATGAAATACATGGTAATAGAGTGTGTAATTAAGATTTTATTGGCTCTCATTTGAATGAGCTACATAATTCAGGTACTCATCTTAAGAGCCTAATTAGATATATTTTCATCGAAACAACAATAAATATCTATTTCGCTTTGTGGCAACTTGTTTGTGAGCAGCTTACAGTTTAACTGTATTGTTCATTTTCAGTTATTAATATAATATATTCTGAGCATATTTATTTCCATAAACCTTTTATTTCCCCTGGTAAGTTTTTTTATTTATAACATAAGAAATGCAATCTGAAGAAACATAGCTCACAGAGTCAAATCCTGATATGATAGTCATCATCACGAATTCTAAATTTATTTTCTATGAGAGTTCACTGCTGGATAATAGAGTCAGAACTCCACAAAAATCTCCTGCCAATCCATCATGTAGGGAACGTATTCAGAAACTACAGATAGGGAGTAATAAAAAGCCTTAAGATAGGTGAAAAATCGTCTCCTAAAAACACACTGATGTTAACATAACACAAACTACGTTTGCCAGAAAGTTTATGTAAACAAGCACTAAAAACAAGTAATTTTTTCAGCCAAATGCCCCCTGCATGTATTCCAGCTGCCAGTGCCATGCCGGCCAGCCTTGCTTGGTGACAGCAGCCCCTGAGGGTGAGAGTGCAGGCAGAAATCCCTATGCAGAATCAGGGCCTTTTCTTTGTTCTGCCATTGGCTTTTTTCCTTTTAGCACTAGGAAATCAGGTGCTGGGAATCTTCGGTGGCTTTTGGGACACAAGTGGGAGGTGGGAAAGGTGGGGTGATGAAGACCTGATGCTTTTATTATTGTTCTATGCACTCCTTGCTTGCCTCTGAACTGCAAGGGGCTCTGCTGAATGACTCCCTCAGTTCCCTCAAGCCCCATTCCTAGGGAGCAACACTGCAAGAGCCGCTTAGGCTCAGGGTTTCTCAACTTACTCCAGCGCTGCTGGATACTAAAGTGGTTGGTGACTGGTAATATCGCAGTTCTTGTGAAGCCCCATCCCCCAGATTATGAGAAATCTGGTTTACATTAAAGTATGCCTTCTAATCCTCGCACATTCCTCGCCTGCAGAGCTGCCTCCTCCCCGGCGCTCCCGTCTGTGAAGCCAAGACCAGGAAACTCCTTACATGGGTATAATAAGTTCAAGCCTCCTATTTCAGCCTGACCACTGGTGTGTGAATCAGATTCAAACTTTTGAACTGTGTGTTTCTCATTGAAACTCACACCTGTTATTTGTTTAGCTATGTAAGATACTGACTGGATTCCAATGGTAGGAAAACACTTCTCCTTTGAAGAGTGTGGTCTAATTTATTTAGCTATTTCTGGCCAGTTCCTGAGAAACATGATACATGTCTGAAGGATTTAAATAACCTTGTTCCAATTTATATTATTTTCCATTATTAAGTATCGCACAGAAAGAACAGGATTTCCAACATATTCTTCTGTCTGTGTGTCAGCCAGAAAAAGCCACGTCTCCTGCGCAACTAGAACCAGTCGGTAGAGGCTGTTAGCAGCCCTGCCATGGTGAGGCATACAAACGGGAACTGGAAGGATGGGGCTAGAAGTGTTCCCAAAATATCTCACGGAAGATATTAACATCTGTAAATTATGCTTGCTTTTTCAGTGACAGCAGCAGATTTGATTGAGGATCTCTATGTTGCTCTCTCTGATGATATGATCTCTATGTAGCCTGAGAACTTTACATGCATACTGTAGCTAGTATCTAATCCCCTCACAAAACCACACTGACCAGTAAAATTTGAGGGGTCTTAGATCCCAGGCCAGAGCTTTTATAATATTTTACAATAAACAGCCTTCTGAGCCTCTTAATTTTGTGAACTTGCAGCCTTTTATAGAAAAAATCAGGGCTAGATGCAAATGAAGATGCTTCCAACTTGAAAAATATATACATCAGCTATGTTCTTGCAAACTGTTTCAAAAGGTGAATATCCTGGTGATAAAATTAACCAACATGAGACAAACAATTAAAAAAATTGCCCCTGATTATTTTCATATACCTCTGAACAGCTACTTTGAGAACTGTACCTTTAAACAAAGCAGTCTCCCTTCTTTTAATACCCCAGTGTGTGGAGGGGGTACTTTTTTTTTTTTTTTGACCAAAACCAATGTCTCAAACATATACACAAACAAGCATAGCTTCAGAACAGTTTTTTATAAAAGTAAAAACACAAAAAATTAAAAAAAAAATATAGCAACAGGCACTATCAGAGACCTACTAGCCACTTTGGATCCAGGCTTCAAGTGTTTCCCCAGGGAGCTGGCACAAAGAGAATCCCTGCAGTTTGGCAAGATGTCCCATTGACAAAGGTAGCACTTCAGCATGAAAATCTCTTGTGTTTACATTGCAAATAGGTCACAGAGGGACATATTTTTACTAACTTTGAGCATTTTAAATGGTCCTCCATTAGCGTTTAGGGAGGATTTCTCTACTTTGAAAATAATTAATTTTTATTAAATTTGACATCCATGATCAGAGGAATCTCATTTATAGGCTTAAGATACTGATAGATGGTTACATTTCTGTAGAAGATAAACTGATAAAAACTAAGGAAATTACTTTTTAAATCTGCTTACACAAATCTCTCTGCCTGCTGAAACAATTAATCAGTAGTGTCTTTTCTCGCATATGAATGAAAAAGGATACAAAGTCTAAAACATTCAATCTGGAGTCATATGCAGACTGCGATTTTAATTCCTTTCATTAACTGCTTTGTTGTGAAATTCACCCTAAGAAAATACTTTATCAGTTGCCTCTGCTATAATTTGGTACCAAATCCACTCAGTATTGTATGGTTTTTATTTGTCTTTTGTCTGAACCAAGTTGTTTCTAATTTATTGCTGTATATCATTTGCAACAGGATCCTTCAAGTTTCCTCTCTTAACTCATGACACCTGGTTTATGTTATTTTAAAGACATACAAGGACACTAGGGCATTCACTCCACACATTGTAAAAACACTTTAAAAGGGTGGCAGACATATACATATAAACAGAAACAAAAAGCCTAATCCGTTCCCAAAAACTTATGAGTTTAATAGAGGTGGGAGTATGATTCTGCTTCAACATGGAAGAAGTTCGGGTTTTGTTTTGGGTTTGTTGTTTTTTTCCCCCTCACTCTGTGGTGACATGTCACAATTTAACACAGATGACTCGTTCATATAGAAAAAAAATCATTTCAGCAGAATCCCCAAGGTCAGAGAGGCCTAACGAGCCTACCAGGAAGCAGCTGGGAGCCATTACTGCCCCTGGCCCCGACACCGCCAGACCGTACCTGAAAATTACACATACGGAATTTGAAAACCCATTGAATTTAGTGGGACTAAATTCTTCTAAATTCGCCTATGATTTTAAGATGAAGGTTTAAAAGTATTTCAAACAAATATTGGGATTGGTAATGTCATTGATTTTACATTTTTTATTTATTCATGTTAATGTCACCAGAATCAGTCCAAAGGATTTACCTAAGCCTATGCAAGCGAAGCCCCGTTCCCAGCCCAGAAAGACCTGTTACGTCAGTTATACAAAAGATGTTTCTTGTCCAATTTTATGCCGCATGTCTTGTCTACGTTTTAGGGCATTCTGTAGTTCATATCGAGCTCCCTTTAATTTGTTGGTATATTAAAATTACTGGGAGGAAAGTTACCTAGCTGGTAATGCTACCCGCTATGCACCACTGTCAGCCATCTTGCAGTGTAACACAATTCCTTTTGAATTTTAAATATGAACAATGCCAGAGGGCATGCAATAACATTATGGATGTGTGTGGGTTTTGTCTGACAACAATAAACGGAGAAGTCTGTCATGGACAGATAGAACATTTTGAAAAATTGAAGACACCTAATTACAGTGTTACAGACTTTGAAGAATTATTATAACAAAACATTCTGTGGCAATAAATCATACTTTGCTCACACACAGCAACTCTACTGAACCTCAATAAGTAATTTGAAACACATTATTGTACAAAATTCTGAAGTTACAGAATTTATATTTTCAGCTGTATATTTGTAGTTGGTCACATACTGCTTTTCTTTGCACTATGAACACTTTCCCAGGCTTCTATGCTCCTTTGCTGACTTTGCCCTAGTGCTGCACTGTGTGTTTGGCTAGGTAATAACAGCAACAAAACCACATGACTTAAAGGTCCTTTGTTTTCTTTTTTAAGTACTTCCAAAATAACTAAGACTAAATTGAATTGCTAATGCTAGATTGTGGCTTTCATTATGAAAGTCCTTAGGGAAAACCTTGAGGAAGGAAAAGTAATGTAAAGATTCAAACATAAGAGCATAAAGGATTTGACACAATTTGGCCCATGACTTCAATTCTTTCTCTGCTTGACCATGGTTTTACCCATCCCTTGCAACATGCTGAGATCCCATTATTACAGCATACTGTCATGTTCTGAGACTCTTAATCTCATTTTATGAGCACTACAGCATCAATATAATATCACTTGTGTTAATTTTCCCTTCAGTAGTCAGTCACTACCTAAAACATATGGCCATTATTTTCACCCTGGTAATAATCACAGGAGATAGAATTCCAAGTTCTTATTTAGGTATTTAAGAACTTGAAAGTGTATTTAACTTCAAACTTGATTAGTAGATCCATTGACTTCAGTGAGTGACTGAAAATCAAACTGACTGCTTTAGGGATCAAGTTTTAGAAGTCAATTTTCAAAATACTGTTCAGAGACCAATACATTTGTATTAAAATGACAATCTGGACAATAGCCAAAGCATCAGCTATTCTAAGTTCTGTGAAAATGTTCATTTATGCAAATCTCCAATAGCTTCAGTGCAGAGATGCAAATTTATATTAGCAGTCAAGAAATTATAGAGATGGCAAGAATTGTACTGTTACTGTGTTATTTAGGATACTTCCTTTAAAATTCTTGAGTAAGGAGTGAGACTACCTGCATCCTTAATATGGGCCTGGACTGCTGAAGAGAAGACTTTGAAAACCAGAGATAAAGATGACTGTTAAAAAATTTTACATGCCCAAGCAATTCCCTATATATGTCATAATTTCTGCACAAGAACAATTGTGTTGTGTACAACTAGACTTAGAACCCTTTAAAACACAGGTTATGCACTAACAAAGGATCCATGAGTCTGGCATTTTAAAACTGCTGCAAGATGGACTATAAAAAGCATAAGTGCAAAGAGGAAAATTTACAAGACAATAATTATTTTTTCCTTTAAAGGTCTCAAGACAAACATTTCTGACAATATTTTGCAAAATATACACTGGGATATCAGAAGCAAAATCTATGATCCATAGAAAAGGCCAAAATCTCTTAAAAGTTTATTGTGTTTGGGGAACTGAATTTGTGACTCATTAAAAAGCCTGATTTTCACAAAATAATAATCATCCATGCACTGAAAATCAGGCTGCTGAAAGAATTTTAAAAGTTTTTCTAAAAATCAAGGGCACACAAACTATCAGGTGACTTTTGAGAATCCACAAAACATAAAAATACCTCAAGAAATGTGTTATTTTTAATTATTATTTTGCCACTAGTAAACCTTGAAAGAGTACGAGGTACATTCCATAAATAAAAAAATGAAAAATGTAATTCATTATGGAAGTAGGAGTGGGCAAACAATTTATTCAATTAATCTTACCCTCTTCGCTCAAACTATTCACAAATATTAAGATAGTTTTTATTATTCATGTTGTTTTCTAAATAATTTATAAAAACTTATTTCAGCAAAGTTTTTTAAAATGGAATAGTTACTATGTAAATGTGCATTTTGTTGCAACAGTCAAACGGGCTTTTTGGACTTCCCAACTGGATGTTTGAAAGTTTCAGAGAAGTGGGAAAAGGAAAGGAATAAAAAATGATGTAAAAGTCTTATATAATAACCATAAATTTTCTGAAGGATTTCCACAATATCTGCTCATCAGCTGTCACATTTTTGCCAAGGACCATAGTGTGCATATGAAGGTTTTATGAAAACAGCTCTTCACAGATAGTTTTGCAATTGTCGTCTATGTTTGAAGCCAGAGAGCTGATGGCATAAACCCTTTGTATTCAGTAGTCACTAAGGCAAACTCATGTCTAAAATCTAGTGCTCGAATCTATAGTATACGAAGGAGGGAGGGGGTAGAGTGGATAGGAATTTAAACACATAGTCAAAATGAAAACAACAACAACAAAAAACAACAACAACAACAAAGCCCATAGTTCTATGTTTAAAAAGGTTTGGTATTCAACAGACTGACAATTTCAAATGACAAAGAAATAAGTATTTTCCCTGGAATGATGCTGAATCTGTGTGAGGTGATGACCCATATGGTATATGACCTATATGCCTATGCCTCATGACCTTGATTTAGCCAAGAATGTTATGAAGAATATTTATGCATTTTTCCTAGAGCAGAAAGGTAAAATATACTCAGTTATTTTTTACTATATAAAGTGATAGTTGCTGATGGGTGAGATAACATAAAGCCAAGCCCTGGCAGCAGAGGTGCACAGGGCAGACATCCTCTTTTACAGACACAAATATAAAAAAAATTTGTTTGTTTTGCAGTTTTCATTTCCCAGAACCAAATATTTCAGAGATGTTTGTGTTGGTCTCGAAATAGCTTACAAAGCCCAGGCCTTGAAGGTTTCCAAATGGAACAGCAAAGTTTGTCAGTGATATTAATGTTTGGTTTACTTTTCTTCTAAATACTTTTTTTTTTTTTTGTCCTAGAACAACATTTGGATAAAAAGATTACAATGCTTTTTTTGGTCCTTTCCTGTTTGTTTGTTTGTTTGATACCAGATACTTTCAGTATTAGAATAAGACATAAATCCAAGAAAATACCTGGCCTGCTCCAGAATCAGCCAGAACTATCAAAATAATTGCAGTCACTGGATGATAAATCTGCCTTTGGACTGATATACAAAAGAAAAAATATCAAGAGTTTTATATTCAGAAGCATTATTTAAACAAAAATCAGCCAATCTACCACCTTGAGACATATAACACATGTAACTGTACAAACCTTTATTTCCTAAGGATTTCTGAAGTGGATTAGAGATCACATTGGAGTCTGAGAGAACAGACCTCTAAATAGTTATGTTTAATAACCATTAGTTTAGTTATGGTAGTGTTAGACAACCTCTTGCCACTGTCATTTCTAATTTTCATGACTGATTCAGCAGAAGAAGCTGAAAGGATGTTAAATAGGCAGAGTAAAGAGAAACTAAAAAGGCTTGGTAAGTGTTGTGCAGACTTGTACGCGCTTTCCCAATAGAAAGCAGGAAAATCAGTTCTGAACTATTAAGTACTTCCTACATAAGGCCACTCATGGAAATAGTAGGAAAACATTAATTTGTCAAAACAAGAACTTTCCATAGAAACATACTGATTGCAATAAAAACTTCTTAAAAGAAGAATTTCCCAGTTTGTAATTTAATGCCAAAATAAGACAGTTATTCCAACTCTCAGTAGTTAAAAAAATTTAGTGAGCAACTTGAGGGGAGCAATGATAGATGGCTCAACTCCCGGCTCCGAGTCCCAGATCTGCATCCCAAGGAAGCACTTTCATCAGCCTGCTCCTGTCTCTAGCACTGTCTGCACTAACACATTCTAATGGCAGTAAGAGTTGCCAGGAAGCAAAACACCCAGCACCGAATCTTTCATTGTTATTATAAATACTAGCTTGTTTTTCTTCTGAAAGTGGATACGGGCATATATGCTTCATTTAGAAATACTTTCCATTGTGTTGCCTAAAACCCCAAACATTCCATTACGTTTTGAAAGTACATTTCATTAAAATTTTTTGATACTATTTCCTTCCAGGTCTCAGGTATACAACCAAGACATGAGTAATTTTGAGATACACAGGTATATCAGTTGTTTGAATGCTAGCTCCATCTGAGTACTGGAGTCAAAACAAACAATGTATATTATAGTCAAAAAGGAAATTCAAGTCTTGCTTGTATTGACTATTTTTGATGAAGCTATAAAGAGGTGTCCTGACTCCAGGACATATTCTGGATGGTCAGAAGCCCCTTTCTGATGACATCATGCTCCTTCAGCAGTATTAAAAGGAGGCAAAATAAGAGTCTCTTCACTTGTATACCACAAAGAAAAGCAGCATCAATACACTGCCTAGATCTACAGAAATAACAGTGATAGATATATACAGGGAAAAAAAAAAACAAGTGTGTAAATGCTTTTGGTATATAAATTCTCAGTAGAAAGGGCTTTAAAAGCTCAAATTCCTAAGTTACTAGTGTAAGAGCTGAATTTTGAAGCGTACAGGACATAAGAACACATATACAGGCTCAAACCAAAGGTTCACCTGGCCCATTAATCTGCCTGTAGCATCAGCAAGAAAAAATACCTAGAGACGTGTATAGGTGCAAGACAAGTGCCCTTTGATACCTTCCCAGTGTCCAACAGTTTGTGTTTCAGGGAGTCCCTGAAAAAAAGGTGTTTTCTCTGTATTTAGTAAGTCACAATGGATTTATCTACCATGAGCTCGTCTTGAACCAAGGTAAGGTTTCAGCATCCATGTGGTTAGAAGTTCTGCACAGCTTAATTACACATGGTGTGAACAAGTTGCTTGTTTGCTCTGATGTTTTACTTTGTTCCTATTTCCTGCTCATAAAAAGCACTGAACAATCAATCGCTGTACTGTTCAATCCATGGGACACATTCTTATTTGCCCCTCCAGCTCCCAGTCATCTCTTCTCTAGGCTGGAAAGCCCTAGGCAACTTAATTGTTCAAAGTCTGTAAGCCATCTCATGCTTTTGATCATCCTTGTTGCCTTTTCCTGACCCTTTTTCCAATTCTGTGATAACACTTTTGATGTGGCAGAACCACACACAGTATTAAAGATGCAGATGCATCACAGATTTATCCAGTTGTATCATGAGACTCCTCTGTTTTGTTCTCTACTCCTTTCTTAATATCTAATATCTGATCTCCTTTTTATTGATTACTATAAATTGAACTAGCACTTTTCTAGAACTTGAAATTTCTGCCCTGAGTTTTCCTAGAACTACCTTGTAACTGAGCAGTATTGGTCATTGTTATTCACTTATCCCTTCATATATGAAGGTTTTACTCTTATTAATCACATTGTATTTATCTGCATTTAATTTCGTGTGCTATTTCAAAGCAGAGTCACTGAAGAACTCATGAGGTCTTTCTGTACCTCTTTGAAACCAGCCCTTGTTAGACAGGAAAGTCCTACTAGGACTTTAGTAAAGACTTAAGGTTTTAACAAAAGGAGTTAAAATGGTACTTGTTACAGCTAACTTAAAAACTGGAATGATAGGGTCATTAATAAAGATAGTTTAACGATGTTCACCAGGAATAAAAACCAGTTTAAAAGCCAGTTTTTAAAGCACATGGGAAAGTTTAAAGTACATGAAAATATAAGAAGAAATATTTCTTCACATTGTTCCTAGATCCGTTAGGAAAAAAGTTTTTTCACAGTGAACTAATCATAGAATCATAGAATCATTTGGGTTGGAAAAGACCTTTAAGATCATTGAGTCCAACCATCAACCATGCCCACTAAACCATGTCCTGAAGTGCCTTGTC
>JAVJGG010000088.1:33750219-33769070 GCA_035590195.1 Aviceda cuculoides | reverse complement strand
CCATCCATTTTCAGTTCCTGTCCTTGTCAGGACTACTGTTACAGGTTCTATAGCTCTTTTAAGTAACTTATGACAAAAAAAAACAAAACACATCACCACCACCTTTAGATTAGGGTAGCTTCAAAAGTTTAAAAAAATAACACACTTTACAAAGAAGCAGCTAGCACTTCCCTTTGTAAATTTGTATCAGCTTTAAGAACAGACTACTAAGAGGTAACAGAAAATCCAGTGGCATTTATGAAAGAAGCAAAGATCATTCTTAAGGAAGATTACTGTGACTTTTCTTCTACAAGACTTGTATACCTAAAATTAATGAACAATGAATACGTACTGGCTATAACTGTGACAGTAGCAGTGTTTCAGAAACACAGGTCTAAGAACGCTTTATAGATTTTTCCATTTGTCTTCACCACAGAACTGTTTTTTTAACCTTAACGTTTCACCAGCACCAAAAGGTCTCTCTTGGGATCACACAGGAGAGTTTTCAATAAACTAAGGAGAGTCCACCTCAAGCACAGCCACATACTGTATAACGAACATTTAATTTTGGGTTTCACAAAAGGTATGTTATCAACTACCATGTTCCATTAAAATTAAAATCTACTTTTGTACCTAGTTACCGATGTTTCATGGTTACACTCCTTGAGCCAACACAACACAATCAAAGAATATTAAAGTTGTAACATGGCTAATTTAATAAGTCCTGCCTGCCAACAGCATTGCTAGGGAATACTGACATCACGTGGCTTGAGGCAAAGGAAGGTTTGGAGATAACTCTGCTGAGGTGTGTTCGGATATATTCCAGATGATTGTATCTGACATTTTCCCAGAGATAGTTTATTTAATGAAGTATCTCCTATATGGTCAAGCAGGTATATGTCAATGTAGTCAGAGGAACAGAAAATGGGGAAATCTTTTTATAGCAAAATTTATCTAGAAGCAAATGTCATGTTGAAATACAACAGAGGGTTTTCTTCAGCCAGTGGGCACAATTCTGCTTTCATTAAACAGATGGAAATTAAACATCGCTAGCTAAAATTGAGCTAAGTGTCTCTACCAGTATACCTTTTCACTGAAGTTTTCACATAGGTGAAAATGTGACCAGCAACCAGACAGCAGAGTGTATTTTTACTGAAGAGACTAGTATCTTTTGCAGCCTTAAATAATGCTACTAAATGGATGAAGATGGAAAATGTAGAGTTAGAACCACTTGTGAACAATCTGACAACATCATAACTGCTTAAGAGGATCCTAATGACAGATGTTTTCACTAGTTAAATTGGATGAACGTACCAAGGACATCTTACGCATGATTTTATTGCTTATAACCAAATAGCAGTTTAACTGACAACCTGTCACTAAATTAAGCAGGTTTAAAAAAAAAAAAAAAAAAGCATCATCTGATGACACAAAAGATTATTGTCTGATAAAGAGGAGAGAGGGGAAAAAAAAGAAAAAAAAACTTCTGGTAATAGCAAATAAAACAGGCCAAAGTCCAAAAGCAGACTGTATGTCCTTAATACTGCCCTTGAAAAGCAAATCATTTTCAAGTTAGCAAAATATAATATATACTCTCCTTCTATTCTGGATTTGTATCTAAAGCAGTAGAGTCTTCTCTATTTTTGGTATTACGTAACTACTCTTAAACATATGCTGTAACGCAGTCAATCATTGCGCATCCTGCGCAACCCTGGGTCACGTAAGACGCAGGCAGAAAAAGTTCAGCAGGCCTTCTCCTTACCAAGAGGGGAACTTAAAAGGAAGGGCAGCAGCTGGAGTTTCACCCAAACTCTGTCAGACTGGGCAAACCTGAGGTACAAGTAGTAGCTTATTGTTCCCTTTCTGCACGACCATTTTTCCTGGCGACCCTTCCAGGGGTGAGACGATGCCATTTCCTCCCATAATGAAGGTAAGAGAAAGAAACTCAAGATAAATTCCTCATTTCATCAAGAATTTAATTGGAGCCAAGATTTTAGTATCCATTTGATAGGCACTAAAGCATAGGACAAAGGATGATTATATTGATTCATAATGATAAACTTGAAGAGTGTCTGTGTGTGTATATAGATACACATAGTTCAAAATTTTTTTAGAAGTACAGTATACAAGTCATCAGTCCATAGATCTTCAAACGTGTAAAATAATATAAAAACTACATATTGTTTATCCAGTTTGTTTTCAGTAAATTTCTCATAAACAATTTTCACATTTTCCTATGAGAAAAACAGAAATAAGGCTACTGCATTGCTGTGACTGTACTGCCAAGTGTGCTGGACTATTACAGCATAGATTTGGCATTTTAAGAAGAGCAGTTTAAAAGTTCTTGCAAAGATTACAATATTAAGAGGACAGTGAGAATGGATTAATTTTGTACCATTTTCTGTTCTCATTAAACTGTTTATTAATCAGTCACACTTTCTGTTCTTTTTATGATCTTTTGCAAGAAAGTAATCACAATTCTAATTAGTACTATTACTAATATAAATTGTGATAGTGCTGTGGGTGTCTTTTGTAATTCATGTTCCACATTATCATGACCAGAATGCACAAGTGCTCTTGTTCTCCAAGAAATCACTATCAATTTAATCATTCTGAAATTACAGAACATCAGTTCACTAAAAAATATCTACCTCAACTCTGAGAGTAGACAGTCTGGATAAGATACCAGAGATATCTGAGCAGAACAGTGAAGCAGCAGTGTTTACAATGGTTGGAACAAAAGCTAACAGTAATTCTAGCATACTTCATACATGTTTGACATATGAGTTAAGAAATCAGAAGCTTTCTATATTCCTCTCAGGAGTGCTCAAAAATGATTCTTCTTCAGTGCTGAGATAAATTATTTTAGATATATGTAGGTATACACCAAATTATTTTTTTCCTCCAAGTGGTAAAATACACAAAAAATTGTTCCATTGTTAGAAAAGACCTTAAACAGAGTCATGAATGCACAGACAATTGTCTCTTCAAAGAAAATAATCAAAGGTGCTGAACTCCTGAGTAAAGTTTAAAAAAAAAGTGAACAGCAGGCATGTGCATGCTGCTATATAATAAATTTTACATTTGCTAAGAAAAAGTCTGTACCTTCCTGACAAATTTACTTACTTGCAGAGCAGTAAAGAAAGATGATGTCCATTGTGTTACCTTGTTTTGGTATCAAATTCAAGTTAAGTTGCACTGAGCTTATTTTGGCAATTTTCATTCTTTTATGATGTTCGTGTTCCCCACACCCAACTTCAGAAAAACTAGTCTTGCCATTGGCAAACATATCACTGCAAGTATTCAAAGCAACTTACCTTAACATCTTCATGAGTATCTTCTGATGAGTAAACTGATTAAAGTTTCTCTACATCCAAACTGCTTTTAACAGGTTCCTACCTAGTTTCAAAAGCCTGCCTATTAGTCATGCACAAAGTTTTGGGGGGTTAATTAGGCTGATCATTAGCTATTCTACATGATCTGCAGACACAGATTTGCTTCTCAGACACAGTTGCTTCAGCAGTTACTAAACGTGTGTTGCGAATGCTAAGGTGTCTAGATAAGAGCTGCAATTAATGTGGCAGATTTGTATTGCAACACTTTGCTGGTACCTACCCTATGATCTATCATTTAGATCAGCTGGTAGTAACACAGATAAATTATAACTGTATGAATTCTGTGTGTGCAGCATTCAGTGAGCAATCTTATCTCTTACTTTATTGTTTCGTCATATGCACTACTGATAAATCTGTCTAACAAACAGACAATTCCACATCTTTTTTTTCTTTTTTCATTAGTTACACCCAGCGATGTAGCTACCACATAATAAAGTGCTGTCTACTGGCACCGTCCATAGCAGGCTAACACACATCTAAGGCAGATCTTCCTACATAGCTAGAATTTTTGTCCCACTAGAATGTCAGGACTTGAGCCATTTGCCCAGGATTTCCCAATGAAAAATCACCCCCACAGAAACTCTCCAGAGAAGTAAGGATGACATATCCAGAAAGTACTAGGTTATACAGATAAGGTGTAACTCCAAAATATGTCAGTCTTATATGATACGCACAGGTTTTCCAGTAATCCTAGGCAGAAACGTGGGAGCCTCACCTACTGCATAATGAGCAATGTAAAATCTGTATTTCAGTGCAGGTAGCAGCATGTCTTGCACATGTGACAGCTGTCACATCAGCACGTCAATCCCTTCAAACATGCCAATGTTTTAACCTGAACTGAGAGCAGATGAAAAAAGAGTGTTGAAGACAATGCCTCTACTTAGTAGTGTGTAGGGACACCAGGAATGCAACTTCCCCAGGCAGTCCGGTGTGCTTTAGTTCCTTTATGGGAAGAAATTTTTTTAATAATCCATATCCATTAACTCAATACCACCCTGCTACCAACTTGACTTACTTTTAAAAAAACATGTGCAGGAAAGAGACTGAAATAACATCCCTATCCTTTCTGTTACTAAATTACCAAGAGATGGCAACTTAGTTTACTGGTAAAAAAAGAGACTAAAAATAATTAGTCACACTGCACGATTGTCTGGTTACTTCTGTAGGGAGAATTTTACTCTTATGTTAAAATAAAACAGTTTCAGATATAAATAGCGATGGAGCAGCTGGTTTGATTATATCAGGAAGCAACACCCCAACTGATTGTTTGCCCTTTTTTGGAGGTGAATTTTCCCTAACCTTATAACAGCTGAATAGGCTGCACCCGTATCTCATTTACGTGTACTTCCTGGGACCACCATGCAAAGGCAGATCTATTCTCAGCAGACGGTATTTTTGGTCACAAATAGAGAAAGGAGCACCTTTTTCACCAGCCTCCCATTTATCTCACAAAAACTCTACTCCCCTTGGCATCTATACCACCTCACTCCCAGTCACACGCATTTTTGGAGCAGACAACCGGCACTTCTCTCAACATGAGGCCTCCCAGGAGTGCCCAAGTCAGTGCTCTCGCTTGTACTTGCTTCCTCCAGACCCTCTCCCTCATTCCTGCTCCTGACCTTGAGGACTTTACAGATAACCCTGACTCCAAACACTAGTTCTCCCACATAGTTTAGGTTCATCTCAAGAGCCTCAGCTTCGTTGAGAATAAGTAACAATCTTCACAGAACCAGCAAAGGAGATACAGGCCAAGAATAATTAGGAAAACGGTAGTAACACTGAGTACAGTAATTGCTATGAATTCAGACAGGAAGATTTCAGGACCTCAAAAAAAAAAAAAAAAATCTGACTGCAGTAAGAGCCACTTGTATGTTCACATATCTATTTCTATCATGTGATGAAGAACTTCTTCAACACAAATGCAAATACACATTACAGAAAAGATTAGTTCATAACCAAATTACTTGATTTTGCTTTGCTTTACTGAAATCAAGCTGAAAGTATTTAAAAATGTCAGAAAAAAATCCCAAAACAATAGAGAAGCTTATGCGCTGGACAGTGCACACATATGTTCAACATCTTTTTTGCCATTCAAGCTTAACTGAAAAGTGATTAAGTTCTTGTTGCCATCATAAAGTCAGTCTTACAGCTTTAAATAAAATGGTTGATTTCAGTAGCCTGTTAATGAAACTAGCAATTTCCTACAGAATGAAGCCATAAATGTGACAACTTTGTCTGCATTTTGAAAGCTTATTGAAATAAAGCACCAAGAAGTAATTTTCTGAGATCCCTAGTACACCACCACTCACTAAATACAGAAGCTAAGTTTGCATACAGTGCTTCTTTCTCAGAAACAGTTAAATTTAAGGACTGAAATACCATTCAGTGTCCTTGTAAACAGCATGATGATGAGTTTTAAGAAACAAAATACTTGTTTAAATAATTTTAAGAAAATTTTCTAAATTTTAAGACATTTTCAAGACTGTATTTTTAACTCATTATTTGTAATAAAAGGAAAACTACATGGAATCATAGAACTGAATTTGAGATGCTGCAGCCTTTCTTTCTGCTTTACATATGAAGTAATCATTCTACCTGAAATAGTGTAAAACAGTAATCTCGCATAACTACTAACTTCTGGTACTGATATAAGCTACTATATCCCAATATACGTACTCAGTGAGTTAATGGGATTGACTGAAGTTATCATTACTGTTATTGATAACTAAAGCTGCTGGTTTTCTGGAGCCTAAAACCCCAGCTTTAAAGAATGAAGGAAAGAAATTACACCATACCATGTAGCAGTAAGCTTTTTTGTGAGGCATATTCTAGTACTCAGTGATTTCTCATTCTGCAAGAGGCATGTTCTCATAAACTAGTCATCTTAATCAAAACCCCATAAAAAGTGTTTTGATTCAAACCATATATACATATAAGTTAAATGCTTGCCATTCAAAAATAAAATGAAGGCTAATCTCTTATTTTAGAAAACATAAGTGATAACACTGGGCACTAACAGACTGCTAAAAAAATTAAAAATGACACCCTTTTAATCTCGGGCTGGCATTTGCACAGATCTGTGATCTCCCTTATACGTGTAAGCTTCCTCACCTGCTTTCATGACTTGGGTCACTGCAAGGCCTTGAAAACTGTCCCATTTTTGCGCTGTTTCAGTACAAAATTATGCTCTGCTGTGACATTGCTACTCACTCCACATAAATCAACCAAAGGCTTTGCTTGACAGAAGCTCAGATCATCTTGTCTTCTATAATCATTTTTATTAGTACTACCTGTACCTGTGGGCAAGTGAATGAATATGACTGTACTCAGATTCCCTATTTATTGCTTATTGTAGTTTGCCTAGAGAACATGAACTTGCTGTGCTTCTTGTTTCCTTGTCCTCAGTGTATAAAAGAATGAGCTTTCTATATCTGACACAGGCATGCTCTGCCAGAATAAAAAAATCTGCAGAGGCAGGTCAAATACCTTTGCCAAGGATAAATAAGAGTTGGTTATGCGCCTGCCACTTCTGAGAGTTGCTGGAAAAGACATCACTTCTACCCTTTTCACACCCTTTAGTTATATCTCTGTAGCCTCCCCTACCACCCTTCCTCATCTCTGATATATCTGCTGCTACAACAAGTTAAATAGTCACTCTTTGAGTTTTTCCTGATGCTTTTGATAGCTGTGGTGTTGAACAGTCAGCAGAGCAAGCCTTTGGAAAGCTGCACTACTGTCTCAGAAGTCACAAAGGCAGACGTTCATCTTGGCTCTGCTTTTCTTTGGTGCACAGGTTACGTTTCTGCTTTAAAGCCATATGAATTTGAAGGAAAAAATACAGCTCTTTCATCATATTTAAAGCTTGCAGAATTTGCTTTGAGAGCTGAGTTCACTATTAGGGATAACTTCTGCAGTTACTTGGGGCCAAACTCTTTATCACTTCTCTACTTTGGGCAGTACTCCTTAGACCAAGAAGCTCTATCCGTACTAATTTGAGTAATGCTTTTTTGTGTCTGAAGTATGGTACTTGTATTTCATAAACCATTATTAGTAGTTATGGAAGTGTCTTGGGACTCCAAGACACTTTACAGCCACATTAGAGTTCATATCAAACAGCTGCATAGGCAAAAGTAGCTCCTGATTTAAACAGCTTAAGTATTTCCCTTAGCCAAACAAAGATCAACAAGTTGGATGGGGTTTCACTGAAAATACTTGTCTCGCTATAGAACAGATATAAACATATGTTGTTTGTCTGCAGCTAATTTATACTTTCACTTCTGTAATGTTCTTAGTTCCCACTGGGGTAGAAGCAGCCGGGGAAAAGTTAAATCATAATCACATGAGTAAATTATCAGTGACACCTAAAAGCAGTTGCAAACTGCCTTATCATTTCAATTAAACTGAGCACTCAGCTGGTTTATGTCTGCATTAGTCAAGCGGTACCAATCAGTAAATTATTACAGAGGCAAACACCATAAATCTTCATTGACTAACAATGATGAGGAATTTCCTGCAACTTCATCTAATTGATCCTTACCCTGGAATTTTATACCCTCTTGACAGAAAGCACAGCAGTGCAATGTCTAGGAGCCACATTCTGTAATTCCTACTCCTTGGAAATCAGTCATCCTGTTGGTATCTCTGTTAGCGTTTACATAAAGATAGAACCCAGTCTATGCACAAAAGATTAACAGTAATTCTTTCCAAGAAATGCCTTACACCTCTTTAGTGCTGATCAATACACAGGTTTAAAAAGCTTATACTCGGAGACTGAAATGCCGTGTCCCAACATGTTACAGTAAGACAGTAAAATACTATTAAACCAGGTTCAGATGCCTGCCATTTGAAAAACACCATGTGATATGACGAACAACTAACCATATTTAACACAGCTTAACACCAGTTCTTATCACATTTCTAGCAACATTTGGTGGCACAGTCTCTGGTGGGAATTTGTTCAGACTTCTCAGAATAGTTTTGGGTAGCATGAAATTATAGTTCATAATAGGAAGATGTAAAGTGCTCTACCACATATTGTTATATCGGAAGATTTAGCAGAACATATAGTGCTGAAGTGATGTGTCTGCCCTTACTCACAAAGCAGCTAATAATATAATATCTAAAAAAGTACATACTACTCCTAGGGTTTGGTTTGTTTACCAACCATGCATTTTCAAAGGCCCTTACTAGGGACAAGGAATTCCCAACACTCCTACTGTAGCCTGATACATAATGTATAAGGTCATAGAAAATGTGTATTCATGAGACTTGTTTGGCTTTTGTCAAAAAGAACTGTGAAAAATTATGATGGAACAATTTTCATTTCTGACACATTGTTTTTATAGTTCATTCATGACTGGGAATTGAGGTGTTTAGAATCTTGCCTGCTGCAGATGTTGCAGAGAAGAGAGGAGCTACAGAGCTTCTTTCTTGCTGCTTTGTTGCTGACAGTGACAGGAGACCTAAAGGAAATACTTCTCTTGACATTAAACACGATGAATAAATCCCTAGGCTACTCTGCGAGGATACTGCATTAGAAAAGCCATGGTGCAAGGCATTTGGGAGCACATAAAAGCAAGTATGTTTTATAACCAGAACTGGCCTATGGCAACAAACTGAGTTTCAATACAGGACCCTGGAATTGTTCATAATAATAATAATGACAATAAAAATTGAAAATCTAGGTAAAAGCTCATAAAGCTTTGTAAGCCCAGCAGACAAAAGCAATATTTTCCTTTTGGATAAAACTTTCTTTAAGTGCTTTCATTGCGCACACTGACTCTTTTCACTATATTTCCTTCATCCAAACATTTTTTCTGAGGTTGTAACTGCCAGCGTGACAGATTTGGTGCCAATTAAGGAAGTCAGAATCTTTAAAAAAAATACCAATTCCTCTATTATAAGAAGTTAATAAAAGTTCTGGAGAATGGCAACAGCTTTGGCCCCTACCTGAGCCATACATGCACGTAGTGGAGCTTATGAACTTACCTCCCCATGAGATTTGCAGAGATCACGGTAACCAGACACAATGCATTTGCCTAGGAGATGGAAATATCCCACCCTTCATTTCTGAATGCATGGCATAACTCTAATATTTAGTACTGTAATTGTTTTATTTACTCCACCTTTTTATTTTGATCTCAGCATGTGATAAACAGGCACCCCAGGCTCCAGTAGGCAAATTCCACAAAGGGCAGACCAGCCAGCTTTGCTTATGCAGTGCACCCAGCTCAACCAGCTAAAACCCCTCTGCAGAATGTTAGCAAGAATCCCTCCTCACCTAGGAACCTCATAGGTCCCACCTTTCCTCAAAGATCTGTTCGACTGAAATCGCGGCTGGCTCTGATGTGTGATACAAAAGCCAAAAAGCAATTCTTTGGCTAACTTAAAGTTGCTTAGGTCAAGTTTCCTCTTTAAAATAGGCATTCCTTTTCCCAGATCAAAATATTTTTTGAATATGAAACATAATATTTCATATATCATTCCAAATAACATTTCGTCAGTGCCTTTTACAACAGTATCAAATCTGTCTCCTGGAAACACCTACCCCAGGACAACAGAGGATTCACATTCCTCTCTTCCCGGCCACAGCTCTGTGGTCGCAGCCATCCCGTAACCGACAAACACACCCAACTGTTTCATCGCCATCGCTTCCCCCGCAGCACTCCCACACAAAGCACAAATTCTTTCGTTACACCACAAAAGCACAACCCTGCACTTTGTATCATTAATCTGATCCCAGTAATTCTGTTACTCTCCAGACAACCCATTCCTCCTACACAATGCTCCAATTCTCTTCTCCGTTGATGATTTCAACTTTATCATCAGAAAATTTCTTTGCCGTGTTCCCACCTTGGTATCAACGCCATTGAAGAAGATAGTCATGGGATCCCAAACCCTTTTTTTTCCCCAAGAACTCTGTGACTACTCTCCTTGTATCCAGAGTCCTCCCTAGCTCACACTCTCAGCTATCTCCTTACCAGTTCACTAATTCAGAATTCGTCAGCTTAACATTTTTCCACAGTGCATACCAAATCAGCTCCCTAGACATAAGCAGAACAGAAGTTTACATCTAGAAAGCTGCTACCTTATCTAAGACATCAGAGCTATCTAGCCTAAACTGTTTTTCATTGCTTTGTATACCGCTCTCCTTTATCTCCCATTTCTTCAGTGTTTGTTCTTTAACAACGCATAGCCAGCCAATCCCTCTGATACAAAATACTAAATCCTCCACCTTCTGCTTTTACATCATATATGGCAATATCCGTATCTTTATACACATTACTACTAAACCTTTCACTTTACTGTTCCAGTTCTATATTATCTATTATCCTCCTTCCTTAAAACCCAGAAAAACACTCGGTTTGTTTTCTTTTGCCTTTTTTCTTTGCCTGCCTCTCGCCAAAGCAAATCCATGCCTGATTACAGCCAGGAGAAAGCATATTTCAGGATTCAGTTTCTTACACTGATAAAGAGACATCTTTTGAACAGCTGCCTAGAATCAAAGGGCTATACCTGCTATTACATTCGCTGTTAAAACATGGGTCTGAGAGAGAGATGCACACATTTGTTTCCTTGTGTTTTCTAGAATGTTATCTTTTATTTAAAGTTGAGAGGTTAATAAAGGAGGACAGTTTTTTCTTCTGTTTGTCGTGGCTGAGAGGGGTCTTTTTATCTCTGAATTTTTAAAATGTGAAAGAGACATAGCAATGCAAGAACTTTGAGACAGATTACTGTGCCATTTTTTCCCCATCTGCTGCTTCAGGCACCGAGATATTTATAAAGTAAGAAACAAAACTGAAAATATTAAGTTTCAAGAGAGCAGTGACAAAGTGTAAGAACTATTTCTATAACAGGCATGGTTCATGAGGCATAAAGACATTGACTTTTAGTTAAACGGAAATCTAGAGAATCGAAGACACCTTAATTAAAAGTTCAGTGTAAACATTGCAATTATTAACCTTCACAAGAAGCAGGTAATAAACAAACTAAGCCATTATGTATCTGCATGCTAAATGGCTACATTCATTTTTCTTCACAAGGCCAAGTTGGGCTGCTTACAGAAAATTATGTAGAAACATATTGGTCTGCATCACTGAGACTTACTTTAATCTTTTAGGAATTAATTTTCAAATTAAAAACTACAGAAGTTTTTTAAAGCTTTGCTTTGTTAGAGACAGACAGCAAAAGCAGTCACTAGTCTACTGCCATTTTCCACATTCTTGGCTCATATTTTCAATTTATGTGGATAATTAATATGTGATCATTTAATTCCTTTAAATTTTAATACAAGTGTTTAAAATGAGCCTTACTCAATGACCATTTCACTTTATAACCTGCCACCACTCTGATTCTCTTGGTATCCTTTTCATGTTCAATAGCTTTTATTTCTACAATCAGATTTTATCAAATTCAAAGGCTGTTCCTTTTTTATTTTTAAAGGGTACATAGGCATACATCACTCTCTTAAAGCAGTACATCAGTCAAAGCTATAAAGATGTACCCTCTGTGGAAATCCAGTCTAAAAATAACTTTTTTCTTTTTTGATCTATTTTATCGATTGTTTCAATTCAAGTAGATTTTAGGAGACTATTCTGACAAATTACAGCAAAGTGATTGCATTGATAATTGCAAACTTCAAAACCATAAAACTCGAATTACTGTTCTTTCATTTGCTGTGATGGAGCAAAAGGAATCAACAGCAGCACACAATTTGGGCAATAACACTCAGACTTTGTTTCATTTAAAAATTAAAAATACATCTGAACTGCTCCTAAAAGTCTAATAATAATACAAACATATAGTAATATATACATTTTTAAAACTTTAGATTACTACTTGCTGAAGTAAGATGCATCATAACTGGAGGGATGCAAGTATGACTAAAGTGTTGGCCAGTTTTGCTCTAGAACAGAAAGTAAGTCCATTAGGGAACAGGGAGCCACATAAAAGCAACATAAAGCTATTACCACGCTTTATATCATCACTCTCAGCTGTCCCTCACAGTCTGTGACATCTGCGACATCTGTGATGTAGCCTGGAAAAATTCCCCATGTCCCTTTTTAACTTGATGCTTTTTTCAGTGAACATTATTAAGTAGGAAAAAAAAAAAAATCCAGAAACAAACCTGACGCGACATTAATTGAAGCCTAGTGATTTATGTTTGTTTTCTTTTCATCCAGACCAATTCAATACCTTTCTGAATCTTTTATGATGCTCGTTATAGTCTTTACACCTGATTTATTTCACATACTATCCTCTGAATCATCCCAAATGCAGATGTATTTGTTTTAAAAGATTTTGCTGAGACTTGGAAATAATTTTCCCTTTCTGTAAAGGCTACATAAGCATCATCTTAATTTATTCTTTACACAATATACAATGATAACTTCTGGTATTAAATAGTTCAGACAGGTTAATTTTTATATGCTCACATGGTAGTAAAGGGAGAAAGTACAAAGCGTCTTCTCCTCTTTCTCTTATATACGAAGGCTGTAGGGACATAGAAACTACTTCAGCAGCCCAGTGCAGCAAGCCTAGAAAATGATACCTGGAGAGCAGACCAAGGACAGAGGGATCTCTACAGATGATGTGATGGCAGACATATTCTTACCTCTGAATTGGAAGAAAGTTACATATTTCTGCAAGATCTGTTAATATTTTAATTTCCCAATCGTCTCTACTAAAGCTTAGTTAAGTAGATGTTTATGGATAACTTATTTCTTTTTTTCAGGGGCAATTCTAAAAGAATGAGAGGTATTCTTCAATGCCAGGGTGGCGGGGAGGAGCACCAAGCTTAATGTTTCATTAATTTCAAAGTTAAACTTTCATCTTTGATGAGGGTTTTGTTATATTTATCTGAGGTTGTTTGATGTGTAAAAAAAAATTAAATAATGGCAAATACTCAAAAAATCCTCTCCCCAGCATTGCCTCATCAGCTTTAAGAATAGGAAGCACTTCCTGCACTAGTTTCATGCGTCAAAGGAGACAGGTTGTCTTCTTTAGAGGTACTTGTTCAAGAAACTATTGTTTTTACAATTTCTCCATTTTACAGTAAGAACATTATAATATGTAGTCACAGCTTGCTATACTTATACTAACCAGAGAAGAATATATAAAATATTCCACTACTTTTCTGGTGCACCTGCTATCAGACCCAAAATATTCAAGAAATATCCCTCAGTGATACATAGGTGCCACTATCATGAACTTGCTGGTGAAACACAATGTTTAACTGTCCAGTAAAACTGTTTCCTTCTTACAGAACAAGACCCTCAGAATATGTAGGTCTCTTCAAGCTTGAGTTTTTGTAGAGATGTTGTTCCCAAGTGAAGAAGTAGCCCTCAGGATAGCTGAGATCAGTAACAATTAGGTTTACGTTTGCACACCTGATCATAACAGATTTGAAGTACCCTGTGTAGGCAGGCCAACACAGTGACACAAGCTTACACATTAAATATCCTAAAAACTGGAAGAAACGGATTGAAAGAGTGTAACACAATTCAGTAGCAAGAAGTTCAAAATAGTACACCCTGGCACCAACAATCAACGGTGCAAATGCGGAATGAGGAACAAGTAGTTGCACGGCAGTACTTCAACAGAGAATACAGGGCTATAGTGGATCACCAGATGCACAAAAATGTGACGCTACTCCTGAAGCATATGCAGCAGGAGCAGACATAATGCCGGCATTGCCCTTGCCCAGCATTTGCAAGATCTCAGCTGGAATACCACGGTCAGATTTGGGCATCCCTGATGAAATAGAGGAAATTCAAATGTTATACGGGATCCTCATTGTAAGAAGAGATATATGTATTTTTTACTAGTCCAATCAATAATTGGTGTTAAAACTGTTTCCCACAGTAGACTGAACTTTTGCCATGAAATGTAGAAAAGAATGCCCGCTACTGCTATGCTTCAGAATACAACTTTTTTTTTTGACAACATGCTTGGCATTTCAAACATTTAACATAGTGGACAAGGGGAAAAGTCAAATAGTGTAACAATATGCCCAACATTTTCCAAAACACCTGAAAATTTCAGTAATTTCATAAAGTGTTGTTTCACAATATGATTAATGTACATGGACACACAAGTAGTGCATTGCGATGCAAAGTTTGAAATGCTCCGTGCTATACAAAAACATATACCTCTTCTCCAAAAAAAGGATTATAATCAGAAGATAATCAGGGAATGAAATTGTTATGTTAGTAAGATTTGCCGAGATGCTTCTCACACCTATAATGAGGAACTACAGTCAGAGAGAGAAGACACAGGAAGCAGAAATTCCAAAACATCCAGAGCACCTTTTGTTCTTTTTTGTAAACTCTTTGGGGTCTTTCAAACCATAGATTTCTACATTAACTGAAATAGTTTAAGTATATCTACATGAGCATTTTGTCTTCTCAAACTGAATTTTTTAGAACAACACGTCCTACCATCATGAGTCATGACATGCAATTGACAAAGTGCAGTTTTGGTGTTTCAGATGTGGAATATTCCTCTGAATTATCTGTCAAGTACCCATGGTTCTAACAATTTAATTTTTTTTTGTTTCTATTTTCATGCCCATATTTTGCTCCTGCAATCCCTTCCAGACAAAAGAAAAAGCACAGTCTACCTTATAATCTCTGAACTTTCTTATACTTTTTAGCAGCTCAGGTGAGCAGATACCTCCACAGCTTTCAAGGATGCAATTAAGGTGAATGATCTGCACTCCTGGCTTGCAGACTGAGTGTAGGCACTTACTTACACAGCTGTTCATGTTTTCATATGTAGAGACCAGCAGACAGACTAGGAAGGTACGTGTATAAATTATTTTAAATTATTATTAAAATTTTCAAAAACAAATGCAAACCAATCTAGTAAACAGAAACAGTCCCCCTTTTGTTTTCCTCATCAAAATAATATATTTTCACATTATTCCTCCAAACTATACATAGTTAGTGTGTAAAATATATTGAATATAACTGTGGAACACGTAGACTGCAATAAAAAACATCTTAGGTGTAAATTAATTCAATATTTATCTTATCTAATATGCAAATTAAGACAATGTATTCTCATTAACATTGGCTCCATTTCCTTGAAGCTAAACTAAATCTCCAGCCAGAGCAGGAAGAAAAAGAGTTCTCTATACTTCTCTTTGAAGCTAATGACGACGTGATTAGCCTCCCGCTTTGTTATGAAGTGGCGTGCTCAGGAGAACTTACCCTGGATAAAGCACAACATAAATGTACACAACCCAAAAACCAAAGACATGCTTAGTATGATACCATATTATGCACCAATAAAATACAAATCAAGAAAGAGTAAATTCCAGATAGCTTCTGAAATTTAAATGTGCAATAAAATTGAAAAGCATTTTCTCCAGGCACACATCTAACAGAAACAGATATGACATAGACCTTGCTGACAATCTGGAAAGCAGCAAGAGGATTTTTCAGGAGATAGTGCATCTTATAAGCTCTGAAATATATCACTTACTGCAAACCAGTGCATCTGCTGTGTGGAATCTGTGTCAGTATCAACTTGGTTTAGAGCATTTAGATTTCTGTTTGGGTTTAAAAAAAAAAAAAGAAAAAAAAGAAAAAAAAACAACAAAGACCCCACAAAAACTCTTACCAGAACTGCACTTCTAATGAATAGTTCTGCCTCTCCCCAGCCTCCAAAGATTAATGTGATGACTTGGTTGCGCTGCTAAAGAGGGCAACATAATGTTATTTATTAAACCAGTTTTAATCCATCATTGTCCATAATGATTGGTTTTGATTAGCAATTTGAATTCTAACACTTGCACACTCTACCTGTATTCGGCTGAAGCAAAGAGCTACATGGCTTCCAGCAGCCTTAGGGGAAAGGTAGAAAATGTTGCAATTCAGTATTGTTCTTAATTTCCATATGCTGCTAAGTACTTCAGGTGTCACCCGCATGGTGAATTGAGAGCTCCCAAATAAAAATATGCAGGGAAAGCAGAGGTCACACCAGAAAATAAAGAGAAGAAAGTTGCTTTCTAAAGTGAAGGGAAACAAAAGAGAAGAAGATCCACCTCTGAACCGGCTCCTCCAGAGAGATTTGACTGGATCAAAGCTGATAGGAGATGAGCCCTAACAACTTTAAGTGCTATAGATACAGGCAAGGGCTGTATAAAAACACAGAGGCTGAGGCTTCTGCTGCTGGGCTGTGCGAGAGGGAAGGGAAATCTGCAGGGAAAGCCTTGCAGGGCCGGAGTTCACGTCCCCTCAACCCCCCTGCCTTCTCTCCCACCAGCTGAGAAGCTGCAGGGCTGTCAACTGGGCTGGCCTGGGAGGAAGAGGGGGGGGCAGCTCTACTTTAGAAAATACACAAATCCATCTATTGTAGAAACCTTCATGAGCTGTTCACATGGCAGGATTAGCTAGGTAACACAGTAGAGCTATAGCAGCTTGGCAAAGGGCTAGTCCCAGGATTACGTTTCAGCGTCGTGACGTACAACAGCGACTATAGCACGACCGGTGTCAGCAGTGGCCCGACCACCCTCGTGAGAGATGCTGACTTACTATAACTGGCTGGATCTCCCTTAAAGTTTCAGTCCTAAAAAACAGTAATAAAAACACTCAGCCTGTACTGCAACGGCACTAACGGATCTGACCTACTCTAATTCCCATCCCCAGGGCGCAGTGGGTAACCCGGCGCTGCCAACACTGCAGACTACAGCCAGCCGTGGTTCCTCTGCAGAGGGAGAGCACAAGGAAACTCAGGGGGAGGACACCATCACGGGCCCTTCTGCTGGCAGGGCACAATATTTCCTGCTGGTTATGGCTCTCTTCATCCTGCTCCACATCAGAAACAACTGTGGCAAAAGAGCAAATCAACTGAGCAGACAGGTTTTATGTTCTTTGGGAGTTCTCTTACCAACCTCCCACCACCTGCTTTATTATTATTGATAAAAGTTTGCAGTTCAGGTCCTGAGTTTGTTCACCCCTTATGTTTTCTAGAGTTGAGAAGCTAAGAAAACCTGACCACAACACATGGATTTAACCAACTTGTTCCATACTGTCGATGCATTAACAATACCTTCTATATCCTTAACTGGGGCTAGATATTGCTAGTCTCTTTTACAATCAAGACAAGGTGAGTTCCTCCAGACAAACCTGTGCAAGTCACTCAAATATATGCCCAAAGAGGGGCACAAAGCTCTTGCAGGGGTATGGGGCTGATTACCAGCACTCACTGTTTCCTAAGACGTTGTCAGGAACACAGAGTACCAGAAACAGGAAGAACTAAGAAAAAGCCATGTAGAGCTTTAACGGCAGCAGAGAGTAGTAGCATCTTAAAAACCTGACAGTGCTTTTATGGTTTATAAATCCATTTTGTTTTATTTTCCTTCATCCTATTTGTGGCAGACTCATGTACTCCTACTAAAAATTCTTTTCAACTCCAATGTTTTCCCTTTGCAGTATAATCGGGGAGGGGGGGGGAAATCACTTTTCACATTACTGAAAAGACATCTAGTATGTTTTATAGTCTCCAGCACCTGGGAAAAAAAACATAACAATTGAGTGATATGACATTTTGGGGAGAACATGAAGGCAATCTCTAAATGAGATTTGAGCTCTTAGACAGCTTTAGCACACTCCGGTACTAATCTGGATCAGATCTCACTTCCAGGAGTGACATGAATTCAAAGCTTGGGCCATTTTCCAACTAAAACAAGGTAACAGGCTGCTTTCTCCAGGTAACTGGAAGATATGCACAAGTCCTGACCCTCCACGTACAGCTTTTAACTAGAAACCTCCATTTAGATCTGTTTTCTCAATGCACTTAGCCCAAGCTTCCAGTTCTTCCCCTCACCCCTATAATCCCCAAGGCCCTCTCAGAAATGCCACTCTCCCAGCAGACATCCCCCATCACTCCCATAGAGCTATGGCTTCTTTCCTGAGGCTTTACTCTACACTCTGTTACCAGCACCACCACCGCAAGTCCTTTGCCAGGCACCTTTCTCAGATTTGGTATGCTGACTAGTAACACCTACTGTTTTACCATCCTCAGCCCTTGTGGAAGATACGTTACTGTGTCTGTTTCAGCGTTTCCCCAGAAATCTTCCCTTTCAGGAGCGCAGTGGCTCCATAAAGCTACTGGTGACCATCCAGCTGTCCCGTTGGCTGCTCACACAACTGTATTGGCTTTGTGTGGCAAGGTTTTGGTAGCAGGGGGGGTTACAAGGGTGGCTTCTGTAAGAAGCTGCTGGAAGCTTCCCCTGTGTCCGACAGAGCCAATGCCAGCCGGCTCGAAGTCGGACGCACCGCCAGCCAAGGCTGAGCCCATCAGTGATAGTGGTAACGCCTCTGGAATAACATTTTTAAGAAGAAAAAAAAGTTGTAGGACAGACAGAAATGGCAGCCAGAGAGAGAGTAAAAACATGTGAGAGAAACAACCCTGCAGACCCCCAGGTCAGTGCAGAAGGAGGGGGAGGAGATGCTCCAGGCGCCGGAGCAG
>JAVJGG010000088.1:33725438-33742650 GCA_035590195.1 Aviceda cuculoides | reverse complement strand
CAACCACCCCGCCCCTCACCCCACTCTCCCTAGTCCCCCCCACTACTTTTTAACTGAAAGTCATTTGAAAATGCAACAGTGTGTTTTTAGAAGCCTCAGCAGAGGATGTGGTTCTGGGTTCTCCTCTGCTAACATCTGCTGATCTCATTATTCTCATAGATTAATCTTCCCTAATTGAGTTGTACATTTTAACAGAGCTTCCATTCAGAAAGAAACAACTGCACACCTTTTGCTGTGGTGTCTTTTATGTCTGTACGTGCAAGAGAAGACAAGCTTTCAACTGCAAATAAATTGTAAGACAAAACCCATTATAGTTTCCACTGATGAATAAAATGACTGGCCAGGTAGATAAAATACAACTTGAAGAAAAGCCATCTAAAAAGGTCTGTAAATTTTCCTATTCTATTGCAATTTTATTTTTAACTGAATTGTTGACTTACAGCCTTCACCTGCTAAATACAATTATCTAATAAGAGCAAGGCACTAGAGATATATTAGAATCTTTAAAATCTATTAACTTTTTGGACATGTATATTTTTCTGAATTGGTACCTTCATAATGAAGTACACCTCAAAATTCAGCAATTTTATGCAGTGAAGTTTTTAAAAGCCTCAGAATCACTGCAGCTTAGGGATCTTTTTCATTAATATCTACAGACTATGTAGATTGTGCTTGAGAACTACATAACAAAACTCTTTTTTGTACGTAACTATTTGTAGAATGCAGATATTTTAGTTCAATGTCATTACAGAATGCTTTATAATTATAGGAAAGAAAATTAGAAGATCTATTTGTAATACAAACTGCTAACTACTTTCAGCTGGCAACACTATGTCCTTGCATAAAAATTATGCTATTATATTCCATGACTGCGAATGAAATGTAAAGCTCATGGTTCCTATAAAAGACAAAAGGTGAGGAAAAAAAAATTACAAAATTATTTGAGTTGCCACAGAAAATAAGGCTAATATTTGCTTTCTTTGATCTTTTTGTTCCACTCTCTACAACAAGGTAGAATGCAAAATTATATTTAGCCTTTGCATTTGTCCAACCTCTGTCAGAAATAACAGATGATTCTTAGAAAGGCATTTTAATGTGACAAATCTAAGAACAAAAAAATGCAAGAGATCATGTAAAGAGGGCTAAAACCAGGGTTCATTTTAATTTCAGGGATTAGAACAAGTTAATGTCAATGAGCATTTAACAGTGCATCTGGTCCTATGGAGAAATAACAGTTCCACAGAATTCTAGCCAGGAATTTTATCAATTATGTAGGATCAGAATTTGAATGGAAGGCAACATGCAGATTTTCAATGCTCTAACATGCTCATGGTATAACATTTTACTTGCTAATTTATTCCATCATCGTGGCCAGATTACATACTTAAACACATGAGAAATATCTAAATTAATTTTAAATGCAGATGCACACAACCTTAAGAGTAACATTCAGCTTCTCCATGTGGAAGTTATTTGCTCTTTTGATATGTACCAAGAACATCCCTAGAAGAATTTGGCAGCTATTTCGAGCAAGGTGATGATCTATGCACTTGTTCTTATCAGGTTATTATCAGGTTAAAAAACTCTTTAACATATAAAATTTGCTTTGGAGATATCTTCTTTGCATATGCCAAACAAGTAATTCTGCTTGCAAATGGACAGCGATGTGCCATTATTATGAAATGTGTAAGAGAAACCATCAACAAAGTAAGAGATGATATTAACTAGGAAAGAAGATGGCAGCTGTAATTTTCTCTGCTATTCCTGTAAACAATGAGCCAAGAACAAAACGCCACTGGAAAATAATTTTATTCACCTCCATCCCTTCCAACAGTCAGCCTCTCTTAGTACATCTTTCTTCATATTTTCCTTCATTTTCCACTAAATAATTACTGCATGGGCCACCTATTGCCCTTGATGTCAGAGGGAGTTGTGCACACAAACTGAGGACAATCTATTGCTCTTCACATCTATGGTTATTTTTTCCAGCTGCATAAGAAGCTGTTTTCTAGACTTTCCTATAAATTCACGGACAAAAACTTGAAATTTACTATCTTGTCCTGAGATACCTATGAAATGTATGATAGTTTTTACAATTCATAAAGTAAAATAAGGATGATTTAGAGCATTCTGCAATGGCTGATGACAACCAAGGACATCCACAGCACACTGTTCTTGTACAATAGGCCATAAAAAATGCTACAAGTCATCATTTCCTAGCCTGCCTTGCAGGTCCTCCCAGGAAGGGAATCAAGCCACCCTAGCATCCCTGTGGTTGTGGGAGCTGTCCCTGGGAGGAGGGGATGGGTTTTAATCTCAGTAGCTGTTAGTTTGCCTGCACCTCACAGCTCAAGAGAACTGGCAGACTTTTCACAAGTCAAGTATTTACCTCCTGTTCTCTCTGTGCTTCTAAAGACTAAGACAATTTGGCTGAAGCTACAACTACAACTGCAGTTTAAGGGTTTTCCTGAGATTACCCAAGAAATGATTCAGAAACTACTGTTGTCACACTATTACTGGTAAATTCAAATTCACTGCTAGGTTCACGAAAAGGGACCCTATTAGGAGAAGGAACAAGCCAATATACTCCCATACATGTCACAAGGGATTTTAAAATTATTACATCTACTGCCTTCTCAAAGCTGTATTTCTTTCTTGACATTAGAATGAAGTGTCTACTATTTTCCCGTAGAAATAATTTGTATGAGGGCACATAGACCAATGGACAGCAATTACTTAGGTTTTATTAGATCTAAACTACCATAATAGGGCACAGTCACATTATTTATATGATCAGGGGAATAAACTCTTTTCATCTTTCCATAATCCTACCTCCAGGGCTATGCAAACTACAGCTACTACTTTCTAGGCATTTCTCCTAGCTACCAGGAACAAGACAGACTAATCTGACCAGAGACTGATTCCTGAGTGTCCTCCTCTTCCCACACCATGTAGCTGGGAAAGAGTAACAAAGCAATGCCATCTTTTTGGACTGTCTTAAGAATTTGGCTGCCCATAATGGCGAAAGAAGAGAGCTGCAAGGAGTTCCTCCTGCTTTTGAGGGATTCCACTGGAGCAGGGCTGCTTCACAGGGTAACATCTGGAGGAACAATCAGTCCTATCTTAGGCAAATCATCTTATCACTATCTTAGGCAAATCACTTACTTATCACATATTATGTTATTGGTTGGGCTCTCCCCAATGTCTTCAGGATCCCACTCTTTCCTCTATTTCCAATCTTGTAAAGAGTCTACATTTAAATTCCTTAAATCCTTTTAAAAAGTTTTACTTAATTTCAGACATACCACAAAATCACTACAAATAACTGATAGTAATTCATAAAGCCAATGGCAAACCTGTGCCTTGAGAACTGAATTCACTACGTGATATCAATACGGTTGAGTTTTCAGCAAACAAGACTACAAGAGAAGCACCCTGCTAGGAAATACAGCCAAGTCCTTATTGCATGGGGATGGTGACAGGTGTAGCAGCAGAGAAAGTCACAGCTACCTCAGGAGCTAGACCTCACTCTCTCAACCTCACCAAGTGAAGCAACAATTCTTTCTGCTAATTGTCTTCCTCGGCTCAAGGAAGGAAAGATCAGTGTTTTGAGGGATCACCTAGAATTCATTTGAGATTATCACAGTAGCATGTTATCCATATGTGTATAAAAGGAATTTTCACTGTTACACTTATAAGACCAGAAGCCCAGAACTGCCATATTCCAGTTTTAGCTTTACTATAGACAAAGTGAGTTACGCAACATTTCTCCTCTGGTTCTCCATTTGTAAAAGAATAAAATAAAATAGTAACATAAATAGCCTTCACTTAAAGTCATCTCTCAAATTAAGTAATGCAAGGGTTAAATAGCTAATATTTAACTGAGCTTCAAAAACAATGTCTGACGATCTAATGCTCTCTTTCCTCGACAGATGGCTTAAAAGAAATCTGGGAAGCCTTACCCATGGAAAAAATTACTAGCCTTAAGAACAATTCATATAACAGATATCTGAACACATGGCTGCCTTTCAACACTTACGCTTAAACTAGGAATAAGATTCAAAAGCCACCATCCTCTAGAAGCTTTTCTCTTTACAAAGATCCCACGTTACATCTCTCTTCTCCCTCTCTTCAAATGCAATCTTGCCACGCTATTTACCGAGCTGTTATTTCTTGAGTAAAATAAAACCAACATTCATATTACTTCAAAATTACCAAGTAGTATTTTAACATTTTATAAACATAAGAACTTACTAATATGAACGGTCTCAAAGTATTAAGATTGTTAGAAGAGTAGATAGATTTTTTTTTTTTTCCCCTCCAACAAAAGCTACTTGGGCAAAAAACATAAGAAAATACCTCCACTTAATATTCTCAAAAGAAGTCAAACTTTTGCAACTCCATGAAATTAATATTTAATTCAAAATTAAATTCGGGTACATATTTAAATAAAATAATTTCAATATGAACAGCAGAAAAATGCCAAGAAAGATCTCCTTTTAATCTCCTTTGTTCAATGTTAAACAAAATTTTTTTTGATTTCTCAAAACTCTAAAACAATAAGAATGGTAATCTGCCCAAGGATAAAGCATTTGGGCAGGTATTTTCAGTAATCCAAGCCTTACCCTCTTATTGCTCTCACCCTTAAATTTTTCCAGTCGCTGCCCTGTGCCCAGTCACTGGGTACAGGGTGCGACCTTCCCCATTCTATCTCATGTCCCATACACCCTACTGATACTTAAATCCCCTTAAAATTACAATGATAAAGCAATCCTCTTTGCTATTCATAAAACTGATTGCTATTTTTCCCTAACTGGTCTGCTGATCTTTGATGGTCATATGAGTGGAAAGATTCTTCTTCAAGTGGTCAGAAAATATCCAGCACATGGCAACTATCACTGTAAATAACAATCAGTGTCTCAAAAAACCCCATCGCTGTTCTGGCAAAAGCATCTAAAGATAGTAAATATTGATAAGGGTCGGGGCTGTGCTGGAGGCAGTTCAGTACAATCAGCTGTTAAAATCACAGCTAGTTCCAACTCCCGATGGCCCCAGCAAGTCTCTGTACACACTTCCCTGCCTGCACTTAGGCTGGGAGGGCTCCTCATGCCGCAGGCTCCTCGCCTGTTTTCCAGCCTTGGCGAGTTCCTGAATCCTCAGGCTGATGCATCAGTCTCTCTCTCCATGCAATGGCCTCTGGAGGATCCTGAAGTCCACCTGGTCTCCATTCACACACCTGCATCAGCAGTGAAGGAAACACCTCTAGCTGACCGTGCTGACCTCAGCCACCCAAGGGAGGGCCCCCAACTCCTGCCAGGTAGTGTCTGGATCTGCCTGCCACACAGCCCAAACCCCAATATCACTATAACCACAGCAGGACAGACACTCATCAGAGTCCACCATGGGAACCCTGCCATACCCAGCAAGAGATAAGCTCACCACCAAGTCACCCACCCCATGCATTCATCCCAGTGCTCCATCGCACCCACAGCCATACAGCCTAAACCTTGCCATGCCTGCCGATATCCAGGGACCACCGCACTAGCATATGCTGCAACTCAACTCTCTTCCGAACACCTTCACCTACACACCCCCAAAACATTTACTGCTCTCCTGCCAGATACACCATTCCTGTCTCACACAGCTCAGAGCCCTGTATTTTATATACTTGGAAACTCTCAAATTCTGATGTATGCTCATGCAGGGCCACCCAAATACTTGTAACTCCAATCTTACAATACCACCCGTTAGTCAGGAACGCTACAGAGGTGGGGACTTAGCTAAGGAAAATTAAAGGGATTTTAGTTGCTGTTTTACTCCCCAACAGCATAAGCTTTAGTCAAGCAGATGCATTGCCATTTGAAGGGACCTTCTTCCAGGCCCAAGAACATCAGCTTGTTTCTGGTGATAGCGTAGTCAATAAAATAGGTAAATCTGGGGACAGAGTAAACTCGTAAGCTTATCTATGCTTTTGATAACACTGCTTTAGAAATAACTGGCCATGTTCTGGACCCGAAGTACATGAGCAACTGATACAATAGCAAATTTATCCACTTAATTGTTTACTAAAAGAGCACTGTATGACATCCATGCTTTCAGCTAAACGGATAACTTGCCATTCCTTTCTTCATTCTGGTCTCAATCCAGTACTACTCCCCACACTCTCTGCTAGCCATTTCCAGCTGTGGCCTAATTAGGATGAACCTAGCATGCTTGATTTATATTTATTTCCCTCTCATCTCTTTCATTCATGTTTTTGCCTTAATCAAAGTGTTGCAGTCGTTTGGAGACTGACATCAAATCTTGACTTCTTAAGGACACCTAAAGTGGTCTGCAGCTCTGCACATCACAATGACTTGAAAGGCAGAGTCTTTGGGGAGGGTATATCGTTTGCACTGTCCATTGAGCCTTGTCAGCTAAATGCTTACAAGAAAGATGAAAATCTTCAGTTTCCTTTAGGAAAAAGGATATTAAGGCATAGGATATAAGACCTCCATGAGTGCTTGTGTATGTGTCTGCCTGCAAAGGAATGAAACGATGTTAAAATACCTTTAGCGGCTGCTTTACTCCCCCTAGAGCCCTTTCTTACGTGCCAGAAAAATAGGAGATTCCTTTTCAACACTTTGCTGATCCCCAGCAAGGCTAATAATAAACCTTGTAGCAGGTGCTGATTATAATAATAAAAGACATGAAATGATGCATATAGTATAGAGGAGACCCATCAGTATTACTGCTATTGGAAATAGTGGTTCTTCTACCCATGTTCTAGGCAAAAGCAATTCCCATTACCTGGGAGTAAAAACTATCTTAGTGCATTAGCTTTCCTTTATCTGTGCTCATTCCCTTCTTTTCCTTTCCTTCTTCCCCACTCTCTGGCATGTCAATATGCACTGCCACCTTCTTCTTTTCCAAATCCTAGAGTTCCCAAAAGTTTGGTCGGAGCATAATTTATTTCAATTCCCAAGTACTCTCAGCAAGCAGATAACAAGCCAAGGGAGTTACTGCACAGAAGCTGAAGGACCAAAAAACCCTCCATCAAGCCACACTGTATACACAGAACTGCATGACAATTAAATATGCACTGTAAATAGACTTTTTTCTCCTCTGCTACCCTTGCAACATATGATAAAAACCACCAAGAAACAGGGGGACTAGAAATACATAGTTAACCCTACTTTGGGACATCTCTATTACTAAAAGCTATTCAGGCAACATTTTTCCATGATAATCAGTAGCACAAACATCAGTTTGGCCATCATGCCATCCCCTTTGTCTTATCCAAGGCCAAGGTCTTCTTTTTACCCCTTCAATATTTGACTTGCAGCATTTCTGAGTAGCTTGAGGACACAAAACAACTTCTCAAACAGAAATACTGTAATTGCTGTAAGGCTAAACTGTGTTGGCACCTGGTTTGTCAACAGCTGCCAGAAAACACAAAGTTATTGGTATATAGGGCACCAAGTTCAAGCGACCTGCAAATGCCTCCTGTGTTAGAGCACCTGTAATTCTCCTGCATGTGCAGGCTGGTGAAATGGGCAGATATGAGAGGACCTGATCCCAGCACAAGGAGCAGTACTGCTGAGCAGGCAGGGGCTCTGGGTTGAGGGGGCAGGTGGGGATGGATAGATCTTCTCGCTTCACAAATTTTCTAACAGAAACAACCAATGTGAAGTATTTAATGTAACAACTCAACCTGCCACATCACCACCAGCTTTAGAAGGAAAAGCAGCATGAGTCACTTGTTCTGCATTCTTCCATGATGATCATTTATTAGAAAATCATTCATTGTTATTTTGGTATTTCCAAGTGAAAAAGAATAAAAGGCCAACATCACAAAAGAACAATGACATCATGAAAGGACTGACCAGCATCAAAAGTGAATCCCTGATTTAATTATGTGAGACTTATCAAAATGAATCGTCACTTGTTCCCAATATTGCTATTTCTTAAGATAACCACACACAAAAACAAGGAAAAAAAAAAGTCTGGTGCATCAGCTGTGTATGTCCAAGAAACAGAAAACAGACACTACTGTGGGGACTTCTAACAATAAATACCTAATACCAAAGGGAAAAATGGAGGCGTATAAATTCAGAGAATAAACAATCTGCTGCCCTTAGGTTATTCCCCTAACTGCTCCATATTCAGAAAAATACCTCTACCCTCTGACATGTGGATTAAATCAGTAGGAATCCCTCAAGTGTAAAACAGGGTATTCACTGCTAATCTCACTGAGATGGACATGCAACGTGACATCACTAATCTGTTGGGGAAACAAAGCAGCCACTGTATTAAGCAACTGAGGGAGTGCAGAAATCATTTATTTATCAAACATGGCCTTCTAATAAATGTAAAGACAAACTGTACCTAATATGATTAGTGTGACCTTTAAAATACAAAGTTGCCTAAGAGTGGTCTATTGCACGGATTTTATTGCAATTAAAAATTTGTATTTTTCTGCATTCACAGTGATTTACAACTGCTATGCAAAGGCAAGGGATCAAATTCTCTTGTACTAGAAATCACATTTTACATTTATGTGACATAGTTCATTCCTTAGCCATATCATATGTCTACAAAAATATTTCCATTAAATTAATGAGGTATGTCTCCTTTACCATGTTGTGCCTAACTAAAATGCCACTATATTTTTTTTTCCTTTCCTTAAAGGCCTAATCCCATAATAATTTATAAAGATCTTATTATGTAGAGATTGAGCTCTTTTTTCCCAAATCTTTCATCTTACTCAGTTTGATTAGGGTCACGGAGCCAGGCTCATCCCAAGTATAATTCCACTGTAGTCGAAAAAGCTACACCACTGATCATACTAGACCACATAAGCAAACATTTGGTGCCCTATATTTGCCAATGCAAAAGGATAATGTCATATTTATTCCATTTTTAGTCTGAACCATACTTTGATATATCATTCAAGATGCTAATGAATCAAACAGCCATTTACAAGACTAAATACTCCAAATATAACACGCTACTCAAATTAACTCCCTATTCTTCATACTTTGTCCAAATCTTTCAACCATTTCAGTAAACACTTTGGATATGACGTGCTGCTCAAGCTCTCAGGATGGAAATTAATCTCATGCAAGTTATTTTAACCAGTCCATCTGAGACTGAGTCACTGGTATCTCCCTGTCTGCTTAACAGTCAGAATTTACCAGTATCATCTTAAAGAACTTCCTACAAACCATGCAGTAACTTTATAGTAAATTACAGCTAGTTAAAATTGTCTAGTTCTACATATACCAACCTGTATTACATGTCATTTGAAATAATGTCATCCAAGAACAAAACCCACTGAACTATGAAAGATCAACAATGGTTTTTTTTTTATCTTCCTGCCCAATAAATTCCCAGAGTGCTGTAAATTTTGCTTTCTTCAACAAGGATGTATTGTACACAGGGAACTGCACTGAATAATGCACAACTCATACTCATTTGGAATGAAAATGAAAAAAAATGGAAGCTTAAAGGAAAAAGGGTTAAGAAAACTGTGAAAGTCCTTGGAGCTACACTGTTTCTGAACTGCAAATACCTATAATTTTTATATCATCATATAAAACTTGGACTTTAAGATCCATTCCATTTAACATCTACTTTTAGGAGGTCAATAGTCCCCATTCACTTCACATACTCCATATTTACTGCTTTCTCATTCTGTTAATAATCAAAAGGTGCCACAGATAATTAAAAACAAACTCAGTCCCAGCATTCATTAAGGAAGAAAATATGATCTTCTGAAAAGCTGTCACATATGATAAAGCAGTGTTATCTGCCTAGAGTTACAGTGATTTCAAATGGATAAGTCTAGAGGAAGAAGTCCACCAAAATGCAGTTAGATTAATTGCTGTTTTACAAGGGGGGAGCTTAAAAATGCAGTAATTATTTGACCTACTGTTTGAGACAATATCTTGCAAAAGATGAAAGACAGTGCTCTTTTATTTGAAAAAAGGCTAATGAACATTAGCAAACTAACGTTACGAGTCTTTCCACTATATGTGAAGTGTAAAGCAGAAAAAAACAAAGAATATCCATGGAATGGGATAAATTCTGAACTAATTTTTATCTATGCGACTTCACTGCACCTAACAGCATTATTTCAAATTAGGACTGGGGTTCTCCTAATACCCTGACATCTTGAATATTTAGCCCTAGGCCCCTAGTTACCTGGGTAGAGAACACTGTAATTTGAAATTAATTGAAAGAGTCATTTTAGTGTTGGGGATGCAGAAAAATATATGGGTTTATTCACTATAAGAACATTTTATTTACTCTGAAACAGATTGTGCAAAGTACCTTGAAACATGGTTTATTAACCTATCTGCAATTGCCTAATTTGTTATGCATAGAATTCCTAATGATTTTAATTATTTCTCAAAAAAACCCAGAAATTGCACGCATATTCTAAAGATCTCTAAAAGTCTGCAAATACAAACAGACATATTGTACAAATGCTGCCACTACTGCTTGCACAACATACAAAATGCACACGCACAACGTGAACACAGATCCATCAGGATTTGAAAAGAGAAACATGTGCATGGCAGTGCCCCATAGAAGGGACCTTGCTCTCACAAGAATAGAATAGTGTCAAATTACCCAAAGGGTACGGATGGAAAGGAAGACTGCATTCCTAAATGTTGTGATTTCAATGACAATGCAGATTTGGGAAAACGGGAAATACACACAGTACACAAGATACAAGTACACTGAAAGCTTTATGCAATGGCAAAATGGTGCCCTCTATCTTATTTCTCCCTTCCTGATGACACCTGTCATTTAGTCGGCATTTTTGGCTGCCACTGAAAATTGACCCGATGATTTCAGAAAACTGTCAGTGACTCCGATGTATCCCATTCTAAACTGTAATTGTTCACTATGAAGTAAGCATATTTTAGACTATTTTCCTCTAGACGCATTACCCAAATTCACATACAACAAAGTCCACGCGCTACCTTTTTGCCTGCTCAATTCTGTGAGGTCCTCTGAAGTTTCTTACCATTAACATTTTAGCCTTTGGTGTGTAATCTTCTCAGGAACTTTTTTTTAAATGCAAATATATTATATGCATAGTGAATCCCTTTTATTCTCATACTTTATTGACATCTTCATGCAACTCCAGCAGACAGTAGAAAAGGATTTCTCCCAAGAGAAGTGGACCTTGTCCAAACAGACCAAATTTATTAATCTGCTTATTCTTTATTCATCTGATTTTATTATTTAGATGAACTCTTCCATCTCACCATGGACAGAAGTTCTGCTTATCAGTCCACAGTCTCTCTCTAGCGCTCCACCTAGAGCCTATGTTGCAGCTACAATGTACATTTCAAAAATATTAGTACTGGAATCAACACGGATGGAAATTCTGATTTTGAGCCAGCCTCAATAGAACACATACAAAATACAGGCTTTGCAAAATGCCTCCTTGAAAAAGAAAGTATGAGAAGACTAACATTTGTTTAGTGTAATTTTTCTTACAGTTTATAAGCACCTGAAGGTTTCACGTCAAAAGTAGACCCTAATGAAGAATGCAAATTTCACATCTCACAACTGCGAGAAAAATTCCAAGTGTGAAGAGCTTACAAATTCTGGGGAAGTTCTCCAAAGGCTGTAGCTTTCTCCCTTAAAAATAGCCCTACTTCTACGAACAAGAGGATATGCACTGAAAAAGTTATCACAGTTTCTATGAGGCTTTTTAGTGCTAAGCTAAGGATTTTTATAATAGCCTGATTCAGTGGTCAAGAAACATCAAAGTATGTTATTTTGCAATTTAATTCCATAAATTTAAATGTTATTGGCCTATTAATATCAAATACAATAAAATCCTCTTAAAACAAATGTGATTTGGTTTTTGATAGGTGTTTGGGTGGGGTTGTTTGTTTTGATTTTTTTAGGTCAACAAACATACCCAAACAAAACAAACAAACAAAAAAAGTTAAGGCAAATGCCAATACACTAGACTTACATTTTCATGTTTAAATATTCTATTATTCATTCCCCCCTTCTACCCACAGTAGACATGTAAAAAATTATGTCAATGGATTTTACTTGAACAGATTTATTAAAATATGGAGATAACAGTTAATGTCTTTTTGGTGGGAAATAGCTGTGGTATATGCACTACCGGATCAGATCGTTTAATCAAACAAAAAACCGTCAGAAATTGTTCCAGCTAAGGATTAATCGTGCCAACTTAAGTCACACAAAATATATTTTGGCATTGCTTCTGACAGATGAAAATAAAACAAACATTAGGGATCAGCTTGCAGCTAACAATATGCAAAATTAAAGAATATAAAAATTTTAAACTTCTATGGGAGTGCTGATTAGCTTTTGTTCTAAAAACTGAAAAGAAGAGACTTTGCTGTTAATCTTGTTACACATCCACTCTAGCAAACAGAAACAAGGATCCTTAAAAACCCTGCTATTCAAACAAGATAACACACTGAATGAATACTGTGTATTAGTGGCCTACGCAAAATGGCTGCTTTTTTTTTTTATTGGACAGAAGTAAAAGAGTAAAAAACTCAAATTATCTCTAAAGTCATTTATGACTGTATAAGCTGATTATAATAAAGTATAAGGCCTATGCATTTTTCATTTGAAGGTTAAATTCTCAATTAATTTTTCAGCATGTTGCCATCTCTGCTGAGTGTAGTTGCTAATTGCAGTAAAACAATAGCTTTCACTGTTTGAATTCACATGTTGAATTCAAGACACAGTCAGAGATCTAGTAGGCTCAAAAGTACTGAAGCCCAAATCAGAATTACTGCATAAAACCAAAATCCAAACATCAATCTGAGTTTTCAGATTTTTTAAACTCTGGTAAAGAAAAAAAGACTTGTTTTTCTTCATTACAGTTATTCCATATTTTTCAGACTCTTTTTTTTAAATGAACGCAAAAGACTTCAATAGCTGACATCTTAAATTCTCTTCAGTAAAATGCATGAAGAATAAACAGAATGCACATAGAAATAAAACTGAGTACCTGAATGAACTTTGTCTAGAATTAACTAGCATCCTACTGACAAAGAATATTTCAGAATATACTTTTCTTTTTTTTTTTTCCTTAATGACTAAACAGAAACTGTTATCCAACTGAACTATATGCACCCTCTCACTTTGCAATCTGGCTCCTCAGTGCCTCCCAAGAATGCTGACAAAATAGCTACCTATTGCACCTTTTATAAAGTGTTTAGCCAACAAGCACCCTAAATTCCTTATCTTGTGTTGTTATTAAAAAAAAAAAAAAATCCAAGTACCTATAAAATATCTAGATTCTTTCCTATAGATTCTGTCTCCTTCTCACCCTACATTTTCCCTAGGGCAGAAGCAGCTCTTGACCATGAGAACTTCACTATGTTGCCTGTCCCTCTCTGTGTTTTTGTTAAGCGAGTCTAAACACATTCTTTGTTTCATAAATGACAAATGAGTTCTTGCATGCAGTAACGCTTGCATGAAAGCAGCTTTAAAATAGATGTAGATTCTGTGAAGAAAGATTGGGTTTGAGAGAGCACAAATTCTGATGGAAGCCTTCTGCTCAGCATTGGAGCCCAGAAGAAAGAAAAGAATCTAACTTAAGTCAAATGTATTACAAACAATAAATAGCATTTCCATGGTAGTATATATGACATATATATAAATTCTTTCACGGGCTACAGTCAGAACTGAGGCAGCTTGGAATTTTGGCTTTTATCAGACAGTCAGGAAAAGAAAAGTGACAAAGTTTAGGCCTAAGAATATTACAGCAACACCTACCACACAGGTGAGCAAGTTGTCCCTTAGCCCTTAGATCCCTGCTCAGCTTCCTGGAGCTGCCAGCTCCCCTGCTCAGAATGATACTCACTGATGAAAACACCCTCGTCTTCAGAGTACAGTGACACGTGCAGAGTACTGTTGGAGTACAGTTCATTAAATGGACTATTTGTCCATCATTAAGTAAAATTATAGATGAATATCTAACAGCCTTCAGTAACAGTTAGACTGTAAAGTACAAAACGGATCACATTTTAATATATTTAACTTTAAGACATATAAATTTATATCAGCTCACCAGAGCACATGAGATCAACTACTACTTACCTCACGAGTAGATAAAAATAGAGAAACTGAGGTACAGAATGCCTTAAGTGATTTGTGGCTGATCAAAACAGAAACCTCTGCCTGAGCAAAGACATACACGCAGTTCTTTCAAGTTGCAATTCATCGTTCCAGTCCACAAACAGTCCCGTCTGTCCTGCTGTGAACCAAGTCAGCCAAATCTCCACACAGGTTAATCTCGACTACCACACTTCAGATGCCAGTGGACATAAAGAAATTACAACAGAAGAAAAAGCAATAAAGGAAATGTGTACTAGGCTGTTAATTAACGTAGGCTCCCTTTACTTCAGCTAAGTTGGGTTTTGGGGGTGGGCGGTTTGGGGGGTTTTTTGATTGTAAGCTACATAATTTCCTTACATTTAGACAATGTGAGTCAAATTCTATTGTTAACTCTCCGATGTTAATGAGAGAAGACATTCACACTTTTTTGAAGCTGTCATCCTTATTATCCCCTTATACTCTTTGTTCCCTAAAATACAGTGATCAGGCAAAAAATCACAAGAGTATGAAAGAGGGAGCAAAAATCTAGGAGATAAGAAAACGTTAATAAGATTGCAAGGCTGTAACATTGGAAAAAAAAAAAAAACAAACTGAAAACCAGTATCATGTGAGATAAGCTTTATGTCCAAAGGTGGATTATAATTTTGGATTTTACAACACTTAAAGATACAGCTTGATTTTACAAGCTACCCGCTTCCCTGTATAGCTATGGAAAGGCTCCACAATGTCAGACCATTAATCTTATGACCCTTAAAACATTTCTTTGTTTAAAACTACGAAGAAAGACCTTCCCTCAAGCACAGTTGCAATCAATGGAGAAAACATTAATCACTTCAGAAGTGGTGTTTTGAGACTCATGAAATTGAAATGAATCACAATATGAAAAATGCAATTATTTTTAAGGGCTTTGTTTTGTTAACATTCAGTCACTCAAACTGCTTTCTTTGCTTATGTGTTCTTTGAGGGGGGAGAAAAGTGTTTAGCTGTTGCTTTGGTGCTCAGTACATGCTGCCTCCCTCGGTGCCACACTGCAGGCTGCCTTAACCACACCTCACCTAAACAGACACAAAAAATTCAGCCGTAACAACATCATGACAGTGGTCTCGTTCCCATTGTTATCTTTCAATCCAGCACCTCAGCTCAATCCCACACACAAATAAGCCTGAATTTCCCTGTGGCATGACAGTATGATTATCTGCCCTTCTATGGGTTTGGTTTTTTTTGTTTGAAGAGGCTCTGTTTTCATCAGAGACCTCCTAAGACACGCATTGAACCTCGTAATAAGTAAGGTACTTGCTTACTATTTATTGACCTATGAGCTTTGAAAGGCCTGTTTATCTAATAGGTCTGGATCCTGCAAAGAACTCAGTAAATTGGTGTTCAGAGTAACATGTCAGTGAACCAGTTCACAAATACAGTTTGGGACAAGAATAAAAGCCAGCTGATGATTTCAGTAACTTCTCTTCTCTGGCAAAGGTGGCTCGGACTCGGTAGAAAAATCAAGATGCACACATTGACTTCCTAACTGCTTGACCAGTCCATCACACATGACATCAGCCAAATATATTAGAGTCTACTTGGACAAATGTGCAGTTATCAGAGCTACAAAAACAAGATCACCAAGATAGAAATATATGAAAACCATTTTCAGAAATTGATCAGATTTTTACTGATTTTACTTATGGTAAATAACAGAAAAGTTTTATGCAAAACAAGAAACCAATTCTTTCGAAAGACTATTGATTTATGTTCCAGTAAGTTACGAACTGATTGGCAAAGTGATCCAAGAAACGTGTTGGGTTTTATCTGGTGCAGAAACATCAGAGACTTTTAGTTTTCTATTGTGATGGTGATTTTGCTTGCAAGAGGAGATGATTACCTGACTGCCTTTTCTCACAGAGGACAAGATCACATGCATTCCGGACAGACCTGGGCTTTCCTTTTAGACAACAGCAAGGCTCTGGGGTCCTTTCTAGGTGACAGAAGATTTGCCTGAGATTCTTAACATCAGAGGGGATTTCAACAGACAGAGCCTGCCCCTACTGAATTTGAAGGCAGTTTTGTCATCCAAGCAAAGAACAAGTACTTTGCCTACAAGTACCTACAGACAGATCCTATGACACAAGTGCATCTCAGTAGCTCTTTCAGGAACAGCCTCAGTAATTTCTTTAAGACATACTGTATGAACAATAAACTTTACCTGTGTTAAAGGATTACGGTCTGTTTCCTAATAAAGAAAAACAGCCCTATCAGAAGAAATACATAGATTGCAAATGTAGATTGAGCAAATGATGCCCTCATCTGGATGCACTAAAGCCTGCTTTACAGCATAGTGGAAACAAATTAAACGATACGACTTTAGGTACAGGTAGCTAGATACAGGCATCTCTCTCTTGTTGGAGACCTAAGCTTTCAAAGGATGCTAATTAATCAGAGAACTGTAGTAACTGCCTATTAAAAAAAAAAACCTAAAACCAACCAGACACACAATAACAAACTTCAACTTCCATGGTTTACGCAAGGAAAAGAATGGAGAATGATGTGCCACCTCTACAACCCTCCAGTTTCCCCTTTTGTGCTCAGAGAACTCCATTAAAGACATGGGTTTTGACTTTGTAAGTCTAACTGTTGTTAGTTTCAACAGTTTTTGATTCTGCTCCAGTGTGAAACAATTTGCCTTGTGATACAAGAGACACAGTTGGTAATATTTCTACCATCAATGAATAATGATATAAAACCATGATCACAGGCTGTTGGCATTGCTCAGTGTTGCAAGGGGCTTTGCAAGAGTGCGCGCTGGGAGCTGTGTGTGCAGGACATGCATGAGGCAAAGATTCAAAGTTATTCTAACCAAGTCAGCTGTCTTCAGTCACTCCACCTCTAAAGTGGAAAAGAAGTAAAATAAAGGAACAAAGAAAATAAAGGAAATATGTTATTCTTGTGACTGTTAGGATGCTGTGGTGGGTTTGACCCTGGCTAGGCACCAGGTGCCCACCAAAGCCATTCTATCATTCCCGCCTCCTCAACTGGACAGGGGAGAGAAAATATAACAAAGGGCTTGTGGGTCGAGATAAGGACAGGAGAGATCACTCAC
>JAVJGG010000088.1:33712196-33725338 GCA_035590195.1 Aviceda cuculoides | reverse complement strand
ACTATCACTGATGGGCTCAGCCTTGGCCAGCGGTGGGTCCAACTGAGAGCCGGCTGGCATTGGCTCTGTTGGACACAGGGGAAGCTTCCAGCAGCTTCTTACAGAAGCCACCCCTGAAACTCCCCCCGCTACGAAAACCTTGCCACACAAAGCCAACATAGCTGCCCACAGAGCTGGGATAATCTAAATGCTTCCAGAAGACGAAAGATCTTCAGAATAAGACGAAAAATTCAGTAGCTGCCAGCAAGGAAGTTGTGGTGACACCATCAAGTCTAGAAACCACTTCACTGCCTAGGCCATAGAAGTTGTGGTGAAAGGTGGGTTGGTTGTTGTTTTTTTTTTTTTTTCCCTCCTGCTATAAAATGATTGCTTTAAAATAAAAGCAACATGTGGCTTAAATTTTATAGCCAAAACCAGAGACTAACATAAATAATAAGCTCACTAAGGATAAATTAAGAGGAATGCTCTTTCCCATCTAGTAGAGATTTTCAGCTTTTGACGACAAATATGAAAAACACCTTGCAGTGTAATAAAATTTAGTAACTTGGTGCTTTCAAAGTCTTCTAACAAAATGGCTTTTAAAGCAGTTTACGTTCATATAAAGTTCACTTACCTGAAGAGCCCACATGCTATAAAGGGACCATTCCAATGAAAATGTAAAAATACATGGTTTTTGTTAGTTGTGCTCCTGGCAAGATCTCCTACCATACAGTGCTTATATTCACCCTCTGCTACAAAATTAATCAAAGAAACTTAAGCTGAATTCTATAGTCCTTTCTCATACTAATCTTCTCTGTAGAACTTGCCTAATCACTCAAACTCCAGTGTGCCAATTTGAAACTTTCCTTTCTAAATACCTATGATTTAATAGTACAGAAATTTCACTGCAAACTCCAAATACGGAGCACTTGTTCTGACATAGCCGTTTTCAACTAGTGTTTTTGAACTCCATTAATTTCAATTTGTCTAGATTTCATTTCTCCAGAAGAGGCAAATTCACACACATGCAGCTATATAAGTATTTTTGCTATAGAGATCAAATGAATCTTTTCAAAATAATGTACATATTTGTCCCTCATCTTTTGATAAATGTGCCCTTTTTTATATATAGTGCACAATAAATTCTTAGTCTCCTGTGCCTATACTGCAGAACCCTCCCTTTTATTCAACAGATCAGTATCAGAACTTAGGATTTTTTCACTCTTTTGCTGTCAGAGCTTACAACGGATTTATAAAAGACCATGTTACATTGCTACAAAGCTGCATTTTCTGATTTCATTTACACATCAAAAAGTCCCACGTGCTAAAGAGCATCACAGCTAACTAGAGGCCAAATATGGTCACTGAACTAAACATTTATCTTTTGCTAATTATTTTCAAATTACATTTAATGGAAATAATTTATTTGTTGGCCTATTTTTGTCTCATTAACAACACTTGTAATTTCAATTATGTTAATTAACTAAGTTCCACCAACCAGGCAATCTCAGTTGTTTATTCCTTGCAAATTTTCCTACTTTGACAAGTCAAACAAAGCTTTTGTTTGGAGCAAGTTTGTTGGTGATGAAGGAGGGTCTTTAGGTGGGAGATGGTAAAAATCGTTTCATTAAACGCAGTGATTTGATAAAGCCTGGTGGTGCCAATTCAGTGTACCAGTCATCAAATAAGAAATGCAATCGAGAAGAAGGAAAAGGAAAAAGTTGCCGTGAGGTGTAAATAGAAAAAATCCACAGGGGAAGAAATTATGCAAGGGTATCACCGATGAGAGAAAATTTGTTCATGGTGTGCTTCACTGTGTGAAAGATGCTGTTTCTTAGGTAAGCTGCAAACTGAAGTTCAGCAAGACATTTTGCTTTATAAGTAGATTGAGGGCAGTGTGGAACTTGGAGTACAAACAATTTCACCGCAGACTTAAAAAAAAAAAAAAATAAATAAATCTTTCATTTTGTTCCACTTTTTCTCTGCACAATTTATAGTGCCTAGCATGTAGCCGTGTTGTCCTCTGGATTTGTTAATCAAAGTCACACTTTGTAAGAATTGCTTACTGCATGTGAATACACCAAAGATCAGGTCAGAAGAAAAGCAATGGGCTTCTTTTTTTCTGCAAGTTTTTAACCTCAACTATAAACCAGAAATAAACATCTCACTGCTTTCTATAGAGCTGTGTGAAGCTCAGCGTTACTTTGATATGTGATATTAATCTACACACACATAATAAGAAACAAGCACAGAAAATAGCAATAATACTTAGCTAGTGAGTAGATACTTTAGAGATTTTTTTTCGGACTAATACCTAGTATAACTGGGATTTGATATACATTTTCTCAAAGCCACATTCAAATAGGGATTTAGACAGAAAAGTCTATTTGTGTTCTTTTCTATAATGACTAGACAGCAGCAGTTTATGTATGCTAAAGTCACACTTTCATACTGGAAACCCTAAGACGGATCTGACAGAATCATGAGATTAAAGCAGGATAATAATTTAAAGAATAATAGCCTATTCGCTACTCTGGGTAAATGCACAAAATTTAGGCTAGGACACAAGCCCTGTGCACTATACAGAAGCCCTGACTGAAGACGCTAAAGACCTAAAGTGTATTTCAACAACTGTTCATTGACTGTGTTCCACAATACATCCAATTCTGTACAACTCTGCACAAATATATCTAAACCAAAGTTTATTTTTGAAAGAAAACGTTAGAACAAAGAGGCATTTATTTCTTTGGCTCTTTTCTTTCATTTCAAACAATGTAGCCACACAAACATTCAACTGCCTTTATTTTTAATAAGCATTTACATGGGGGCAACTTAGTACCGCCAAGAGTCTTCAGAAAGCTCTTGGAACAGACGGTAGCTTTATGCCTACATGAACATAGCTAAATACTGTTCTTAACACTGTTCTTAATTCTAGTTGCCATTTTCATACTAACCAGGTAAATCTGGGTAACATCTGAATTATATTCTACTCAATGACAAAATACCAGGCCAGTATTCTGCTTTTTTTTCTTGCAGTTTTTAATAATTTCTAACTTGAATAACTTCCATTGAAGACTATGTTTCTCTAAGACCTGGATCATTTGACAAAATAATAGTAACTAATATTTTATCTCAGCAGCTCCTGAAATTTTTCTAAATATTATTAGGATGAGAGGCAAATTCCATTTTTATCACCTAATCTTCAAGTTTAACAGCATCATGGGTGCAGTTATTTGCTTTCTTGATGTTAGTTTCCTTCCTGTAACTTGCAGAAGAAAGGGCAGTTGAGTGTTTGTGGCCATGCCTGGAAAGTATTAAACAGTGTTTTGATAAGTTCAGACACTCAGCAACGTGGAACTTAAAATCATGAGGAAGAGTCAGTCATAAAGCTTTGGTGAAGGAGGGGTATTCTGGAAACCTGCCATCCCCTACATGTAGTCTGATCACTCTGTATGCATCTTAACAGAAAAGGATTTTAGTGGATAATCCTTTGTTTGGGATCCATTCCAAATTTACAATATCAAGTAACTCAAGTTGGTGCAAAACTGTAGCCATGGGGATTATCTCAAGAGATTTGATCAAAATTCACTTTTCCAGAGAAAGTTCTTAGCACAACAGTCTAGGAATCAAATATAAGCCAGCCTTATTTTTAACATCTCTCACCTTGAACTTTTCTGTGCTCCTAATAGTCTTGTGTTAAATGGTCTACAAAGTAGGAATAGTAACCTATACATGTGATCTTTAATTTTGCTAATCCTCTGTTACAGCCCAAAAGACTGAAAATGCCTTATTTGATGTCACTGTATCTTTGTGGAGCTTTTTCAAGCACTGTGTGCCATAGCATATACTGGACTTCTAACACATTTGTAAGAGATGCAGCAAATTCCAGGATTTTTCCACCATGTTTTGTGGAAAACAATATTCTAGCATGGGCGGGGGGTGTTATCCTTCTTTCTCCTCCTCCTCCTCTTCCTTGTTTCAGTGCACTAAAATGTTACTATGCAACATAGTATGGTATCATAGGATGTGACATCCTATGATGAATTAATGCATTTTACTGCACTTCCACAAATGCAGACCAGCCATTTAATAATCAAATAATATGCCAATACTTATTAAAATGTAACTACATATTGTATCGACAAAACAAATAAGTACTACAAAAACCCAAGGAAATAAGCAATCTGGGACTATCTGGATCAAAAAGAGTGAGATCTCTACATATGTGACTGTGCCAACATAGGATGGTAACTTACAGTTATAACGTATCCTTTAAACTATTATTTTCTATTTTTTTCTATTACTAATGAATTACAAATCAATGCAATGTAGGAAAGCAATATCTGTTAAGAACATTATTCTCTCCTGAAAACATATCCTAAACTGCATCATTTCTTCATTTCAAACTCATCCTAACCTAGACTACAAAGGCTCGCACCAAGTACAAGGAGACATTTATTCCTTAAACTGATACTGACTAGTTCAGCAGAGTCTTAGATCTGCTAAATATTTCAAAAGAAATTAGACCCTATAAAATCTTGTACCAGCTAATAAGCATGTAAATAAACAGAGATACACACACAGAAATACACAAACAAGCAAACACTGATCCTCAATTCAAAAGCTGCAAGACATCTCCTATAACTATAAATTTAAGATCTTTAACTTTGTAATTATTCTTCTTCCATTAATGCTTTTCTGGTCTCTCCCTTTTAAGAAGAAGATACTACTGATGTAACTAACTCATAACTCCTGTTGTCAAGAATAAACTTGCTTGCTTGACCTCGATGGTGCCAAATCTCTGAAATGACTACAGGAAAAAAAATAATTTGACTGGCCTTTACCAAGTGGTCTGAAATCTGCATGTGAGCAGAGCTTAAAAAATATCCTTCCCTATCCCATGCCATTAAAATACTAAGCCATTTTTTCCTCTAGTTACAGAATGTTAGTTACTGACATAAGAAATACTCCAACTAGAGATACTCTTCAAGATACCTCAGGGTTGATTCACTCAATATTCCTTTCAGTGAGAAATCTTTCAGTGAAATTCTTCATATGATAGGAATTTTAATTATTCTAATTATGAATTTTATTGCAATTGAATGACAGCTGAACAAAATGGGTTTGAGTTTTAGTTATTAATTGTTAAAGGTTTAATTCTTATGTCAATAAGGCTTAAAACTTTCCCATTAGCTACTGTTCCTACACTAAACTTCTGAAAAATGTTAAATGATTTTAACAATGTCAAATAAATGCATCCTCACAAAACTATACACAAAAGCAGCAATTTTCAAAGGCATTATTATGTAGAAACATCACACTACTCATCAACAACATTTTAAGAGCTCATTGAAATAATAAAGTGGCTACAGTTATTTCCATTAGAAGGTTTATAAATAATATCTGCTGTTTGGTACATTAAGAGAGCACAACTGTATAATAATTGAAATGTCAGTGCATCTTCCTTGTGAAAGTTTCTACTTCGAAAAGCAAGCATCTGGCTTACTGTGGGAAGAATGCACAATTCCCACCTCCTCATCCTGCCTCAACATTTAAGCTGTGGAGCAAAATAGTGCTTGCTATTCCCATTCAATTGTCCCTCCAATATAAAATAAAACCATATGTAACAAAAAAAAAATATTATTACACACTTATTTGTGTAAATACAATCTCTTTAAAAAACCCAAACACAAAAAATTACAGCCCTTTTAGCTTATTTTTCTTCATTTTCTCATTTTGAATCAATGGCAACCTAAAAAACAGGGGAACAAACAATGCAAAGTATAACTTAGATAACTGTCAAAGTCTGAAAGAACTAAGCCACTCCAACAGAATAATAAGAAATCATGAAATATCTAGTCCATCACCTCTATTGTTATGAAGAGGTTCTTTATTATGCTGAAATCTTTACATAGGAAGAGTTTTCAGTTATATAATCAGTTTTTTCAGGAACAATTTGGAAGTTGACATTCTGGGGGAAAAGAAGAGCTTTTAGATACTGGTGTCTCTAGCTATTTACTGATACATCTTATCATTTTAATACTAGCAGATATTCCTTCACAGTCCCTTGGACATTGTCTAGAATCTTACTGTTTATGTAACTTAAGCAATAATTGTTTTCTGCCAAAGACCCAAATCTTTAGTTCAGGTTACAGATCAAGAAGAATGCTGGGCTGAAATTTTCCACAGCAAATCCAAGACACTAGGAAAGAAAAAAGTGCAATCTCATAGACAGCCTTGCATTGCTATCCCAGTACCAGCTCTTCAGTAGACTTCAGCATCTTTGTGCACCCACATGAATGGTACAGATATTTGTGGTACAAACATATTGACCTTCATCCTCCTCAGCTCTTCTACTTTGCCCAACTGACACAAGGTACTGTGTATTACAGTTTATTACTGATGAGTTTATGAGTTCCTATTATTTATCTGTTTCTTCTCAAGCCAAACCTCTCAGGTTCTGATTAGTCAGAAGATATATTGATGGAAAGGCAGTGGGATTTTTTACTGTGAAAACCAGGTCTGATTGAAGTCTTCTTCAGTCTCAGATGTGGTGAGCAGATAAGGGCATTTTGTTCACTGAAAACTGGTGAGATTTTTAAAAATATGCCAAAATTAAGTACTCTGTGTTTTTGTGATAGCTAATCAAAGTCCCACATCAAAGTTTGTGAAGGAAAGGAATACATAAGGAGGGGAAGGAGGGCTCATTGTTTAATAAAGTGTTCTGGCACAGTCTGAAAGTCTGTTAAGTCATTTTCTACACCCAAAATCTGTCAGACAGTTTTAATAATAAGAACTTACATGGCTGATGTCCTAATCAAAATTTCAGAATAGCATTTAAACATGAATGTCTGCAACAGTACCATACAAAGATCACACAGGAATGTATTTTTGCTGTCCCACTTAGCAGTACTATTACTGTACTTTGCAGGCCTATTCTCCGAATGTGATTCATAACAGGAAAGATCACAACAGAAAAAAAGTTATCATAACCCAGCATACTGTTGTGAGTCCAGTCTTCAGTTCTGTTAAATCACTTCTATTAGTTAGACAAAAAGTTGGTTTAAAGTATTCTTATGCAAATTTCCTCTGCATGTAAGAATTTTCAATTAATGTAAATTTGGCATTGTTATCAGTGCAAGTGGTCAGAAATGGATCTTCCCCACCTAGAAGACAGATGGCACCACAATGGCACAAATGGAAATGGAGAAGAAAGAAAACCAACATGAAAATAAAACAGAAAATTGGTGATTCAATGACAGGCAGAAGCCATTGGTAAACAGAGAGGTGCCCGAGCTTGCTGTTTCATGCTAAGCCTTGGTAAAGCACTGAATTTGTGCTGCATCGCAACCCCAGAATTGAGACTACAAAAGAGCAGCTTACAGATGCTCGCACACACATTTTACGCATCTTCAGCTACATCCAATACATCCTTTATCACACATTTCATTCGCCTGTGCTTTAAGGCTTCCAGTAGGACTGCAAGGGATCACAGGGCCAGCGCTCACACTCAGGAATAACTTCAGGCTGCAATAGACCTTAGGACACAAAGGCTAACACTTGCGAAAATACCATCTCTTTAAAGCTAAATATTCAGGAACTGAGTTTTATATCATCTGTTTGGATGTATCCTAAGAAGTGATACTTCCTAAATCACACTAATACTTTCTTTGCACTCATGCAAAGGAGAAGGATTCTAATAGAGGGAGCTATATCCAGATCTGAACAAAATTTTAATTAGTCTGATAGCTTTATATAAATTACGACTGAAAACGTTAGGGCTTCCAAAGAAATGATATGCCAACTTTTAATTTCAAGAAATGTACAATATTTTTTCATCCTCCAAACTAATTAGGCTGATAGTTCAGACTGCAAAATACAGCTGTTTTCTTGACACCTTTAAGTTCAGCTAACTCTGAACTCCTTTTCATTGAGTTCCTTTCCACACTTGTTTCAATGGCAACAGACTGCAAATGCAGAAAAATACCCACTTTAATTAACTTTTACTCCCTTCCAGGGGGCGTTAAAAGAAAACCAAGAGCTATTACAGAGACAAAGTGAATGAGCCTTCCAGGCAGTGAAGGCTATTACATTCAATTGTTTGGCAACACTTCTATTCAAGACTAACAATTTCAGAGACTTATGTTCTTAATAGAGCAGACTAAAACTCTTCTGATGAACAATTTTCCATCAGAAACTGCTGATTTTCTGGATCAAAACGTTCTACGGGAATGTTTATTCCACTAAAACTTCTGATGGAAACCAGGCAGGCTAGCTAGAGGGCTGGCAGATCCACTTGGAAGCCTGCCTACCAGCCAGTCAGGCTGGCAGGAAAGCAGGCAGGCTGGCTGCCCAGCATGTCCTCTGCCCAGTTTGCTAGTCCCCCTCCTCTAAGAGGTCAGGCAGATTATGGATTATAATGATATTTATTATGAAATTAGTCAACATTTATAAGAATAAAACACAGTATTCCAACCTTATTAAAAAAAAAACAACCAAAACAATTCCAACAAGGCTGGCATGAAAAGATGTTTCATTTTTTCAGAAAAGTAGTTTACAAATTTTCTTGTGTAAGGAATATTTATATTTTTGTTCCAATTCAAAACAATAAGAAAAAAAGCAAGTGAAACACTGGCATTTGTGCAGAATAGGAGCTCCAGGTTTGAACTATGTTGAGCTATACACAAACAGGTCCGTATTCCAAAACAGAAGCGATATAAAGCTATGGTATTTCTACAATAACGGGCAGAATTTGAAGACAGTTATTGCACAATATTACTTTTACTTTTCCAATAATGTAAGGAATTTATTAAATTGACAAATCTTAAGGACTTATGAAAAGGGTTACTCTCTTTTCTTACTCATTCTGAACTGATACATTTTTTTAAAAGTGAATTGTTATCTTTATAACTACCACGTATTACACTGGCAGGACTTGAAAAACACAAATTCAGTTCAGGGAGTTAGAATTCCTTTGTTTCTAAGAGCCCCCAAGAGCATCGGGGCTACTTACTCACGTGACCAGAAGCACACATCTGGCAACCAAACACAGGCACCAACTGTCACCACACACACAAACACAATGAACCATCTGACAAGAATGAACTTTGCATACCATTTCTTGACAGGAGTTACAGTTCTGGTGTCCAGCATGAGTGGAGAAATAAACCAGCATGAGTGGAAGATGTGTATTTTGGTTATGTGACATGCACATCTAGGAGGTGCAGACTCTACATCCCTACAAGAGACACCCCTATTATCTGCCAAAAGGCTAGGTATCATTGTGTTTAACTTAATTTATTATTAACATTTCTTAGTTAACTATACTGGCAGGAACAAACTTCTATACTCAAAAATCCTGATCACACTTAAAACTACAATAATTATAACTTGAATTCCTGAAAACCTTGTAGAAATTGTCCCTTGAATAACTGCACTTAAAAATTCCAATGATGAATAGAAAGGAGTTACTCCATTATTGCCTACTTCTTTGCAAACTTTCAGGGAAAGTCTGTGTTTTATTCATTTACTTTTATGGTGCTGGAGCCATACTGTTATGTAGGTTTTGGACATTCTACATGAGATCTATTTCAGCTTTATTGTGTTGTACACAGGTGAGAGACATGAATAAACTGAACATAACCAAGAGGATTCGCACATATGCTACCCAAGATAGCCTGCACCACTGGTAAACTATTTATGCCAGAAATATAATATCTTTTACCAATTTGATACCGCCATTATGATCATCTCTACAAACATTCAGAAGCAGTAGAAGAAGCCTGCCTTTAAAGAACTAAAAGTTTGGGGTTTTTTTCTCTGCTGAAAAACTCTTGTTTCCATAATCTTCAGAAGTCAATGTTATCTATGTTCACAGCATTTAAAAATAACTGCACTTACCACATCTAGCATTTTTACTCCCTGCATTGCAAACACTATATATAGCATGCATGAACTCACGTTGGAAAGTAAAGGTGACACAAGCACAATGACGCAAACAGGACATATAGATTAGGGAGTATTTATAGACCACAAAAAGAAGTATCTTGCCAATATTGCTTGACCTATGAGGCAAGGACAAAACTGAAATTTCTTTGCCTACGTATTACATGCACAGATCAACTGAAATACATTCTACCCCTATAGTATCCAAACACTGCGTAAAACACAAAACACACTGCTAATATGGTGGTTCTCGCATATGCCACATACAAAAAAAGACCTGGAATAATAGAGAGAAAATACCTACTTGAAAGCACTAACATTGCAAGTGGTAGTGTTGGTGATTCACACAGGGAATATTCACACAGTTCAACTTAGAGCCCTATAAATTGCAACAGAAAGAACTCCTAAATTAGGTATTTTAAACCTGCAGGTAAAAAGGTAAATATTCGAAGTGGCACCTTCCTCTGAGTCAATATTGATTCAAGCTTCCTATCACAACTCTATTATTTTTCTAAAATAAAGCTAACTCTGGAGTTAATCACAAGCAGGATTCCAGAACCTTAAGAATAAATGTTGTGAACATTTCAAATATCAAGAGATTCCATAAAACCGAGTTTGTACTGGGTTTACATCACTTAGTTAACCTTCATTTCCCAGTATGAACTAATGTATAACTTTACTGTGTGCTATTCAACAGCGTCCACTAGATGCGAATACTAAATCTCAGGTCACTGTTTTCAGTTGGTACAACAGGGCAGCAGGATATTCCAGTCATTCCACCTTGTTACCAGGTGTATGAAGCTTGCACGGACGATGAATACCAGCTTCAGCCCAGCAGAGGAGCTCCAGAGGGTGTTCATGAACCCCACCAAAGCTGCCTGGGCAGACAAAGAACAAGTTCCTGTTCAGGAAACCAAAACCCAACCAAGTTGTTCTGAAAAACTTTAAGTGAAGCACATTACATCGTTAATGTCTGCTTTGTAAATGAAGTTGAACCAAAGTTACAGGGTGAACTCTCAGTCTTTCTTTAGTGTGAGGTTTTGCTTTGGTTTTAACCACTATAGTACGGAAAGAAGGCATGATAGAGAAGATGACTCACCTTCTCACTTGCAAAGTCTTTAGATAAGGCAGGTACAGTATTTTTCCAAAGTAACAGAAGGCCAATTCCTCCTTTCTTTACCCATGTGAGTGAAGTCATGACATCTGGGATTTTTTGTGACTGCAGAAAGCAGAATTCACCCAGAGCTACTGCCTTCAAAAGCTGTTTAGCTATCAAGCTTTTCCTCCTCCCAACTCTGTCCTCCAGTACTCTTCTTCATCTAGGGATCTTAAGTCATCTGCAGCAGATCCTCAGCTGATGTAAATCACCATAGTCCATATAAACTAATGGGATTTTGACAGTTCATATCAAGTGAAGAACTGCCATAAAATTTACCTCTGCTTTAAGTGTTGCACTGCCAAACCTGGGAATCATTTGGAAAAGTTCGTAAGATCAAGGTCTCTGTCAATGGCCCATAAGTTTAAAAGTCTGTGCTTTTCCAACAAATATCCAAGCATAAATAGACTTTGACAATTAACTTTGGTAAAAAGAGACCATGATAACTCATTTGGTTGAGTTACCTGAAAGATTACATCACTTGCTGCTTTAAAAGTGTGTATGACTTCTGCTCTGGTACATCATTAGTTAAAGTGCTACACAGTGTATAGCTGTTAGGCATGACATGAAGGAAACAAAATCAATCAGATTTAGCACCCAAGGCAGTCTGCGAGGCAGTGCCAGTTATCTGAACTGAAACAATGGAGTTTTGTGACTAGAATTTTGCTGATTAAGCTGCATAGGGAGCTCTTGTGGGTTCCCGTCTTTTCTTAATCCAATATAAGTTTTACTGGCTCATTACTGCCAATTAGGAAAGACTTGACTTTAAAAAAATTATTGAATGCTAATGAAGAATGACACAAACTCTTATGAAGCGCAATATTAATTAGATGTCAGACTCTGAGTAAACTCAGATAATACATAAACAAGAGTAAATATTCATGTTTTCCATAAACTGTATTATAGCATCATAGCCACAACAAAACACTTCGCTTATGACTTAGGAAGCATCTTACTTAACCCACAGTTTCAGGGCTCTTACCTGAATACATTTCAGTATGAAGCAAGGAGCACATGGGGGACTCACGGGGGTTCCACTGCATTGCTGGAGCCATCCACTTTTAAAAGTAACCTCTAATCAAACCCAGACCAAGACTGACAAACGGGACTTACTGACTGCTGTTCTGTGGCCTAAGTGAACTCAATAAGTATTTTCAGAGCAAGGACCTAAAAGGCTATTACAGAACAACCAAGACAGCTGGTGCTAACAAGAACCCTTATAGAGGCTAGTAGCAACACAGAGGTCCGTGACTGAATAACCAGAGACAACCTTGTCCCACTGCCCTTTGGGAGCTCATCTTGCCATGGCTTACGCTATACCTGATCTATAGTTTAGATGACACTATCAATCCTTAAGACGCAGAGAGTCCTAATTTATTTTAAAGTTTTCCATCTGAGCCAAATTATCCTATATTTCCTCACGCATACAACATGAATTTGGGGACTACAGAATTAGTACCCCTCAGGTTTTTCTGGCACAATATGCTTTTGTGATTTTAGGTGGCTTACTTCCCCTGCCGTAATTCAAAACATATTTACTTATAACAAAACTAAAATACCTGTAATCTTAAAATGACTTAACGGCATTTTTTTCTTCTTTTATATTCACCTGAACAAGCTTCACTAGCACATTAGTAGTATTGTTTCATTTTCTAACGATGTTGCTTCCGTGGAGGTTTTTTGTTGCTGATGGGTTTGGTTTTGTATTTAAAGGAGCTCAACAGAAAAAAACCCAGATACACAGATACAGTTATGACTAAGTATCTGTAAACTAGTCTTTTATCTGGCATTTAAAGTGTGTAGGTTAACATTAAGTATGACATGTTGAAGTGCATTACATTTGGAGAAGGATCTCCAATGTTCACAACTCTGGCTTTTAACACAGACAAATTCTCAAACTCTACATAGAATTATTTTATTTACTCATCAACTAAAATGCATCTTTGGCATATTAGACTGAATTTTATTACTCTCTAATGTACGGTAATAAAGACAATTAACCAATTAGTTCCTAGCTAACTGGAGAAAAAATTTCTCCCTTTCCCCCCCCCCCCCCCCCCCC
>JAVJGG010000088.1:33682429-33701409 GCA_035590195.1 Aviceda cuculoides | reverse complement strand
CAAAAAAATTTAGGTTTAATCATACTTGACTGATTGAAAAAAGTATCCATGCTATTTAAAAGAAGTAAAAGAAGGGGTGTGGGGAGGAAGAAGCAGCTCATAAGTACAAGAATAGTTAAGACAGTATCCATTTGGGAACAGAAGATTGTATTTCTTTAGAAACAAAGTGATTTTGTCTGTAGATTTAACCTGGATGGAGGAGTTATGCAAGACTTAGACTTAGTAAAGAGGAGTCTTTCACTGGGATGAAAAGACATGGAGTCTTAACAACATAGGACATGTGAACCATTCCCCATTATCTACCATACACATCATATATGTCTTTGAATCTGTCATGTAAAGCAAGCTCCTACATTTCCTGAAGCATTCCACCTTCTACATATTGGTATGGCAATATTGATTAGTGATAAAACTTTGCAACAACAGTTAGCAGGATGCAGCAAACGTAAATCAAATTAGCAGGACTACTTCTGATCCACTGGAAAGATTCCTACCGAGCCCATTTTGCAACTAATAAGGCATCATGTGAGCGAGACTCTTCTTTAATTTCATGCTTGTATAATGTGTAAACACACCAAATTCTTTCATTTATGGTGGCGTATCTGCTGCCTCAGCAACATGCACACGTTTTCAAAATCAGAATTTGGAATATTGAATTTATCTTCAAATATTATTTTTCAAATAAAGCCATATTACAAATATCATCAACATCTGAAATATTTAATTACCATCACACTGATCCGTAAAGTCACTGGAATACCAAGGTTTAAATTCAAACCCATTGGCACAAGAGGTGAAAAAGTTTATGCCAAACTTGACTCATGAACAGGATATATTTTTGAGAACATTACAAATGGCAGAATAAAGATATCAGAAATCCAAGTCTAATCAAATTTCAAAGTGAATGTTAGAAAGTCTGCAGTTCTCCAGATGAGCACACACATACAAGCCCAGAACACATAAAGATTCTACCACACTTCATACATGCCCACTCAGATATACCAAACATCTTTCTTTAATGATAATTATCTCAATTCTACACCTTACAGTTATTCCACAAAAAAATTAACCAAGGCACCACACAGAATATAAAACTGGTCATCTTGCTAGGTAGTTAAATGTCTAAACCTTTGCTTTTTCTAATCTAGTTTCACTATTTTGCTGTTAAAAACCTCAGTTTTCATTTTTATAATTTTAGTCCAGATGGATTGCAGGCTTGGATAACAACATAAAACTGGTTAATCAATTTTCATGCCATATTTATGCTACAACAGGGAGGTTTTACTGTTGTCTGCAGTTTAACAGTGCGTACTGTGGAATATAGTCAGTGTTTTATGTACCCTTAAAACTGCAAACTGCAGCCCACTTTGCCATCAGTGACCCTAAGCCTGCTACTAACAACAATCTCTTGTCTTTACTAAACACAGATTCAGTTAAATTTAATTTAAAAAAAAAAGAAAAAAAAAAAGAAAGAAAAAAAACATAACACCCTGCCAGCAAGCAGAATTATATTTCACTCATGAAATTTATGACTTCTCAGTCCTACTGGTTATCTTGTGTCAGAGAGCCCAGTTAAAAGTCAAGAAACATGTATTTCCTAATTAATTTGTTATGGCATGACTAGGCCCATTCTTAATGCAAGTTTCTGGCCGAATAAAAAAATTCCTTTTACAGAAACTGCAGTGTAACTGTAGCTCTGACTATTGTATTTTGACAATAGTGCTACTTTGGTTTTACGGAAGTTATTTTCCCCAGTATGCTGAAGGACTTGCATGGAAAAAACTGTCAAAAGCTGGTATGGCATTCTGTGTTTTATAAATCACTCATGGACATTTATGGCAGCAAGTAACTTAGTAATTAAAATCAAATTCTATGGCTGTTCAGAAAAGTCAAGACTGATAGCAGACAACAATTAACAGCAGATATTTGAACCATACCAATTACATATAGCTTGCAATTAACATTATTACTCATAAATTATAATGTATAATGCATTTTCCTTAACATGACCAAGAAGCAGAAGAGTGGGAAATTACTCATATTTCAGCAACTGGCTTTACTGTGCCACCACCACTGAAGCATTGGAACCAAGCCAGTTTACCCAAAACTACAAAGGCAGTACCAGTGGTCTTTGACCAATGCATTCAATTAAAGTTTGCCCTTAATAGCTCTTTTCACCTATACATTATATCTGGGCAACACTAACCTATCCCACATTGCGGTTGGGGATTTGGGGGGCTGGTTTTGAGGGGGTTTTGCCAGATTTTTTGAGCATTTTTGTTGGGTTTTGTGTGGTTGGGGTTTCTTGTTTGTTTGGGGTTTTTTATGATGTAGTGTAGCACAAATCAAGTTCCTGTGGAGATTATATGTGGTATATAACTTATATGTTATTTAGATTAATAAAAGTATAATATTTGAAGGTTTAATGTAATACAGAAATATGCTTTATTTATCATAAAACAAAGGTAGTTTATTTCGTTAGCTTGAAATAGTGATAATTGATACCCGTCACAGTAGGCACCGCAGTTTTTTCTCCCAGTAAGAAGCATTCTGCCATTCCCAATGATAAAAAATAAATTAAAAACTTATTTATAGTTTAAAAGTAGTTGTAACATGAGAGGCTATAAATTCATCAGCAATGCAGGACTAAGTGTTATCTGCAGGTGTCCTCGATCAGTTGGGTTTTTTTAAGGAGAAGGAGAAGGCACAAAAAACCTACAACCATGGGGTGGGGGGATCATTTGAATTGGCTCAAAATTTGGAAACATTACAGTGACTTCCAGCAGCAATGGTTTAGCAGAGTACAAATGAAGTGACTAGAAGAAATATTTCCTCAGAGAATTACAAACTACTTATAATCACATGGCTCTGAATCTTGAGAGGGATACATCGTTATCTACAAATTGCTTAAAACTTTTCCTAAAATAGCAGGGTTTTTTTACTGCTCTTTTCCTTCCTCCATGATTCTCTTGAGTTCCACTTCTAAAGCCAGCTGAGGCCAGGTCATAGTCTCTCAATAGCTAATCTGAAATCTATAATATTTTCTTGTCACAACTAATTCAGGCCTTTCAGCTTTCCAAGAAGCTGCATCTATTTATACAAAACCAGTTATTTTCATAACCCCACTACTTTTATTTTATTACATTATGTTTCAGTTTAATATTTTTAAGTACAATTCAATTAATTGTCAATAATGCCTTTAAAAAAATCTTAATTGAAAAAAAAAGTTGTTTCTTATTGAATAAACTGCACTCTAAGTAATAAAAGTTGGTCTAAATATAGTTGCTTTATCATCACATCAGCACCACAAGCAGTATCTATTCTCTAAAATACTAAAACTATGCTGACCTCTAAAAACCATTCCACACTGTGTTTTCATTCTTTCTATAACAATGCACTCAAATGCACAGCAGCAACAATTACAAACACATCTGGGACTTAGTAGCATAAACTACCCTACCACCTTTGTGAGAGGACAGGCCTATAGTGCAGGTCCAGAACTGACTTTCATGAAATGCAGAATTACACGAGTTAGTTGGGTACCAGTAACATGTAGGAGTTGCAAGCCACTTACCTTCCCTATAAGATAAATAAGCATGGGGAAAAAATCAGCTCCTTGCTGATGTGCCTGTCTTCTTACCGGTACTCAAGTTGACATGGTATTTATAACTGCTACACTGCAGTCACTTTTGAGACAGTAATACAATGTCTAAATCCTCTGACACAAGCAAGAAGTATAGAAAGTTTCAAAAGGATGAAAGTAGCGTTAGTTTAATCAAGGAGAAAGGTCTGCTTTGCAAAAATATCGTACTGAGCCAAAAGGCGATTTGTTCAAAACAACACAGCCTAGGATACTACTGATAGTGGGCTGAATACATAAGCCCTGATCTCCTGTTTTAACAGTGACCTCAGAGAAAGGTACACAAATCCCCATAACAAACAGTGAAAATAGACTGCTTCAGCATGTTTTTGTTTTAGTTAATGACCAAAACAAGAACATTAATCATGCATTTATTATTAAAACAAAATGTGTTTTTGTCAGAGTTTGAGTGATGATGCTAGAACAAATTAGACACTGCTTCCACATGAAGCAGTACTTTTGTTTCAAAGGGTATGTAGGCCATACCAATTCAGCACAATTCAGCTCCAACAGTAACAAAACTAATAAACATTTCCTCAAATCTCTTACCTTCCTCACCAGACACATTGCACTGCTTTTCTATATTACTGTCTGTCCCTGCTTGCCTTTTTTTCCCCCATTGGTGTTCCATCCTTCTTCCATGTCTCCCCTCCTAAAAACAGAAGAAAAGTCTTTCAGTCTTTTATAATCGAAACCATGCTATTTTCAGATCGTTGCAGGAGCTACACGTTACTCTCTTCCTTTTGTCTTATCAGTTGAGATAGTTATCTCCTTGCACTGAAGAACGCAAATTTGTGCAAACCCAGCACAAGACTCTAAACCTAGTGACTATCTAAATTTTATTAGTGCACGCTTACTAAATTTAGCAGCATAATTGTGGTTCAGTAAAGATTCACCTTCAACTCCCAAAATAAACTCATTAGATGTATCTTATGCTTGTCTGTGGAAGTTAAAAAGATCAACTGTATGCTCCTTCTGGAAGCCCTTTTGCTCAATGTTCAATAGTGAGGAGTGGGCCAGTTCCAGACCAACAGTATTTTCAAGACTAGGATCTGCAGAATTGTTCAACTTCTGATAGAGAGACATCCTTGCTTTCATTTTTCATTTTTTACTGATCCATTAATATTAAGAAATCCTACTCAAAATAACAGAGGACTCTGTCTTGCAAAAACCTGGTCTCTTATGCCCCAACATCTTCATTTCCGCAACTGCCCCATTAAATCATTTCATAGCAAATTCTTTACAACCTTCCTGCAATAAGATTTTTCTGTTCCTCTATAAATGACACTCCTGGATTTAACTAATATTGAAAAGAATAGCTTCCATCATTACTTGATAAGGAATCAGAAATACTGATTTTAAAGCTTCAGTAGAGTTTCAACTATGGAGTATGGTTGCTGCCAAAGTTTCAACCATGACTAGGGGGAGTATGACTAACCCTAGTGCCACACAGATGTGATTGTTACAGCTGGCAAACGGCATAGTATATTAAATCTCACACTACAGAAAACCAAAAGCTGCATCTACAAGGCCTAGTGGAATAAGCAATCTTCCTTCTGCTAGAAATCTCTTTTCCAGAATTAGACCAGTAAGATATATCTTCCCTTTAGTATTGAGTATATTTAAACTTATATTGGTTTTGTCTTTTCTTTGCTTTTTTATTATTTCTGCTGAGATATTTCTATAATCATACAGAATATAATATACTTTGTGTACCTGAATGGTAAGAGAGAGTTACAGAGCTTACTAAATCATATGTACATCTAAGAAACTTCTGATTTTGTAAAATGAAAAAAAATTAATACTGTAATTTTACAGGGGTTTCTCCAGTGATCCTTAATCACCTTTGTAGTATATAACTAGATTCACCAAAAAATTAAAACCTTAACTCATATACCCTGGCACCATTATGATAACTATTTTATGTACCCGGATACACAGTATTAAGGGTTGTTTCTCCTCCTCCTGTCTGAGAAAAGGAACAATCCAAAAAAGTAGCCATACGAATGGGAAACTTAAGGTTTTCAAAGTGTGGTTCTTAAAGGAACACTATATTAAGCCAAACGACACTGCAGCTACAGTTTCTTAAAACATCCTCTGAGAGTCTAAGTGCCAAACGTTTCCACTGAAATCACATGAATTCTGCTGTAGGTTAAAACTAGGTTCAGGATTAAACTTTTTAATCACAACAGGCATATTAAACAAGCATAATACCAAATGTGATGCTGATTTCATTCATCTGAGCACAAAAAATATGATACTTCAGTGTATAGAGTGGAACATTGATGCACAGTCACACACAGAAGTTGGACAAGCATTGCTATACTGTTAAGCAGGTTTAGCAGCTAGCATTATAAGGAGAGAGAATTAGAAGAGAAAGGAATATAGGCCTGCCTAGTGTTGAGGTCTAACCACAACATTTTGGGTGTTTTATAAAGCAGAGGAATTCATAATTAAACATCTCATAAGGAGGAGAATTAGTTGCTTTAGAGCAAACAGGCTGCCATGGGAATCAACGAAGAACATTAACATGAAATGCTGAGGCACCTCTTAAAATCCCATACCTCTCCAGGAGCTAAATAATTTATTTGGGGATGCAACAAAGTAATTATTTTTAAAAAAAGAGTCATAATTCTGTCAGAACGTTTTTGCAAAACAATGGTAATAATAATGAAAGTACCAATATCCTTTTATTAAATAAATCAGGATAAGTGCAGAGTGCATAATATTCATACTCAACTTCCAACAATCTCCCAACTCTAAGGTAGAGTGTACTAGACTATGCAGTTACCTGAGTAGCTAGTTCTCTGTTTTTGATGCTGAAAATTCAGCTATTTTATGTATTTATTGCATTCAGTAATTACTGTGAACCAAGTTACTAATGGAAATGTCCTTCTTTTCATATCAGATTTCTAATCGACCAGCAAGATCTTGCATAACACAAACCAGCTGCAAACGGATCATACCAGAGCCACATACTGACACAGCTCCCCATATCATCTTGTCCTAGATGAATATGTCAATATTAATAAACCAAAGAATTTCAACTATTTATAACCACTTATTGCCTAAAATGGTTTCAATAAAAATGATGTTGTTTAACTCAGTGGTTTAAATAAAATAAATTTAGCTAACACTGTTAAATATGTGTCTAAGTTATTTTACCATGTTTTATAGCCTTTTCCTTGACATCAGTGCAACTGTCAGGCATTAACTATGTTGATAGTCTTCTGAGACTACAAAGTTTCCCCCAAATCCCTCTGGTTTTAATTTTAGCTATTTATTGCCAACTTCTCTTCAGCCTGAGTCCATTTTTGTTGAAAACCTCACACGGCCCTTAAGAAATACTGTGTAAGCTCACTGCTGTTTGCAAGTATAGACTGTATTTTAGAAGTTCAGCATATAGGTATGGGGTAGGTTTTCATGCTTTTGTTCTGCTTATGTCTGCAGATGGATCTCAGTGTGTTGCAGATATCCTACCCTCTAGTTTCTTTGGAACAATCAGCATGTGATAATCTGTGCTATACTTCCATTAACTATCCCCAACATCATTCAGAGTTAGTAAGCACCAGATTTCTTTCACCTTTTTAACCAACCAACTCAACTAGAAAAGAAAATCACAATCCAAATCCCTGCTTCATTGCAAAAGGATGAAACTTTCCAGAGGGTTACAGACCTAGAGCCTAATACAACTGTTCCATTATTGCTCCAGGTATTTCCTTCAATTGTTTTCTTCCTGGTATGACATACAATCCACAGTAGGGGACTATTTTGAATGAAATGTCTATTCACAGCTGCACAGTCTCCATAAAGCCAACGGTGACTTTTAGTCCTACTTGCCGATGTCCTATGTTTTTACACATATACCTAGCTAGCTAGCTAACAAGATGGAAAAATAATGTTGGGAAAAGAGTAAAATCCAATGGTTTAGGATTTAAACCACCATTAAGTAATAGAAATTAGGAGACAATCTTCCATGTAAGTGGAAAGGCCCATATTATGTACTCTTACATAAACACCTCTGAACCTGCCCCTAAAGCACAGCTTGTTCTTCTCAGCATCAGACACACCTGACTAGATATCAGAAGACACTTCAGTGAGCCCTAATTTATGTCAGAATTTTTTCCAACCCATCTCTCCTCAACATCAAACACATGAATATCATGGAAAGAGACCCACAGTTTTAAGACATATAGTTGGGGGGGGGGGGGGGGAAACTTGAGGTGTCCAAACCTAAGTTGAGGCAAGACCTAGTTAATTCAGATAGGAAGAAGGATTAACTACTAAGAACTTGCCTACAGCTATTGAGGGCATCATCTACTTGTTTGCCAGACAACAGTGATATTGAGGGGTTTTTTTAGGATCTTGATGTTATAAAAGACTTAATAGCTGTAGTATCACATAATGCCTACCTCTATTTGTGACTCAACAGAAAAAACATTCCTCTGTCAGAAACAGACAAGACAAACTTTGGTGTTGACCATAACAGTGTCCTGATCCACTGTCACACCTCAGAGTGTGGGAGGTGAATTCTTTAAACATATGATGTAATGAGGCTGCAATTCAGCCAGGAAACTACTCTCATATTTTTTGAAGAATGAGGAATATAGTGTTGTTTTCTAACAAGTCACATGAGATATTTCCTCAGATACTGCATTTTAAGTGTAGACTTTTTATTGGCACAGTCCACACTTGACGTGGTAAAATTAACAGCCATATACAAATTTAAATTGCATGCTCCTTTTTAAAGAAACAAAAGAGCTTTGCATAACCTGTAAGTGTGGTCTCTTCTTATGAAGAAACTAAAATTTAAGACATATAAGTGCTAAGCAAAACATAACCCATACACTTTCTCCTAAATATACCTTGTGTATCTTTACAAATTATGCTCAAACAAAAGGATGCTGTACACTTGCAGGATGCATTACCTCCCAGAGCAGAACACAGCAGAACAGACACGAGGCCTGGGTTTTTAAATAGCATTCCATCACAAACTCCTTCCATGCCCTGCAGGGAATGATTTCCAATCTACCTTAAGCACAAGAATGGAGTTTCTCTGACTGTTCTTTGTATTATTTTTCCAGTATGCTCAGGCTATGAATGATTGCTTAGTATTTTTCTTTCCCCTATCTGTTTAGGAGATGTGGCAGTGAGGCAAGGTCAGGAAATTCTATTTTCACTAGAAGAAAGCTATTTTAAGTAGAACCACCAAGATTCAACTACGTAAATTTAATTTTATAAATATTTTTAAAATCAGACTGAATTCTGCTCATTTCTCTTCTCAACTCAATTAAAAAACAACAGGCAGAGGGCTAAAGGGCTTCAAAACATGAGTTTAACTGTGGCACGGCATCAATTCTGTTACGTCTGTAAGAAAACTTTCATAACAGCTTTCATAATGAGAGATATCATTCTCTCACTTTTTTTTTTTTTTCCTTTCCTTTTCTTCCCTTTAGCTGAAGCGCTTCCATGGACAAGTAACCTTAAAATAGGTACTTAAGAAAGATGCATCTTGGTGTGCATTCATTGCTCCATAATTGAGCACAGATTTTCTTTTATCCTGACTGTTAACGATCATGATAGTGCTGATAACACTAAGTATACAGAAATGTTTGGGAAACAGGTCTGCTTGGTAGCAGCTAGCATCTGCTATTAAGTACATTAAGATTTTCTATATGTGGAGAAACAGTCAGAAAAAGAGGTTCTAAGTCACAATACTAGAACTATAAAGAACATACTTAATTTGTTCCAAAGGCATTAGTCATCTGAATAAAGCCTAAAACATCTAAATCTACAGAGCTTCTAAAACACTTGGAATCTCTGATCAGTAAATAAAATAATGTGGGTAACCAAACCTCTTCTCAGTCTTTTCTTATTTTGCACACATAAATGGGATTTATTGGGGAATTTCTTTATTCAGAAGATTGCTCAGCATCTTAAAGGATTTCAGAAATGGGCCATACAAAAAAAACACTTTAGTATGAGATCAGCAGCATTTTCTAAAGTAGTCATTCTACTTATATTAGCTATGAAACAAATACAGAAGTATTTGCTTTATGTTCTTATGAAATGCATACAACTGTGCATGAATGAAAAAATCATGCCTTAATCACACACACTTCCAAACCTACCAGTATGAGCAAATACATTTGCTAATTTGGATATTTGAAAGTAGAAGTGATGATAAATTATCTGAAAACTGGTTTTAAGAGCACCTAGTTGTCCAGATTTTTGTGTTTTGTAACAGTAGCCTCATTTATTACAGAAACATACCTGAAAATACAATATAGTCCATGTGGCACTCACAATAATTCCGTAACAGAAATCAGCTGCTATGATTTCCTGTAGAAAGCATGATTCATTCTGGATCAAAACCAACTTAAACACTTTCTGCTTTCAGTTAGAAGTTAGAGATTTCTGGCACAAGATGTTAAAATTTATTAGTGGACTGTTTTACTGCACTTTTAACCCTTCTTCTCAAATGAAAAAGCCCTGAAAACTCAAGATGCCACCTACAAACCTGGTTAAATCTAATAAAAAAGTAAGATCATTGGCAATGGAGCATTAATAGCAAAGTTCATGTTTCATTGAAGGTCCCAATTCTAAGAGTTGTGGACTCCTATAGATGGCAAAATAAACACTACAAAATTTAACAAGTACTAAGCTACAGAGAGGTTATTTCATCCAGCCAAAAGCAAAATGACAAAACATTATTATTTGGCAAGGAATATACTTCATTTTTACCTTATGGTACTGAATGTTATTAAAAATTTTTTAAGAATCATATTTACCAAATTGCTTTTGAAAGCAAGCTATATAGCAGCACAAAACCTTTATATTTTTACACTGAGTCAATATTTAGCATTCAGTCTGAGTATCTCACACCCCTACACTTGTAAACCAGAAATTCAAAACTCCTCCCTGGTCAAAATCAAATTTAAAACTTGGGACCTCCTCCTTCAACTCCCAGGAGGAAATATGGAGAGTAAGGTGCCATGAACCCCTCAAAATCTGTCCCTGTCATTACAGGGTCAGTGAGCAATTTTGCAAGTGGATCCTCTAAAATGTTATTCCCGTGTTACACATAAGAAAACAAAGACAACAAATGGACTTGCTGAAGATGAACGTCCATAGAAGAAAAAAACCAAGAGATAGAGATCTACTAGCAAACCTGTCTCATTCTTACATTGATTTCTGGTTTTGTTTTTATTAATCATTGCTAAAACTTCTTTCATAGCAAATTAACACATTCTGTTGCTTCAGTTTTCCAAAGAAATATGCATGTGTAATCCAAATCTCCCAAGTTTTCATCTACAAAGGATTTAACCCCTACAAACTGAAAATAGCTACTACACATTGGAAGAAGTATTCAATTTTTTCCTGTAGAACTTTCTCGTTTCATACTTTTTACATCCCCTTTGATTACTTAAAAAATACATTGTTTTATCTCTTTCAACATTTACATTTCTTTTTAGTATCGAAGGAAGCTGAAATACAGGGATTTGTAAGAAAAGATTTTTGTTCTCATACAAGCATCACTGCAGCCACAGGTTTCAGCTATAGCCATGCTGCTTTTATTTTTCACATTTGATTAAGAAATAAATATTATATTCTCCCTATTTGTAGCTGGCAAATCTCTTCTGAAATCTGGAGCCATGCTGATGCAAAAGGAAACAAAACACTGTAATTTTATTGTAAACAGACTCCAATTTCTGACTTGTGAGAGTTCTCTCAGGTTTCAGAACTGTAATTTAACTCACTGGACTCAAATTTGAACAAGATTACGTTACAATGAGCAATTAAAAATACATATGATTTGATACAGATATTCATCAGTCTTCAGAGTCTTCATTTCATCTTATTCTCTGTAGCATTTAAAATATACTTGATTAGAAAAACTAAATTCCACTTTTAGTAAAAATACAGTAATGTATAAACCACTATTTATAGATGTTTTAAAAGTATTTGGAATATTTTTAAATAGAACAAATACAAAAGAAATAATACCTTCTTATGTAAAATAAGTCAAAGCCTACTTTTTTGTATCTTCTCTACTTTAGATATGTCCTGGATCCTTCTGGATTTGATCAAACAGGAAAAATGCCCAAGAAAATATTTGGATTTGCCCTCATTTTTGAGTTTCACAAAATTAAAATTCCATCTTTAAAATTCATCAATACCACTCAAAATATTATTTATAGCACCTTTAAGAAACTTTTTATGGCAAACTTACATGGTATGCACGTTCATCATTTGCAAATTTTTTGGGGGCTTCGTATGCCCTTGTCAAAATCTAGCATTCCTAATTTCAAGTGAGTATCTATAGTCTACAAGAGTTTCTCGATAAAATAAACTTTTGATAGCCACCAAGGTCTTGCCACTTCAACCATCATAAACCCAACACATTTCTAAAATTTTCAAGACTTACAAAAACTGGTCTTGAGAATAAGTATCAAAGCACTTAAGATCAAAACCCAAGTGTTGTGCATTTGTGAAGTGAATCAGAATAAGACTCAGGCCACACAGTTTCCACACAAAGAGAAAGTTCTTGGGAGCCAGAAGAGGGAGCCAAGCATCTGGCCTAGATTCTCCAAAATGTCAGAAGAGGCACGGCTTAGATGATGAAATTCCATAATAAGATTCCTTATGTCATAGGCTGAAGACCACTGATAAGCTTTAAATGCTTTAATATTTCATTTGATTTACACAAATGGATTTCCAGCACAGGTATTAACATCCCCTTAGCTGGATGCAATAATACATTATCATTGACTCTTCCCTGTCTAGGCAAAACACAGCACCTACTGTTGAACACCTCATTTTTAGGAGATTGCTCATTTGTTGGTAATGGTAGTTGGCCATAAATGATCTGACAGGAAAATGACCCTGTCTGGTGTCAAGAAATAGACTAAGAGCAACTTTTTTTTATGGTTTAGTTGGTAAACTCTCCACATTATTCTATATATGTGAATTTGGATTAGTTTCAAAGTCCCATTCAAAGGTTCCATCTATGTGGAAAAAGAGGCAAACAGAACAGTCAAAAAAACCCAAAGCAACATTATTACCTTCATTTTCAAACATTTATGAACATTGATTTTTAGCCTGCACTTCAAAAACTAAATTAAAAAAAAAAAAGTTCTCTTAGGTACTAAGAGGTATTACCACTTTGTTGAGGACATTAATGTTTATTTAGGCTATGTAGACATGCTGAGAGCCTATATATATATCCTAAAGTTTAGGCAGTCTAAGACGTTGTAATAGAATAAATGAAATTAAATTTCTCCTCCTGTGTCTCATAAAAAGGCCTTTGTTTATGCCACTATCATCAAAATTATTTGTAAGCCATATTACTTGCCATACTATTGGCCCAGAAATAACTACATAAGAAAGAAATGAGTACACATTTACAGAGAAGAGCTTCTAGAAGCTTTATCTTAACATTTCCTCACATCATTTGATATGCTTGGCTGGACCTCTGAGTAAAAATAAATTATCGCTTTAAGTTTGAAGGTGTACTTTTGTAGTGGATTAAAATTCATGCATCCTTTCATTTGATGACTGCTTCAGGCTTTCTTTTTAGGCAGCTTCAAAAGGGGGAATATATGTATACTTTTTCAACGCTGAGCTGCCTTTTTAAGCTGGACAAATATGAGTTACAATGTGCTCCAAGGGAAACAAAAAAAGAGCACATTAAAAACTGTCACTTGTATGAAGAAAATAACTCCTGAAATAGACATTTCCACATTTCCAGGACAAATTCAGCACTATCACAAGCAGACCTTTTAAATAGTCTTATTAAGTTTGCTGGGAAAGTAAAGCATCCATTGCAAAAAAGTCCCATCTATGTTCAAGTTTAACTATCACTTTGCTAAACATCTAACTCATTATCAGGATCTAATGACTTGTGAAGCCTACATAGTCATTGATTTTATCAATAAAAAATTTATTATTTCACTATGATTCTGCAGAATCACTGAGATATGCATTTGAAAATGCCTACAATCTTCAACTTTGTTCAGAACGTAATTCTGTGCGTAATATTTACTCATCTGTGCCTACAATCTTCAACTTTGTTCAGAACGTAATTCTGTGCGTAATATTTACTCATCTGTGCCTACAGAAAGAAATTTGGTCCAGGGAATTGTGACATAGTTTATATAGCTCCTAGAATCTTCATTTATTTTGTTAGTAGTGTGATTTTTCACTGTAGTAGTTACATTAGTATAGCTCCTGTTCTGGTTCTGCCCCAATGCCAGAATAACAGTTTAATCCTCTGAATTTACCAGAATATATCACTCCAGCACAAAAACCTTTCTATAGAAATGACTGTACCCATGAGTGGAAAACATGCTACTTTAATCAGGCTATTATATGAAAGGAACACAGAATATGATGTATAGAAGTGTTTTGAGAACCTTGTCCCTAACCTACAGGATTTCAATTCATGTCCTGCAGCGGCACAGAGAATCATGCAAAGCATCTGAGAGCCAGGGTCAGTAACCAATTTCTCTTGTAACAACATTAAACCCCACTTTCACAATTAGTATTTGGAAAGGCAGACAGGCCTGATTCTGTAGGGATTAATGTGCATTCAGCAAAGTATTAAGGTCTGTGAGGAGCAAAACAGGAGAAAAATTCTGAAAGATTAGACAACCGGTAAATAGATTAGGAAGGTAAATTGCCATAACAATTTCTAGGTGAATAAAACTTCCAAAATTATTTTATGTAATACTACTTTTAATAGCAATTAATAAAAATGTTGTGCTTTTTCAGTGGAACAGCTGAAATGGACAGCTGTTGGAAATTTATCACTAAATTGTTTTACAACACTTTTCAGAAGCAGACTTCAGAATTTTCCACCAAACACCATTTTACATTACAAGGAAGAGCTGTTTCTGTCAGTGTTCTACAAAAAAATTAAAATAAATAAAAATATTAATTTCTACCACCACTTTAGGCTGGTTTAAGTACTGTTCAAGCAGACTGTAGGATTGTCTCTGATTTAAAGAACTCAAAATTTACAGGCTCTTCAGAGGAATCACTAATAGATGGCATAGATATAACCACAGCAAGAGGAGGGAACCGTAACATGATGTGAGAAATAGTACATTCTGTAACTCGTTGGCTAAATGGTACACTTAGTTTTGTCAGTTTACTGGTGGGATGTTTCTAGGAAAATATTTAGCACGACAATGGTGCAGAGATTCTAAGAGTCTCTTCACGGCATTTTCCTTTCAGCAGAGCTGACATGCACCAGCCTCATGGTGCAGAAGACAGAGAACTGTGCAGAATTCCCATTGCTGCACATCTAATAGCAATTACGAACCCCACAAGTTAGATGGCTAAAAACCTTAAGAAATTCCCAACAGCATCATTTAAAATTAAAATTTAAAAATACCTTTGTAATTACCATGTTTCAATTCTCAGGAAAATAAGCTGCCTTCAACAGAACCACCTGACAGAAGTTGCAGTTTACAAACCCCAGTGAAAAAGGATTGTTTCTCATGGTCAAGATGCCTGAGCCTGTTGTATCTGTCTCAGCTGTCCATAGCACACAAAGAGCTCATATAATTTAGCTGTGACCAATTCTTTCACCTAGCAGGGAATCTCCATATTACTTTCCCATCATCTTCACAGATTATGTGTGACCTTTTGTTGTTTCGCTAATAACTACTTATAAAATATAACAACATATAACTTAAATGTGCAAACATTTACTACAACAATTACAGGTCGGCCAAATGAAATTCCTGATGCTGCAGTCATGGAATAGATGAGCGGGCATCATAAATCTAGAATCAATTCTGTATGCTGGGTTGCGCAAATAAGCTCGGATCAAACACAAAATCCTCTGAAATTGAGAGATTCAAAGTAAACGAGGCTTTTGGATAACACTACAGTAGTTTAATGTTCTGATTTTATAAATGTTGAATAGCAGAACAGGGAGAGAACTTGCTCTTGACTAATACATTATCCCAGGAGTAATGAAACAGAACTGACAGATGCTAAAGAAAGTCATGCTGATATTTTCTAAAGACACATTGCTTTTTTCTTAGTAAAAGAAAAACAACAATGCTGCCCAGGGAAAAGCCAGGTGTGTATAGCCATATTTTAAGGAGGTTCAACCAGGACAAAATAATGATAGGACTCAAAAAACAACAACAAAAAAATCCTAAAAAACTGATAAGACAGGCATCTGAAATGGACAAATTAATTTTAATAGGCACAATAAAATTCTCTGCTCTGTACATCAGACAGTCATTTAGGGCCTACTCCACTGTAGCTCATTAAAGATTTCTACTGACTTTTGTGATCTTTGGTACAGGAGCTGAGATTTTTGTAACTGTAAAAGGAAATCATTCCAGTTTGGAGTACAAATTACAGTACAAGGTAGAAAAAAAAAAAAAAATCAGATCCTAATGTATCCTTTTACAGCATAAATAACAATTTAAAAGGTAAAGCTAGTAACTCCATGCAGACAGCTGTTAAATGAGACCTTCTCTGGGTTGCTGAAGGTGAAGAGCACTGTGGAAAAGTCCAGGACTTGTCCCTCTGTGCTGGAGGAGATCACAGTGTCAATTACAGGACAAACTTCATTTCACTGGCTCAAAAAGCACTGAACTCCTCTTTTTTGGTATATTACCTTGATAGCTTTTTGTAGAAATACCATTATTTTAACCTTGTCGTCTCAAATTTTTTTATACATACTGTACATATTTAGACCTAAGTTAACTCATTTTCTATGCTTGCCACAAGAGCTAGTTTCAAATTTCTGTTAAAAAGTGCCAACTATATAGTGATGCACATTTTTCTTATGGTGCACAATGTTGTTCTCCTTCCATAAGGAGTCTTGCAGCATGAGGTGTAGGCTAGAACTTCACCACAAATCACAGAATCCTAAAATCACGTAAGCCAGAAAATACCCCAAGAGGTCACCTAGTCCAGCCTCCTGTTGAAAGAATGTCCAGGTAGAGTAGCAACTGACCCATATTTTTCTCAGTCATTTTTCTTTTGCTGTCAATGCACTTCTATGTGACATCACGGTTGCCTCTCACATCCCTCTTCTTTTTTCAGCTCCAGCTGAGCTTCGAATTCCTTAATTCTAACCCTGCATGCTGAGGCAATGTCTCTGTATTCCTCCTGGGTAGCCCATTGCTGCTTCCACTTTCTCTGTACCTCCTTCTTGTGTTTGAGCTCAATCAAGAATTCCTTACTTATCCATGCTGGCCTTCTGCCATGATTGCTTGACTTCCTAAACATTGCAACAGACTGGTTTTGTGCTTTGAGGTGGTTGTCTTTGAATATCAACCAACTGTCCTGCATCCCTTTGACCCTCTGGGCAGTCTTCCATTAAGCCTAAAAAGAAGATCCCCAAGTAAGCCAAAACCTGCTTTCTTAAAATCCAAGCTTGTGATCTTATTCTTACTTACTCTGTGTTCTGGGATTTTCAACTCCACAGTCTCATGGTTACTGCAGGGAAGGATGCCGTTGCCCTTTGTATCTTTGACCAGTTCTTCCTTGGTTTTGAGGAGGACGTCTAGCAGAACATCTCCCCTACTCAGCTCATCATTCATCTGCCTCAAGAAATTGTCTTCTGCTTGCACCCAAGCCTATCATGCTTCCAACAGATTCGTGGGCAGCTGAAGTCTCCCATGGATGCAACAGCCTGTGCCTACCCTACACATATGAACATTAAAATTTATTTCCCTTTCACCAACATTGTACCTCTGTGTCTATTGGCAATAGCACCACTATATCCACTTTCAAAGGCAGCAGTGCTACCACTTTGTCCTGTTTGTCCCTGCGACACTGCTACCTAACTGGAGGATATACTACTACTACGTATGCCATCTCCTGAGAGTTACAGAGGTAAGGTTCTACCATCAGGAATGAGTTGAATGATCAGCATAGCAAAGTGGAGAATTAGTATAGCACAATTTTGTTTTCTATTAGCTTTCACCGCTTATCTTCCTACTTTGGTTGTTAGATCATAACTATGCTCTGGTACAAGATGTTATGACTAAAAGCCAATGTAATTCCTCATCAGCTTGACCCTCTACTCACATCCACACAGAGGTACGCAAGTTACCATATTACCAAAAAGCGAATGACTACAAATGACGACAATTCAGGAAAATAAATACTGTAGGAAATTGTTACCTTTGCTTTTAGAAGCAAGCAAAAGACAAATGCTATTTGCTCACAGAATTTTTTGAACAGCATAAACAAGAGACTTGCAAACCACATGATCTTTTCCTTTCTTTTCAGCTCAAATAAGGAATATTTTTCTCTTCCCACTCCTCTTATTTCTTCATGTTACAGTGACTTTTTCCTCCTTCATGCTTAGGCAGTGGAACTGAATGCTGATGAGACAAAACTAGGTGCAACACTAGACAGTCACTCTTAGTCTGATTCCCTGAGCTACTACCCACCCAACTCAGGCTATTTTAAGTGACAGGTAAGCCAGACTTACAAACTGCAATGAGTTTTATTCATATATGCTAGATTGATCAGGTCATTCTGTCATTCTTAACCAATGATGAATAAAAACAACATGATTTGGGGGGGGGGGGGGAGGACTGGAAAAATAGAAATTTCGTAACAATTTTGACTAATATGTTTCATCTTTGTGAAAGAGGTAACAGCAGTCACACAGCCAAATCCCACTGAAATTCCCTGTTCACGAGAAAGACATCTTACCTCCAAAAATACCAAGATATTTTCAACTACCGTTACCTGAAAGCTCAACAAATAGCTACGACAAATATTTTAAAGCTCCTTATATGATGACATAGGCACTGTGCTGGCAAGTTCTTCGCTTTCCAACAAATGATAACATTGACAGATCATCGTCATGCCAATCTAATAGAGCAATGGATGAAGATTTATTAGAGGGTTAACATTAGAATCTAGGGTCAGATCCAGCTTTCTCAAAAAAAAAACAAAAAACCCCACCAAAAACCCACCCACCAAAACCCCACACCACAAAAGGGAAAAAAAAAAAAAAAAAAAAGCTTCACTGGTCTTGAATTACAAAATTGCTGACCACACATGTAAAAAGCTGGTAAAACTGCTAGACATTTGCAAAAGAACACAAAGATCAAAGTAAACACACTTAAAATCTTAAAATCTTTAGGAGTCAATTAAAAAGCTAATGCAGCATCTTCATCCAAGTATCCAATCAGTAAAGTGTATCTCATTACTTAAACACAGATCATAAACCCCTTTTTTCATTTTTCCAGTCATTTACATTCATATTTGGATACTGTCACAAAGCTGCCATGATGAGGAACCAAAATGCAGGTTTGTTTTGGGTTTGGTGTTTTTTGTGTTTTGGTTG
>JAVJGG010000088.1:33643461-33676963 GCA_035590195.1 Aviceda cuculoides | reverse complement strand
TAAAAAAAAACACCACACAAAAAAAAAAAAAAAAAAAAAAAAGATAGCTTCTGAATCTCTACCCTTAATAATTAAACTAGTTACAAGTCTGAAATGAAAACAATATATCTTTATTTACACCATTTTTCTCTTACTGGCTTATTACAGATTCTGAAGAACATCTACCTGCATATCTTATTAGCAGTACCCAGCAGATCGTCTACAGACAGCTTTCCTGAGTGTCAGCTTCTGCACATGAATCCAATGCCATCTCTCACTTTCCTTTTATTATACCAAATAACTTAACTTCTACTGTGTTTTTCCCATTTGTTGAAGAATCTTGTAGAAACCATATTTATAACCCAGATACTTCAAATTAAGTGACATTATATTCCCATTCCTAGAGAAGAGACAAATAAGAAGCATCAAAGAATTTCCTTTTACATTATTTGCTGTTGTATCTATCTTCATATCAATGCTCAATTCCTACAGAGTAGACTGCATATTATGTAATAGCTATGCATATTTGACAATGCTGTAAACAATCTGCAAAAAACTCATAAAACTTGGTCAGGCAAATCTATTCTTCAGAAGGTTCGGAACCAGGCCAGTGACACTGCCTCCCCACCCCTGCCTGAAAAATCTTTAAAAATATCTAATGGATACTTAACCTTATCTTGCCACATCTACATTACAAGCTAAAGAATGCCTTCTTGTTATTTTATGTGAAAATACAGTAAACACCATAACAAACCATTCTGCCTTTTGATTCTCTTTGGATGTTTCAACTGACTACAATGTGTCTTTCCAGACTTGCCAGGTATTTCTCATTACAGCAATTGCTGAATAAAATTTCATTTCCACTGATAATGAAAATCTGTTACAAACTTCATATTCCAGTTAGCATTGCCTACAGCACGCACAGAGAAATGTCCGAGTTAAACATAATACGTGCAACCTCAGCTCTAGGAAGACGATGCTGTTGGCTGCCTGAAAAGCACTACTCTGTACTGTCCCACTCCCCCCTACACACACCCCCCCACTCCCATCCCTGTCCTTTACTCCTCATTCACTGCAGGCATTTGTCAGCTGAGAAAATAGAGGCTGACAGGGAAGGTCATTGTGACCAATTGTAAGTCTCAGCATACAAATGTGCCTTTTAGCTGTTGGCTACACAAACAGTGACCGTGTCGTATTATTGATAAATCCTTGAAAAGACTCTAATGTATCTTCATTTCAGAAAACAACTGCCTTCAAGGTTGCTCCAAGAATATAAGCAGCCAGAATGCTGAAGAATTCTCAAAGTTGGCATTCTCCTGAAGATTAAAAGATAATAACACTTCTATTAGAATCACTCTGCTACGCTGTATTGATCTCATCAGGGAGGCCACTGCAGGTCTAATATGAACAGAGCAGTTTTAGAATTAATCACAGGGGTTTTTATTATGGTTCATAGGGCTCCTCATTCAAATGGCATCGTTTGCAATATTTATGGCCTAGATTGGTTGCCATTATTAAGTGCAAGTGTGCCACATGGTGTCTGGCCTGCTGTGTTAAAACACAAAGTCATTCTTCAAAAGTAAATCTTATCTAAACTACGCACAAAAAGCCAATTACTTTTTGATTTACATTTTAATTTCACATTCAGCTTTTCCCTTATATACAAAAACCTTACTTAATCTTTGTTTTGGATTAACTAGCACAGGCATACAAGGTACACTTCATAGTTTTAAGAAGACTGTTACAGCATATTAATGCACTCTGCTCAGAAAGATATATATTTGGTCAATGACAAGCTACAGTTTCTCCATGAGAAGCAAATGAAAAGGTGGAAGAAATACAGCATCTTGGAAAGTGGACTGGCCACTGATCTTCAAGATAAAACTGACTCATTAAGGCTCTCAACTTAGACTGTGCATTTGAAAATGAAAAAAGCATTCGCCAATGTCATAGCAAGCCCTTACTGACCAGTTCCAATAGTAATTTAAGGTACAGCTCTTTAATTTCCATGCTCCTTGCTGCTGCTTTTTTTTTTTTTTTTAAAATCTTCTTTGCCACTTCACCTACGCTCAGTTAAATCATTCCTGTTTACCCAATCTCAACAGTATATTCTTGCCATGACACTGACAGAAGTTTGATCAGAACAAAGGTGAATGAGTATATGCACTCCTGATGCCAAGTTATTAAATTACTTAAAGTCCTGGGAAAACGTTTGTGTGGGGATTTTGTGGGGTTTCTTTTGGCTTTGGTTTGTTTTTTTAAACTGGCAAGAACCTTAGAGAGCACTCTCCTTTTCCTCACCAGAATGGTCAAGCGAGCTCCAGGAGCCTACAAGCATACTAAACAAACAATTAAGCCCTATCAAGCACACTTAATTTATTTTACATTTATAACCCTATGACAGGGTTAGCTAACTTACTGTCATGTTCTTAAAATCATCCCATACAAAAGCAACAGAAAGAGTGCTGTGAACAGTAGGACCAGGAGGCAAAAGAGCCAATTCGGGCTTGTTGTTGACGGGGGGGAAAGGCTACTGGTTTTGTCACTGACTTGACGTCTTCCCCAGCTCATATAACCTCTCTGAGGTAAGCAACACCAGCTTAGCCAAACTGCATCTTCCTCTGTGGAAACTGCAGAAATTGGTAACCTTTGCACAGGCTTCCACAACTGGCAAAGCGAACTCTGCAGACTCGATTACAATGGAAGATGGAACATTTCAAAAGGCTTCTCTTACCACCACAGCTTCTCCAGGATGAATAATTCTGACATTTCAGCAACCGGCTGGCCCACTAACGATGCAAAGAACAGCCACACGCACACACAGAGAAAAGGCCGTGCCTTCCTTTACGCAGCGAAGGGTACCTGCCGGAGGCCACCAGGGCCCTGAGGGCAGCCTGAGCCCTCCCCTGTCCCATGGAGCCCCCCGGCCCCTCAGGGGCGCAGGCCGGGCCGTGGCTCCAGCCTGGGCCGCGGCGAGGCAGTGCCAGCGCCTAGCCCGGCTGCCTGAGTCGCCTTGGGCCCGACTCGTCACCTCACTGGTGCCCGACTCCCTCGGGGCCAGCGGCACCACAGGGCTGCCAGGACAGGCCCCCTCAGCCTAGCTGCCGCCTCACTGCTCCCCTTGCTTTGACCACGCAGCTGAACCAACGGCAAATACAACGTTTTGGTCAAGAAACACACAGAGGGAAGCAGGGAGCCCTTCTGGCTGCATCTTTTGTCAGTGAAGCAGAGAAGCAGGCCTGCTCTTGAGACCACGCTTACATATCCACGTGACTTGCAAATGTATTCCCAGGTGCAGATTTAGGGTAAACCAAGTCAGAAATTGCATTATATACAAACAGGGTCATCCTCCCGAACTGAATACTTTTTGTCCCATATAAATGCATCCATGCTACCATCTCATTTTCCTCCTTTGCAGTTTTTACCTCTTTCTCCTTTATTTACCAATCGGAAATCTGACTGCAAATGCTTTTGGGGTGGTTTGATTGTGAAGATAAGCCTTACTGCATAACCCCCCCAACTCCAAAATTTACCTTGATGTTTCCATCACATCTTGGTCACTCCCAACTGCACATTGAAAACAGGTTTGGAGAACATGGGCACGCATCAGATCTTTCCACACACAGCACAGCATTTCACTAACGACCATCGGCACTAACTGAATGTGTGGAACTGGCATGGGAGGTTTTAATCATTAACATCATTTCACTTAAAAAAAAAAAAACAAACCAAAAACAAATCCTTCCTGAAAATTAATTAATTAAATTTTATTGTTTAAAAGGGTTTCCAACATCCCTAGTAAAGTATGTTGATATTTTTTGTCCTAATGCTCAGAGTCCATTGAATTTTTAGTGAACTTTGGGCAAGAAAACTGCACTGACCTTTGCAAGGCCATACAAGGAATCTACACACCAATTTCCCATTAAACCTAATCATTAACCTATAATAAAATGAATAATAATTGCTTGTCTAAATATCTTCATTGACTTTAAAATCCCTCATATTTTCTTAACTATTTGAAAGAAAGCCTTTATTATGACATTCATTTAATTTGAGGCACTAATTATATGTGGTAAGCACACACCTAAATGCTCTGAAGACTGGAAACACATTTAATGAATTTAGAGAATAATCGTATTTATCTGCTTAGTCAATGCAGAACAGGTATGCTTTTCCATGCTTGTTTTTCCTGAAAGCATGACATATGAAGCAGTAATACAGAAAAGACAAAATAAAAATGAATCGGCAAATGCCTCCAAACCCCATTAAGACTGCAAGAGATATATGATTACAGGCTCTTAATTCAGTAGACAAAAGCAACACCAAGTTCTGCTGAGATGCATCTGCTCTCTAGTCCCAACCTATTCACAGCATTCCCTGTCTCAGTTCAGTCCTTCCAGGATTCTGCTGTGAAGCATCTCCACAGATTTTTAGATTCTTCCAGTCTAAATGACCTGAGAAACAAAATAACTTTTACAACATGAAGTTAAATATACACACACACACTTATTTTCATCTTTGTCCCATACTGACCCACTCATAACTTCCATAAACAACTTGCACTGTAAACAACTCTCTTAATGGCAACCAATGAATACACTGGTAACAAAGAAACCAACTCACCTGAATTTCAGCCTGATAGCCAATGACAGTATTTCACAACATGCTATTAAAGCTGTTTGTTTCCACTTTCTTTGTATTTTCCACACTTAGTGGCTTATTCACATCTTTGTTGACCACTGCACTTTAAAGCCAACAACACAGTATATGGCATCTCCAAGATATGAACAGAATCAAAACTGAGATTGGAATACAGAAGTCTGAACCTCTTTCCTCTCACAACACCTTAGGACATCCACTTATGCTCTTATTTTGATAGCTAGTGAAAAAAGTTGTTTTGTTTTTAAAAAACTACATATTTTCTGTGTAGAACAGAACTTCTGAAAATAAGCACTTGGATCACAGCACCATCTTATTTACCCATCTTTACCAGCTAGGCTCCTGAAATAACATATTGACTATCATTCTCACCTATGACAGATTCAAACCTAAGTCTCCTGGAGTGAAAGATTAGAAAGTTAATCCATTTTGAAACCTTGCTGCAAGATAGTAATGCTTTAAAAAACAAAAGTGATGGATGAATATTATTCAGGTCAAATAAAATCAGAGTGCTAAGAAGAGGTAGCCAGTTTTCAGTTCCAACAAACAGTGTATGAAAAAAAACAAACAAACAAAAAAACAAAACAAAAAAACCCAAACCAAAACCACAAAACCCCCACAAACCATAAAATACGGTACCAAATCTGAATCACAGTGTGAATCTAAACACTCATATGATTACTAGTTGGCGTCCAGTTTAAGGAGATATTATAGTATTGAAGCAGTTATGAAGTCATAATACAGTTTTAATAAGCTTATTCATTATCTACTATAGCATGTTTCAGGGGGGACAGCTCTGATAACAGCACTGTTTTCAATATCTTTCTATAATGTCATTTTCAGTAAATTGCAGCCTCTTTTGCACATATGTGTGTTTATCTTAATACAAACACATATATACTAATGGAGTATCTTTAGTATCTTTTCCACCATTAAATCCAGCTTTCATATACATATATATATATATAATGTGAGTGTGTGTATATATATATATACGAAAATACAGCCTTCTGAAAACCTCCAAGTGCTGTATTCAATACCTGAAGTTCATATTTCAGGCTCTATTGGATTTATGCTTTTTTTTTTTACTGAAATTGCCTAGGCAATACAGTTCAAGTGGTTGTCATTAATTATACACTTGTATTTATGTCATAGTTTAGTATGCACTTGAGAACTGTAATTCAGATTCACTTAGATTTGGTTGTCCAGCTAAAGGGAATGAGACTAATTGATACATGAAAAGGGTGACACTTTGACTGGGTAAGATGGGAACTCCCAAAATGGATATAACCAGAAAACATCTCCAGAGGATGTCAGAAAAAGCTAAGTATTTCAGGCTGAATATGTGGAAAGTGTCCAGAGACTATAAAATAGGGCAGCATGCCTTGCTGGGGCAAATTACCCAGTTCCACCCAAGAGTCAAGTATTCCCTGTGCTTTTACACATATTTAAGATGCCCACTAGAGATTTAAGATGTACACTACCTAGAAGCCACTGCTATGCTTCCTGTATCTTTCTAAAGGAAGAAGAAAAAACAGGGAAGTAAGCAGGCAGGAGTTGCTGAAGAACAGACAAAAGAAATACAAGACAAAGTTTTTTCTTACACCAAGTTTTAAATAATGCTGCACTGAAACTGAATATATTTCAGGGCTCGGTTTAGTGGGCATGGTGGTGTTGGGTTGATGGTTGGACTCGATGATCTTAAAGGTCTTTTCCAACCTAGACGATTCCATGATTCTATTCTATGGTTTTGACATAATTTTATTAAGCAATAAAGAAGTCAGCAACCAAAAAGCCCAACTCAGTTTTAACTCCTAGAAGAGATGTCTCTCTAGGAAGAGGTGAGCCTTGTAAATGAAGAATGTATAATGGGACACAAAGTTGCTGTAAAAGCCAAATTCTCAATGGCCTTAGGCACCCAGTTACTTAAAAAGCTTTGCAGACTTTTGCAGATAGTGACCAGCGCCATTAATTTTACTATTTAGCTCACAACACAAAGCATGAACCAACAGCCTACTAATGCATACCAACTGTGACACAGCAATAAGTGTGAATGGCATGCTCTCTAATAGAGAGCTAATCTCCCTATACTGTATATTTGCTTAAGAATCCTTATTAGTGTAAAAACATTAAAGATAAGCACCAGAAATGTTGTTATAGTTTGTGAAATATGACTCTTTGCCATAGAAAATAAGGCATTTTCTTTGTAACTTGACCCAGATACCATAACACTATAGAACCAATTTAAAGAGATATGTGACCATTTTTCCTTGAGATTATTTTATAGATAAAATGGTAAGAAAATGCAGAACAATTATAGAGGCTCCCCTTCAAAATACTTTATTAATTTTACTTGTTTTCTATCATATGTAGTGCCCTAGAAACTGCAGGTGACTCCCTCAGCTTGACTAAATCCATATAGCTCTGTTCCCTATAATGATTTTCAAATCACCAACCAAAAATTACTTTCAGTCGGAAGCTGACAGGCAAAATCAACCCCTCACAGACACGTTTTTATTTTACTATTGCTGAAAGAAGTAGGAACTTAACAGCAGTAACTGTATAAATACGGCAGATAAACACAACTTTTCTTGCATCAAGATACCCTAAACCAGCACAAGCTGCTGAACTTCCATCTAGTACAGCCACGACTTACAGTAAGTCCACAGGTAACAGCATCATCCTATGAGGAATTACTAGCGGCACAGTGATGTTTAAGCAGGAATGCATTCAAGTTATATTTCTAACTCTCAGCAAAGCTTGTTAGCTCAGGCATCGTGGCAGAGTAACACAGAATCCCAATCCAAGCTGAGTCACAAAAATTCAGAACAAATACCTTCCCAGACCGTCTGGTTTTGCAACCACTCCAAGAGCAAGCCTGCGTTTGCTCACTGTTACCAAACACGCTCCCATGGCTCTGAAGATGTAACAGAAACAGTTTGAATTCTGCAAGTAGCATAAAGTTTCAAAGTATTAGAGATCTCTGATCCTCAGTGCTGCCAAAACACATAACGAAAAGGATGAGCAGATCTGCTGAAACATGCGTAAAGATGCGTGTATATGCCTGTGCAATGATTAGATCTTTTACCCAACAGTGTTAGCTCCAAGCCAGCTCCGTAGCTCTCAATAGTTCGGGCCTTCCGCACTACCATCTAAGCAGTTCAGGCATAACAGGTACTACCACCATTAGCCCAGGCCAACAGTGACACACACACACGGTCACTGCTCCTGCCCACCTGAAAGCACCTGGGAAACCAGAGAGATCTCCAGAGGACCAGTGCCACAGCCTAACACTGCTTCGTCTGGACTAGTTATCTGCCTCTTCTGCCATCCCGTTCCCTGCCTCTCTCGGGTGTAATGCAGGGTCCCATAACTGGAACACTGTTTGGCAGAACACCAGCAAGCACACGCAAATTCCTAGAGTTAAGGTTAAATTCCAAATGTGGACTTAACCCCCAATTTCTTCCCAGCAATGCTGTTTCAAGGGAAATATAAAGTATTGCAGTAAAGAGCATCACATGCATACATCACATTCTTCAGTAAGTTATTTAGCTTTGATTTTGGTGCAATAAATAAAATACAGTTGTGGACTTCAAAGTCAATGACCACTTTTAGACATACTTGGAAAAGGAAGAAAACCCCAGAATAAGTTGTCTTCAGTCAACTGACAATGCACCATTACAGAAAAATAGTTTTAAACTGTCAGTGATATACTTATTATATGCTTGACTAATTCTATGAAGAGAGGAAAGCCATGCATGACTACATAAAAGATATAAAAGGCAGATGATATGGAATCTGATTGCCAGTTTCTATAAATATGAAGATATATTTTTCTGATATAAGCAAAGGCAAAACATGACTTAGCCTCCTAGTCTGTTTGAAAATGCGAAGGTTTTTCACAGTGAGAAAAAGCTTGGACTGTGCTTTGGATGGAATGATGAACTAATGCCTTAAATACCTATAGTGTAAGTCTGATTATACATTTCTAACTCCCTTTCATGGTTTTCATATGGCAGAGATTCACTGGGAATACATGGACTGAGTTTCATTTTCATTTTCCTACTGGGAGGTATTTACTGCTGAGAAGCTCACCTTTTTGTATTGTACATTGACACTCTCTCTAATTATTTTTGATTGCCCATGCCCTCATCAAGTCCCTGTGATCTTCATCTAAGGACCACATCTAAAACCCCAGTTGTCTTAATCTTTTAGATCAAAGTGTGGACTGAATACACTCAAAGTCAAATTATGGGATAAACTATTTTCAAAGCTACAATAATAAACAATAGGCAGGAAGCGTGTAGCAGGGGGAGGTTACGTAGCACCTTTCAACTGAAAAACATGAGACTTCCTCTATGTATATTACTCCTTGTTAACAGACCAGTCACTGAAGGGCAAAGACCACCTGATTAAGCCCACAAATAACAAGTCAGCTTTAGAAAGGGAAGTGGAGATACCTGGAGATGCGTAGAGAGAGTTAGACTTCTTATCTTTGCCAACTCACAGAAAGTTTCAAAACAACTCAATATGTTGGCTTAGAAGTTAGATGCAATTTTATTTAGGCTGACAGCCTGCCTGTTCACCTTCCAATGAAAAAAATATACTGGCAAAGCTATTTTAATGCTCATGAACTCCTCCTACAGTTTCTATGCCCAGAAGCAGCTAAGAAAACCCAGGTTACTGTAGTACAATAACTATACGATACCTCCCCTGTGGCCCACCACACACGTTGCCACAGAACATCAGTGGGACCCAACATATTTACACTAAGACCACGGACACTTTCTACTCAAGCTGCTTAGCAGCATGGAAATCTCTCTCCAGCAGGCTCTAGTAGATCATGCAGGTGTGCCTAGCATAACTCAGGTTCAATTTACCTGAGGCCACTAAACCCATGGTGTTCATTACCCTGAGTACCTGACATCCAAGCTGAACATTAAGATGTTTCTACATCAAATCAACTCTCAGTCAAGCGCTAACTGTTAGTCTCCACTACGTGTAGCAGAGCTACACTAATTCTACCAGATACAGGTTTGGTGCTGCTGCTGTAATTATTAGATCTTCTTTATATGCTCCCCAATTCACTCTCAAACTAACCCTATTTCAGAAGTCAATTACCATATCCTAACACAAACTCCTAATTACTAGAGATGGGGAAATTGTTATACTCCATCTACAGTTCCTGACAACAGTACCACACCTACTTAATTTCAGCTGCTCATATTTCTCTGGTATAATGAAAAGAATTCACACACAAGAAATGCTGTGCCTATTCAGTGCCTAGCTGCATATGTCAAATTATCAACTGCCAATTCATACTAGCTGAATTCCTTTCATCAATGATAATGAATCACTTCTGTTAGCATAGGGTTACACACCATGTGTCTGACTATACTTTTGCCCTCTGAAAAAATTTCTGAAGAGCTATTTACTGAAGTTTTAGATATGGAGAAATTCAACATTAAAAATTATTGATGCCCACCATTATCTGTTTGCATACACACTCGGCAGGCTGGGCATGGAATGTTCACATACCAGCGGTGGATTAGTATTTTTAAACTATTTCTATTATTGATTTAACCACTTGAAGCTGCTGGAAGCAGAGTTCCTGTCACAGCTGTTAATGCAAAAGGCATTAGGGAAAATCCCTACTGTGAAGGTGTGCAAAAATGTTCACACATAAAATGGTGAGATTTCACTTTTCATCAGCATCATGTACAACTGTAAATCCCCATTTTTATTCAGCACAGCTAGATAAGAAACATGAAAGGGGAAAAGCTACTATTTTCTTTTTCTCATTTACTTTAGTTCTGTGTAAAGACCAGATCCTGCAGTCTACCCAAACTGAGTAGCATTTTTTTTTCCTCAAGTTTTTCCATTAAAGCTAATGCAGCCACTTGCAGAGCAGGGCTATTCAAAGAGAGGAAGGGTATCAGTGTAGCTCTGCACGATCACAAATCCATTAAAAAGATCCTTAAAAATGAAGAAATTAGCTTTGTCAGAAGTTGGAAGGGACCAGAACCTGCAACACTGTAACAACAGCTCTTGGCCAATGCAGTTTCTTTGGGCAAATTAGTTTCTTAATCAAGTTGAACTAAAAATTACTAAGTAAATAACTGACTTCCAGACAAGGTGAATAAAGAAGAAAAAATCCACTTAGTTTTAAATTTTGTCTTCTCTGCAGCTTAAGATTCATTCTGACTGAGGCTGTGTGTGGAGTCATAGTCTAAAAGCTACTCTAGAATAGTTCCACACTTAGTGTGTCTTACTTTGAATATGCCTTCTCTTAATTAGCTATTCTAAAATAACTCCTGTGTAGACAAGGTCTTACAAGGTTCATGAAGGAAACATTTCAATAAGTGTAATTATTTTCAAATTCACTGATGGGCATTATGTCCTTCACATTTTTCATGTTAGTGCATCTCTATTCTAAGTGATTATTTCATTGATGCAAACAGAAATTAGCATATTATTGCCATGAATCAGCTTCATTCATTGCCTAGACAATGCTGCACTTCAATTCTGTAAATACTTCAAAACTAAAAAGTAAAAAAATTTGGAATTGGGGGAAAAAAGTTCCAAAACATAAGCAATAGGCCCAACTATCAAAAAACAAGCACATACCACTCTTTCCACACAAATCCAGACATGTTTCACTTGTGCGAAATAATTCTCATATCTAAGTACAAAAACCTGCCTTATAACTACTTCAAAATATCTCTGCGTACTGAATATTTGTGTGTGTGTGTGCACTGTGATTAGCCACAGATTAATGTGCTAAACTACTACAACTAGTTCACCAGCATCTAAGCATCTGTAGTTCTGTTGACTTCAAATGGCATTCAAAGCATCAGTAGTCACACTGGAATGAGAGGCATTTTATTACCTACAGACTTCAACAGTATTACTCTGAAATGCACAGGGCAAACACTGAAACAAGTTGCATTTTTTAAAACATTAGTATTCTATTCTGGGTTTATATACAAAATTCCTATGATAAACTTAATGGCTCACTACTAAGCCGCTAGCACGGTTCTTTTAAATCTGCTTGGTCTATGGGTCCAACTGATAAGTAAAATGTGTCCATTGCTGCTTTCAAATACATATCTGGCAGACCTGTGAATTTGAGGACAATAATTATCTATTTGAATTGAAAACAGACAAAGGACAAGAAAAAATAAAATTAACCAGAGCAGAAATGAGATAATTGCACAAATTCAGCTACTAATAAGGGAATTTACTATACAGAACTTTGGCCTGTAGACATCCAAAAGTCTAAGAATACAGCACAAGTTAAACACAAAAAATTGTCTGTTTGCATGCAACATTTCAGTGGTGCTGATCAGAAAATACTGCTTCTGAAAAGCAGTATGACTTCGATTTATAGTGCAAGAGAGAGATAGCAGAGCTGCTGAACCCATGACTCTATGGGTATGCCACTGTCTGACAGTCCTATTGTTGATTGTACTCATTTTCTACTTCAGCAAGCAGCAAAATTTTATGAGATCCACCCCCATAGATGTTTGTTCCCTGACACAATCTGGTCTACAGTTACAGAAGTTGCTAAATATGATGACTGCCTGAGAAGCAAGGAGAAAACAGAAATATTATAACCAAATGCACTAATCCTAGTGATTCCTCTTCTACCCCTCCGCCCGACAATAAGGTCAATATGAGGCACTACCATTCAAACCCCACGAACTCTACAAACAGAGAAACAGAAACCAGTAAATTAAGTTAACGAGTAGAAAGACTGTTTATTTAGCTATATTTGAAGATAGCACGTGGTTGATATTGCTTTGTATCTTTCTCAAAACAGTAGCTGGGGTTTTGTCTGTTTAAAGCAAAGGCAAAAAAGTTTCTAATTACCTAGCTGTCAAAACAGTTGCATAGGTGTACAAGAGGACGGAACTATTTATTCTTGTTGGGACCCAAAGCTTAATACGTGTAATAATGAATGTCTGATAATATACAGAATACAGAATAATTTTAGGGGAAATTCCTTCATTCATTATTTCTGTCTATAACATTTCTAAACAGTCTGGTCTCGTCCTATAAACAAAATTATTCTCTTCTTTTGCTGCTTTGCCCCTCACAGTAATTTAACTGAAAACAGAGCACTGTCCCCTCTGCGCTGCCTCCCCCCAGTTACTTTTGATAAATTTGAGGCATTTAACACCCCACATCAAGCGGGTGTATTTGTCAGTGATCATTCTCCCTGCTGGATTAAATTGCATCCTTTCATTAGCAAATGTTGCCAAACAAAGCAGTACTCTGACAACTTCTCATTTCCAAGCCTATTAAAGGGTTACATCTTAGACCAATTTTACTGTTATAGATTTAGATTGAATCTGCCTCAGTAACGTTGTCCCATTCTGGGCTGATGACAAAACCTGAGCTATCCATATGCTTAATTGCACTCATAAATGAAGCTCTTAACAGTCTGTGGTAGCGATAGTGTTACAGTTACTGTTTATGGAATTGTTCTCTAATTCCCTTTTTTGTAAACTGAAATATTTTTTTCCTAGGACTTGCACACATTCTGATAGAGAATGGTATTTTTCATGAAATGTACTTGGCCTGCAAACAGCAGCAGAAGGGGAAGGGAACGCAAATGAGAAATAATGGAATGAGGTAAAGAAAAGGTAACTGTGTACCCAACCAGAAAAGAAATCATCCTAAGTGTGATCTCAGACACAACCAAGCTCCACAAAAGGGGCATCGAGTTATCCGAGCACCCAAGGAAGTCATCTGGGCCCATTTGTCTCGTGGCAACCTCTTTCCAGACACACGTTACCTGCCAAATTCCCTGCTAAGGCATATCCATATCCCTGCTGCCCAGCCTGAACAGCACCCACAAGGCGGTAGGAGCCAGTGCACAAACCGCAGAAGAGATCCACACTACACGTCGCTCTCAATATCATGTCAGCAAGAGGAGGACTCAGTTTTGTGAAGAAACACGAACAGGCAAATGTGGTGATCTTTGTTCACAAAGCAATTCCTTTAAGGTAAATTATCCACATCTGGGATAATTCAATGGGGAAATACACAGATCTACATGGATCCCAAAACTTTCAGACCACATAACTTATGTATTCTTACATTCATTGACACGAACATTTCTCTGGACTTGCTGCTTGCTTTTCTAATCGTTTCCCTGGTGTACACATGATCTGTAACATCACCTATGAAATTTCTTAAAACAGCATTTTGACTGAAACTTTGAAATTACATTCCCATTTCAAATGGAACTCAAATAATTTTTAAATAGCAACAAAGGTTCAGCAAACAATGAAATAAATGATTCACTTAAGCGAAACCATTACGTCTCAGGTTCACAAAACAAAATCACTAACAAAATCAATCCTATTTTGGTTGGGTAGGGCAATCTTGGAAGATATTACTTCTAACTAACTAAAGTGAGCATGACTAGATGGCTTAAAACACTTTATGAAAATTATTTTATAAACATTCATGTCTGAACAAAGAATTCTAGCTCTTGAAAAGCAGTCTTTAAATCTTCACCAAATTGTTTCATCTGATTTGAACACTGCTTTCAAAATGTGCAAAAATAAAAAATAAAATAAAATAAAAAAAAAATAGGTCTGTCTTTCTCTCTGCTGTATGTACTGCCCCCCTCCTCATCACTATACCAATACAGAATTTTATCAATTTGGATGTAAATACATTCCTTACACGTGATGATTTCTTACCGCATTAATGATTTTTGGAAGCAATATCTCTGAAACTATGTCTATGGCATATCTGATTCAGTTACATATCACACCACAAGTACCACTTGGCCAGAGGTGATCAGCCAGTACTGTTCTGCAAGTATAAACACTAATATTAACAAAATTCCACTCTTCATTATATTGCAGCACAGCTGACAGGAAGATTACCTGATACTTGCAAACTGCTTAAAGCCCCTCACCCTGTCACTGCAACTGTGAACTGTCAAAAGGACATAATGATAGAAAGACCTTCTGTATGCTGCAGGGAAAGTATTTTAATCATTTATAAGCTACTCAATGGGGTTTAAAAGTACTCAGACATGCATTAAAATGTGTCTGAGACAGGAGCTTGAAGTTAATTTTCAATTGGTTCTGTCTAGCAAATGCTGCTCAAGTAAGAACCTCAGAGCCTTCCCCCCCAACCCGACTTTTCTTCTTCCTCCTGCAGAAGGCAAAAGCTTAATTAGGAGGATATGATACTGGTTTACATCTCGCAAAGTACGTAATTGCAACGTTTCAATAATCATTTTTACATGTGTACCATACTTGAAGTAACTTAAAGAATTTAATTCCCTACAAAGAGCTGAGAATTATGTAATACAGTGCACAAGCTAGATCATAAAAACACAAAGTATCATTGTTTCACTTAAGTCTATTTTACCTTGCAGATTTAATGCTCTTCTACTGAGAAAGAATAATTTAGGGAGAACCAATTTCACAATTTTAATATATGAAGAAAAAAAAAAAGAAATGTGACTACAGCCTGAGAGTTTGGAATCATATTGATTTTGCTGGTTTTCACAGGAGTGAGTGTAATATCAATTCTGTCTGCAATTATTTTGCATTACTAATCAGCTCATTACAAGCCAGTAAGACAATGTTAGTTTATGGTACAATACACTTGTGGTTCATTTGCCAATACCAATAAAATTTCACAATGTATCAGGTAAAAGTTTTTTGTCATTTACAATACCTAGAGAGGCTCATCTGCAGATCTGCTTTATTGATAGTGATATAGCTACCAGAGACAGTAAAACCATGTTGCACGTGAGGAAATACAACATTTACAAAAGAGGAAATGTCTTTTGGACTGTAAATTAAGCATCTGTAAAGCAACAAGGAATATCCAGTTAAAGGTGCTTAAATTGAACAAGTATTCAACTAGTAGCCTGGTTTTAGTAGTAACACTAGGTATCTTAATTCTGGGTCCATTACATGCAAAACTCTGGCACAGACACTGGAACTGTTATCTTTAATAGAAATACTAAGATCGTTAGCAATAAAAATATGACCTATGCCACTACAAGAGCCACGTTACAGGACCCTTCAAGATCTACAAAGCTTTCAGAGCATTACATTCAAAACTGTAAGCAGCATCTTAAGATGGTTGGACAAATTTTAAATTTCTTTGTAAACATATAATCTGTATAGTGCAGTTGAGTTTTGCAGCTTCAGGCATACTTCAAATACGCTGAAATTTTCCGTTCCTGCAGTACTATTTTCTCCATAATAAAGTATGCTATAATTTAGAATACAAAGGAGAAAACAAAAAAATGGTGTATTGTGTCTTTATCTCTATAAATCATAAAACTTATTGGGAAAAAAAGCCTCTTGAAATTCATTTCAACTAATGACACAGAATATTAAATGTAAGGACAAATAGTCTACTGCACAACCCTTATTAGAAAATAAAGCTTTTTTATATATATATAGATAGATATATAAATATAAAATCTACTCTCCCCAAAGCATCAGTTATGATTGCAGTCTCCTTTTAGCATGAGGTTTGTATTTAGAGTGTTCCAGAAGAATTACTCTGAGGCATCAAGGTTGACAATATAACTTAACCTCAGTTCTTTTCCATGTATGTTCTTAAACACCTTCTTCAGCATGTTTGGTTTTTTTTTTCTTCATCATGTATTATTTTTTCTTCAGCATTTCTAATTTGGTTCACAGTATGCTAGCTATCTTTTGAGAAGCAATTATTCCATAATACTTCTCCTTATTATCTACTCAAGTTTTATTTATTCCACTATACTGAGATTTGCTTTGTAAATGGTCCTCATCACAATAACACTTTGCTGTTTTCCAAATAATATATCTTCATAACAATACTCTGAGTCAGGAAGGTGGTAATACAGAGATATACAGAGATTAAAGCAAAAACTGTACACCAGACTGTCCCATCTGAGGCATGTCAAGTGGGACTGCTATGTGCACTTCACTGTGACTAGAACTACATGTATACCAATCTCAGTTACAGTAAAGAAGATCCAGAAATACTGCTAACAATACCCAAAATGTTTCAAGCCAGATGTGACCCCCCAAAACCCCCAAACACACACACAGATCTGAAGAGACCGGTGATTCAGTAGTTAAGTTTCTCCTCCTTTCCAATAGCCTGCCTACCCAGCCATTTTAAAATGTCTATTCTGCACTTGAAAAGTTTTTTCCTACATTCTGAAGTAAGATAAAGTTTAAGCACACAGTACTAAGAGTTGCAAAAGCTAGAGCCTGGCAAGCTTCAAATCTCTGCTGAAAAGAATAGGGATATGAACAGCTTTCAAGAAAAGGTCAATAAGCACCTTTTTTTTTTTTTTTTTTTAAAAGAAAGAATTTTTTTTTCTAGCTTGGTCCTAAAAATATGTCTGCATATAAATATGTCCATTCAGCTAAAGTTTTCTAGAATGGTTCGATCTAAAGCTCATTCCCAAGCAGATGAAGACAGATATTTATCATAGGAATTATGTACAGCCTCAGTAAAGGGCATTTTTATCAGTATAGGCTGTGTATTAGGCTTGTTTGAACCAGATTAGCTGAATGTCAATAGCTTTGAACACTCACATAACAAGGTTTTATACTAAAATGACATTAGTTTTTTCATTCCTTCTTCCAGCTCTTATTTTTATTATTCTTACGAACACTTACTTTATTTCACCATCCTGCTTGGATGAGATGTGCAGTGAGGAACACCTTCAGTTTTCCATCAAAGTAATTTGGATGCCAAAACCATTCACCCAAGTTCAAACAAGCATCCCAACTCTTAAAAGAAGATACCTTTTCAATCTAGCACATTGCTATTATGCTCTTCAGACAAAACCACTAAATACAAAAGCTTAAGAATAATGTTTATCACCAGGCATTTCTTTTGAATTTCTGATCATATACCTGTCACTATTAAGACATACTATTATTGTGCCATGTAAGACGGTAACTTCATGTTTTACAATACTGTTATATATTTTAATATTGTGAGATTATCTGCTAGATATCATCCTTATTAGATATCAGGCAGTATATTTATCATACTTAAATGCTTCACAGGTACCAACCCTGGGCATATTTTTATTAATATATACAAGTGATAAAAAGTACAGAGTACAGCAGAAATTCGACCGAGAACCAACATTACCATCTATTTCAGAGTTCCTAATATTTATATCCATTGTAAAAGGTGATTTGCCCTGAAATGAAATGTTTATCTTGGCTAGTCTACCTCACAGCAGTAGCCCTTCTAAACGCTTCTGGAAAATACTTTCAGATATTATCTCGCTCTTATTCCTCCTTCCTTCTTTTTTACCCCTATTAGATTCTAGGCAGAAATATTTCTTCTTCCTTTTCTGTCCTCAGTGTCAATAGACTGCTGATGTGAAGAATTCCTGTTCTGTATATCATACCATGCAGGAGACACCCTGATGTTTTTCTAACACTGAACTTCATTCAACACAGCAGTACCGATAGACTACTTAAAATACCACTGCTTAACCAAAAAAGGAAAGTAGGACTATGGTAACAGTTATGTTTAAACTTGTTTATGCTCAATATTCTGAGAGACAGACATATTCAACAATCAATCTGAGGAAGCTTCACGTAACCTTGTCTCACGAGCTTCCTTTTAAGAAATAGATGGCACTTTCGCCTTTGCACAGAACTTAAACATAAAAAAACCCCCACCCTTCAAAGACTATTTGCATTGTTGTGAGGGATTTAAATATTACATTTACAGTGTAAATAGATCTATTCTCTAAACGCACAGTTAGTAACACCCACACTTACCAACTATGCCACAAAAGATTTTTTCCACACTAAATGATGTATTTGTAATTTTCACATTTTATTGACTATCTTGGACCTGATTTCTCTCACTGTCTCCTTTGCACTGTAAATATTGAAGTACACATCTATAATTTCAAAGGCACAGGGTACACAAGTGATACACAAGAGAATAATCCTTATGCATCTTGCCACTTAACATAAACACACCAAGACCCTGTTTGTATGACGTACCTTCGGTCTTTATATAGCACCATGACGATAAAATAGTACAACAAAGGCACCACAGAAACTGAATTCACTCCAGATCTATCAAAAAGATCATTTTAACTTGACCACAGTATATCAACTGGGTAAGTCAAAGTTGGTCAGGTGCAATGCTAACCAGACTTCTCTGTGTAGCAACCATAAAAAATTGGTACTCTTTAGACTGGTCTACGATCACATTACATGGTCAGAAATAATATTTTTCCATAATCAAAATAAAGGCTACAATCTAAATGCAACAAGCAACCTCCCTAGGCAGTGGTATTTACCTTTGCTGTAAACCTGCCTCATAGTAAAAAGGAGAAAAATTAATTTTGTGTTGAGACGTTTCTACATCGTGATTCAATTTAAAATAAATTTTAATATCACATTAGCTGCACCAATGTAATTCATCAGCATGGCCAGCACAGCTGGAGTCAAAAGAACAGACCATGCCTACAATGACACGTCAAAGTACTGTCATCGAACACGATCTTTCTTGCCTACATTTCACCCTTTCACGAAAGCACAAGTTGACACTCCCCCAGACATTCAGCCATACCATCCCTAAAGTCTCTTGAAAGAAACCAAATTGTCATGGGATAAGAAAATCCTCACAGGGCAGGAATAAGGTGATACATTTTACCAGCGGGAGGAAGAGCGTTGCAGCAATCTGGGCTAGTCAGCAATGTTCACAAGGAAACAGAAAAAAGGACTGGTTACGTAGTGAAGTTCTTGAGAAGCTGGTAGGAAGTACCAAGGGCAGCACACACAGAAATTGCAGAAAGCCCTCCCAATACCTAGTGACTGTGTGACAAAATGGCAAATGAAATATAAAGTATAAGTAAATGAGGAAAAAACTTAATTTTACACTTAAAATGGGGGCTAAGTAGGAATACTAAGAAATTAGCACTGGGGGTTAAAACAGATCCATTCAGTGTTCCACAACAATGACAAAAAGATAAATCAAAGCCTTAGAAACTATAAAGAAAAAAACCTACTAAATATCCATGTGCAGTCATACTCTGAATACTGTTTACTATTTTGTTCTCCCCTCTCCAAAAGACTATAGATTTCCTGGACACACAAAAAGGTACAAAGAAGGGCACGAAAACTACCTAAAGGCGTGGAACAGGTTCAGTGTGAGGAACAGCTATAGGTATATGTATATGGATGCACATGTGTGCATGTGTGCATGCACATATGTTCATATATACACACATGCATATAGAAAAGAGTCTTCTGACTAGAAGATTGGATAACTGAAGAAGGATATGTCAAAGATCTATGAAACTGTATCTAGTCTGAAGAAGCAATGATCAGCAGATCTTGTCCCTGCAAATGAAAGACTAGTGGCAACAGAAAAAAATTGCTATGTTCAGCATTAACAAAAATATTTAACACACAATGTACAGTTAAGTGGCACATTCTGCCCCTAGATTCTGGAAATGCTAAAAAAAACATATTCCAAAATCCATTAAATTAGCAGAAGATAAATCTGTCAAAGGCACACACACACACAGAGTAAATCTCGTGCAGAAAGTCTCTAAGTCACAACACAAGATGGTCTGGAAGACAATTCTGGGGAATTTTCACTACATCTCTATCCTACTCTTCCCACAAGCATCCATTGTAAAAGGGCAGGAGGCTTTTCGTATAACCCATAGCTGCAAGGCTAGAAATTTAACCAGTTTCCCAAGTTCATATCCAGACAAACCATTACTCTTTCACCTTAATACATTTTGTTATATTTCAAGAAAACCACTTCATACAGTTAAACATGGTTTCACATTCCATATTCTGCTTTTATTTACAATTCATATGTTCATATATCTGTGCGGGCAGGGCTGCCCACTTCTTACCCAAATAAAGCAGAAAAATGGAAGGTCTAAAGCAATTAGTCAAGCTACACTGCCAGTACTTAAATGAACCATCTGTTCAAAGGTATACAAGACCAGAGTGGTTTTGAGCCATAAGGCAGCTCTCTCATTTCTGCAATATCTATCCATGATTCGGCAATATACATCCTTGGTTTGGAAAGGTTATGTATGTTGTTGTTCTGTCATTAAACATAAAAAGGGCACTAACGTCATCCTCTTATGTCACACAAAAATGCAATTCTGTCATATGTTGCCTTCGGTTTCTGGGGATCTTGTTTTTGGCAGAGTGACAATGTACACGAACACTTAAAACAGTGTGGGAAAAGCCACTCAAAAAAAATTCCAGAACACGCTGTGCAAACCGTCATGTAAAAATTAAGGTCAAGACAACAGACTTAACAGTGTTTGACCATGGCACAATGAAATTCTTCTTGAATGAAGAAGTATGACCCTGTCCTACTGCTCAACTACAGCTTTTATTTTGGATGGGAAGCGGGAACAAAGGGTAGAAGATTGCTTTTTTGTCTTCTACAAAAACAGATCTAAAGCATGACTACCTCCAGCATCCAATTCTAGAAGTATTTTATTACTACATCACTGACATTTATATATGCCAAGGCTGAACATGCTCATTATGACTGTTTACTAGACAAAAGGCTACTAGTAGAATGATAATTAATCAGTTGGCATTGATTGAAATTCTTGATGAAATGAAGCATGAGCTGTTGAAAAATAATTGAATGTAATCATCAAATCCATGAATCATCCATAGAAAGCACATTTATTAAACCAGAATTCACAACTAAGATATTTTGTCTAGCTGCTTTTCTCCTCTTTGGATTCTCTCCTGTTGAATAAAAAAGCCAGATGTTCCTACAGCATATCTGAAAAGAACAGACATCAGTTAAATATCCCATGCAACAGCAGAATATGAGTTTTGATGTGACCTCTTAATAAACTCAAAGATCTTTCATAAAGCACAAAATTAAAACCTGGTATTTGCCATGATAGTTCAGGAAAAGTGAAACACTTATGTTAAAAAAAACAAACAAACATACACAACAAAAAACAACAACAACCACCACCACCACCAAAAAAACAAATTAAACCATAGTAGCCTTCAAAAGAAGTGACCAAAATAAGTTTTCATTCTACTATAACTGAAAACTTTAAAATTAACTCGGGATACATCTAGCTATTCTTTCTCAGTACCATTTTCTAATGGAAGAAATACATAATGCAATGTCACAATTTCAAAAGCATTGACAGAAGTATCCTTTTGTACACAGAAATTAAGTTGCTGGTGTTTGGGTTTTTTTATTAAATCTATCATTAACTAAACACTGATACAGCCAAAATGACTAAGGCTCCCAGTATTAAATACTGCAGACGATATTAACAGGAAACAGATATTTAAGAATTGGGATTGAGTTCAAAGGTAACCTCATTTTCTGAAGGTTACAATCAAGTAATTTTATATAAATTCTGCTTTTAGATGTCCTGAGTAATGACCAGTGCAACCATTTTATGAATTGAATTAATTCCCCCTTACACTGATTGATATTCAAGTAAACATGAACTTTGCCCTGGTAGAAGCTAAAGTATTTGTATTACAGGAGAAATTGTAACCAATTAATACTAAATGTTAGATGAAACAAAAATACAGCTTTAATCATGTAAATTTATATTAAGCAAACTAAAAAGCTAATTAAACAGAATTTCAATAAGAATTTTTGTTTCTGCTCACTATCTGAAATTAAAGTCTAAAAAACCCAAATACCCAGTTTAAATGTCATTAACACCATGAAGATGTGAACAAACATACAAGGTACTGATTCATCTGTTAAATCACAGAAACATGTATCAGAATAGTTGAAGTACACAAATATTTCTGTTGCAGTGGATCATGTGTATTAGAAAATCTTACTTATAACCTTCTTAACATCCACAGAGAGCAGAGAGTAGTTTAGCAAGTCATAAGAACTATTCTTTCTTCAAACAGCATGTGGTTGCAACGTGAAATTGCAGGTGGGACTAACAGGTAAGCAATGGCTAAAAACATTTTTCTGTTTCTACATGACATTTCTTCTGGATGAAGAAATATCTTCTTTATGCAACCCTAGCACCCATGTTCACTACAGCTAGTGCTACAAATTCTTTAATTGGTATCACTTATTCATGGCTAGCGCAAACAGGAAGGCTAAATTATGCAGCATAACCTCTGAACTCTACAGGCATTATTTTAGCATCCATCTGGCAATGCAGAGTACTGACCTAGTTCTGCCACAAAAAAAACCTTTGCAAAAGTCCCTATGAAAAATAATATGGTCACTCTAAATGCTAGTTGATTAAGTTGGAAGGAGGGAAAACACACATTGTGCAAAAATTACTGCAGCATGTGATTCCACAGCCACCACCCCCCTCTTTGCTATAGGATATCAGCATTGCTCTAAAAGCATTCTTCAAGGATGTGTCAAAGAATATGACCAGGAGCAAGATAAACTGGTTGTACTATCAGACTTTCAGCCTCCATTTTCTTCCCAGTACTGTTTTCCTCTGTCAGAAGTACTTATTAAAAAAAGTCCTGAGGTTACATGTTACAAAGGAAACAAAAGAGCATGGGGCAGGCTTTAATTATTACATTAAACACAAAAAACACCGCAATAAATTCATTTAAAATACAGCTGAACTCTACAGAGGTAAAATAGAACACGAACTTAAAGTGTCAGTAAATCAACTAAGGAAAAGCTTTTAAAGAAAAATCTTCTTTTTTTCATTATGCTTATGTTGCTCAGCTGCATACCCTCTTGCATGCCCTCTCTATTCTGATGTATGTATAAACCTTTAAACAGACAAATATTACCATAATGATATTATTTTAATAGGGCGCTCAAAAAATATCTAAATTAATACCTAAGATGTGACACCCACAGAACTTTACAACTAAGTTGTTAATTTTTGTTGATGTGGATTTTCAATCCCTACAACTTTCTCACCGAAGAAAGAGTGATTACATTGAACTCAAAGATCTGATTTAAGGCAGACTTGAGGGGGAACTACTGCTTTTGTGCCGTTACCAAAACAGCTACAATGGCAGCAGGAAGAGCACTGCAGCTGCTGAAATTTTGCTGTCATTTTGTTATTTAGACATTTCTCTCAGCAGAATGATATGACAGAGTGACTATTGCCTTCACTGATAGAGCACCTACAGTAAGAAGATAGTACAAGATGAGCATAGGCGCAGCCTGCATATTACAGATAAAGACAATACAAATGCAAGCTCTAAGAATAACCTCTTGCAGAATTTTATCAAATAGACTTTGTTTCTATGCATTATTTATCCACATCTACATTTCAGCAAAAATGGCCTCACTCTAATTAATTGACACTTTCCTATGGATATTTGTTACAAATCAGTATTACACATACCCTGGTTTACGTTCTATCCTAGGTCTGTGTCATCATAGGTATTCAATAATTGTAAGTAAGTGGAGTTATTTAAGGTAAATAAATAGCAAATAAAGACTTAATTCGCTTGTTTAAATCGTCAGTGTTGGGGTGGGTTTTTTTAGTTTGGGGTTTTTCTTTTCAGAAGTCTGAGTAACTAATGTACAGCTTTTTTGGTTCTTTCCCTGTGATTATTTCTGAACCAGAGCATTTATTTAAGATGGAGTGTTCTACACTGTTAAAAAACAAAATGAGATAATTCAGAAATTAAAAATTTAACTTGTGGGAGATGCCACTGCTATAACTAGAAGCCATGAGGATTTAATGAAAGTCCTCATAAACTTCTTTTAGTATGACAACAGCAATTACTCCTTTTCTTCCTCATCAGTGATCTCCCCTTTACTTCCACATTCTGTGTATTAAATAAAGCAGCCCAGTCTTGTAAGCAGGCAGGAAAAAAATCCTTACAGGCAACCTCATCACAGCCTTCATGGTCCCTGTGAAACTCCATTGCTTAGCCCCTCTCACGTTCCCTTCCTGCCCCACCACAGGCAAAAGATTAATGGCTTTTTCCCCATGCTTTGAGTTTATTCAAGCAAGACAAATGACAAAGCTGCAAAGTGATTTATTCCAATTTCTGACCAACTATACCTGAAGTCCCTCCAGAAAAAAGCCTCAGCAATGTCCAACATTGCTCAGTTGTTTGGTTGAGCACATTTGTTAGTCTCTGGTTGTGTAGCAGGGGAAAGGAGGCAGCACTGATGGAGTTGAAGGAATAGTTCTTGTAAAATTAGAACTCCTAAGCATCAAATTAAGGACAGACGTAAGTAAAAAAATAAATCCATATTTACAGCTTTTGAAGAACTCAGAATGAAATTATTAAATCATATATGACTTGTGTTCATGACTATGTTCTGATTTCATACACTGCCCCTGTGCTCTACCCTAGATGCTGCAGTTGCCTTATGCTTTGGTAGGAAGAGTGAGGAAATCTCGGTGGATATTGCTGCATAGCTTACCATGTAAGGCACAGGAGGAAAGCAGGGAGCAAGTACTCCTGTGGGTACGGCACACACAGAGCACAGACGATTATGAGAAGACAAAAGCTGGAACAGGAGAAACAGGAGCTGCACCATGTGCTAAACGGAGCAGAGAGACTAAGCTCAAAACAGGAGGAGGAAGGGATTTTATTTGCTGCAAGCTATATCAGTAGCATGTATGTAACCTTTAAGACACAAATGTTAGATACATTGTGTGTGTGCATGGTTTCACCATAGTATCACAAGTGGGTTAATTTAAGGAAAACATTATAGAGTTTTAAAGGTTTAAGAACACATTGGTAGGAGATGATTACCACACAATGACTCTTCATAAACGCCTGCATGTGTCAAAATACTCTGCATTTATTTCAAGTGTTCCCCTCCCTGCAGCAAATATGCTGCCTTTACTTTTCTTACTGCTTTTCCTCTCCTTTCCTGCTCAACTTTTCTATACCCTCCCACAACTGGCCTTCCAGCATACAGCATCATTTTTTCCCTTCGCAGTTCCTCAGGCTGCTCTAAAATGGTGCGCCATACACTGTGCAAGATGAGGTGCAGCTCTCATTACGTTATTTCCAGCCTGACAATGGACATCTGGAACTGAACGGATCTGCTGTAACATCATACAATGCTTTCTGGTCCCAGTACCAGAAAGCCTTATGTATTTCTCTCCAAGTAAGAAGACCAACTCCTACTGTGTGCTTCCAGCACACGAAGGCTAGCAGTCCTAGCCTAGCCCCCTCTGTTTTCACATCGACCCAAACTGTATTGTAACACTGCATCTTCCACACAGAGCAAATATGACCCAAATGCAGTTTCCATTTTTACACTTCTAAAAGGAATGAATGTCATGATAAATACTGCATACATCTCACCATCAACAGTGGCAAATACGAGCTGTGCTGCTTGTGTTTCAAATGGTATCTACACATAGCAGGAGATCAAACAGTAGGAAAGGATGTTTTTCTTTCCTGTTTTGAGAGACCAAAATGGCACGTAACATTGTTCAACCGCAAAAAATATCATCCTGTGTTTTCTGGAGTGCATCCTGTAGCACTTACTCTGAAATAGCTCTCGGCTGCTTACAAGATGCTATGCCCAAATACAAAACAAGGGCTTCTGCCTCTGATGGTTATGAATGTAGCCTTAGTAAGGTTTGTCTGCCATATAATCTTCCCACAGCTGATTTGCTGTACAATCATTCTAGGTAACAAAGGAAGTCCTGACTCCATGCTTACAGCAGCTGAGAAAGCTGCTGCCTCCCAGAGAAGGGTATGCCCTCTACGTGAAGTGGAGGAGTTCTGCCTCAAACCAGTATCGAGGTCCTACTGACGAAATAAAGGAATCCTCACTGTTGCTGAAGATTATCTGCCTTCTACTTAGCTCAAGTGAGGATCATATTTAAAAGTTTAAAAAAAAAGCAGGGGGACAAAGAAGCAGCCCCTGCATTCAGCAGTGGTTGTGCATAGTAATACTCTAAACAAGGGCAAAAGATAGTATGATGCTAACCTTAGCAATATCGATGTGGTTACTACTTGTTCTCATTTTTATTTTGAATGACGAAAACGGAAAATAATTGGCTTGCAACCAATGAACTCCAAATCAGAAAAATAAAAGTTACATGCTCAATACTATTCATTCAGTTATGCATTTGTCTCAAAAAGCAGATAATTTATTACCGACAATGGCAGATCAGATCATGAAAACAAAAGGCCTAATTTTGAACTTGTTCTCTTTATAAATATATTGCAAGAAGATAACTTTCTCGTATATTTTCCAGTGGTAGCAGTGCTTCTCCCAGCAAAGCAACGAAAGCTGGAATATTAAGCTTGCTGCTTACTCATCAATTTTCATGTGAGAGTCTCATTGGCAAGTGGCCCAGTCACAGAGAAGATGCTATTGTAATTAATACTTCTATACCCAAAACAATGTTGACTATTTAATTATTAAAGTACTTCTTCCTAACTAGATATTTTCAACTAGTGGGCCTGACAGAACTGAGGGAACTCTTCTGTGCACACATTTCCTCAAAGAAAGGTTGTTCACTGTCAAATAACTTCAATTTGAACATTTTAAGCTGGCTGTATCCTTAAATACAAATTCACAGTTCCTTTGCCAATAAGAAGCCGATATGAAGCACTGAACTTGTTATCAAGCAATGAGAAAGTTGAAGTCCTGCATCTAGTTCCCAATTTCAGTCATATTTTCTCTCACATTTCATTTTTCATTCCCCAGTTAAGTGAAGCGAACAATATTGAGAGCATTCACAAATGTTGGGAAAACTATTTCTGTTCTTGAAAATAGATACTTATTTTTGCCTGACTACCCTGTGCGTTTTGGTGATAGCAGGAGAAAAGAGAATTAAATGCACAAGTAAACTATTAATAGCCAGAAGATTTTGCTTTCAGTGCTTTGTGTACCTGCCAGGTAATTTTCAATCCAGGACCCATGCATGTAAAACAGCATGGAAAAGGAAATTTAAGTGTCTGAAGATTCCTTACACTTACTTATCTCCTGCCACCTGTCTAACTGACAGAAGGTCCTCCTCCCATTCCAGATGGGATTAAAAGGCCCCTGACTTGCACAGAACCCTCTTGCTGTATAGAATAGGATATGCAGTCAGGGACCAAAAGCAATCTCCCGTAACAATTTAGCTCTGTGGCAAAAAATCAAGGTAGGATGCCTGTGTAATATCAAGAATCTTATGCTTTCAGTGCATTCAAGTATCAAATTAGTTCAGCCTCTAAAGGTAGTGGTCACCGTCACAGTGAAACTGGTGAACAGGTTCAGCAAATGAAGTTGTTCGAATGCAAATAATTCAACCAACTGGCTAATTCTTTACAAGAAAATATGTCATTTTAGCAAATTCCACTATTACCACAATGCCTCGTCTATCCTAATATTGATCTAGAAGCAACTCCTCATTTCAGGTCTCTCTGGATTGAGAAATGCCAGTCACTAATCTCAGCTTCTGATCCATTTGGGGTGGGTTTTTTAGCTACAGCTAACCAATGTCTGAAGATCACAGCATTTTAACGATCCTTACTCAGTTTTGCTGCAATGATAACCAGAGTACGAAATAAGAGCTCTAGACACTCTTCTTAGCACATATATTTTACTTACTACATTTGCAAGGGACTTAAACTTATCTAAAACTGTCAACTTCTGCTTTTTGTGTCGTTGTGTATTCTGCTGCACAAGACTACATACCGTTCAGCAGCGTCAGACACGCAACATCAATTCTAAATAAACAGGAGGTCACAAAGCTCACATTCTCAAAGCTATTATAGAAATTGCAGGCTTCATCCAATCTCAAATCCCAGTGCTCACTTAAAAGCTCTAACCATATAATTAAATGTAGGTCAGCTTAGAAGTGGACAATTCTTTTCAGGCTTTATACAACGCTCTTCAGTAAAGCCTTCAGCAATTCTGTTCTTTTATCTTGGAGGGCTGACAGATCGTTGTCAAAACCAGGGTCTTCCTGGTAAAAAGTTTTAACACAGAGAAAAAGGTACAACAGTGTAGGAGGAGATGCTTAAAAGAGAATAAATCTCTAGCTTGCTTTCTTCAAAGCTAGAATTCTTCCCTTGTCTGAGACATACTGAGGACAAGTTTAACCCAGGGTAACTCTTCTGTAGTCTAATGGCCTTACACCAATGTGTATTTTGACCCAAACTGTCTGAGACATGCTTGGAAAAATAACCTTCTATATTCCTCATGGTCCTGCTGCACAGGGAGAAATCTTTCTTGTCACTCCCTGTAGCTCTCACATCTTCAGTTTTGTCTAGAAATTCTCCCCTGGCTTTCTTCACCCCTACTAGCCATTCCTCATAAGAACAGGCCAGATTAGATTGTCCTTCGCTCCAGTGGATTTAACTCAGATATATACTACTGTAAATGTTAGAAGAACCTGGCCTTGGTTTTTGGAGTCCTGCTATGGTTTCTTTTCTCATCATAACAGAGAGAGAGAGACTATCGTAATAAATCAATTGCTTGACTTGAGGCAGGTATGCTTGGACAGGTTTTCCAATTTTACTGTATTTTTAAAGCAAAGTAACACAAAATCTACTCAAATTATTTTTCTTAAAGAAAAACTCTTCGTGGGCGATGAAGGCATATTGGAGACTGGAAAAACAAAGGAGAACAATGAAACCCTAACATACAGGTAGAAGAAGCCTACACAGGAAAGGAAATATTGTCATGTAGCTTTACAAAGCATAAACCAGCTTGGTTTTCAACTCAGGCTATATTCTTTTTCAGGTCTGTTCTAATCTCAGTGGAACTTGGCTCACTAAGCCTTTTGTTCACTTAGCAGAACTAAATCTACTCTATAGAATAAATGGAATCATATTCATTTGGCCTATTTCTACATATGAATTGAAGTATGTTTAATACTTTCGGTCATTATACTATTCTTGAAATTGTTTCAGTGTGAAAATAATATATTCATTTAAATTCCCCTTTTTTTCTTATCTTTCGAAGAAAAAAAGCCATGTGTTCTTAGTGTTAACTATTCACAGATATTCATTATCAACCTATTCTAGAAGATATCTACACATCTTAATCTTTTGTTGTGAAATCATTTCATAATTTAATTACTGAAGATTAAAGACTGCCTAATCTAGCTGTAATTTTTTCAGTCAGTGTAAAAAAACAGTGATAGACTGCACCATTAAATAAGAGAATCCAAATCACAGCAATAACTAAGAAACATCATTCAAACCAAAACAACAAAAACCATTTAAATGGACCCCTAAAACCCTCATATTTAGACAACTTTTCTACTTTAGATGTTTTATCACTATGCAGTACAAAAAATCATCTTCTATCCAGTTTAGCATTCATCTAATTACCATGCCAAGGAAAAAAAAAAAAAAAAAAAAAATCGACACACTCAAACCACCAAGGTCCTTTGTACTGGACAATTTTCATTTCCACAAGGAATTCCCATGTAATAGTATTCTTCAAGACATTTAGGGCTAACAGATTATTCAAGATAAATGACCTATAACCAAGAAAAGAATCCGGGTTTAAGCACTTGTTTCTCACCCTCTCTTTGCTCCGTCACTTATGTTTTTGCAGGACATGGCTCTCCTTCCCCAACACTAATAATACTGCAGTAAAATTTTCTGCTCTGTATCTAGGGTTATTATAGTGATTAATCTACATTATTTCTGTGTTACTTTATAAACAGATTCTAAACTATATTTTCCATGTATATTGGCATGATACGAACCTCTGCCATCATCACTACGATGATTTAATACAGATTCAAAAAAACTGCAGCTTAATTTGTTGATTCTTGATATGTGTCTCTTATTCATGCAAACATATAAAACTTAAGGAAAAAAATTGAGTTTTTCACATTTCTGTTCAGGACTTTCCAGGAAGACATGCCTACAAACTTGTATAGGTATACATGCACCATCTACCTCATTCTCACAGTAGCCTGACAATCTGGATCCGTCCATATATAAATCCACACAGCAGGGGCCCCTTTCCACAGTATTCTGGGCATCAAGCTATCGCCCTGCAAATATGAGCACTCAAAATCCAGCATCACAGTACACAACTGTTAGTAATAGCAGTACAAACACATACTTGCCAAAAGCAAATATGAATACTAAGTAAGAGAGGGGTAAAAATTTTATCCTGCCACTGTAGCAAGTTTTGACAACTTTTATTATTTTAGAGTCAGATTCCATCTCCCTCCCTCATCTTTTTTCATATTAATATCAAAATACAGTATGGAGCTTTCAGCCATTATGAACTTAGGTACAGCAAGATGTATTGTACAACCTGCACCATGAGTAGAATACCTGAATTGACACATCATGCCTTCACTCTCCGATATAATGCCGAGACATTTGATACGGGTCTTGAACAATGCCTTCTGCTAGCCTCAGAGATCAATTGCTGGCTCTTCAAAAGTTAAAACCCTTTACACCTCACCTCTCCTGGAAACTGAAGACACAGCTAACATTCTGCTGTCTACCACACGATCCCTTTCCGTCCCTCCTTTCCTCAATCACATGTTGATTTGAAAGGATTAAGCTCTCATTTACTTGATTCTCAACTGGAGAGAAGGTGCTTTCTTCGACACCTAGAATTATACATAATTCAAGTGATAATTGTGAGCAGCCCTTCACGATAAAAAAAAAAAAAAGTATGAACATTGACATGAAAGACATCTTGTATGATGAGTTCCAATTCTCATTCTTGAATAGACTCCCACTTGCATGAGTGGATGAGAACAGGTCTGCCAAACTGAAGCTGGAACTGAAACTATTCAGTCCAGTCCAAAGTGAAATACACTATTTATGCTGTTACACGACAAATATTTAAATAGAGGAATACAGGTCAAAAGTACTAATGCTGAACCAAGGCAAAACAATTCTGTTGACTCCTCCACCACAAATGATTAATATAACTTTATGAATAGGTATATTACCTATACGCTCAGCAAGCCTACCTGTGCACAAGTCTTCAAGAAAGCTAGGCCCTCTTTTAATAAAGCAATGAATCAAATTAAAACCATCACTCGTTTCTTCAAAGTTATTATTGTCACAGGAACATAAATGATGAAAAACTTCCCAATGCTGTTTGTAAATAATGAACTTGAATTTCAAAGTTAGGCACTAATCCATGGAAACAGATCAACGCGGCACAGAAATACTTGTTACATATGCAAACATCATGCAAGTAGCATATGTCTTCTCAACTGATGTAACATGACTCACAGACTTACAAGAAAAAGCCTTCTCGTATTATGAATATGGGTAACAATTTAAAATATTTGTTATATTACTACTCACATGCTTTCAAGTCTACACTTCAAAGGCCATAGGTGCAAGTGGAACAATGAGTATTTGTGAATCTAAGTTAGCTGAAAGCTGGGTAACCAGCAAGCCAGAGGTAATGGCGGATATAAATCTTACTTTTGATCCCTAGAGAATTAAAACTGAGGAATGCGTATTACTAAGAATTGATAATTTGGGGATTTCTTCTTTTCTTTTTTTTTTTTTGTCCTTCACTATTCTTCATCAAATATCTTTGGATAAAGACATATTCTTTATGTCAGAATTCAAAATTTTTATTTTAGCACAGAGCTGAAATTATCACAAGGGCAATAAATTAAACCCTTAGATTTTTAAAACCAGAAGGGAAAACCTAAACCTGAACATTCAGTAGTGAGATGCACATCTCTTCTTGCCTCCCTCTCTTTTTGTTTTGTTTGGTTTTTTTTTTTAACACAGAACAGAATCTACTACAGTCTGTCATGCCTTTTCTATTTACTGAATAGTGTTTGTCTCCTTAGGCTCATCCCTTTGGCATTCTCCTTGGGACACACTACAACTGACAAGAAGATAGAAACCTCATTAGTAAAACATTTCCATTTGTGGAAATAAAAAGTCAGATGCATAGAAACACAAACATGAGCTGTATGTCTGTATTCTAGCAGCCAAGTAAGCTTCAAGGAAATCTCTGAACCAGAGTAACAAAGGTAAATGAAAATTAGAAAATTGATTTAGTAACAATTTTTTTTTTCCCCCCCAGAACTCTGAAGATACTGTTCAAAGACAAAGCAGCTTTTTTGTTTAAACTATTGAAGTCTTGCATGTGACAACTCTGTTCCCAAGTCTGGCCTTCATGGCTGAGTGCAGTTATGTTTTCCTCTGACTGGTGCTATCACTTACTCCCTCGGAATCTTCTTAAAACTATTGGGAACTTGATGATATTAGGAAACTGGTTTAGCATTAAGCGTTAACAGTAGAAAAATTAAGTTATGATTAGGTAGATGTAAACAAATCATAAACTTCGCTCCAGCGTTAGTTGGTGTGTCTGCCTGCCAATTTGCAATCAATTTTTAAGTAGTCTCAGTGGGCCTTTTACAAGGCACTACAATTTTCCTAATATACACATAGTGTAGGCTGTACGCCTGAGCCTGCTAGACAGTGCTTGCTTCACTTTCAAGAAGTTCCAAATTTTTTTACTGCTAACAAATATTTGAAAGTGAATCATGAAAGCATTCCCAGATCCCAACATATCTGCATCAAGGTAGCATCAAAGCCAGCAACAAGCAAAGAGAAATAGATGGTTGTAGGTTCTCCTAGCAGAAGGGTATTATGCAAACCCTTCACATGGACTCAATTTCAGTAGGACATGAGGTGCATTAAAAATGTCTGATTAAATCTTCAATCCTCAAAAAATAAGGAACACAATTTTGATACTGTAAAACCAAGCAGTGGTTTATATTATATTTACACGCCACAAGTATAACGGGTGCCACCTGCATTATTTGTATACTACTTCATATATATGCTTTCTCACCTTAAAAGCCTGAGATTGGTGTATCAAAGGGGAAACATCTTATATTATTACTGTATTGGGTCTGTGTGGCAAGGTTTTGCTAGTGGGGGAGCTATAGAGGTGGCTTCTGTAAGACGCTGCCAGAAGCTTC